>CM068319.1:16729921-16919921 GCA_034766995.1 Acanthacorydalis orientalis
CACACAGGCACATCTATCTATCTATCTATCTATATATATATACATATATATATATATATATATATATATATATATATATATATATATATAATTGTCAAATTGTTATAATTTTATAGATCCTTTATTTTTCTGTGCTGTTTACATACTGTAAAAAATTTTTTTATAATAATAATGATGGTTTATACATATATAAACATATTTCTGTATTTGTGAATTTATATGTGAGTGTATGTATGTATTTGTGTGTATATGTATATATATATATATATATATATATATATATATATATATATATATATATATATATATATATATATATATATATATATATATATATATATATATATATATATTTCTTTCAGACGCATTTTTATAATAGATAAAAGGTAATGAATACAATAAAATAAATAAATTAGAATGGCTATGTGTATTGTGAGTGAAAATGAGTTCTTATGCGTGCACTATAAAAAGTGTATCGCCACATCGAAATCAACGGCACTCCGGAAACCTTAGAGACTGATGTCAAAAAGTACGATGACCTCCAGTTTCTCGTAACCTCTGCTATGCTCTGCCAAACAACTGATCGTGAGGCTACCACAATACAGATCATAGTTATTCTACAGTGACCCAGTTAAGTCGTAAACATTTTCTTATTATGTACAATTATTTTTTAGTGCGTTTTTTTTTGTACTAAAACTTGTGAAAAAATTGATGGCTGTATGTATTTTTACAATAACAGTGACTGTATAAAACGCAGTGTTCTGTAAATGTCTTCCAAATTGTAAGTTTTTATGTAGAATTTATTCATTGGAAAATAGATTTCTGAAAATGTGTTTCAATTAATAGTCGATCAGTAATAAATATTCCTTTTTTGCTATTTGTATACTGTAAATGTTTGTGTTATAATTCTATGAAAACCAATTTGTGTAAAAAGTTACAAATTCCACTGGCCGTTCTTTAACAGCACCCATACCAAAAGTATCGTTTAGTTTAGAGCAGTTTCTGCTGCTTTAACATCCGTTTTGAACTCATAAAAAATGCTCTTATTTACTTCTTTTCCATCTTAAATTCAATAGCCCAATTTGAAGCAAAATTAATAATAAAACCAAAGTCGATGTTACCAAAATCCAGACTGAAAAATGCGCTTTAAAATGATATTGATGATATGGATGGACACTCATTGAAAGAAATTAAGATTAGAATTCAGAAAACAAAAAACTGCAATTATTTTTCTACCAACCTAATATTTATCTGTCTGTCGATTGATCTATCTATATATATATATATATATATATATGAATGTGTGTATGTATTATTGTCTCAAAAGTTCGTTCTCATACAGAAAATTAAGTTCACATTATTTTATAATCAATACCAATAATTATTATTGTATATTTATAATTTGTAGGTATTAAGAATGAATGACAATATATCTGAAAAGAAATTGTAACCTATATCGGTCATAAATCAAAGGGAAACGTAAGAGATGTTGCACGAAAGGCATCCTTAGAAAAAAATCTACTCAGTGATTTGGTGTGAAACTACTAGATCGTTTAAAAGCAACAAGTACCATTTTGTACAAGTTATATATATATATATATATATATATATATATATATATATATATATATATATTTTAATCGTCCTCGGATATCCTCAGATAATGAAAATGACATGACATCTGATGAATATAAATGTTTGAGTGAAATTTGTTCAAAAATTCAAAAATTGTTCAAGAGTACCACTAAGTATTTCATTTTCTTTATATATATTTAAGAACGGTCTATACACCTGTCTTTTCCGAAAGGTAACCAACAAATCATTGATTATTTGTTTTTATCAGGAATCTTTTGGTTGAATATTTCACGCTTTTGTCTAACGTTTGCCAGATACATACAAAAGCAACAGTTCTATCTTCTCGTTAGTGTAGAAACACAATGTATATATATATATATATATATATATATATATATATATATATATATATATATATATATATATATATATATAATATAGATAGATAGATAGATAAGAAATTTGAAGATATTAATGATTAAATAGTTAAAAATGGATGTAATATGTGAATTTTTAAATTACTCATTAAATAGGTTAATAAAACACAACGTTACACTTCTTGGGAATTAAACACTGCTTAATCTAACGAACAAACTGTTGGTCAATTTAATGACAAGCAAAATCTAGATGATATGGCATGAAATGAATGTGTTAAATAATTCAATTCATAAATTTGAATATTAATTTTTGCGTTCAAATAATTGTCCAGCTGTGTATTAAATAAATTTGAATTGTATGTTTTTTTTTTAGTATAAAATATTTACTTAGTTAATTCTTATGTATAGATTTTCAAGTAATCGGAATTTATTATTCTAAAACAGTATTTTCCGTAAACAAACGAATACATTTTAATTGCATTTTATCATACGTCAAAAGTATAAAAAACGTTCAGTTTTAAAATCGGATTATGTAAACTTGTATTACAAATATTTCCAAGAAAAATCATGACTAAAAATACATTTTCACATGTATTTTTTTTCTTTATTTTTATCTTTGTTTTGAAAAAAAAATGCTTTCAGACGTTATATTTAGTATCAAGTTCATAGAACAGTATTGAGGCATGTTTCTTAGAATTAATGATTATATTCTCCCTCGTGTATTCATTAACTGACAACATATTATTTTTCTTATTTACTATCTGACAGTTTTATGAATGTACAAGTTGTAGAAGTTGAACTTTACGTATACCCTATACACATGTCTCTCTTATGTATAATCGTTTTTATATACTTAAACATTATTTATTGACAAACAGTCATAGTGCATGTTTATAAAAAAATCCTGTTTTTATTTAAATCAAAAAATATATACATATTTACAAGTTTATGCCCTAGTTTTATATTTTTCATCAACATCCATTATAAAAAAAATTTCAATTTATTGTATTAAAATCGATTTAATGGCAAAAAAAATTTATACATATTTACATAGAATTTTTTTTGAAATCTTACGAATGTGAATATTAATTGTATCTACTTTATTTTCTTTTTTGTGGTAATAAAATCCGAATATTAATATAAAAAAAAAATATTGTGCCGTTTTTACTGTTTTGCATATAATCTAATAATAATTAATTCCTACTTGAATTCTTTCATGTCTTTTCAAGTTCCTACATTATATTATTATATTTGAAAATTGTGAAATTTATCCAATTTATACTTAACGGATAAATTTAAGTATTATACTGTACAAAATAAATTTTATTTGATGTTACGAATACATCTCTGCGAAAAGTTTCGAGCGAGATGTTGAATACACTTAGTTTATCATCACAATGCATTCTTACACAGCATACAAACTTTCTTAATAACTTCGTTTACCAATCTTCAGTAAAATTGCTTTTATATATATATATATATATATATATATATATATATATATATATATATATATATATATATATATATATCATGTTTTCAGTAAAAAAATATGTAGCATTATAATGTGTATGTTCAATGAAAATTTAATCATCCAGATTTTATTCATATAAGTAAATCCTAATTTTATGTGCAATTACAATTTTTTAATTAAATAAAATTATTCGGCTTTTTGGACTTATAAAAATGTTTGTTATTAATCTAAGAAAAATTGTTAATTATTTTTAAATTGTTATATCACATTCGTATAAAAATGTAATAATAATTAATTGGTGGTACTATAAATAAAATGTTTTTTTTATACACATGAATGAACATTTTTTAACACTTTTATGTTCACTTGCTTCGATTTCTCTACCGATTTGTAGATTGTTTTAAGATATAATTTAAACCTGACTTTCGTGCGGTGAATCTAATTGACAACTATTATTCCACATTTTTGCCACTTGTAAAGCTTGTTGTTAAAGGTATCCTTAATTTTTATACGGATAAAGATATATAATCGGTCATTTAAAATGAATATTTTTTGTAAAGTAATTCTCAAATCATTGTAGTTTTTAAAATTGAAATAAAAATAATCACAAAAGAAATAGTTTCCTGTGGTTTGTAGTATTTTTCGAATTATTTTTCAACATTATACATTTTTAAAAATTATGATTAGTTGGCATGTGAGTATCCCAGCAATGTTCATGAAATATTTGAGTGCAATAATTCTTTAATGAAAGAATAATAGATAAACTATTTCAATTTGTTCTGCCAGTAGAGATTAATATTGATTCCTGAATAGAATCAAAGCAGAAAACAGAAAAAAGTAGTATAATCTTGTATCGAAGATTATGCAGTAGAAGCGATGACAGGTAGCAAGGGATCGGTAGAGTTTTTAATTGACCAAAATTCTATCTGTACTCTCAATAGTACCAGTTGAAGAAATTGAAAATTAAAAAAAAAAGAATTGATTAGACTGTCAACTCTGTACACGTTTCTGTAGTTGTTTATAATGGATGTCAGATATTTATATGATATTAAAAAACATAGAAAGAAGGTATTTAATCTACAACTGTTAATAAATATACGATTTATACTCATGATCATCGTAGTTAAGTACAGACAGATAACAGATAATTATATTTCTGTTTTGATTATGACATAGGAACAACATTTTGCAGAATTATAACACTAGTTTATGTGTTGTTATCTTGATTTGATTCTGTCACGGTCTAGTATTATTTATAAAAATAATCAGTACTTTAAAGAAGGATATATATATATATATATATATATATATATATATATATATATATATATATATATATATATATATATATATATATAATGAATTAAAAGTAGGCTGCCAAATTATTAGGTTAGTAGAAAAACAATATATATATATATATATATATATATATATACACACACACATACATACTAGAGGGCTTCGCCCCCTGCTCCGCTGCGCTAGCCCATTTGTTAATTGTAAGCCTACAAATAATGTAACCAAATGAAACAATAAACATATTTTCAAACTCATTTATGGCCTTATATAATCATTATCGCAGACAGATTGCAACGTTGCTGTTTGATATATGAGATAAACATATTTGGGTACCATAAACCTTGACGTTTTAAATAAATAAGCGACGTCATCGAAAATTGTTTGTAGTTAATTTTGATTTATATATATATATATATATTATATTATAATATTATATTATAATATTATATTATTATATTACATAACTGCCATTGTTTATGAACGTATTTATCTTATATTAATATAACATATCAGATAAGCATAATTCCTTTTAATTTTGTACAATTAAAACATTTCTTTCGTAGTTAAAATGTAGTATAATTAAGAATAGTTGTTTTTTTTAAAAAAAAAATGTGAACGCGGATGTAGTGTTATAAGTGTTTAATTAAAAATATGAAACGATGTGCAGTAGCACTTACTTATTTCCATAATGTACATTGCTACTAACTGGCAATGAAAATTTATTTAACTATTTACATTACTATATATATATATATATATATATCTCCACACCTTATTAAACATATACTTTATTATAAACTTTGTTGAAAATAATAGGTGAAATATTGTTAATCATAGTCTTTTTTAAATTAATTTAAATAAAAGAACGTTTATTTCTTATAACATTCCATTTTTCAGCGGAACGGATAGGTGTGTTCATTTACTGAAATTATTTCAAGTAGGATACTTTTTTTGTATGTACTTGTTTTCAAATTATAATTTTATAATTAGAAAAAATATATGTATGTTTAGTTATATCAATATTTTTCGGTCAATTTAAATTTGCATAATTGTTAGTACTACTGTATTTCCGATTTATATATATATATATATATATATATATATATATATATATCATTAATTAGGACTTAAATTACAACCAATGTACTGCACTAATGGATATAAAAATATGGTAATAGGAATTATTAGCACTATAAGACTTTTACAAATATCAAAATGTAAAGTATTATTTGTTAGTATTATTTTTTCTTATAATTTGGAAATTTATAAATATTAATTTTTTAAAAAATAATAAAATAAAATTTTAATACCCACTGCCGTATTCATGAAAACTAGTTAATGAACAACATGTGCTCGTTAAGTCTATTCCGCGTCTCCAAGCTTGCATGTTGCATCCACCCTTGTATACTTTATAGTAATTATTATACTTAAAAATAATTCTTTATCTCTACAAAGTGACAAGAGTTTATTAATATTTCTTTATGGTCATAAAGTAACTCGCGTTGTAATCATGATATTCCTTCTTTAGAAGTTGAAACAAATTTAGTCCGTTTTACCTATTTTTTTTATAATTAATTCATCTAAAAATAATTATTACTTCTTTATAGTTCATTGGCTTAATTAGTTGTATGTGTGTATGTATATATATATATATATATATATATATATATATATATATATATATAAAATAGTATTGTCGCAAAAAACTAAAAGGTTGCAAAAAATAATTACTGCCATGTTTACATACCACACACACATTATATATATATATATATATATATAAAAACGATTACGTTGCTATATATCTGATAATAATTATATAGACATAATGAGTTTTAAAAAATATGTTTATTGTTTCATTCGGTTGCATGTCCAGGCTTATAATTAAGAAGTGGGTGAGCACAGCGAGCCCAGGATTTAGTGAGCGAAGCGACCAGTGGTCAAAGCCCCCTAGTGCGTGTGTTGTGTGTATATATATATATATATATATATATATATAAAATGCAATTTTACGAATTTCCCCTTTTTACCCACAACTAAGCGTTGTTAGTCTTTAGAAATATCTTATATAAATATGTCGAATAATGTCTATATGTGTGAATTTCAGTTACTTTTTCATCAACGTTCGGCTCAGACGCAAAATGAAAAGTCGTTACCTTTAAGTATTACCATCTAGCCTTACAATATAACCAAACTTAATCAGTTTCTGTTCATTTTTAATAGAACTATAAACTCTACTTGGTATTATTTGGTTTTATATTATCATTGAAAAATACATGGAATCTAAATCGCATTGTTTTATTTTTAAAAAAAAGAATCCATACACAATGAAATTAGTGTGCAGAAGTGATACATGATATTACATTGACTATCCTAAACATTATTCAATACATGCCACATTTGTAATGAGGACAATGCGTCCATGCAAATCAAATTTTATTGTTATACTTTAAATATTTCTATTTTACTAACCAATTGGTATTCATTTGTTGAAATCCATACTACTTTTTTTATTCAAACTTCGTGGCTGGTATAATTCAATGATGTAATTCATCTAGTATTTTATATTGTTACGGTAATCGCTGAATTGTTTGAAAAATGTTTATTGATTGAGTTACTACAGTCGTTTCGATAATCCGACTTAAACAGAAAAAAGGAGTGGTTTTATTACTGAAAATGTCGATTATTCAGCATTATTTTTAGAAAAATATGAAGCTAAATGAACAAAATTTTTTAGGATAACATGAGTATAAAACCAATTTTATCAATCTTTATGATACAGTACAACTAACTGATAAATTTTAAAGGTATTTAAAATTACAAATATTGGTTAAAAAATGAGAAATTAAAATTAAACAGTGAATATGTCAGACAGTCGAAAGTAGGTTTACCGAAAAATAAGTCCGAAAAGTCTGAAAACATGCAAAAATTATTGAACAATATGTTTTTTAGATTATATTTCCACATATATACGTTTAATATCATTACATTCAACCTCCAGATATTTCTACAAATCATATATCATATTTCTCTATATTAGACTGAATATATGGAATTATCGACACTACAATTGGTAGTAAAGACTGTTTTTTTTAGATTTTAATAGAATAAATTTTATCCTTTAAAATGGTAACAGAAAGGAATATCTAATTAATTTATAACAGATGATCTTGAAGCCCATTTAATTGTATCTTTCCTTTCTATCCATTTATTAGGAAGTTTGTTTTTTAACAAATTACGAATGAGTATTTCAAGATGAAAAGAAACACTATATTGCATAAATAATTATGTTCGGTTCTCAAATAAATCCATTTCTTATATCATCTTATTCTCTAACAAATCGCAGGAAGTCTCTCAAATTACCATTTCATAAAAAAACGAATAGATCACATGGGGTCTATATTCTGTATAAAGTCGTCTTATCATAAATTCCAGATCATATGAGTCTTGAGCAATTACGACCTGGTCGTCGGCAAAACTTAACGTGAAAAGGTTATGGTCTCCAACAGGTACTCCCATGCCTACGCAGCTTTTTTTCCAATTCCTGAGTACGACCTCTACGTATAAATTGAAGAGTAGTGGTGACAAACTACATCCTTGCTTTAATCCTTTGGAAGAGTTAATTGGGTTAGATAGACGTCTGCCAACCTTGATATACGTCAGATTTCCCTTATATATTTCTTGAATTATTGCTACTATATTCGGGTTAATGTTCAGTTGATACAAGGCTTCCCAAAGTTTTTGTCTAGGTATCGTGTCGTACGCCTTATCTAAATCAATGAAGGCCATGTGCAATTCTTCCCCTATTGATGTTCGTTTCTCGGCTAGTTGTTGTAAGATGAATAGGTTATCCACGCATGACCTTCCTGACATGAAGCCACTTCGCTCTTCGCTAATATTGCCTTTCATATTGCCGCTGATATTGCCGCTCTGTACATACGTCTGTTAAGAACATGTATTATACAAAATTTAACACAAAATCTCTAACTTATGTACTACAAGTCATTAGAAATCATTGTTTTTAAATTAAATATATAGTCATCTTTTAATAATTCATGTCATATATGTGATTTTATATATATATATATATATATATATATATATATATGTATATACACACACACATATAAAACTGTTTTCTTCTACTTTCTTTAGATAAATACACCAATGCGCAAAAGGGTCGTACTACTTGTAAATATGAAATATAAGCTGCAAATTCTCTAAACGATCTTTTTAACAATGTAAGACCCGTACGAGCAGATCATTACATATTTTAATAATTTGAATAGATGCGCTCGATTCGAACAGACAACCGTAAATTTGCTCTCGCACCGCGGGCACGCCTTCGACATTGTTTACTGTCACCGCTTTTATATATATATATAGTTCAGCCATTATATGAGCACGTATTGTAATGATGTGCATAGATGTGACAGTTGCAGCTCACTGCTCCAATTTCTTCTATATGAATGATGTTATTGTAAACGGAAGTTTGCAATACAATTGTATTACCTATATTGACACGTTAAACAGCGTTTGTTCTGATTTGCGAGCATCATTGTTTTCAGTCTATATACTTCTATTGTGTTCTGTTCGAACTAAGTCACGACCCGACACAGTTACATGTTCGTTTCTTTGTTCAAATTGTAACAAATTTTGTCTTTATCGATGTGTTTTTTATACGGTATCTCAATACAAAGTGTAACAAAAGAATGATACATATATATATATATATATATATATATATATATATATATATATATATATATGTGTAGTTTCTTCGGATCGATAATTGTGTACGTATTTTTTTTTAATAAAACCGATATTGTGCCGAATAAAGTTTCATTTAACAAATATCATGGTTTCATAATCTTTATTTTGTACGAGTACAATTACACAATAAAATGTTCGTACCCTTTACGTTATAACAGAAAAGAAAACATTAAATGGACTACAATTCATCTACCATTTTTTTATTTTATTGTTTTGCTCTCAAATGTAATGTAACTTAAAATGCCTGTATTGAAAAAAATAATAATTCCATATAGGACAGCAAATTTGACGATAGTCGTTTCAAAGCAGAGAAATGCTTCTTTTTTTCAAGTTTCTTTCTTCAGTTTATCCTTAAAACATGTTTCTACTGAAGGTACGAGCACTGGATTTAACATGTAGGAATGCAACCCGCAAATTATTAATATACACCTAAAAATAGAATATTGACTTAGTTTTTTTCTATTAGTTTCGGCTTTGTGTTTTAATTATGATAATTTTTCCAATATAAGATGAAACAATCTTGAATAAAATTTATCTCATGCCAAATATCAGTTAACTGATTTAAGTGGACAAACCAATTATTTCCCCTATCTTGTTTTTATAAGACTACAGTAAAGTTTCGGTAACGTCGAATAATATAAATTGTAGAAAATATATATATAACTTCAAGTTTAACAAAGTAAAATTTTAAAACGTGTGTAATGGACGTAGTTAAAGAATAGTAGTTAAATTTATTAATCTTGGATTGATCAAAAACCTAAATCAGTTGAAAAGTAAAAAATTAAAAAAGTACAATAAATTTCACTAAAAAAAATAACCTATTTAAGAAAACAATATTTAATATTCATCTCTAATCTAAAACTATTGGTCCAGAAACACCGTAATAGACACCTTAAAAATATTAGTAGAAAACACCTTAATAGACCAGGAAAAACATTAGGTTGGTAGAAAAATAATTGCTGTTTATGACCTTCAAATTCATATACATTTACAGCTTTTTTGGTTTTCTTAGGTGGTTTAAGGGGTATAGAACTATTGGATGACTTGCTCCTCTAACTTTTGTGCAAGCTCTAAAATTGTTGTGCGTCATTCTGATTTAAGTACCGTCTTCATTTGGTTGTTATGAACTGATGAATGAGACCCTTTACCTTCTTCATTTTCAAGGCTCGCGTCCCCAGTACAAATTTTTTGGAACCACCATTGCAGTGTACAATCTTTAACAGAATGTAACTAATGCAAATTAAAACAACTGTACCACCGGTTTTAAACTCATACAAAAAAAAATGCTCTTATTTGCTTCTTTTCCGTCTTTAATTCGATAGTCTGATTTGAAGAAAAATTACTAATAAAACCAAAGTTGATATTACCAAAATACAGACTGAAAAATGCACTTTCAAATGATATTAACATGACCATGATGAAATGACACTTTCATTGAAAAAAATAAGGTTAGAATTCAGAAAACAAAAACCGCAATTATTTTCCTATCAATGTAGTACGAACATTAAAAAAGTGAAAATCCAAATGCATTCTTTTTGCAAACGATTTTGTATCCAAAGCAAACTAATGGTCATCATTAAAACACTTTGGTTCTCCACCTGATTATGTAAATGTTTTATTTAACGTTTAACTCAGAAAAAAATATTATTCGCAGTACCAACACCTCGAGGTTTGATTGTTTTCTTGTTGAAGGTACTAAGACCGTACATGTAATACATTCCAGTTATTTTAGCATGTCACTTGAACTGTCGAGCTTAAAGTATCATTTTAAACAAAATGAAACCTGTTCTTCTATACACGATTGAAGTCTCGAGTTTTATAAGTGCTTATCGTACAATTCTGAAATACTGAAGTAAGGTTTCACTAAGATTGAATAAGATCTCTCTTACTTTTATATATGGTCGCTCAATTATTCTTATTAAACAATTCAAACTATTTCCAGATTTATTCATACTTAAACCTCTATGAAGTCAGAGTATTTCCTTCATTTATTATTTATTAAATACTTTGTTCAAAAGTTGAGGAAAACGAACATATTGAATCACTGAATTGTGTATACACTTTTTATTGTGTGTATTTATAATTGTGCATAGCAATTATTGTGACAGGAACACTGATAAACATCTCTGTAATATTTAGTTACTTATTTTTTATAAATTTTCAACTAAACAAATTTCTAAAACATGTGAAACTCATCAATCATTTATCATATCCATGGTCGAATGGTTTATATTTCTAGTTTATGATTGATAGGTCGTGAATATGAATATTATAACAATGTAGTAATAATAATCATTTTTCATTAAGAGAATCGGAGTGATATTTCCAATTAGATACAATTTTTATGAATGTAACTTGTTAAATTTTGTTTACAAGTAACTTCTTATCGTTATTGATTATTATAAGGATCGAGTGTTCCGTACGTTTTGACTTCCATTTGATCTTAAAATAAAACATTAATTTCATAAATATTATGCGTTGGTAAAACGAAAACATTCGTTGCTTTGTACAAGGTCAAACAATGTTATTTTTAACAAAGTTAAACCTTAATCAAAGTTTATTCTTTTGATTAGAGTGCTTGATAAAATAATTTCATTATTGGTTCTCCTTCATCTTGTGCGTTCGTAATTTAAAGGCTAATCATTGTTTGGTCCATTTTTCTTTGTCTCTGTTTATAGCAGTTATTTTATACTTGGTCCAGTTGTTTTCATTAAATTGTGTAACTAAGAAATTTTATTTTCCCGTTCATTTATAGTATTTGTAGAGTAGTATGTTTCGAATTATTTAATTATTATACTTTTAATAGTTTCTTATTTTAATTATTTATCTATGTCCGTTTTAATATTTTTTTTAATTTTGAAGTGCGTACAAAATGTTCATATTTTATATTTTATCTTTATTACAATTTCGTGTTATTTAAGATCTATTAATGACACAATTTATCGGTTTACTTTCAAAATCTTCACGAAAATTGACTTCTGAAAGACAGAAAACGTATGTAAATTATTCGGTTTAAATCCTTTTTTACATATCTCTGCTTCACTTTATATATTCGTTCGTACGGTGATCCTTTAATTTTTTTACCCCTGTAGTAGTTCTTCATAAACGTACCAAATCTAATGAATTCGAAATGTTGACAGCATTCTAAAATTAAAACAACGTATGTTAAAAAAACAAATGAGTATGAAATTGACTTTGTTGACCTCATCAGATGGCGGCGCGACTGACATTAACAAAAAAGTCAACGGTGAATCATTTCACAAAACTTCATCATATGTAATGTTTATTTCTGTCACATACGATATCAATCAATGCATATGTCGCTCTCTGTTCGTGTTTATTCAAGCTGATACAATCCAAATACAAACAAGGTTAGAGATAAGAGGAGATAAACGAACTTTTAAATCCATCAAATCGATGTCATCGAGTTACACCTTTGTCAGAAACGATATGTCATCTTAATAATAAGTTATTGTAGCACGTAAGGGGAATAAATATCGTTGTTTTTTTTTAGATTTAAATACGTGTATATGTTTGTGTTGAAATAAATGGGTTTATGTAAATATAAATGTATGGAAACAAACATCATGTCTGTAAAAACTCGAACTTTATATTTCTCTTCTACTGAATGAAAACGTTGTCGCCCTCAAAAGAAAATAAAATATTTAACATTTTGAAAAGATTTATGTCTCTATGTTTTAAAAAGGCGTGCAGTTCCGTTTCAAAATTCTATATAATAAAAACCTACATTTCTTGTATTTAAAATAAAAAAATAACATTTTATAGAAAGAAGTATTTTTTTGATATAGAGTACGTTCAAGTTGTTCAGTATGATGACATTTTTTAAATGAAAATAATTCTTATATATTTATATTTTTATGCAATTACAATATCATACGTTTATATATTTATATGTACTACAAAAAGCGACATTGTAAAAGAACGCGACGTAAAGAATTGATGTTAATCATAAATTTCATTTAATTCTTCTTTTTCGATGGCGCTGCAGCCCAAATCGAGCCTTGGCCTCTTGAATTTTCTGTCTCCAGATATCTCTCTGTCTGGGAGTCCTCCAGTTTCTCACTCCAAACAGTTTCACTGCAACCTTCTTTACATTGTCTATCCATCTGAGCCCTGGTTTGTCCAGATAGATGTTCTCCCGCCTGGTTGTCCATCCAAGGTCGTTTTTACTACTCTTGAGTCTGGAATTCGCTCAGTGTTACCTACCCATCGTAGGAATGGCATTTTTATAAAGACCGGTATTTTTGGTTTCTTATAGATTATATTATTCGAAGTTGTAGCTTTATTCTTCATATACCTCCATCGTTTACTGGTCCAAATATCCTTCTCACCATTCTTCTTTCGACGGCGCCCAACATTTATGCTGTCTTAACTGACATGATCCACGATTCACCTCCGTAAGATATGACAGTACGGATGAGGGAGTTTTATACAGTCGGATTTTGATCTTACTATGCACATTTTTGGATTTCGTTATGGGTAATAGCGCGAAATATGTTCTATTTGCTGCTACTATGCATTTTTGAATTTCTTGAGAGAATTTAATTTAATAAATGTATGTGTGTATTAGGTTGGTAGAAAAATAATGTATATATATATATATATATATATATATATTGATTACGGAAAGAAAGAACAGAGATTGACATATGATAGTTTACACAATATTTCCCTAAAGAATTACAGAATTGTTCCACATGGACTTTTCTGGTTTTAAGTTCTTAGATATTCGAATCAAATAAATAGTGTTTGTGTAAGATTTTTTATTATATTTGCCGAAAATCTGCAATTAAAAATTACAGGAGCGTATTAACATCATTTTTTTAGTATTTTTGAACAATGTTGTCACAGAACACTAATCATAGCTATTTTATCATAACCGCCGAACTAAAAAATAAACCTGACAGTGAAGAACTGTCTCTGAGCGAATAAGACAAGAATATCACGATTAAAAAGGTAATGTTGATTGTTTTTCGGTGTTAAAAGTACTTATGCACCATGGACATCTTCCCGCGCAGAAAACTGACTACCAATATTTATACAAGGGTAGATAGATAATGTTTGAGGGGAAAGGAAGCTATTTTGCCTCCCGGAACGTAGACTCGAAGTCCATATGCCTTCCCTCGGCTGATAAAAACGACTCTGGAAGTCTCGCTTCCTTCCAGAAGCCTCCTATCAGCGTGCCCGAGTTTATAGACCCTAGTTCGACCGCGGTGAGGAAAAACTCCCCAAACCATCGTCGCCTTAAATTAACCCATGCCGGACATTCCTTGAGAAGGTGAATGGGGGTCTCGTTGTCCCTCCACACCATCTACACTTCCCGTCCGTCCTTCAGCCTTGTATATGTTCATGGTAGCTTAATCTCCCGTGTCCTGTGACAATTCGCACCAGGAGCCGGGAGAAGGATCTGCCACTTGTATAGATTATCTTGGTTCAGTCATTATTTGGGGCCTGGCCTAAGAGTACCTTGGATTGACGGCAACCGTCAATCTTTAGCCATCATTCTGAGTGTTCTGACTCGACCCACTCACGAATGGCACCCTTGGCCCAGCATCTCGCTAGCCCTACGAAGGACTCTGGCCGCTCCACTGCGGACCTCGACTCGTAATGAGGCCAGTCTGTCCGCTATTTCGTTCCCCCGTATGCCCGAATGACTCGGCACCCACAGAAGGTGAACTTCGTTCTAGAAAGGCAGTCTGCCGAGAGCTATCTTGCATTCCAAAACCAACCTCTATACAAGGGTAACCTGAAAGTTTAAGAGAAAAATTCTGTCAAGAAAGACCGGAATTGTGGTCTCAAAAATTGATATTTATCATCATCACCCCCACATTTAAGCGATGAAATTTTTGGCCCAGAAACAAAGCAGAACACTTAAATTATTGGCAAGGTTTAACCGATTTTTCAAGAATCATTCTTGATTTTTACACATTTGCATTTTGATTACCAAAAGAGCTCAGTGAACAGTGATACGTTATCCTATAGGCAAAAAGTGCAAATTTCCTGAGCCTCTCACCAACAGAGGGTCCCAATTCAATCTTTTATAAACTCATTACTGTAGTACAACACTACACATGACCCCCTCCCCCAATTCAAATTTGCCTGGGTCCCATGAAGCTATAACGCGCCACTGTCGATGAAAGTATGTTAGAATTCTCCACAAAACCAGTGTTTCGATATAATAATACTTCTCTTATTTATGAACATTCTTCGAAACTTCGGTAAATTCATAAGCACTGCCCTAACCATTTTATTACATTTTTCTTTATGATTGAATGTTTTCTCATCCGAAAACATAATCGTATGATGTTTGTTATTCGCTATTGTTTGTGTTTCAATTGACTTCCTCGCAGAGGTACAATAAATATATACCTTTTATATCCAGGACAAACTTCACATCTATAGATTTAAATTATCGTACAAGACAAACAACGTTTTTAAACCTTTTTCAAATGAACAAAAACTTTTAAATAGTGAATTAACTGATATGATAGTAACTGTATAAACATGCTTGTTATATATGTATATATATATATATATATATATATGTATGTATGTATGTATGTAACAAAATGTCTTATTTTATCGTTTCGAAATTTCATTAAAAGTATTTTCTTTAATTATTAATATTATGACACGATTTACTTGTATACATTTCGTTAAGTACTGTTTGAAAAATAATGTTCTTATGAATAGTAATAGTAATAGTCAAAGATGTGTTCATGTATATTATCGTTTGAACGCATTTTTTTAATGAATTTAGACGATAATTGTTTACTATTAATAGAATATTTTTTTTTTAATAATTAGAGCTCAGACATCATTTTATTAATTTATTTTTATCATCAGTCAGTCTTTACACAAATTGACTCTTTATATACAATCAGTACGTAGAGTAACATGCAGAAAAATCTGTCAGAAAGTGTTATAAGCATTTATACAAATTACAATGGGTTGATTCTCGTTATCACCCCATTCCATGTTGACCAGTCGACATACAACGAATAACTATGATTACCTGTTGATACAAAAGGTTCGAACTTATGAGTGTAATATGTTATAGGTAGTTGTATACATTTGTCTAGAAAACTATTCAGCTTTTTTATTCAGTCATTTACGCAATTCATACTGTTTTACATTTATATATATATATATATATATATATATATATATATATATATATATATATATATATAAATGAAACAAATATTTTAAATTAATTATTTCATGTCTCTTAAACAGAATGAAAAATAAACCTAGCCGGTTCAATTTATGAAAAATAATCATTATTCAGTACCTTAATATTTTTGTAGTAAAATATGTAAGAAAAAGATATTTTAGTTGTTTGTAAATTTACTTAATGTTGTTGTTAATCAGTATACTTATACATACACTTAATCTAGAGGCCAAATTATGTAAAAATTAACTAATAACATTGATACCAGTTCTTTAAATTCGACATCAGACACATGTGGATAATATATTTAATGCTGATGATTCACTATTTGGAACATCCAATATTTGCAACAATCTAATAATTGAATCAGAAAAATTACATTATGTAATTTATATCTGCAAGTGTTTGTAGTCATGTCAGACTCTCATTGGAACATGTTTTTCATTTAATAAGAATGGAAGAATAGATAAATGCGATTTTTTTTAAAAAAATGCCATAATTATATATTATGGCTTATATATCTATTAATCCATTCGTGCATAACAATAATGAAGAACAAATAGTAGGAAGCTAGTTAATTTTGTAGAAAATGTTCAGTATGTTTCGAAAGATGATGAGAATCTATAAAAAATGAATTGTGTGAAATCAAAAATTTAGTTAGAAAATGTGGATCTGATTTATTACTGCAGTCAACCAAATTAGGAGTCTTTTGAGGAATAATTTCTTAAAAAGACTTTATTGAAAGATCTCAAGTTCTTAAAGCAAATTAAACATCAAAAATAATGAAAATAAAAAAACAGGACAAAACAAAAATATAGTTTTTTATTAACCAAAAAGGGGACATTTTATTAAGTAAACGTTGTATTGTTTTAATAAGAAAATAATTCCTTTATAAATATAAATATTTAATAGCCAATGTAATTCATTAAATGCTTTTCTATTCAATTCACTAATTAAAATATTTTATTTTTTCTTTATGTACAGATCATTTTATTTCTACAATATAATATAAGGTATTTTATGTTTATAGCACTTATATGTAGATGTATTTAGAGTTAAATCGAACAAGCAACACCGTATTTTTAGTAATTATAATCAATAGAAGCTCTAGACTGAATTATTATGTTCATAATCATCTCATGGATGTAGATAATTCAACAATAAATAAACCTGTAAGCTTTTAACGCAGGTGTTTGTAAACTTTCGAAGAAAGTTGTGTAATAATTAAAGAACATGGACAGAAAGTTAAAAATAAGGATGTGGTTTTACTATTTATTTTAAATAATGAAGTTTTACTGTTTTATACATCTAAACGCGTACACAAACGTATAAAATTAATATAACCTCAGTTCTCACAACCAAATTTCATATTTTCATTATTAATGTACTTATAGTTTCTCATATCCATTTTACTGTCGTTTTTTTTGTAAATACTTTTTTTATTGATTGCTAATCTTAATGGTTTCCAACTCTTTGAAAATGTTCTGATGCTATTTCAGAAATGTTCAAACATCTTTATCATTGATAAATTATATGTAGAGGATTTAAAAAAATGTTTGTAATTTTTTAAGGATATTTGGAAACAAAATCAAGTAAAACTAGCCCAAATTCGAAATTTATAAATATATTCACTTTTTAAATAGTAATTAAAATCATAATCGACATATATGTTAGCCAGCGCTCTAAATTTGTATTTGAAAATTTTTAATTTTATTTTTTGGTTAAAGTTATTGATATTTACTTATTGTGATAATGGATTGAAATTTGAAAAAAAGTTCTTATTATAGAATGTTATTAATTATGAACAAAAAACGGTGTATGTATTATATTTTTAAAAATTATGAATATGTGTTGACTTATTGCAGATAATAGTAAAAAAAGATGTAAAAAGAGGAAAAGAGTTTGATTAGAAATTGTATAATAGGAAAACACTTATAGTTTGGATTAGTCGTTAATAATCAGACGTTCGTTGTTTTGTTCAATTAAAGTTAAAAAATGACATGATAAACAAATGCTTAAAAGATAAACACAACGTTTTGACTTAACGTGCTTACTTTTCTATTTGCATGAACAAAAAAGTCGACATGAAAGATACGGATTTTTTTGTCGAAACATAATTAATACTAAGTGAAAATAATACGTTTGCTTTACACGATATGTAATTTCTTTCGTAAAAGTATGTACACGACTTTCGTGAAATGATAATTGTGAAATGACAATATGCGAATGAGCGGTAAAAATGGCGTAGATACATTTATGATCGTTAAAAAACATTGATTGTTTCGCTATGCGGAATCCAATCACCGGACTGGGTCATAATATAATGCATCAGCAGTTCAATGAACTTTCTTTGTTTTATCTCGTCAGTGTTCGTGAGAGATGTCCTGGCTTATATTTGTGTCTTCGGTGATGTTCTTTGCAACGTAATAACGGAATTAGATTAACTACAAAACAACTAAATCCGAGCAGAAGACAAATCGTGATATCGAACAAATGGCCAGCGAAGTGAATTCTAATTTAATGATACATGGTTTGAATTGGAATAATTTTGTTTGATTGAACTTACACGACCCAGCCCACACGCACAAATTCATTTAGGTCAATAAATTCAAACAATTATATAAGAAAATGTTCCGTACTTATATTTTTTGTCAATATTTGTTTTTAAAAAAATATAATGTTTATACTTTTAATATTTTCTCAATTATCAAACATTTTTCCATCAGAATATATAAAAACGCACCACCGATGTTTAACATTTTGTCATTGTAATTTTTTTTATTTCCTATCCAAGTTTGATAAGTAAATTATATTAATTAGTTATTTTATTTACAGCCTTATAAAGTGACTGCCTTTTATATAAAATGATAAAAATTTATATTTTTTGTAAATATTGGCTTTGTTACTTAATATATACTATTTTCTGACAAATTACAATCATATTTGAATTTATATATAATATACATTTTTTTTAACAAGTTACTGTATACAACTCTGACCTAACTTCGGTTTCACAAATCAATTTTTTCTGATTCTACAAAATAAAAAAAATCTGATCAGAAATGTTGAGTAAATGATTATTGATCATTTTTACTTGCTCTTATGCGCATTTCGATTTTTTGTATATTAGCGGTGTAAGAATTATATATATATATATATATATATATATATATATATATATATATATATATATAAAAATAAGCTACAATTAGAAATGATCAGTAATGATTTATTGAATATTTTCCATAATATAACATATATATATATATATATATATATATATATATATATATATATATATGTATGTTCACCAACTAAAAAAAATAAATATAAGAACCTAAATGAAAAACCTTGCTGAAACCGAATACTTTTACCCTAATTAAAGATAATAGCACCCAGGATTAGCAGATGTGTAGGTGCTTATTGTATAATAGAATCGTTATATATTAGGTTGGTAGAAAAATAATTGCGGTGTATTATCTTCAAATATATAAAGATTTTAAGCTTTTTGATCTTTCCTAACAGTTTTAAGTGGTCCAGAACTGTTGGATGACTAACGTCTAACTTTTGTACAAGCTCTCGAATTTTGTGTGGTTCTGATTCAACTAACACCTTCAGTTGATTGATGTGAACTGAAGAAGGACGCTCGCGACCTGACGTCTGTCATCTTCAAGGCCCTTGTCTTCAATACGAAATATATATATATATATAGAGAGAGAGAGAGAGAGAGAGAATGTAGATAATATAGACGGAAAAGAAATAAAGAAGTGCAAATTTTGAGTTTAAAACAGGTGGTAAAGCAGCAGAAGCTGCTTCTAAACTAAACCATTCTTTTGGTATGGGTATTATTAAGGAACGTATGGTGTAATGGTGGCTTCAAAAATTTCGTATTGGAGACGAGGGCCTGGAAGATGACGTTGACCTCATTCATTTTCAAAACGCTCGTCTCCAGTACGAAGTTTTTGAAATCACCATTATCTTACTATGTTCCTTAATAATACCCACACCAAAAGCCTAGTTTAGTTTAAAAGCAGTTCCTGCTGCTTTACCACCCGTTTTAAACTCATAAAAAATGCTCTTATTTGCTTCTTTTCCATCTTCAATTCAGCAGCCCAATTTGAAACAAAATTAATAATAAAACCAAAGTCGATGTTACCAAAATACAGACCGAAAAATGTACTTTAAAATGATATTAACATGAACACAATGAAATGACACTTTCATTGAAAAAATATAAGGTTTACAATTCAGAAAACAAAAACGGCAATTATTTTCCAAAAAACTTGTGTGTGTGTATATATATATATATATATATATATATATATGTATGTATATGTATATATATATAAATGTATGCATACAGTATGCAATATATTTTGCACGGTTCTGGGGTTTACAGTTTTATTAAAATCTATTTTTAATTGTGCTGCTGCTTTTAATGAAGTAGTTTTTGGATCTTTTTTTTAATTCTTTTTATGACTGATCGTTCTTCTTTATTCGAAAGTTTCCTTGAACGTCCACTTCTTGATTGGTTTTCCAGGTTTTCCTTGTCTTTTAATCGATTAATTACACTTCGAACTATAAATAGGCTTTTACTTATTATTTCACGAATAAAACCGTTTGATTTCTCTTTTGCATGCAAATCTAAAATAACTTTTCGTTCAGATAATGTAACTTCTTTAGTTACTCGACCAGTGGTTTAATTTTATTGACACTTGACTATACAGTTTGAAAAAAATGCCTTACCACAGTTTCAATGTCACACAGGTAGTGATTTACTGGCGATTTCTTTACTTGTAATACTTGCAGGGTTGGGAAATTCATTGTAGTGAAGTTAACAAATTAATGCACAGGGCGATGACAATACTTTTTTCGCGGAAAAAAACAATTTTATTTTTGATAAAGTAAGTTTTTTCAGATTTTTTAGAAAACATTATTAATATTTTTATGTTATTACATAAATAAATACAAATTATGTAAATTTCTTCCAAAATATTTCCAGATTTTTTTATTTAGACCTTTTCAATCACAAAAATGTTAACTGTGCTAGTACTTTTTTCGGGCAGTATATATATATATATATATATATATATATATATATATATATATATATATATATATATATATATATATTTATTATTTATCATGATAAATACAAAATAAAACTTTTATATTACATTTTTTGTCTTAAAAATAACTTGACATAACGTGTGATAAGACAATATGATATTGTGTACAAAATGTCTGTTAATGACGTAAATGACGTTTCTATTCATTTAAATGTTACGGAATATCGAAATGCAGTGATTATAGACAGAGAAAAATCTTTTTCTTCAGATACAGAAAACTTGAACGATATTCTATAATTTTTTAATAAATAATACATGTGTAAAGGTGTGTCAGTAACAGACACCCTGTCAACAATACTAACCGTTTACCCTGTATGTCTCTCAGAAACATGCGAATTTTGTGTAAAATTGAAAAATATAACTGGCATGGATACAAATCATTGATGTTTATAGCTTGAATAATAATGGTCTTGTAAACATTTTATAGAGCTTTATATTGTACAATTTAAAATTTATGATTTTCTTTTTCACAAGTTATATTTATGTTTATTAGTTTTGTATAATAGATATTTTTAGTAAACGTATGTAGAGTGAAAAATGCATTTTTATGATACGATAAGTTTGATAGACCATGAAATAAAGAAAATGCGTGATTCAGTTGTAGTCTAAAGCAATAAATATAAACAAGTAAGTTTTTTTTATATGAAATTAATAGACTTATAGTTGATTAAAAATGTAGTAGAAGTTAAGGTAATTCTGTTGTGCCCGTAAGTGTATCTGCTTCTGTGTTTATGTCTCCATTCATACGTATGTGTGAAAGTAGTTAAGTACAATGTTAAATCGCGCTTTTCGTATTTACTTACGTTCAACTATACGCTAATAGTTTACGTAACTGATAGTTACAACACAAAGAACAATATAGTCAAGTATGTTTACCATCTGGCATAGTCAAACTAATTATTCCGTACAAACAAATAATCAACGTGTGAGAGATAATAGATGTGTTCAGTGGTACAAATTTAACAAATAAACGTACAGACTCTCCCGAGTTTTAGTGTACACTCTAAACGGTTGCTCGTTTGAATCCAACAGGTGTGTCGTAACTTACGGCATTGCCGCTGCAGTTCCGTGTTACAACAGGCGTGGGCATATTTTGCAAGAACAATGTTTCTGTTTATTCGTGATAATTTGAACGTACGTGCTGGAAGAAATTCGCATCTATTATTTTTCACTAATAGTTTTACACGAAGTGCGCTTTAATTTACATGCACACACATTTAATACTTGAGAAGCGGGTAATTATGTTGGCATAAATACACATGCACAAGCGCGTGCGCGCACACATACATGTGTATATACATACATACATATATATATATATATATATATATATATATATATATATATATATATATATATATATATGTATATAAACAATGACGTGGTCATTTTCGTAAAGGCTAAACTAATATGCAACTGTTATTAAAAAGTGTTTGTAAAAATGCAAAAAAAAAATGTTAATTGCACTCTTCAGGAGCAATTATATAAGTAGAACGCATACATAAAACTTATCAATATGTACACAATTATGATAATTTACTAATCTGAACTAGTAAATTACATTTGCGTGTTTATAGCCTAGTGATTTTTTTTTTATTCTATATAGAATCCAAAAACGAAGTGAACTTGTATTTAACGGATAAGTAATTTCAAATTATCTGCACTTCATCCCTTCGTAATTATTATTATAGAAGAATGTACATGTTATCAAAATGAGTTTCCAATCCATATCTATATATATATATATATAGATATATATAGAGAGAGAGAGAGGGAGAGAGAGAGAGAGAAATAGGTATACACATATAAATAGACAAAAAAATTATAAAAAATGTGTAAATATTTTGTATTAAATTATTATTAACGATGCCACCCGAACTGACAAGAAATTTTCACGAAAAATTGTGATAATGGTATCATAACAACTACAATTTTTCCATGAAACCGATTTTTGGAGTGTGTGAGTCCTGTTATCGTGTACTGTCGTATTGTGTGTGCAGTTGTACGTCGGGACGTGTCATCCCGAAACCTACCAGTGTCATGTTATTATATAGTACCCTGTCTCAAGTGTAGACGAGGTGCGTGTGGAATATGTGGGAAAACTTGTAAAAAACCCATATAACAATGATAACCTAGAAAAATATCACTGTCGGAGCGTCTGGCACCTGCTCGGACTACTCCTTACTTACTTTGCATAATAACAACAATAATCAAATCAAATAGAAATTTATTGGCATCAATCTTAATACAAACTATATACAAATTGGTAGTGTGGCTGTGTGGTGTGGTTCCCGCGCCGTAGCGCTAACCGCTTGCGATCGGGGTTTGTGTGTCGTGATGTTGCAAGTTATATTTGTTGTTACAGCAGGTTAAATGTTGCCCGGATATTTTCCAAACCGGGCAAGACCTTAATTTTTAAAAACTTATGTCTAACTTATATACTAAACAACAATAATAAAATAAAATAAAATAAAAAAATAAATAAAAATGAATTTTATTGATAATAAAATAATACAGGGCCGGGTTTGGCCTTATGTTTTTGACATTGGTGCGGTGCCCTTACCAGGTTGGTATTTAACCGCATTTGTGGGGTGTAGGTTGTATGTTGTGTTGTATGTGATTTTTATTAATGTCTCATGCTTGGGTTCCGGGAAAAATTTTCAAAAAACCGGGAATGTGCCAACAATAATGAAATGTGCGACTTTATATACCAACTACGGTGCAATATAAATGCGATAAATTATATAGACATACTAAGATATATATATATATATATATATATATATATATATATAAATAAATAAATAAATATATGAGCGAATATATGCGACTTCTACACCTTATCTTATTTTGGGTTATCTACCCCTTTTTACGGATGACATCCAGGTTTTTTGAAATTTTTCCTGGATTTGATCACGAAAGCGCGATAGTCTACTAAGCCATCGTCGATATTAAATTTAATGACTGAGGCTGTTGTCGGGGTCCTAGACGCACCTAGGAACAGCTACATATAGGCAGATGTATGTCGATAAGTAGACTCGCTCCATCTAAAATTCATGCAAAAAAAAATTCGTCACTAGTGAAGCTAGCACTGGAGGAGCCCCCTGGGGGTCGGCAAACGTAGCGAGGAGGCGGCAGAGCCTCCTGGTTCAATAAAAAGCGAGTAATATAGGATTTATACTTATATATATATATATATATATATGTGTGTGTGTGTGTGTGTATGAGAGAGAGAGAGAGATTTCCAATTTTAAAATGTATTTGAATCATTTCCTAGTTTCAAATGACAGTTATATGTCTACCAAAATCGTACCGTGTCACACTATTCTCAACAAAAACAACATGGAACCACTTACAATTATTTCCCATAAATGCAGACACGTCCCGGCACTCAAACACTATTTTACTACTTGCATTGGTAGTTCGCCATGATAAAACGATTTGGAAGATCTGTATTTTAGGGGTGACGTTTAGGGTTACACCCTTCGAATTTTCTGTTTGACGTTAATTGTTCAATTTACACGTACAAAATCCATAATATTTGTAAATGTAAATACGCTTACCATTCCGTAATGACACCGAACATTAATTGTTATAATTTATTATATTTAATCTTTAAAAAAATTACAGGTACCTAACTGAATGTGTATTTTATATATATATATAGAGAGAGAGAGAGAGAGAAAGACATATACAAACACATCGATTATAAAGAGAATGTTAACGATAAAACATTTTCCATCATTAATAAAATAAGATAATTTTATATTAAACATTGCCCAGATTAAATATTTTTCTTAAATCTAATTGAATTAACATACAAATTTGCAATTATTATTAATTTTTAAATTAATATATTTCACATCTTAATCTAAGCTTATAAAAGACAAAAGTTTCAATTACTTGCTGACAAATTCAAACCCAATACACTGTTCAAGAGCAATAGAACGAATACTATTTTCAGTTATCTAAAATAAATAAACATTGTAAATTAATGAAATTGACAGTACAAAAAAAATTGTGCATTAAATTTATTACCAAAAAATCTGAATAAATACAATTGTATTTTAAACAAAACAGTATTTAAGTTCTTTCGAGGAATACTATTTTGCATAGCGACCTGCACTTGTACGTAGTTAGTAACTTTGGCGAGTAGACTTTCAGTTATTGTGCAGAACAGCCATAGTTTGTTTGCTGCAGAATCACTGAAAACAAAACTTGATTTTTATCATCACTAAAAAAATATAAAATTGGTCACCTTGAACGAAGAAATGGAATAAAATTCCGATGTATCCAATAGGTAAATACTTCATTTCAATAGAGTATTATATTTTAAACTATTATAGATTATTTCACAGCCTAATAAATGCTTTAAATAAAATATTTATTATATATATATATGTGTATATATATATATATATATATATATATATATATATATATATAAAGTATTAAATATTATTAAATGTGAAGAGAAGTAATAAGTGATATTTGTAATTATATTAAAAAGTATAAGACAGACAGACAAATAAATCTATTAAAATAAAACGTAATAAAAATGGATGAAAGTAAGAATAACATCCGAAATTCTCTAATGAAACTATTCGACCAGTTTATTTGCTGGAAGATCTCTACCGTACGGAAACAAAACTTGGGCACTTAATATAGACGAAAAAAGAATTCAAAAAACTTCAAACAACACAAAGAGCTGTGAAAAGACGGCTGGATGCCGAATAACGACAGATTTAAAAAGAGACACATTCAATTGAATAGATAAGGACGTAAAGTCGTTCATGATATCGAACTTGTAAAGAGATAAATGTCAATGACAGGCTCAATTTGTGAGGAAAACTGATAGAAAATTGATAGAAAGAGGTGTCTGATGGGCGGCTAAGATACAAGAAGAAGATCGCGAATACATTTACAAAATAGATAGATATAATATAATAAAAGTTATCAGAACAGTGACAGAACGCAATATTGCACTGAAAAAAGGATACCGAGGAAATTGATTGAAAAGGTCATCATTTGATATTAAATATTGTAAAAATGAAATTTAAATAAAATATGAATATATATATATATATAGTTAAAAATAAAATGTACATGAAATACAACTTATCTTCATGCGTTTAAATTTCATGTAATTTTTGTTAAAAAAGTGTCAACGTTGAACCGATCATATAATATTAATTAAATAAAAAATATATATCTACTGTGTAAAAATGAAGTGTAATTAATAATTTATTTTCATATGTATGCATCAAAACTTTTATGTTCTGTAAATACAATTTTATTTTCTCTTCTTTTCATTAGTATTGTTGAATAATAGTCGTATGAGAAATTTCCGAAAGCAGCAGAACAATTGGACTTAATCAAGGAAATAACTTAACATCTGGAACTTACAAAGAAATTTAATTACTGCCATGTTCAAAGAGAAAAATATTCATTTAGTGGTTCTGATATATATATTTCTTTCACAGCTTTCAATCTAATAACAAACATCAAACAAGTATTACTTGAAAATTAATTTGAATAATTGATATCTGAGCTGAAACTAGTGATAAACCTATACACAAATTATATATAGACACACTCATATATATATATATATATATATATATATATATATATATATATATATACACACACACATACACACGCACATATAACACTAAGCAAATTCTCTATGCACTTCATTGTCGCAGAATTTATAGCTGCTGCATAAAAGTACACATACAACATACAAGTACTGATAGAAAATGTAATGGAGGAAATCTGTAACATTATTTCATGTAAATCAACTACCTCTGTTCAAAGATTGTACAGCGATAGCAAGTAAACAAGAACAGTGCAAACATTCAGTTCATTATATGAAATGAAGGCACTATAGAGTAGGATATTTTTATTGAGGAAGTGCATTGAGATATTTAAAAACTTAAATAAATAATGTCTAAAATCATAAAAATCAGTTATCAGAAGAAACTAGTATATTGTAATTACGATTTGAGATAAAAGCAGAAAGAATATTACTCCTTAACCCCTTGCGCATGAATCACGAGTCTGACTCGTGAACTGCAGAAAACACTATCAGTCGATCACGAGGTAGACTCGTGCACTCTTTGTATAAGTTAAATACACATGTTTTGTGTGTCAACTATTAGATATGTATTGTGTAGTGATCATTTTTTTAAATTGTATCAGTGATGAATTAGTTTTTATTTTTGGGAAATGTTTACATGAAAAAAAAAACAAAAATGTGAAGTTGATGACGAAGAAAATGAAAAAAAATAAGTTCTTAAGTGATAAAAGTACTGAACGTGAGAAAAGAAAAAAATTTGTGAGGTTTCAAAAATGTGTAAAACGACTAGTTATTTCAGAGAGTGAACAAATTGGCAATATTTCAATTGATATTTCTTTATCAGAACAAAATGCAGATGACTGGCAGTGGCAAGATCGTGGTAATGAACCAGAAATATGGGATAATGAAGAGGCAGCAGGAAAAACTCGGTAGCATGCGTAGACTAGGAAAGAATGTTTCAGGTTTAGATGTATTCTACGAAGTTCTAATCAAAGATTTTTTGGAAATTGGTAACGAACGAAACCACTAGATATTCCTTTCAGTGTAAATAGCCATTTTGTATGCATTGTTTTTTCTTAAAATACAAGCACAATGGCTTAAGATGCTTGCATAAGTTTACCATTCGAAAAGTAGTACATTTGATATTTTTTTCGACGTGGGTATTAAAGTTAAAGGTTTGAAATTCTGTAAACATTAAATACATTTCACGAGTAGTAAGCTTTCTTAATTTTTTTTTTTTTTTGAATTTTTTGACAAATTATGTAAATTATTTATATTATTATATAAATTATTATTATAAATGAATTAAAAGACTGCATCTGCGTAGAATAATATACTTGTAGTATAATCTAAGAACTCTGGCATGACTGGGTACTTTTTTTAAATTTTGAAAATTGCAAAAATGGCAGCCGTTTGAAAAAAGTCGATTTTTGACTCATATAAATGTTCATTATTAACAAATGGAAAAGCATATCAAAAAATCATCCAGTCACCCGATAGACAATGTTATTAACAATGTTCAGTCAAAATTTCAAGCTAATCAGAATAGTTTTTGAGATATGATATGCACCGTTTGTATAATATAGTTTCGAGAAAAACAAACGAACGTGCTCGAGCTAAACCCTGTCCCACTGCGAACCGCCTCCACTAAAATCGCTATATCTCATGGAATTCTTAGAATTTCGATAAAATTCTTTTTGATAATGAAACTTAAGACTTTCAGCTTTAATAATATGCAAAAAAATCGATTTTTCCAAGATTTCAAACTTATACAGTCCCTTAAATAAATCAGTTGTAATTCATTTTCTTATTTTATTGTATTGTTAATGTTTTTATGTTAACTTAATGTCAGTAATATATTTCCATGCAACAGATTCTTAACCTTCCGGTGTTCAATGGGCTATCTCCCGTAATTTAGTTTTTCTGTCTATTAATTTATTTTAAATTACTTTAATAATTTTATGACCTTGTATTTGTAAAAATAATTGAATTTATGACAAACATTTATATAAAATTTAATTGTTCAATATTTTATAAATAAAGTAGTTTCTACCATTTTTACACTTTTTGCATTTTTGTATATAATAAAAAGCTGAGTAACTTTTTTAACTTGTTTTTTAAAAAAAAATACAACTTAAGCGTTTGTATTTCATATCAACATAATACACTACCGAGATAGAGTAATACTAACATGGTATATATTATATACCCCACAAGAATTTCAACTTAATCTTTTTCATTAATTTTTTCTTCGATGGTTTATGTATATACAGGTATAATTTGTGCGATCGGAAATTGGATTAACTAAACTGTGTACTTTCCTGGCTTATTATCAATTTTATAATCATTCAAACTGTCTACGGCAGGTATTTCTAATTTTCAGTTCTAGAAATCTTAACATACAAGGATAAACATTTTGATCAATGTTTTCTGGTAGGACAGTTACCTTTGTTTGTTATTAGCTATTCGTCAAGTATTGGAAAATCACCAATTGTGTATTGTGTAGCAATTTATGAACAAATAATTCACAGAATTGCTATTTCTCCTAACTTATTTTATTCTGAAGATTTTCCTCCATCATTCAACTTATAAAACACAATATGAAACGAAATCTTTTGCAATTCATTCTGTAAAATATTTCAACTGACAATCGCTTCGTATCCCGTAGATTAATTTCAAGAACCGGATATTTATTAATATCCAGATAAAAAATAAGTTAAAATATTCGACTTCCAGCCTACCCAGTATGGTTAACATCTCCGTTTCTCGAATAATTCTGAGAAAGTTCTGCAAATCTTAACGTTTATATAATTTACAAATTCATATAAAGTATTTAGTCAAACATAAGCTTTAAGGAATTTATAGGAACATTTATGCATTTATGATAAGTCACGTTTCAACGTACACCATCACAAATGAAGTCTTAACCATTAAACTGTTAAATCTATACTAAAGATATTTACAGAAATGTCTTGACTCATGTATTGCTTCAGATATTGGAAAAATAGAGTAATAAAACTACTTAAATAAAAAATAGAGCACGAGGATGAACATGGGATGTAATTTATTCTCCATGCGAATAATAGTGAGTTAATTTAAATGAAGTAACAGTATCTTCTTATTGGTTTTGTTTAAACAAGTCTATTTTCTAATAAAACTGATTATTTTATCATACATAAAAATTATATATATAATGTGTGTGTGTATAAATACATTCATACATAACAATAATTTTCTATACATACAATATTTTTTTGCATTTTTAGTATAAATTATGAACTATTTTTATTCAATATTAAATATTACATTTCTAATTAAAATAATCAAAACGTAGACTACCTCTATCTTTTTGTTTTATGCTATATATATATATATATATATATATATATCCGAAACATATTTATGTGTATACAGATTATAAACATATAACTGCATATATATATATATATATATATATATATATATATATATATATATATATATATATATATATAGTACAAACATATTTTACATATACATAATGTTCTCAGAGCAGTGTGGTCATATAATCTATTTGGTATAGTCATTCCGTCTCTTACTATCTTTTTATCATCAAAACGAAGTTTATTCACTGGTCCGTAATTCCGTTTCACGGTTTTTTATTCTTTCGCATCAACCTGTTTCCTCTGTTCTGGAAGCCTAATGTGTTGTAAATACCTCCTTCGAGATCAGACCTGGCTTGTGAACATCGTCTTTTCTGAAAAAAATAAACATTGTATATAAAAAAATGACTAAGCGATACAAACGGGATAGAATATAATCTATAAAAGATGTGTATTGAAAATGTGTTTCATACTTTTTAAATTATTTTATTATTCGAAACAAATACGTTTAAATCTGATGAAGAATGATTCGAGTTTCTTGAAATTGAGTCCTTTTTTCAAATATTCATCGGCCGCGCACCGTTTAGCCATTCTTTAAACAAATGTTAATAACCTATTCACATTATTTAAACGCTAGTCATAGAAACAAAACGAATTTATTTCAATTTTTCGGAGTAACTAATAATAATTTCGCACTGAATCTTCTAGGAGCAATTCATACTAATGACTGATAATTATTAATAAATTATACTTTTTCTCAATAAATTATTAAAATTAGTTATGTATTAGACCTTCAATTATTATTTTAATGTTTTATTATTAATTATTGTTACATGTGCTGGTAGATGGCAGATATCTATGCTGTGGGATGACAACGTCATTTTTTTTCATCAGTTACAACAACCAAATAGCATTTGTAAGTTATTATTTTAAATTTGTATATACATATATATATATATATATATATATATATGTATGTATTATATATATATATATATGTATTATATATATATATATATATATTTATATATGTAATATATATATATATATATATATACACACATGTGAATGTGTATTCCGGTAATTATGAGTAGACTAAATCATCTATTTTTCCTATTGAAATTTTTAGACCTGTGCGTTTGTATGTAATAAAAAATGTTTTCTAAATTACTTACTGTTATAATGTAAATCGTTAATGTAATTATAAATTTTTACGAGTACGAGTACTCGTATCTTGAAAAAATATTTTTTGATACTTCATATGACTTCTCATTTAGACTATTTTCATAATTTTTCAGACATCTTAAAAATGATTTTTATAACAAAAAATATTTCAGTTTTATTCAAAAAAGGAAGTTATAAACAACAGTATTCATTTACATTTTGTTATTATAATCACGTTAACTTAATTTAAAATAATACTAGGGAGTTCTTCTTCTTCTTCAATGACAGTATTTTCTTGTTGTGATGTTCTGAAAGTAGGAAAGTATTCATGGAAAATTGGCGGAATGATGTACGGTAACAGATCATTTATGTCTTTATGTTTTTCCTTTGTAAGTGGTTGGATACTCGCCTAAAGTGGAAATAATTGATTTTTTCGTATATTTTCGACCTTATTTTTTGGATGAAAGATCTAAAATCTGAAATTCTGCACTCATCTAAAGGTGTTTTATAAAACGTCTGATAAGGGGCATATTTTAGAAATTTGATCCATTGTATTTTCAACCCATAAACAGGTTGCCCCTTAATATTTTTCGTTATTTTTGTAATTGTAGAGATTTTGTTTTCCAATAGCAATTCTAATTCGAGAGCTTTAAGCAAAGAAGTTGACTTAACTTAAGGGTTATTTACCATGAAAATAAATGTAGTTTTATACAAAAATCAGATAGGTACATGGATTTTTCCAGAAAAATCAAGTATACCGAAAAGTAAGTGACATTTCACTATCAAAATAAATAAAAACAGAATTATATTTACCGACCAACTTTCCAGTCATTAAACGGTACATTTTTTAATTTTTTTTAAGTTCTAGATTATTAAAATATAAATAATTGTAATAAAAAATAAAACACAATCATTTTTTTCAATTATTTGACTTCGTCCACTGTTATAATACATATATATATATATATATAAACGGACGTTAATTACAACAATCTTTTACATGTTTTAAAATTTTGAAACCTTTTAATATATATATATATATATATATATATATATATATATATATATATATATATATATAATGTAGAATTATGAAAAATATACTATAAAGTTATTCAAAATAAAAGTTTTCAAATATCTAGTATGATGAGACATATTTTTAGGTCTTGAGATATCTTTCATAATGTCCTCATAAAGTTGTTTTAAAAAATTATGTAAATATCAGTACAATCGTAAAAAGAATAATATTGATAAATTCTATTCTGATTTGATTCTACGCTGTAGTACACATTTTAGTTCGTTTCCGTTCTTAAAAAATTAAATATAATAGCACTCAGATTGGCTGTAAAATACTAAATAATCAAACATCACAATTAAAATTGTTGGATTTTTATATGTACACGTTGTATTGTTTTCTATAATTAAATAAATAAATAATCAAACATCCTCATATTTGCATTTGACTGGTTTTAGCATTTGTAGAAGCTAGTAGAAAAGCTCTGAAACCAGTTGTTGAAATATACTGGCACTGCCAAAAGTGAACAAGTCAATAATGAAAGAGAGAATTTTGTTTGAAAGAAATTCAAGAAGTTCTTGAAATAATATTTAAAAAAGATTCAGTTAAATAAAAAGTTGCTTGTTAAAAAAATGAGCTTTTTAAGACGATTTCCTTCTGTCCGACAATTCGTTTTTCCGAAAATATAAAACCGGTATATAAAAATAATTTTGGTTCGAATGTAAAACTTTAAATATATATAAATATAACAGCATAAAATCATTATTTTAAACAGTTTTAATAAGATTATATATTAAATTTCTAAGCGCTAAATTAACCTTTTCCAAATATGCATGCTTGAAAAAATGTTCTCTTCATTTTTATTACACATTTAACATTGAAAACATATTTAAATTATTTCATTATTTAGAGCCGTAAATTTCGGAACTCGTACATCAAACGCTTCATGATTGAATTACCTAAATTAAATAATTTATACCTGCTGAATAATTTATCTAAATTTTGCTTTACAAAATATTTTCATTTCAGAAAGATAACGAGTAAAGCAAGCGCGTAGACTAATTTTTATTCATCAAAGAGACGGATAAAGAAGAAAATTGTGTTTTTATGTTTTGTCATTACTATTCACCAAAGATTAAATGAAACATTACACGAATGAATATTAATTTTATATATATATATATATATATATATATATATATATATATATATACACATATACACACACACACACGCATACATACATGAGGATTTTATGTAATTATTTTATTTATAATTTTGTGTCGCTGTGTTATAAGTAAATATAGATTAAACGTGAACATCGAATATAAAATCCCTTCATGTGTGTCGTTAAAATTGTTTTACAACTTGGTAACACGTGTGCCGTAGTTCGACCACCGAGTTAGTACCTTGAAATGATAAGTATTTTATCTTGTACTTCATTTAATAATAATAATCTTTAATATATATATATATATATATATATATATATATATATATATATATATATATATATATACATGTATCCAATATAAACATAACATCTGTAAAAGCTTTAATATACGACGAGATTATTTTCTAACATTGCTTCATAATTCATAGAACCGAGATTTTATATTTTAAGTCGTTAAAAATGAATACAGTGAGATTTCGAATACGCGAGTATTACTTTAGTTAAAGAAGATGCTTAACGTGAGATCCGCATGAATTGAGACTATTTTCTTCATATATCTTCAGTATCTTTTAGTTAAAGGGATCGTTCTATAAAATAATTGAAAATAAAGTTTAGTAAGAGCTTTTGATGAGAAACCATAAACGAACTTCACAATATAATAAACAATGTAATAATGTTAGTAAAATTTAAATATAAGGAGCAAAAAATATGAAAGAGTTATCAGAGAAGTAGGCTGACCTTAATCATTTATTCGTACCTCGCATTATTTATACATATTTCTGATTTTAAAAAGTCCAAATCAATTACAATGATTGAATGTAATGAAAGGAAGACCTTATTTACCACGCTTATTATATCAGAATTTAGTCATTTATCTTATTTTATTCTTTAACCCTTTGCACTCGGAATGCCAGGACAACTGGCATTTAAACGTTTGTTCCACAAGATAATCAGTTGCATTTTTCTAGGAATATAATTTATAATAATGAAATCAAAAAAAAACAGTGGATAAAAATCGAATTCGATAGCTTTTCAGCTAAAAATCAATCCTAAATTTTTCATGGTGATAAATTATATTTAAAATTATCGAGTCGGTGGAAAAATGTAAATATTCCCCGAGTGCAAATGGTTAAAATTTAAATCAATTCCAAATAATCGCTCAAACATAAACGTATTTTTGAATAATTAGAATATGAGTGATTTAAATGAAGGCACGACTAAAAACTGATTCCATTTTCATTATCTGTACGATATGCATGCTTGTTTTTATATGAAGTCATAGATCAGGCAATATTTTAATGTCGAAATATAATTGGGGATAATATCGTTGTGTTTCATTAGTTACGTCCGTTTAATTGGTATGAGAAATGATTCGACGTCACGTGTGCTGAGAGGCCAATGTAAATATCCGTAATGCAATGGATACAAAATGTATATAATTATACATCTGATTGTCATGAGATGAACTGTTGTTTCTAGTATAATAATTTTTTATATCAATAATACAGAGGGGCCCAAAAAATATGTACACAATTTAATAGAGGTTATCAATGGACGACCCTCTTCATTGTTAAATTGAATTACGGCGGCAATATGTAGCATGATGTTCGGTTCTTTCAAAAGATGTTAATCACACGAATGCTAGAGGCACCATGCGACCGGAAGAACAGTTTGAGTAACGCATGACCATTTTGAAGTGGTATTTTAAATTTGATCAAAATACGACAGTGGCATGCGTGAGTTTGCAACAGCACCTGCAACAAACCCTTACAATTGCACGCATTCGTGATCAGTTTGAAACTGATGGTACCGTATGGCATGCACAAGCAAAGATCAAGGAGGTCTCGACAGCAAGAAGGCCTACTTCCTCGACGATTTTACTTCCAACAAGATGGCACACCGCCACACTCCCACAGAGACTGGAAAGCCTACCTCGATGTGATTCTGCCAGGACAATCTATAGGACGAAGAGGTGCTCTGTTGGTTCCATCCACGTTCTCCAAAGTTAACACGCCTCGACTTCTACTTAAGGGGGACTCTAAAGAATGTAAAAAACCAGCTACATTGGAAGCACTACAAGAAGAAATTGAAATAACGTGCGCAGGAATCACAGTGGGCACTTTGACCAACGTTGGTCGTGCGGTACTTCGCTGAAATCAGAAGTATCTGGCCGCTAATTAGAATCACTTTTAGCACCTGTTGTGATTATAGAAGTCAAACATGAGAAAGCGATCCATTGATGTCTGTACAATTTTCTATCTTTTCTATATAATAAAAACCCATATTTCTCGTCACTTTGTCTGCAAGTCAAAGTCCACGATGACGAGAAGTGTTTGCTTCATCAGCTCGCCGGTTTCAAGTTTAATTCATTGTTTCGTTCGTAGGTATTTTTTATGTTTAAATGGTTTATGTTGTAAAAACCAATAAACAGTTTTGTCTTTCTATTTTTCCGTCAATTTTGACGGGTTATATATTAGTTTCAGTAATAAACTTTTGCGCAGATATTTTGTACTTTGAAGTGTGTATACAATTTTTGGACCTCTCTATACTTACAAGGAATAAATATTTGAATAGTTGTGATATTCATTTAATGCTTTTAGAAATTAAAATGTATTATAAATACAATTAAAATATAATTTAATTCAATTTCTTGTAGAATCGAGAAGAGTTCAAAGTTTTTTTTTTTTTGAAGTAAAAATATACATTTAAAAAAAATGTTCATACAGTTGAATATTTGTTACATTATTATTTAAGCTTTTATTAGAGCACTAATTAATTCTATAGCACACTAATTGATTATATTTCAAGTAGAATCGTCTGAAGGACTTTGTGGATAACCTAAAGAAATAGTCCATTGTTTCGTTTTCAATAAAATTGCATGCGGTGCATTTTATTTTGTATTTATATACATTATATATATATATATATATATACACATGTGTGTGTGTGTATGTATATTTTGATGGCAGTACCATCACATTACGTTTTAAAAATGATGGCGTCCATCTCCATTGAAATTAGCATAAGGAATAATAAATATTATTAATAATCGATTATTAAAAGTTTTTGATCGTGAAATATGTTTGTAGTGTATGTTCGAGTAAAAAAATCAATTATATATTCTTAATTTTTTTTACGAATTCGATTTTTTTAAAAAAACGGAACTTACATGGTATTATATGTATACATTATATATATATATATATATATATATATATATATATATATATATATATACATGTACACACACTCACACAAAGTATACGATCCGTTTTTGTACTATATGGTATAGCTTGCCCTTAATAATAATTAAATTTTATAAATACCGGTAAGCTAAGTATATTTGAACACATCTATCATCCTGTTTCTATATTTTTTATTTTTCTTGTAACTACATAATTCGAAAACAAATGCGAAGCACTGTGTTTATTTAACGGTCAGATAATTTAGTACCTTTTCTCGTTTCGAATTAAACTGTATCACTTTTAACGTCTATATTAAATATTTAATTATCTCCAGTGTTGACAGTGTTGTATTAGAGTACAATTACATTTACAAGACAAATATTTACATAAGTAGACAACTTTATTAATTATTTTAATTAGATCTGGAAACAGTTTAGTTATTAAGACCCGTGTATCACAGACACGTTAAAACATTATTTCATTCATTTTTTTTTTTATTAATACATTTCCAGCATGAGTGCGTTTTTATAAGACATGTGTAAGGCAGACCTAAACTATACCACTCTAAAATACAATCGCCAAACCGGAAGCAATTTTAACTATCAGCTGTTCGTACCTGGCTGGCAAACAGTATGTCTACCAGCTGCAGATGATAATATTTGTGTATACGTGATCGTATGTTTGTATTATATATATATATATATATATATATATATATATATATATATATATATATACACACTCATACATACATATATATATATATATATATACACACACACATACACATATGTATATGCATGCATATATACACATAAACATACACACACTTATATTTATTAAATTTTATATTTTATTTACAGATATTTAGAATAAAACATAATTTCACAGTATAATATATATATATATATATATATACACACACCACACACACACATACATGCAAACAAAATGATGTACAGCTGTTCGGAAAGGAAATGGCAGATCGCAATTTGGAATACAGATAAACGAACTCGAAGCAAAAAATGTCATATGAACTAGGATTCCATTTGCGATTGTTACTGAGATACGATAAATATAGTATTATTTTTATATTGATGTAGACAACATTGCAATGCAAGCTAAAAAATATTTTCGAAATGACATCTATAATTCTTGTGTAACTCGCTTAAATTTCAATTAATCGATGTTCGTTCACCTTATAAAGTAATGAAAATAAGTCAAATACTTATTTGTAACTCACATGCCAATTTATTATGTTAATCTTAATAACTGATTTATATTATTTTCTTCATCTTCAATCCAAGGTGCTTATCAAAGATTTTATAAAAGCAGATGCTTTTAGATGTTTGTATTGGTTTGTTAGTAGATTTATGTGTCAGTTCGACTGAACGTTGAAATATACAAGTCAATTTGTCTAAAATTAGGTATTGTAATAAATAGATGTTATTTTTTTATATAAAAAAATTTATAATGAAAATTTTATTTTTTTAAGTGTGGTACTTAATACCGACAAACGGTAACTAAGTATTTTTATCATCATATAAGTATTTTTATGTATGTATGTATATATATATAATGTATATATATATATATATATATATATATATATATATATATATATATATATATATATACATAACACATATATATATATATATATATATATATATATACATACATATATACATATACATGTATATATATATATATATATATATATATATATATATATATATATATATATATACACATATATACATACATGCACATACACACATTGAAAACCAACCAGCACACAACTGTACATTCATCTTCTTCATCTGAATTTATATCGCTACTTTTTCGGACCTCCCGTTTCCTAACCGTCGACTTCCTTAACTTTTCTAACTTCCTGCAATTTGTGTTTTCTAATATTCCTCTCCTTTGTATTTCTTTCGTTCTGCATCGAACTACCTATATATATATATATATATATATATATATATATATATATATATATATATATACACATATATATTATTTATGTGAATACATATGTGTGTATGTATATATGTGTATGTGTGTGTATATATATATATATACACAAACATAAGTAGATAGTTCTAGAAAAATGTATAATCCGTAATTAAAATGTGGTCAAAGTCTCGGTTTTTAAATACATCTGTGAAAAACATCAGATTTAATTTAAAATTTAATAAAGAACTTTTTTATCTCTTTGTTTCTTGACTTACTTAGTTGTGTCAAAGATGCGTGAATATTTATTTAATGAATTAAATTAAAAATACGTAATAACTCAAATATTTATATTATAATGTTACTAATTTGTAAATACTGTAAGCACATTTTCAAATATTTTAACACAAATACTTACTGTGAAAACATAAATAATAAATAAAATATTAAGTGAACAACGAGTCATGATAAGAAAAAATGTACTAATGGCGTTTCGGTACATATATATTTATTTTAGAATGAAAATAAAATAAATTTTGATAATTTGAACTAAATCGTTTTATCTTAGTTGTCTTTCGTTATATACGTATGTGTAAAAAATAGATGATATTCCTTTATTTTTTCTAACAGCGACTAATACATTTTTATTATTAATTATCAAATTAAAATTTAAAAGAGTATTGTAATTGGACTTGTATACGCAATGTATATTCTAGATTAACTTGTGTTCATAGTTACTTGCTCATAGATAGTGAATATCGTTTTTACTCATTTCTACCAAATTCATAACTATATACAATGATTTGTAAATTATATGTTTACAGTTACAAAAGCAAGAGAAAATATTTTTTCATCTGTTGTGTTTATGAGGGTATGGAATAATGTTTTTATCATTCAAAGAAATACATACAGGGATGGCCTTATTTATTTACAAAAAAAAATTGGAAATTATCAATCTTAAAAATGTATATTTAATTTTATTGTGCATATAAGGGTTTTCAGATATACAAAATTATCATAATGTAGCAATATACAGGTACATGATACCTGACATTTTATTAAGAAATACAAAATATTTTTCCTGTCATAGTGAATTTTAATTTTTGTCACTCACAAGTCCGTTAACTGAGCTTTATTATTTTATTTAAAGATCATATATATATATATATATATATATATATATATATATATATATATATATATATATATATATATTAAGAATACTCTCTATAGTTCATTAAAGTAATTTTAATGTGTGGGATAAATTTATAGTAAATGCGCAAAATGGCTTCCGCAAATGTAAGTTTCAACTCAAAATTGTAGAGACTAGTGATTTTTTTCAAATGTGCCACCCCTTTTATATATTTTGCAAGCTTAAATCTATATCCAAATGTTTCTAATACCTTTATAACATATATATAAAAAATCTCTCTCTCTCTCTCTCTATATATATATATATATACACACACACACACACATGCATTATATACACTCATTGTAACAGTCAATCAAATTATTTTGGATTATAATAGCAGTTAATGTGAAATAATTTCATTACTAGTTAGTACACTTATTAAATCCAGGTATTACTTATGAAGTTATAGTGTGTACGTGTGTGTGTATGTATGTATGTATATATATACATACACACACACACACACATACATACATACATACGTGTCATACAATGTTTAAATATTTTATTTATAAAAACTTAATTTTTCATTTCTTCTTATTATTATTAAGCTAGGAGCATTATCATGTTGCTTTGATTCTCACTGGAGCTCTATGGATAGGGAATTGGAGCTCTTTGCCCATCTTTTGAGCGGTCGTCCATTTTTACAAACGCGAGCAAGTCGCTGTCCCATCCTATCCATGTGGTTACTGTTCCGAGGCATATTGGATTTCCATGAGCATTCTTTTTTTATTGCGGAAGGCAGGGTACTCACCTTGCGTTCCAACCTCCTTCCTTTATCTGGACTCAGAACCGAGAACAATTGCATCGACTACTCAATCCATCCGACACAATTGCAGGCGGAATCATACTTTTTCATTAAACTCCTAAATAACATTATCAAATGTTTGAAGAGAGCATTTAAGAGAATTGTGTTTTACAAATATAACTTTTCTTTTTAATTTCTTAAATTTGTTTGCATTCTTTCTTAAATGCTGTTAAATTCTTGTAAAAAAATTAACGTTTTTTTCATTTTTTCAGGTATTTCTACTCTATCGAAGTTCTACAATACTGAATAAAATTTAAGAAAAAAACTGACATCTCCGAACTTTTACAAGGAATACTTAATTATAATATCTCGCGATTACAGATTAACATACATACATATGTACACAATTAATATTAACATTAAACACGCATCGAATCGGAAAATATGACACATTGTCTCAACAAATGGTAAGGGTATTCTACATCTACATAATTATTGCGTTAAAAATTAAACTTGAAGTGAAATAATAAGAAAATAATCACTGTTTAAAATCAGAAATTTAATGTTTCCAAGTAACTAATTAATAAATTATCACCAAAAGTGATTTTTTAAAAAATTAAAATTAAATTATATTATTAAACTTCACAATAAAAATTAAATTATTTTAGTTAATACTCATAAATTTTAAATAGATGCACTAATAGATGTTTGATTGTAACCGGGCGAATCTAATTTAAATATTTACATATTAAATCTCCTTTAAATTACTTTATTACTTATTTTACATATTTGAATCAAATATCACCACTCTAAGCAATAGCATTTGAAGTATAATAAATAGCATGCATTTCGTTAAGTTTTATTAAATATTCGAATGACCTAAATAATCTTATTTTCACACATCTTTTATTTTTTTCTTGCTATTTTTGAAATCGTAATTCAGTCACAATCATTATAATATTATAATACTTGCTTTATAGAAAATATGTCCTTACAAAATTAAATTCAGAGTTATGATTCACAAGTCAACAACTCAAATTTCTTACTAATCTATCTCCCTAAAGCGCCAATAATCAACCAACCTTACTAATCAAATACAATGGCAAATGAGTTTAATAAAATAAACATGTTTACTTAAAAAATAAAAGTAATATTCCTTTTAAATGAAATGTGATTTTCCTTTTTTGTATTTTTAAACCTAATTTGTGCTAATAAGAAAACTAAATGTCAGTTAAATAAACACTGTCCGCGGAATAATTACACATAAAATGTGTTTGTTAATACATACAAAAATAATAACATGATATATTTTAGGTACAGCATATAAAGTAAAAAAAATATGAGTTTCAGTTACCATTTAAATTAAAATACTACAATAAATAGTGCTTTTATTTTAATTAAAAAAATAGTGTATTTTAAAATTTTACGTCTTATTCAGATAAGTTTATATTTTAATAAAATGTAATAAAAAAATAATTCCGATTCGATTCAAAAATAATAAAAAGTTACATCGACACAACTAGTAATACTAATTTAAAACAACATTGAAAACGTACAGGTTCTAATGAACGTATAAAATATTGTTGGTCGAATGAAAATGCAAAGCTTTCGGGCCTGAACTTTGCTAAAACCTGTATATCAACTAGGTGAGCAAAGTTTCAGGTGTGTAAGCATATGCAAAAACACGACAATATTAATTACTTATAGCATAGGAACAGTCTTTTATGTAAAATAATATTATTTCATTATATGTCTGCTCTTTTGTATACCATATAAAGCAAATAATTTTGTGGGTACGCCTGACCTTTTGCTGGGCCTGTATTTTTAAAAAACCAGGTGAGCAAAGATTCAGGTGTGGTCACAAAATTAATTACTCCACATTTATAAAAATGTAAATTTATCTGATGGCATCGTGTTACTTAATCATGTAACTATTTTTTTTTACTATATATCTTTTTATTAGTTCTCTTATAACAAGTGAATTCACTCATAGAACTTTTTATAATTATCTTTTACTCTACTTTGTTTTTATTTCGAATATATATATATATATATATATATATATATATATATATATATATATATATCGACTTATTTATATTTATATAATAAAAATATTGAAAGTGTTTTGAATCATATTTTTTTACATGTTAGATATTAAATATTACATTTATTGTTCCAATACGATCAAATATAAAAGAATATAACTAAGAATATTTTTTTTTGTAAATGTCATTCTCATGTAATATATAATTGTCCGTCAATTAGTATTTTAGTTCAATTGTATTTTAGTATTGAATTGAACGAAATAAAATACTAAATAAAAAATAACATCCCTTAACCTCTGTGTCTCCTTTTGAATACTTCCATGTGGAAACATAAATTGAATCACTACATATAGTACTGACTCAATGTTTGCATCAATTCAGTAATTGCAACACTGAAAAATTAACATGTATATTTTAAAGTAATTAGTAACTTTTAAACTTATTTAAAGTAAATAATTCATATTCACGACCCACTTTTTGGTTGCAACATATGTTATAATGCATATATATTTACCTTTGTTAAAAATTGAGAAACGTTTGTGTTTTTGAAATGCAATAACTAGATATTATTGCAAGTAATGTAAAAATATTGATACAATCGTAGAACGGGCCAATCAAAATTAATTTCTGTTAAGGAATAAGCTGTACTGTAGCAATTGACCGAAAATACTAGAATGCTCTAAGATGAAATTTCCAACATTATTTTTCAAAATATAATATAAGCAAATGTAAGTATAAAAATGTGTGACATATACATTGTCTGTTTGTAATAAAATTGAACTTGGTCACGATGATGGGTATTTTTGATAAGTGTCTTACCGGATCTAATAATTTTAACATACTTTGATTTTCTTTTGTTGATTTATCGAATCAGTACTCTCTCTCTCTCTCTCATTCTATATATATATATATATATATATATATATATATATATATATATATATATGTATATATATATATATGTATATATTTATATATGTATATATTATTTATATTATTGTTAAATATTCTAAATAAAGTCACAAACAGTAATGTGCGTTTTATTTTTACTTAACAGCACATAAAAAGTCACTAAAAGAACCTAAAATGAGGCAAAGCTACTAACTGAAACATAAGCATCATGCTCGGATAATGAAGAACTTTTCAAAACACTTCAAAGTAAGTACAGAACATTCCAAACAAGTTTAGAATTATATTAAGTTGGTAGAAAATAATTGCGGTTTATGACCTTCAAATTCATATACATTTTTCTCTTTTGATTTTCCTAGCTGTCTTATGCGGTTCAGACCTGTTGAATGACTAACGTCTAACTTTTGTTCGAGCTCTAGACTTGTGCCTGGTTCTGATTCAACTAACGCCTTTAGTTGGTTGTTACGAACTGAAGAAAGACGCCTTCTCTTTCTTCAAGGCTCTTATCCCCAGCACAAAATTTTTGGAACCACCATTGCATAACAGGTTCTTTAACAGTACCCATACCAAAAGCATCGTTTAGTTTACGAATACGTTCTGCTGCTTTACCGTCCGTTTTGAACTCATACAAAAAAATTGATCTTCTTTGCTTCTTTTCCATCTTTAATTCAATAGCCCAATTTGGAGCAAAATTAAGAATAAAATCAAAGTCGATGTTACCAAAATACAGACCGAAAAAATGCACTTTAAAATGATATTAATATGAGAATTCAGAATACAAAAACTGCAATTATTTTCATACCAACCTAATGTAAATCTTATTAGAATTATTTATATACTTTTCAAATCAAGGAATATGAATTATGATTATATAAAAATAAAGCAAATAAATTTATTATTAATTTAATTAGATTTAAGCCCGTTTTTAACAATATGTATTATTGCATTCTTTAATCTATTAAATGTCCTCTGATTTATACATTCATCTAGGTACACGTAGTTTTGAGAAAATAATCAGTAAATATTACATTTATAAATATTATTATTACTTCAATTTTCAATACTACCCAAATATTCTCTTATACAGTTTTTACCTAGTTTTCGTTGAAAATTCTTCATTTTTAAATTAATTTCAATAAAACCGAACAGATATATATTTTTTATCAAATTGTATGAGAATATAACAAATTGGTATATATTTTATAGTTATAAATAAATACACACAATATTGTCAGAATAATAGAGAATAATACTCATAAATTAAACTCGAGAGACTTGTACATACGTTGCAGAGACTGATTAATGTGTTGAATATTCTCTTGACAACGATCAATGCGTTTATTGTACCCAAAGTAGGTGAAAGCCAACATTTTAAAAATAAGAAAATGGCTATTTTACATTTTATTAGTATAGTATAGCGTTATTAATATAATTAAATGAGACAGCTATGTATTCAATTCTATATTTAATTTATTTAGGTTTAAAAATTATTCGGAAGCATATGTTGTAATAGTGATTGCCATTTTATACATTTTTGGTCTTACATTTGTAAATAATTAATAAGAAAATAATTCATTATTGTCATTATCTTACTTATTAAAAATGCTGTAATGAAATGACTATACTTTCAGTAAAAAAAATAATAAATTTCGTTTTTCTTATCATTTGTCAACTATCTCAATCTATACGATTAATTTTCATTTATTATTAATCTATTGATCCACTACATCCGATTCTTGATGTAGAATTGTTTCCAAACATAGCTTGACCATAACTCCAATATAAGTGTGTAGCTTTTTTTCTTCATTATAGTATTCTACATATACTAATAACACCTAATCATTAAAGCCTTCTTTGTAAATCCAGTTTTCATCGCGTGTTAGTGAAGTTGATATTCGAATATAAGAATCTGAATATCGCACATCAGTTAGAACTGATTGGGCTACTGGTATTAGATACCTGGGCTACTGTTATAGATACCAGTAGCCCAAAAACTTAAAAACGTATATACTTGATTAAAAAACTTATGTATGAAGTTTATATCCGTCACTGTGAACTCATGGAAGTAGAAATTGTATTTTACTGTTTATTCTATCCTTTCAATATTACAACATATTGAAAGGATAAAAAAGGTAAATCTGTTGAAAGTGCTTTTATATAAAATTGTAAAATATAACTTGAATAAGTATAAAGCATAAATGTTCATAATACATGCGATTGTTTTTTTTTTAATTTTACAAAACAAATCTCATGATAAATTAATTCGGTGTTTTTTAATAGAAAATAAATGTTAATGGAAAAATGAAGTTCATTTTAATCCTCAAATTATTCCCCATTATTTTGTATTATTTTACTCCATTTGTCGGGTAACTGACGAATCTCTTGTAGAAAAAAGATGGCGGTTTTCAGTCAATGAAGTCTTAATACATTTTTGGAATTCTTTCACTGTTTTAGCATTGTTAACATCTTTTATACGTCATAGCACCTTCCACCAAAGCTAAACAAATTATTACCGCGATTTCGATAACATTTTTCAGCTGGAATGTCAGTATGCAATACCTAATATGGTGCTTTTCAGATACCATCGTGTTCATTTTTGTTTTGTGAGGTTATGCCAAATGCTTGGCCAAGATATAGTGTTTTTAAGAGTAAGTACATCGAAATCCAAAGACGACGAGAAAGTATTTTAATTTAAAACAGAGTTATGACTGATTCAATTCAAAGGCACATAATTAATTTCTACACTTAATGGATATAATTATGCAGAACTACTTGAAAATGATACACGTGCCGACACAAGTCGTATAAGATGAAAATATGTGTGATTTAAAAGGAAAATACATAAAGTACATAAACACACATGTAGTGTTTATGTATCAAAAAAATTTAATTTAAAACAGAATTATGATTAAGTCAATTTAAAGACACTAAATTAATTTTTACATCAAATTATATATATCAAATAATAATAATTTTTGTATAATACTTATTTTCATCTTGATACATAAATTGACTAAAGGTTTTTAAAAAATATGTAATTTTTATTGTCAATGAAAAGTATGTTGTTTTTAATAATTTTCTTTAGATTTCAGAATTTCAAGAGTCTTTATACCCCATAACTTTCGTAAAGAATTCTTTACATTCTCAGATTGACAGAATCGATTTGTGTTGTGGTACTACTGTATGTCAAAATGTAAACCAAGTATGTTTGTTCATAGCCTACAAAAAGAAACACGTGTATTTCTATCTAAATAATTTGTTTACTATAATAATGGTAAAAGTAAGTCTAGTTGTGTAAAGCATGCTGTAAATGTATATTTTACAAATAATACTGTATATTTGTTTTCAGAAATCTTCTCAAAATTACGAAAATTCTAAACTAGATATGAATATAAAGAAACATAAACCAACAAAAACAGATATTACAAAAGCAAAATCGAAAAAACCACCTAATGTTATAAAAGTTAATGTTAATGCAAAGAGAGAAAATCCAGACAAGAAAAATGTTTTTCAGGTATGCCGTGTTATGTATATATTTCGATATGTATATATATATATGGGGTTTAATTATAGAATTCAGAAACATCGAATGAAAAAAAAAACAAATTTCGTAGGACAATTCCTGTTGATAAAAAATTGTTAGAAAAGCATAAACGAGGAGATAAAATTAAAAATTTTCAAAATATCCAAACAACATTTCATAAAGAAAAAATTAAAAAGAAAGAAAAGTCTTATGAGTGGTCAGCTGAACAAGCTACAAGAGCAGAATTACTTCTAACTGAAGAGTGTGGGTAAGAAATATTGAAAATGATATATAATGTCATTATTACTTTATTAAAATTTATTTTAAGTTATTAATAGCAATCAAAAAATTTTTTCTTAATTTTTAAGTGGACTTGAAGCTGATCCAGGTGAAACTACTACACAATTTACCCAAAGAGAAATTGCATCAAATGTAGATATAACAGCAGCGGCAAAGAGTTTTGAATTACATCTCAATGATTTTGGACCTTATAGAATGAAATATTCAAGAAATGGTAGACATTTATTGTTAGGAGGAAATTTAGGTCATGTAGCAGCTTTTGATTGGGTTACAAAAAAATTACACTGTGAAATAAATGTAATGGAATCTGTGTATGATGTGCAGTGGTTACATACTGAAACAATGTTTGCTGTTGCCCAAAAGAAGTGGTTATACATTTATGATAGCCAAGGAATTGAAATACATTGTGTAAAAAGATTGCATAAAGTATTAAGAATGGAATTCTTACCATATCATTTTTTGTTAGCTACTGCGGTAATTACATTGATTATATTTTACGAACACACTTGAATAATTAAGATGTATCTATTCCTAAATTCATTATATTGTTTACTATTAATTATTTTTTTCAGAATGAAGATGGTTATTTAAGTTGGTTAGATATATCACTTGGAGAATTAGTGTCCCACTATAATACAAAATTAGGTCGATTATCAATGTTAACTCAAAATCCTTATAATGCAGTACTTTGTTTAGGTCATTCTAAAGGTATTGTATCAATGTGGTCACCAAAAGTACGAGATCCTCTTGCCAAAATGTTATGTCATCGAGCTGCAATGTGTGCTATTGCTGTCGATCCAAAAGGATTGTAAGTACGACTTATTTTTATTTTGTTGAAATTTTTTTCATTCGATTACTTTTAAGGTATATGGCAACGGCAGCTGTCGATAAAAGCGTGAAAATTTGGGATATTCGTAAATTAAATGGTCCAATACAAACATATAAAATTAGAAGTGCTGCAACAAATTTATCATTTTCTCAAAAAAACATGTTAGCTACAGGAATGGGCAATATTGTTGAAGTATATAGGTAGGTACAATAAAAATGTACTTAAATTATCATTGAATGTTACAAAAATACTTTCACAATTATTGTAATATTACGTAACAATCTTAAAATAATTTTATATTTTTCATGTAATAGTGCAGTCTGTAAAGAACATGTTTTTTTTTAGAAATTGTTGTACAGAAACAGCAAAGAAAGCGTATTTAAAACATAGACTTGATTCTACAATAAGTAATATGATGTTTTGTTCATACGAAGATGTAATGGGTGCAGCTACAGCACGAGGATTCACAAGTATACTAGTACCTGGAGCCGGCGAACCAAATTATGATGCTCTTGAAGTAAATCCATATCAGACAAAATCTCAAAGACGAGAAGCTGAAGTTAAAAGTTTACTTGAAAAGGTTTTTGTTTTTATTATGTTTCAAATATTATGTTCCAGTTTGTTTTTATTTCTCGATAAATTTTGTATAAATCTTCTATATCTCTTTTGATTAAAAATGTATTTATTTTTATTATCAAAATATCTTTTTTACAGATTCAACCTGAATTGATAACATTAGATCCTACAGTTATTACAGAAGTTGATATGCCAACACTTCAAGATAAAATAAACGCTAAAAAACATTTGCTTGTAAGTATAGATTAAGAGAGAGAAAGAAAAAACTTTATTATAATTTAACTTTCTGTTTTAAGTATTTGAAGCCACCGAAAATAAATTATACACCAAGAAAAAAGGCCAATCGTTATGGTGGATCAGTAAAAATATTTAAAAATAAAAAGATAGTGAAAGAAACTCATAAAAAGGTATATTTTTTAAAATTACTATTCAGTTTATGTTATATATGTATATTTAAGTAATTGCATTCAATTGAATAAGCCAGTGCAATAGTGCACTAACTGTACTTGATTGACTTTTTAGGAATTTTTGAAAAGTGTTAAGGATGCCCAAAATGTACATGAAGAAAATAAAAAATCACAACCAAAACATGTGTTAGATAGATTCCGTGATAAACAGTCAAGAGGAAAGAAATAATGTTACTGAAATTAATATTTTAAGTATTTTACCATTTACAATAAAACTAAAATATTACATATTGTTTATTTTAATAATTAACAAAATATTATTAATGAATTCCAGAACCATAAGTATTATCCCAAACAACATATTGATTGAGGTCAGCAGCTGAAACACTTGCACGAATTCTTGTTAGTGCCAATTTAAAATCACTTATATTAATTGGCCGAACCTAAAACAAATATTTTTAATTTAAATTTGATACCAATTAACATAGTTTTTATTTTTATATTTAACAATTTTTAATGTGTATATATATATATATACACACACACACATACATACATTTAAAATTAAATAATATACCTGATTTGGTTGTATATTATGAATTAAAGAAACATCAATTGACCTGATTGGACCAAGTGATGCTTCAGCACATAAATTTTTCATATCTGCACCAGAATAACCATTTGTTAACTCAGATATCTCATCCACATCTTTTTCGGTTAAAACATGATTCTCTGATGACATCAATCGCATTACAATCTGTTGACGTGCCTGAAATGATTAATTCCATTTATGCAATTATTAACACTTGTCGATTTTGCTATGAAAAATATTTTTCTAGTCGTAAAATGCTTCATCAAAAATATTTAGTTATGATGAAATGAAAATTAACTATTAACATGATACTTATAAAGAAATTTTCTACACATTATAGATTAAAAACTTAATTTTTAATAAAGTAATAATATCACAATCTTAAATATTGTAATTAGAACCTTAATTTCTGGTAATGGAATATAAAGCCGCCTCACTAAACGCCTTCTAGCTGCTTCATCAAGTTCTTGTGGTCTATTTGTTGCACCAATAACAAGTATACGATCATCATCACCAGTTGCAGCACCATCTAACTGAACAAGAAATTCAGTTTTGATTCGACGAGAACTTTCATGTTCAGTGTCACTTCTTTGGGTTAATAATGAATCTATTTCATCAATGAATATAACCTAGACAAACGAGTATTGATTTATCAAAGCTATTATGATAAAAGTAACATGATATAAAATCTTGTTTCATATATTTACAGCAGGCTGATGACAACGTGCAACTGCAAATAAAGCTCTAACCATTTTTTCACCATCTCCAATCCACTTTGAAGTAAGTGAAGAAGCACTAATACTAAAAAATGTTGACTGACTTTGTGATGCTATGCACTTTCCTAAAAAATTATTGATTTAGTTTTTATAAAGTATATAAATTCAAACAGCAATATATTTTAAATTTAGTTTTATTAATTAGTAACTATTATTTAACCCTTTCAAAAATATCTATAACATACACTCATATTAAATTGTAATTAAATTACACCATTTCTAACAAACTTTAAATAAACAGCTTATTTATAATTTTAAAAAGTATTTTCTACCAGAAATTTAATATTTTATGAGACATCAAATAAATGTTAGTTAACTTTTTCTTATCTATTTATTAAAAAAAAATTGAATTTTTTAATTTATATTTTTACTTTTTTATCATAGAACCCCTACATTCACTTTTATGCTTTTTTTATAAACTTTTATACTTAAAAAAAATATACAAATTGTTTATAAATTAGCAGAAAATTTAAAACTATTACTATTACTGAAATGCTATACATTTCATAATTTAATATTATTTTATTATTAATAACTATAAGTATTATTAGTTAGATGATAATTGATGTTTTCTTTTCCTTACCAATTAATGTTTTTCCTGTCCCAGGTGGCCCAAACAACAATATTCCTTTTGGAGGTCTTCGAAGTCCTGTAAAAATATCTGGTCGCAATAAGGGCCACACAACAATTTCTTGTATAGTACTTTTTGCAAATTCTAAACCAGCTATATCATCCCAACTAATTGTATCACTTGAATCCATAATTTCGGAACGAATAAGTTCTATCATTTTTGAATCAATATTTTTAAGTCTTTCGTCTGTTACTTCTTCATATTTAGTTTCTTCTTTATTATCTACTTGCATCTGTTCTCTAAATAATGATAATTATTTTAAATTTATTTTATTAGTGAAATATAAACATACATATATGTGTGTGTGGATGTGTATGTGTATATACATATATATATATAATATACACACACACATATACAAATAAAATATGACATACGCTTTCAAATCTGGGGGTACAAATTTACTTTGAACCCCTCTGCCTAAACCTGCCCCCAACCCTTTTTTTTGTCCACCACTGAAAACTGGTTGAATTACATTATTTCGTTGTAAACCTTTACTAGTATTCATATTTTTATTGCTGTTTTGTTTCTGAATAAACAATTCATCTTTAGCAGTTCGAAACATAAACGAGTTTTCAATTTTATTTTGTTGAGAATTAACTTGATTTATTTGGTTACTATGAATATTTGTCTTGCCGATTCCTTGTTTGTATGAATCTTGTTTACTTAACAATGCATCATTAACAGTTTGACTTGGTTTGGATATTTGATCTACTTTACTGTAATAATTGTTACTTTCTATATGTAAATCCTTTGAATTAGTCTGAGACAGAACACTTGTGGATTTATGTAAGTCTTTAATATAATTTTCTTTTATATGTAAATAACAATTTGTATTATTTTCATGAGGTAATGGTTCTAATAAAGTACACGGTTCTGGTATTGATATTTTCAATGAACTTTTCCATGTTTTTGGGTTATTACTTTTTAAATTCGGTTTAAGCATATCAATAATAGCAGCATAGTTATTAACAGCTCCTTCTCCCTCCTTTTCATCAATAATTTCAGAATATGATGATAAATTTTCATCGAGTAACAAACATGTACTGTCATTACTGAACCTAAAAAAAAATATATTTTATAATTGTTATTAGGATTATTTCATCATGAATTATAATAGCTACTTTTAATTAAATTAAACTACTTCTTGGAAATGAACGCTAAATAATTACGTACATATTAATCGCTGCTTTATACATTTGAGCAGAACATTTCCTCTTAATATCAGCAATTTCAAATTTGTTTTTATTTTCTTTCAAATGATTTTGCTGATAAAATGTCATAAAGTTATCTTTTTCAATGTCTGACATTTTATATATTTTAGTTTTTTTATGGAATGAAATACAACAAATATTTTATATTTGTAATAAGTTCGAATTCATTTTTGTTTTTACCCTCCTCTGTAAACAATTCTACACAGCTATTAATAAATTAAACTGACAGATCTCAACATTTACTATTAACAATATTCAAGCAAATGTACAAACTTTAACAAATGGGTAAGTTTTTGAAGTTCAAAATATCAATACTGTTGAACTTTTATACTGATGTATTAAATTATTTTATATACAATTCATTAATTAAATAATGTAGTCATATACTTGTAATCATAAATATATAATCTGTTCGTTATAAACGTTTAAATTAATCTTCGTTACAAAATTCGCCCATGTTATATATTTAAAAAATTTGTCTCCTAAATGTTTTTGGTATTTAACTCGATTAACTGAAAAGTTAGGGAAAATAATTTTTAAAAACAAATAGTTGCCACTTAAAATTTATTGGTTACTATCGTAATACTTTGGATTGGTTGTTTTAAAACTTTAGTAACGGTGCAGTTGTCGACAGACAGCTGAAGACGGTTGTTTTCATATATCAGTCTAATTGGAAATTATATTTCTTTTTTCAATTAAACTTTTTTGAAAGTAGACATTCATATATTTATAAATTTATATTTACATTTTTACAAGTATATAAACCACAGAAATGGCTTCTAAAGAAGATAATGAAGAAATTCCAGATCTGATTTATGATCCAAGTAAGAAAATAAAGTATTGTAAAGGACGTTTTTTTGGAAAGGTGAGAAGTGCATTTGTTTCATATGTTGAAATTTATCAATTTTATCATATTAATAATGTAATGAATGGCATTTAAGAACAATACTTTTGTGTTTGAAGGGTGGTTTTGCAAGATGCTATGAGATAAAAGATGTGAAAAACGGTCATGTTTTTGCTGGAAAAATAGTATCAAAGAAACTTTTAATGAAACACAATCAAAAAGGAAAAATGACTCAAGAAATTGCTATTCATCGATCATTAAATCATAAACATGTTGTTGGTTTTCACAACTTTTTTGAAGATTCACATTTTGTATATATTGTATTAGAGCTATGTAGAAAAAGAGTAAGTTACATTAAAACATTCTTGAACATGAAGTTAAAAATAATATTACTCATTAATTCATATTAAGTTTTTTGTGAAGTTTATTTTTAATTTTTCTTTTTTTTTTTTGTACTAAATGATTGAAATGTATATACTGATAATTTATTGTATTAATATGTAATGCATCAAAAAGTGTAATGTATATATATATATATATATATATATTCACATACATGCATATACACATTTGTATATGGTTTACAATTTGAATTATTTTTTATAAAGTCTATGATGGAACTTCATAAACGAAGAAAAGCACTTACTGAACCAGAGACTCGTTATTATATGCGTCAGATATTAGATGGTGTATTATATCTACATAATAATAAAATTATACATAGAGATCTAAAATTAGGAAATTTGTTTTTAAATGATGATTTAAATGTGAAAATTGGTGATTTTGGATTAGCAACTAAAATTGAGTATGATGGTGAAAGAAAAAAAACTCTTTGTGGCACACCAAATTATATAGCTCCTGAAATATTGAGTAAAAGAGGACACTCGTTCGAAGTAGATATTTGGTCAATTGGATGTATAATGTACACATTATTAGTAGGAAAACCTCCATTTGAAACAGGAACATTAAAAGAAACATATAGCAAAATAAAGAAATGTGATTATAGGTAATTATTAGTAAATGTTATCATTTATTTTCTAATTTATATTCTTAAAAAAAATCTATAACAAAAAAAAATATGATCTGTCAATATTTATTTCTAATCTTTTTTTAGTGTCCCAATTACATTGAATGCACCTGCTTCTAGTATGATTATTAGTATGCTGCAATCTGATCCAACGTTGCGACCCAGTGTAAAAAAGTTATTAGGTCATGATTTTTTTGTATCTGGCTATTTACCTTTATCTTTGCCTCTAAGTTGTTTGACAATGGCACCTCGTTTTGATCAAATAGAAAAACAAAATAGTTTAGTAACTCGAAAACCATTACTTGAAGTGAATGGTGCTGATATTCAAATGATGGTTGATTCACCTCGTAAAGGTCCTTTACATACATCTACAGCTTTAAGTAGTGGTAGACATGGAGAACCGGGTCAGGCTACAGATTACAGAGCCAACCTAATGATTTTACGTGATCAACTCACAGCATTATTAAAGAAAACACCAGGAAGAGACTGTGATAACTTTGGAGATGAAATGACTGATCCTGCTGCACAACCTGTCATATGGATATCAAAATGGGTTGATTACTCTGATAAATATGGATTTGGTTATGAGTTATCTGATGATGGTGTTGGTGTAATGTTTAATGATCAAACTAAATTGATTATGTTGTCAAATGGAGTGTAAGTATATATATATATATATATATATATATATATATATATATATATATATATATATTTGATATTTAAAGATTTTAATTAAATACTACAAAAGTGATTTTTAATGTTTTTTTTTTATTTGCATTGACTTATTAATTAATTATAATTTAATTATAGTTTTTCTTCAAAATATTATTTTTTTATATGCTTATGATATATTCAAATAATTTACGTTAAAAAAAATAACAAAATTTGAATATTTTTATTTTACAGTAATGTGCATTATATATCACGTGATAATAGAGAGTCCTATATGACTGTAGACAATTTTCCATCAAATTTAGATAAAAAAATAAAATTACTATCTTATTTTCAACGTTATATGCAAGAACATCTTATGAAAGCTGGAGCTCAAGTTGCTGTTAAGGAATCGGATTCTTTATCACGTATACCTCATCTTCATGAATGGTGTCGAACCAGTTCTGCTGTAATGATGCATTTGACAAATGGAACAGTTCAAGTAAAATAATTTTAATAACATTTCACTTATTCAGTATTTTCAAAATTGCACAACATATTTTTTCTAGATCAACTTTTTGGATCACACTAAAATTATTATGTGTCCCCTTATGGCAGCAGTAACCTACATTGATAAAGAAAAAAATTTCAGAACATTTAGATTTCAAACAATAGAAGAAAATGGTTGTAGTCAAGGATTAGCATTAAATTTACGTTATGCGCTGGAAAAAATAAACGTTTGGTTAAATGTTAAATAGGACCTTTAATATCAATTTTTATGTTGCATTTTAACCATTGAATGTAGATATGATAATTACATCAAAAATTAATGTTTATATTCAGTGAGTTATAATCTACCATTATTCACATTCATACCTGTTTTATATATTTTAATCGACTTGATTTGTTCTTCGTACAGGTATTGTATAAAGGACAAATCAAGTAAAAGTACTGTAAATGTATTAATATAAAGAGAACACTGTTTATAAAATGATAAAAAAAAACATTGAATGTCGAGGTTGTTATACCTATATACATTTTTTTAATGAACATATTTAGTTATATAAAAAATTATTATATATAAAATGTTAATATATGATCAACAGTACTTTAATAATTTTAACTATATATATATATATATATATATGTATCTCATAGTTTAAAAACTTTTAGATTTTATAAATATAAAAGCAAAATTATTAATATATATATATATATATATATATATATAAAATTAAAATTATTTGATATTTCAAACTATGATAAGGGTCTATGGAAGTATTTGCATGAATGTTCTTTGTAGGTTGATTAACAATACAAAAATTGTTGAAAATATTTTAAGGCCTATTTTATTAACTTGATTTTTTTGTCCAATATAATTTTTATTTAAAGTGAAGCCATTTTTTATGTATACATATATATATGTGCAGTATTTTTACATTTTTGAATTGTACATTTAAATATTAATAAAACATGAATTCATTTACATTATTTTAGTTATCAGTTAAAAAAATATGTATCTTTTCATTATTGCATTATATCATTGTATATACAATTTTAGTTTGCATTACTAAACAAAAATAATAAGTTCTTCAATAACTTTCATATATGATTTGTATGATTTTGTTTAAATTCAGTTCAAAATGACATTACATTGAATTATGTATAATGAATATATATTAACAATATAAAAGTACATTAAGTATTAGATGCTGAATTTTTGTTCAAATAAAACTTGTATAAGGAAATTTGTATGTGTTTTGTTAATTCATGGCGTATAAATACAATCAAATTAAAGTATATTTGGGTGTCAGTGTTTGAAATCTATACATTTGAAGACTGAAGTGCAACATTCTACTTTTGTATATTTTTCATAGATTTTTGTAAAATAATATATAATTGTTTTACAGACTTGAAATATATTTTGATCTAAAAAATGTTTAGATCATTCGTTTTCAAAAAAAATATACAATATTGGAATACATTTAATTAATTAACACACTTTATAATTGCAGGTAATAAAAAAATCACAACTAAAAGATGAATAAAAAATTTAAATAATGAACAATGTTCTACATGAATAACATTTTTATTTCAATGTGTCTATTTGCATTAACATTGAATTATCAACATTATTTTTTAACAGAAATGTTAATGTATTTGCATCAATTGTAGATTTTATATTTTATGTATGTGGTAGGAAACTGGAGCCTAACCAGAAACGGTGTCTACTGTTCATATTTTAAAAAACAATTATACTTTAAGAAATTTCTGTTCGATGACATTACAATGAAATGCAATATTTTTTTTATAATAAATGAAATATTTCAGTTTATTTAACCAATACCAAAAAACATTAAAGGTCTTTCATATTAAATTAATGAATATTGTTTACATGTATTTAACAAATTATTTTTGAGATAAAGTAACACTACTTTATAATAATCTATTTACATTAAAATGATCCTATAGTTTATTACTTATTTTTCTTTTATTATTAATCTTTTTAATAAAAAGTTTTATATTATTTAACACCGATATTTTTTAAACAAAATAACGTCAAAATTTTAATACCATTAATATCAAAGTTTAACTTATAAAATTGTACAGAGGTAATTTTATTACGATAGTATTTAATATGTTTGACAGCATTTAATTTTGAAAAATGTATCATCAAAACATTAAATGAATATTTTAGTATTTACTCAAGGATCAAGTATTTACTCATAGGAGGCAATACAATATTAGCTTTCTTCCATTATCATCATAATCAACTTGAACATTTGTTATAATAATTTATACTGTAGAATAGAAAAAAATATTTCTAATATAGTACATATGTTGAAAATAATGTTTTTGGTATATCATATTAAAATGTATTTGGCATTATAAAATTTCTTAATTAAAATATAATTTAAATGTACTTTCTTAATTTTCGTTGTATTAAATGAATTTAAATTGTTGATATACTCTATAGCAGAGTTACATTTATTTAGCTTTCGAAACTAAATTTGTTATTATTTCAGTATATCATTGGAACAAATGATTCATTATTTCCAAAACTCTGTTCTTACTTTTTCATTGACTTTATTCATTATTTATTGTGATTTTATTAATAGATGGTAGTAGAACTATTGAAAATTATTAACACAACCAATTTCATTCCTAGCACATAATATATACATACATATATATATATATATACACGCACACACACACACACATATACATGCATATATAGTAAACTTAAAAAAGAAATATCTTAAATTATATTTATTTTTTTATCAACAGGCGAGTAAAAATCTACTACAATATTTATATCGTTCAGTTTTTCTTTTTTTTTTAAAAAAAAGAAACAAACAAAAATAGCTGAGTAATAGCGTTTACTAAAATAAAATAATAGGCACTAAAAGTAAAATAAATTTTGTTCTATTATAATCAAAAACAAAATAAATGTTTTATGAAAAATAATTTTATGCTGCTGTTTTTGTACGTATATATATATATATATTCAAAATTAACGTTTTAAAAATAAAAGATAATTAAAGATATATTTTTAAAATTAATGCTTGGTAATTTTTTTTTTTGTAAAAATATCCAGTATTCGTTTATTGAACACTGAATAAATCAAGAAAATATAAGTACAAAATTATAATTATTTGAAACGTAATATTTTTTCTCGTAAAATAAACTGTGTCGTTTGACCTAGTTTTGAAAATCGTATCGAAGCATGTAACAAAGCCACGCGCGTCGGCATTTTATATAATTCTCTCTTGGCTGCGTCACGAGCCGATCGGCTTGCTACGACCGGCCTGGCTCATTTCCGTATTGGACGCCGTACGTGTATCATGGTGTTCAAGAATTTTCCTATACAATCATATTTAACTAGTAAGTAATTGTAGTTTTTTTGATTGATTTTTTAAATATATATTTAAATCTAACTAAATTAAAAACATTAACTATTTTTTAAAGAAATTTTCGAAATGTTTTTACATTTTTCAATAGTTTTCTAAAATGTTTTATCTATCGATGTATGTACTTTAAAAATTTCTTTTTTCTTTTCATTTTATTAAATTAGAGAAATATTTAATACTGTATTCAAAATTTAAAGATTCATTTACATATTCATTTCACATTATAGAATATTTTACGATTATGGATGTTATTTAGCTTATCGAATTAGAAATATTTAATAATTTATTTTAAATGTTATTTTTCTTATTTTTCTACAATATTTCATCGTTTTGGGTAAATAGTAGTCTTTTTTTATTTTATTTTATAAAACTAGAAATATTTAAAAAATGATACATTGTTTAAGAACATTCTGTTTAATATTTCATGTCCTTTTTTGTATGAAAATATATAATATTTATTATTATTATTAACAATAATTTAATGATAATAAATACTATATTAATAAAAGTATTTAACTTTACTGTATATATAATAAGGTGAAATATTGTCTGTATGCGTTCATTATGTAATATTTTTCATGTTAGAGTACCGTTGTCTCTACTTGTACCATAGTCATAAAATATTTTATGTAAACTGCCCCTCCCCCCCCTTCCCAGTACAACGTCACTGGTACCGTTACAATTAGTGAAGACTGGGCTTCCGTTTAGCTGTTCTTTCTACTTTGCTAGTGGCAGTTGAACGTGCCGCGTGTTATAATTGTTTTATTTTTATATATAGTTTTTTTTATCGGTAAGAAATATTATTTTTTCGTTAAAGATATTAAAATTAGAAACCTTTAATAATTTATGTAGATTTGTGATTATTGAATAATTGTTTTCTGTATTATTTTTATAGAATATCTTACCATTGCTTATATTGTATATACACATGCACACACAACACACGCACATGTGCACACACACGTGCCCATGTGCACACACACACACGTGCACATGTACACACACGTGCACATGCACACACACGTGCACATGCACACACATGTGCGCACACACGTGCACATGTGCGCATACACACACACGTGCACATGTGCGCACACACACACACGTGCACATGTGCGCACACACACACACACACGTGCGCACACACACACACGTGCGCACACACACACACACGTGCGCACACACACACACACGTGCGCACACACACACACACGTGCACATGTGCGCACACACACACACGTGCACATGTGCGCACACACACACACACGTGCACATGTGCGCACACACACACACACACACGTGCACATGTGCGCACACACACGCACACAAATTCAGTTGTACAATTGTACTCGTTCTGACATAGTGTCTATTGTGTTCAATGGAAGTCCTTTAGTGCTTAATCGATGCCTAGTTTATTATAGAAAAAGTGTTTGTCGTGTACGCAGCCACTCGTGCACCATCTATTGCGCTTCTTTTCGCCCATTACTTCTTTGAGTGGTCTAAAAAGGTGCTAATCCTTTAGAGTGAAGTTTAGCGAGTATCGTGGATGAAGAAGACACTCTGATTGCAGTTTCTCGATAGTCACTACCATTACTCGGGTAGTACGGCCTCGAATATTGTCATGTTGTAATAAGACATCAGTACTTAGAACTGTTTGTTGTTTGGACCTAACTACTGATTGGAGATGATTTCTGGTGGACAACATTGCTACCAGGAATTGTCTTCGATCAATAATCATTTCCAAATGATAATGACTTCTGGCTACTACAATCCTACTATAATGCTCGGCTCCATACTTGCCCATGCAATGATAATGACTATCGAGAAACAGCAATTTGAGTGTCTCTCATCATTCGCCGTACTTGTTAGACCTCACTCCAAGTGATTACCATCTCTTTCGACTAGACAGAGGCAATGAGCAAAATGAAGTTCTTTCAAATTGGTTGAAGAAGTGCGATAGGTGGTGCAGGAGTGGTTCCGCATCCGACCAAAAGTCTTTTCCTAGAGGAATCCAGGCATTAGTCGAGCGCTGTAGGATTTTCTTGAACAAAATAGACTACTGGAAGATAGTACAATCATATAACTCCTTGCAATACGCAATGAAAAAGTATATATATATATATATATATATATACATACATGCATATTTGAGACAAAAATTAATGTACTGAAAAACACTTCTCTATGTTGCATGGTAAAGTAGCAGTGGACGTCGCTGCTATTGTGGAAATGGGATCCAATATAATTACAAATCAATGAGATTATTTGACTGAATCATTACATCTTGCCACTGGACTTTGAAGTTATATCACTCGGTCTTAACTTTCATCATATCACCATTGACTGGTAAAAATTATCATATTTTTACATTAAAATTAAATATTTAGAGAATGAAATTAGAACATTTTAATAATTTAGTAATAATTTTTAGTTATTTTACATTGTTCATTATTTTTTTTAGAATTTTTACTATCATGAATGAATATTTAAGTATAGAGTAGTTTTGTTTAATTTAAATTAAATTTGATAAATTGTTTTTTTAATTATTTTAAAATACATTTTTTTTAATTTTAATTTGTTATATATGTTCTTCTGATTACTGAAGTCGATTTGAAGATTCGTCGTATAACGATATATATTTCTAACATAACACGTTAGAAGCACTGAAGCAACGTTAAAACCTCGTGATCGAGAAAGATTAGTGATTGATAAAGGATCATAAAGTTAGTTTTCTATATCGTAAATGTAAGTGCCTCGGGGTTTTGTATCGTGATCGCCCGATCACTTTAACTGTTAATTCATAAAAATCTTTTAGTGAATTCTTCAAATTCATTTTAAGATTGTCCGTGAGTACGAACCAGATGTCTAATAAACGTAAAGCTGGGATTGCGTTAAGGGTACAGGATATTTTGGTTTCACCTCTAGGTAGTACTTAAGCGATCGCCCCCTTTGCTAACTATAATCGTCTGTACGTTTTCGCCACCGAGAAGTCCTCAAACCTGGAGGTGCGAGGCAGTCTGTTTGTTTTGTCCTTTTTTTTCAGGGTTTTTGTGTTTTGTTTTCCCTAACCTTTATTTTATGAGACACTTTCCGTCTCACTTCCCACTTGTGCTTTAGATTAGACTTTAGAGTAGGTTTTTATGAGAGCGCTCTCTTTTTTTTTTGTAGCTCAGGTTTTTGACTAGGGTTTCAGGTTTCATTGAGAACCACATCCACATTCTTCGATGACATCACGAAAACGTACATTCGGTTGAGAAGTGCAGAGCGTGTAGGCGAAAGTGGCGGGCTAGCACGTGGCTGGGGTATCCCCGGGCCTGTAATCCTACACGGGTGTTACTCGGATGCTTCGTACTTTGCTTTGCTTGTAGTTTTAAATCTATTTAATCATTTTTTTTAACATTTTGTTACTGGGGTGGGGTTTATTGCGAAAATGTTTCACTAAACAGTAAACATTGTGGTTGATTCAACATGAAGCACACTATTTGAACTATGGTTCCAGTTGATGAAGAAGTGTATCGCACGTTATATGTGTAATCAGAGGATACTGTTATAACAATATATTTTGTAAAATGAAAAATGTTTAATATTTCACATTGAATATTTAACACAAACATAAGATTGAAAGTTTGTACAATTCATTAAATCTTAAAATCATTTTATTACACTACTCTATACTTCAAAACGAATTTGGAAGATCGCCAGACCGATGTGGATATTAAATATAACATAATAATGGCATAAAAAGTAAGAAAAAATAAATACACGATTCAGTAATTACAGTGTGGTTAAAAATCATAAACTTTCAGATGCTTTTGATACCAAATGGATCCATTTTCTCATAAAGATTGTGAATACATTGCACTGAAATGTATATCTTTACTACAGGATATGTGTGACGGGAAGTTAAAAATGTCAAGGAAAAAGTTAAAATATAAAATACTATTTTTAAATATACATATATAAACATTTGTAGTAATATTTTGTTCTAGGTACTAAATTATTAGTTTTAGCATTGTACTAAGGGTACGATGGATTAAATTTCAGATGCTGAACAAGGATTACTAAATTATATTGTTTTGGTGCTTGTATAGAATAATGTAATCTTTTATCCAGTCTTCATTTTAAAAGTGTAAGTATTTTATTTAAAAATTTAATTGATAAAAAATAAATATGTAGCTTAAAATTGAAATGTAAACATACTATCAATAATTATAAAGTAATAATTAAAGAAAACTTAAGAATATTAACTAATAAATTTTTATGTTCCATTAGGATTTGTTTAACTCATCGCAGAATTTACAAATAATCGACGAATAAAATAACCATCAGATAAAATTCAGAGATTGCAGTTAATTAACCAGAAACTAGAAGCGCTGTATGGCAAAGTAAGTTTTCTCTTTTGAAATTTCAAATTTCATTATGAAAGTAAACAGTTAATTTAAATAAAATAATCGTGGAAACTTAATATTGTTTAACTGCGTGATTTTTTTTTAAAAAAAACCCTTATGTGAAATATGTAAATTCCTTAATTTTATTAAATATTTAGATTTTTTTTGTTTTATATATTTTGTTTTAAAATTAACATAATTTCTCTAATATTCAATTTATATCAAACAACACTTTAATTTCATTCGATAATAAATATACAGATTTTTCAGTTCTGATATCACTATATTTCCGAATTTGTTTTTTAAAAAATGTAATCTTTTCTTTGTTGCTATTGTTGAAATGTTAATTTGTTGTTTAATTTTGATTTCATTTGTGTATTTGTTTCATATATAAATTGTTTTCTCATTAATAATTTTACACTAATAATAGATTAAATAATTAATATAATACATTTTAAATTATAATCATATTCCGATAAAAATTAATTTATTACGATTAGTAAACTTTCTCGATATTATGTACATTATAATAGTTAAAATTAATTAATATTTTTATTAAATTTACAATTTGATTTTAAAGTGTAATTTTAATTTTCAAATTTATATTGCTAATCAAAAACAATACTTTATTTTTTTTAATTAAATTGTTTAATCTGAAATAAATTTTCATTCAAACAATAATTTATATCAAACAACATTTTTTCACTTCTTTCATTCAATAACACATATGCAGATGTTTCATTTGCGATATTTTTAATGTATTTTTTTGCACTCCTTATTAAAAGAAAAAAATTATATTGTTCTTTTGCTATTGTTCAAATATTATTTTTTCCCTTTTACTTTTATTGTTTAAATTTGATTCTGTTTCAAGTATATATATTTTTTAATCTGGAAATTAAAATTTCTACATTAATAAGAAAGTACATTAGTCTACTTTAATAGTTTTAATTTGATGTAAATTAACTTATCATTAATAAACTTTTTGGTATTATGTACAGTAATTGAAATTGTTTTTTTTTTATTAAATTTTATTTCAAAAAAGTATTCTATAAAATCATTTTGAATTCGAATTGACTTAACAATTTGAGGAAATAAAAATTGTAAATAAGCTAGCATAGTCTAAAAATTTGAGATTTGACTTTGATATTTAATAATGAAAATATACAGAAAATAGTTTTGTTTAAACAATACTTTTTTTATAAAATTTTTATTTAATCTTTTTTTTTCAACGTTTTTCCAGTGAATATTTAATCTATTTGCATAAATTATTTTAGGATCAAATGATTTGATAAAAAAAATCTATTTTTTACTAATGAATTTTAAATATTTGTTTAACTTTAAAAATATTATTTTTTTAAATTTTAATTGTTTACTTTCTTTAACATTTTTTTATTTGTATATATACACACAAATTAACATTTATTTTATAAATCAATAGTTTATTATATTCAAAAAGAATTCCATTCATTATAATATTTGCATATTTTTTTGTATTAATTTTCAATCTTTCTCACTCGATTATTATAATTTTGTAAGTGCTAATATTTATATCTATTGTAATTTTTTAATTTTTATTATACATATGCAGTCTTCCAATTTTAGTATATTATTTTATTTTTTTATAAAAGTACACAATCAAATATTATGTTTATTTGTTTTTAAATTCATTTTTATTTATTTTATACACAAATTTTTATTTTTTTTCCAAAAATAGTTTTAATGATAGGATGTGTAAATATTTTTTCACTTGCATTTTATTTTAATGCTTAATTTGCAATATTTTATTCATTATTGTTTTTAGTATATTCTATTGCAAGAATTGATTTAAATTTGGCATTTACATTAATATTGAGTGAATACTTTTTATTCTGCAATTGTTAACCTTTATCAGATTTATAAATTTAAAATATTTTTTTTTATATTTTGAAATTATAGCATATGAACCAATTAATAAAATAGTTTAAAATTAAATTTTTACATACTATTTTTTGTCATATATATATATATATATATATATATATATATATATATATATATATATATATATATGTATGTATATTGTGTGTGTGTAACTTTTTTTCAGGTACATGTTTTACATTATGATTTTTGATAAATTATTTAATATTTGTCTTCATTAATTTTTTTAATTTTATGCAATTTATCTTTAAAAGTACTTATAAAATTTCAAATATTATTTTTAATGTTTAATGAATTAAACTTTCATTCATTGGTTTTATTTCACGATTGTACAGATAAGAAATGAAATTTGTTTTATTGTCAACTTATTAAGAATATCAAAATTATGTATATATATATTCAAAAATATTAAAATTCTAATGCATGAACTTGTTAGTTTAAATTTTTTAAATATGACTGTAATTTTAAAATGTTTGCGTTATTTTTTTATATTTTCTGTTTTATTATTAAAAGTATATCGTTTATCTTCAAGTAATTATATTGTTCAAATGCTAATTTTTGGTGTTACACCTTGCATTTAATTTAATTCATTGTAAGAGTGTATTTAGATATTTTTTTTATTTATCTACTAAGCTGATATTTTAGTTTTTCTTACATTCGTTCAATTTTATATTAATAATCATTAATGTATTTTTTTTTATAGACATTCGATATGAATCTGTTTAAATGTCTTCTGTATAATTTATACTATTTTTATAAACATATTTCAAGTAATTTAATTCATTTCTTTTTTAAAAAAAATGTTATTTCAATGTTTATATATATTTACTTGTTGGTATATGATTTGATAATAATTATACTTTTAATAATATACTATTTTTTTTATAATATCTTTATTTTTAACAACTGTTGTAATTTATTTTTTTATGAGAATTTAATTTCGATTTATTTAAAAAAAATGTCTAGTTTCTTTTTTAATATTTCAGTAAATTTAACATTTTTTAAAAGTGACTATTTTTAAAGCAAATTCAATTTCTTTAATTTATATTTTCTTATGTTTGGTATATTACTTGATAATAATAATTGTTCTTTTAATATTATACCAATTTTCTTTTACAATAATTTATTTAATTTTTAACAATATATTAATAAAAATACGTTTGAATCTTATAGTTAATTATTTTAAAAAATCATTAAAGTATTAACATTTTATTTTTTAAAACTTGAAATTGATCCTTGGTAAAATTATTGTGCATTTGTTTGAATTTAAATTATTTATCAAAAATCGTACAAGAAAATTTTCATGATTCGAAAAAACATCAATTATTTTTCTATTTTTAAAAAATATTTTGTGTATATATATATATATATATATATATGTGTGTGTGTGTGTGTATGTGTGTATTTATTTATTTTCAGGTCAATTACATTACATTAATGATTTTTGATCAATATTTTGATGTTATTTGCTCTCATTAGTATTTATCTTTAATGTGTACTGAAACCTTCTTTGTTTTTATTTAAGGATTACACTTTTTTGAAATAAAATTTGTTTAAATTATGTTGATATTAATTTAATTTTTTTTGTTTTTTAAATTGTTTATTCTTAAAAGTATTTTTTTATCAACAAGTAATTATTATTGTTAAATGTTAATTTTTCAATGTATTTCTCCTAGTATTTAATTTTAATTCACTTAAAACTGTATTTAGTTAACATAAATATTTTTGTTCATCTAATAATGTGAACTTTTAGTTTTTCTCATGAACATCTTTATTTTTTTTTTGTTTTAAACATGTACATTTATTTAAATAATTGTAATTATTATATGTACTTTTGATTTGAATTTATATTTAAATATTTCTTCTGCAAAATTTATACTATTAGTATATCATAATAAATTTATTTTTTTAAAGTCTTATTTCAATAATTTAATGTAAATTCTATTTTCACAATTTATATATATATACACATTTTTGCTATATTATTTGATGATAATAATTATACTTTTAATATTTTTTTTTGTTTCTTTTATATATTTAATTTAAACAATTGCTGCTTTTTTTAAAAATTTAATTCCAATCTATTGAAATTACTTCTGCAAAACTTGTTTTTAATATTTCATTAAATTTAATTCAATGTTTTTAAAACACTCTTTATCAACAATAATTATAAAGTAAATTTTATTTCTGTTATTTATTGTTCCATTTTTGGTGGTATATATTTTCATAGTGATACTTTTAATAATATAATTAATCAATTTTCTTTTATGTCTCTGATTTTAACAATATACTGATGATAATAATATTGTTGAATCTTATAGTTTAGTTTCTAAATAATTATTTTAAAAAGTGCACTAAATACTAATAAAACATTTTATTTTTGAAAATTTTCAATTGGACCTTCATACAATGTATTTTGTATTTTTTTTTGAATTTAAAGTATTTATCAAAAATCATATACGAGAATTTTCATGACTGGAAAATGCATGAAAGTTGGTAAACACTTCTATTTTTAGTGTTATTTTATTTTTAGTTAAGATTTTTTTTATGTACATATATATATTTTACAGAATTCTATATATTTATAAATTTTATATGATTTTCAATTATAAATATTGTTAAATCTAATTATTTTATCTCTTCATTTTATCTTTATTCAATTTCAATATTTAATTTTTATTGTATATCAAATTTTTCATAACTTTATTTGATGAAACTGATTTCTATTTTAACATTTTTATAGTTTCATTACTTTAAATTGTTTTTAATACTTAATGAATGCATAACACTTAATATTCTTTTTTAGATTTTCATTTTTCCAATTTATCATATTAAATCATATTTTTGTTTTAATATTTAGTATTACATTTTTTTTTAATTTTTCATATATTTAAAAATGTTTTCTTGTCCAGTAATTATTCTATTTTAAATATTTGGTATTGGATGATTAAATTTTTCTTTTTAAATTCAATACTTTTTTAAAAAAATGTATTGTTTTTAAAAACATCTACGTTAATAAAATAACCAATTTTTTATATTATTATTTTAACATTAATTATAAATTAGTAATTAATGTTTTTATTCATTAATTTGATTTGCTTTTACTTTTTTAAACGTGAAATTTTCTGTTATCTTACCAATTTGTTTACTTTCACATTAATTTAATTTTAAATATTTTTCATTTTTATTAATTCAAGATTGAAATTACATTTGAATTTATAAATATTATTTTTATTATTTGTAATACTATTTGTCAAAATTTTTGAAATATCATTATATACTTTTAACAAATGTATTAATATCAAAATGATACATAATTTAGAAATGTGTGTTCATTGTTTTTGATAAAAAAAAATAGTAACTTAGTCGATTAATTTTTATGCAGTAAATTCGTTTATATTTTTATTAATTGTTTGATTAATTAATTTTTTTATTTTTTAATTGGAAACATTTCTGAAAATCATATAGAATTAAGTGTATCGTAAATATTTTTTCCATTCGTTGATAAGAAAATCTTATGTATGTATGTACATGCAATGTGTGTGTTTAAAAATATGTGTAAGTGCTAATTTTATATAATTTCTTTCATAAATAATATTTTAATTACTGGTTAACTGTTGAAACATTCCTTAGTACGGAACTTTGTTTTCATATAGTATATTTTATCCTCATTTTTTATTTTGCTTTATTTTAAATTCTATTTTTTATTCTATTGAGTATTCAATAAAACTGATTCCTTTCTTTTACTCTATTAATAATCGAAACAAATCTAAAATAAATTCTAAAAAATGTTAAAAATTAAAAGAAATGTTAAAATGTTGAAATATTCTCTTAAATAATTGAAATAAATTTTTCTTTAATTTAACCCACAATACATATAAAATATATCTCTACATTTTTATTTATTTTGTTTTGATAAATCCATTTAATTAACTTAGCCACATTTATATTTTACAGTAGTAATATAATTTTCTAAAGAAAATAACATGTTGAAATATTGTTCAAATTATTAAAATGCTTTAATATTTTTTACTTTCACTGAATTTCACTTATTTAAATTATATATTAAGCTAATTGTTACCTTTTTTGTAAAAAAAAAATAATTTATTACTTCTAAACTCTGTATTATTTAGTAAAAATTTTAATTTACTTGGTTATATTTAAATATCTTGAAATAATAATATGTTTAGATCATGCTTAGTTTATATAGTTGATATTTTAAAATTTAATTATTTCAAAATTAGTTTTAAGAAGTAAATATCCATAACAACTGTAGTTTGTATTAATTACTTCTTAATTTTTAATTAGTTTTAATAATTTTCACTTCAACAATAATTAAAGTATTAAAATAATTAGTAATTTTTTCAACATGTACAGTTTTTATATAAAACATTGTGTATATATATATATATGTGTGTGTATATATATATATATATATATACACGTGCATAATTAAAGATTAGTAATATTTAAATAGCTAAATGTTAGTATGTGCCAAAGTATTAATGAATTTATTTAATTATGTTTATAATGTTTGGTTTCTATTATATTATTGCTATTAATATCAGATTTCTTTTTCAATTTTTTATTCATTATATATACTTAAAAACAGATTAATAATAGATTAAATTCATTAAATTTTATATTATTTCTCATTAGCTCTCTATTCAATAACTTATTAAATGTGTAATTGACATAGAATTAAGTATTTTTATTAAAACATGCTTTATTTTTTATTAATTTTTATTTTAATCTTGAATCAATTTTTATTTTGGGTTTCTTTTCAATATTACTATTTTGTATGTACATAATTTTGTAATATGATTTGTATATTCGATTTTATTAAATATTCATATTAAATTTTTCATTTCTAAATTTTAACTAGGTTTTCATAAAATAATGTTTCTTTTTTTGTACTGATATATTAGAAATTTCAAAATATAATAGAAATTGGATTAAAAAAAATATGAAATAGTGAAAATTAAAATCTTGAATAGTCTCTTCTCAATGTTGATATTAAATGAATGTTAACTTAATTACTGTTGTTCACATTAAGTTTTTAGTTTGATTTCTGTTTCAATATTTTAACATTTTTTTAATATACATAATATTTGTGTACCATGACGTATATTTGATTTCTATTTCTCATATTTTAAATTGTGGTTCTTTAATTGCATTCTCTTTTTTGTAACGTTTTTCAAAATTTGCGAAAATTAGATTGAAAAATAAGAAATTTATAATTTTGGTCTAATTATTTTGTCAGTTTTTATTCTGTTTGCACTTAAATTAATATTCGATGAATTTTATTTTGAAATACATTTTCTTGCTATTCTTAAATTAATTTACTGATTTGATATTTAACTTAACTTTTTATTGTATTGTTTCTTTTTCGATATTTTACTGCGTGTGTATATTATATATATATATATATATATATATATATATATATATATATTGTAACAAGTCATATATAATTAGATTTTATATATTGTTTTATTTTTGTTTATTTTAAAATTTAAACTGCGATTGCTGAATTAAATTCTTTATTATTTAAAATTTTAAACATTTCTTCTTTTAAATGCTCTTTTTATAATCAATTTGTTTCTTTTTCATATGTGTTTGTAATTAAATTTATCAAGAGTCTGTAAATGATTGAAATCAGTTTTATACACCAATTCTATCAATTTTTTATGTTGAAATTATCTTCTCTCTTATTAAACATGTTTATTTGTTTGATAAAAAATAGTTTTTAAAATGTTTCATTTATATTCATTATTGATTTTATATGAATATATCTGTATTTTGCTGTTTATTTGTTTTTGTAACATCTTTTTTTTAAAAAAAACAGTTGACAAATTTCTGTACTACCAGATATTATATTTTTTATAGTAAAAACAAACCTCATTCATATTTCGTTTTTATTTTTTTTTGTTTGTCAATTTTTAATAGTTTGAAGTGAAAGACTGAAATAGATTGTATGCATGAAATATTGTAAACTGTATTTATATATTTTGTTTTCAACCATTAATGAATGTGTTATATAAAGAATATAAAAATGTTTTCAGATGTTATTCGAAGAAGATGAATATCTAGAATTGAAATATGACTATCAAGATTTCCCAGTATGAGATATCTACTCCGTTTGTTTCCATTACGGATGACATCATTGCAGAATCAAGGAATCAAGGAACTTATTTATAGTTATAGTTATTAGTTATAATAATTTATTACTGTTAACCCAAATATTTCTATATATTTGGTAAAAAAAATTGCGATATTCGAATAATAGGTATTGATTGCAACATCACTTTTTCTATAAGAGCAAAATTTTAGTAGCATTGACAATGAATCATCTATTTAAATGGTTCATTAAAACGAAAAGTAAATTTCAAATTTTTAGATTTTCTTTTAAAGTTCATAAGTAAAAGAAAATTGCTTAGTATTTTGAAGATAAATTAATCGAAATGATATATTTTATTATTACCTAAATGAAAAAGTGCATTCATAAATAAAAGAAAATTGTAAATTATTTAAAGATAAATGAATAAAAGTAGTATATTTAGTTCTTGTACATTAAAGAAAAAATAAGTTCATATGAAATAAAAAAAGCAATTTGTTTTGCTATGCAAAATTTTTTTCTGAAATAGTTTATACATAAAAAGTAAAAACAAATTGAAGTTCATAAATAATAGAAAAATTGTAATGATTCCTCGAGATTAATTAATATAATTGGTAAAATTTAAAATATTTGTTTACTTAGTAAGTATTTAATATTTTTATATTAGTTTGTTACTTACTTTATTTTCATAAACAGATTATAATGTGAAAGTAATTACTTTATATGTTCTCTTAAATGGAATTTAAATTAATTTTTAATTATTTTTTTCTAAAATCTACAAGTGGAACTTTTTTTTTTAAAAAAAATAATGAAATGAATCATAATGATTATATATTTTTTTTTATTAAATATGAACTCAGTTTCTTACTTTTCAATTGTTATGAATGTTTTTCATACATAGTACAAATTTTAATTAAATTTTCATAGTTGAATTATTAATTGCATTAGTAATATTTAAATATTTTTTCATTTAATTTTACAATCTTGTTCAATTTCAAATTTCTATATGAAGTTGTTTTAAATGTCATAAATTGTTGAAAATTAAGATTTTTTTTAAAGTGAAATAATTGTTAATATTTAAATGCTCTTCTAATTAAATATGAATTAATTTTTTATCACTATATTAATTATAATATTTTCTAATGATCATAATGAAAAGTAATTTTTATAACGAAATTTTGGTTTGATAAAATTTTTAAGTTTTAAGGTTTAGTTTAACTGTGACATTTTTTAATTTCTCATTTCTGTATTAAAAGAGCATTGTTGAAATTTGAAACAATGGAAATTTACAAATCACTTTTATTTTAAATATGAAATAATTTAATGTTTAGATGCAACTTAATTATTTTAAATATAAACTCAATTTTCTTATATTACAAATAAAGTTTAAACTTTTCTAATGATTAACAAGTAATTAATAATTGTCAATTACTATTTTAATAGATAAATTGTTTGATAATCTCGAAATACTTCTTAATTTTCAACAATTCGACTTTGAATGAAATTAGTTTTATTAAAACTGGTAAATGATTGAAGATTACAAATTAGTAATTTGTTTCACAAGGCTAAAATAATGATTGATTATAATTGTTCTTTTTTTTTATTGAATATGAACTAATTTTTTTTTCACTGTTGCATTAATTAAAAAATTTTCAAATGATAATAAAGAATTTGTCATTTTATAAGTAAATTGATGACTAACTTTTAATATTTCTTTTGATTTATGCACTTTTTAAATTTCTTATTTCTATGTAAAATGTTCTCGATGCTTATTAACTGATTAATTATTTTTTATTAATCATACGATAATATTTAAATGCATGTTTTCTATTAAACATGAATTAAATTTTATATCGATACATTAATTAAGAATCATTTCTAATGATCATTAGACATTTGAAAGTAATTTTTATGGTTTAATTAATGATTTTTTATATATTATTTAAATACTTTTTCTTTTAACTATGAACTTTTAATGCAAAGTTTTGTCAATGCTCGTAAGTAATAGAAGATTTAAAATGAATTAATTTTTAAAGATTAAATAAATGCTCTTTTTCTATTAAACATGAATAAAATTTAAGTCATGAATTTTTTATGAACTTTTTTAATTTCTTATTTCAATAGACATATTAATTATTACAAATGATTTATTTATTACTGATAAAATAATAGTTGATAATATATGAATATTTTTTTATTAAATATGAATTAAATTTCATATCAGTACAATAATTACAATGCTTTTTAATGATATTTAAATAGTTAAAAATATTTTTTACATGTGAATTAAATAATACTGATAATAGTTGAATACTGTTAGCACTTTATTTAATAATGAAATTGTTAAAATTTCTTATTTCTATATGAAATTAAGTATTAGTAAAGTTCATAAATATTAGAAATTAATTTTTTAGAAAGTGAAATAATCATTGTGGAAATGTACATGCTCTTTAATTATTAAATAAGAACTAGGCTTCTTATCAGTACACGCTAAGTACAAATTTTTCTAATGATTGTCATAAGTAATAGATCGTTACAAATTAATTTTAACAATTCAATTAAAGGTTATACATACCTTTTACATTTAAATATGCTATTTTTTATTAAATATGAACTAAATCACATCCGGTATATATTAAATTTGAAACTATCGTAAGTAATAGACAAAAATTTAGATTTTATTTAATTAAATTAATGAATACAAGTAATAAAAATCTTTAAATAAATCGTAAGGCGAATGATTTAATCGAAAATGTTATTTTTCTGTCAATTATGATATCGTATTCTAATTCAAATACTAAATTTTTTCAAACTAAAAATTAAGAAAGTATTTTTTTAACTATAATGAAATTGATGTTATTTAAATAGTTGTTTTTTTAAAAAATGAATTTATTTTCATATCACTTCATTAGTAATTATAAACTTTTAAATTGTTTATTTTTTAATTTAATTTCTTTATAAATAATGTAATCATTCTTTTTACTATAATATTTTTTTTACATATTAATTCAATTTATTATTTCGATATGAAATATTTGTTTTTAAGTAAATTGGGTAATATCAGATAATTGTGAGCTAATGTTTAACTATTATTTTTTGCTTTAAATAATTCTTAAATGAGAACCTTTCATAAATAACAGATGGATTTTTTTTATAAGTAAATTAATATTATTTAGATGTATGTTTTAAATATATTCAGTTTCATTTCTGTAATAGTGAATACTTTCTATTAGAAGTCAATTTATAGAATCGATATTAATAGGATGCCTTTTTTTGTTTAAATATCAAATCGTATTTTTATTTTCTTAGATGTTCATATTTAGTAAAATTCATATTGAAATTGTTTTCAGTTATTATTTTATATTAATATCGTCGAGTGTATGTATGTATATATATATAAAGTTAACATGCCTGTAAAAGTATGTACAATATAAATGATTATTTCACACTTATTAATTATATATCTATCGAAAATAGAAAAGTGATGTTTACAATATTAGTAACTTTCAATGTGCAATATACAATACATATAATTGAAAAATAATTTGTCTTTAAGTATATGAATCGCTAAAAGCGATCTTTCATCGGATAAATATTTAATGATATTTCCTTTTCTCGTTTTATATTTGCAAAAGTTTTCAGAAAGTCGAAACATATTTAAACACTCTGTGAGATATGTGTGTTTTGAACAAGTATTTGTGTCGTTAGCTCGTTTAGCTCGAATCCGACATTTTTGTCTTGTTTAATTATATCGGTTTAGGCCGTTTAGATTCAAATCATTTCGGGTAGGAGTAGATCGTTTAGCTCTAATGTAATATCAGGCAGGTTTTGAATAGATCGTTTAGATACAGACTCGGGTAGGCTTATATCGTTAGCTACGTGTCGGGTAGGATAGGGCGGCAGTCGGAACGCCAGTATGTCATATGAATGTCATGTATGTACGAACGTTACGTATGCTCGATTAACATCCGTGAAGTGGTGGTGTGAAGTTTCGAGATATCATCTCGTCAGTGTTTAATAGATTTCCTGAAAACTTTAATTTATAGTTGTTTTTATCATTACGGTAATATTAAAATAATGAATTTAAACCGCATGTTTATTTGAAATAAACATTAATCATTATGAATATGTATTTTTTCGCACATTGTTACGTTACTTTTAGCTATGTACTACTGTTATTTTTGTATCGGATTATGGTAATCGTTTAGAACAATGAGTATGTTAATAAGTTTTAATCAGTAATAAATATTGTACACTGTAATATATCTTTTGCACCGTACATCCTTCGTCATCAATACATGTTATACGCTGAACAGTGTGTTGTAAGTAACTTAAACGGACGGTGTGTGGTTATCGTAAGTAAACGAAACTGTAAGTAATGGAAACAGATGGTGTGGTGCCGTAAGTAACCGAAACAGTGTAGATATTTTTGTACGATAAACGATTACCTGAGACTGATAAACGAAGTACCGATAGTACATTAAACCTTTCCGATTTATATATGTAAAATAAAGAATAAAATCGATATCGCAATGTTTTCACTTGTAATTTATGTTGTATCGTTAGGCTTTTTCCGTTCGTAATCGCAATAAGATGCGAGAGCGTTTCTTAAATAAAATATACCCTTTTCGATTTCAAAGCACCTGCGTTTTACTCAAAAATAAATATGTACGTGCGTAATGTGGTCTACGATTTATTTTCTGATAACTTGTATCGCTTATATTTTCCGATACTCTGTCCGATAACCGGTCGTAATAAGCTAGATAAGTGCGATACACGAGTATATATAAATCGTATCCGATTACGCCTGCATATATATCGTAGTCGAGACTTAGACTCTGTCCGACACGTACGCTCTCTCGTCCGCAACCCCTATCCGACTTATAACAAAATTTACAGGGTGGTGGGGGCGAAGCTCTGGCCAAATTTCCAGGTCACGTGACCGGCGCACTGCGCATGCGCGTGGACTTAGGAGATTTCACCGAAAAATACCTCTGACGTCACGGCAAAACGTCACGCGCCGACGTCATCGGCCGCCATCTTGAAACGTCATCAAAAAACCATGAATTAACCTCTTTGATCCGGAAGGGGCAAAACGCGCCCGTCTACCTCCCCCCCCGGTACCCGGGCCCCGCCGCCCGGCTCGCCCGGCCTCGCTCTCGGCGAGGCGGACGGGCCAGGCGGCTCGCCGCGACCCCGGCTACCCGGCCTCGCTTTTTCAAGCGAAGCCAGGCGCCGAGGCGCGACGAGCCACCTGGCCCGTCCGCCTCGCTCAGAGCAAGGCAGGCGAACCGAGGCGGTCAGGACCCAGGTACCACGAGGCATGGTAGACGGGCAATTTTTCCTATACAGTACATGTTATTTTTCAAACATATACTGCCGTATAGGCCTGGACAGACACCTATCTTCGGATTTGAACCGAGGACAGTGACCATGCCAGCAATAGTAATTAGACGTGTGTGCTATCCACTGCACCACGTCGTTCTAATAAGGTATAAACTTGGAACTTCCTTTTGTTCTGTTTATTTCAGGCTCCGATACCACTAGAGTTTCCGATATCACTCGAGCTTCCGATAACTAGGTCGGTTCGACGTCTCCGTCGAACCGACAGTACGGATGCTGGTGTTCGACAGCAGTAGAGTGTTTATACCTAACCACTCTACTTTCATATCTATCTAGTAATCTTATCCATGTTATTTATAAGTATATACTGCAAGTTCATATATAGTCATATTCTAAAATAACATTATAATGTACACTGTTGTATGTATTGTACTTGTAGTATACATGTTCAAGTGTAATGTGTTCATGCCTATCTCTGTATTTGCATGCACCAAGTATCCATCTATTCTTACATGTTTGTATGGGTACTTGATGCATGCATAATACAGATTACATGAATACATTACACTTGAACTTGTATATTACAAGTTCAGTACATACCACAGTGTACATTATAATGTTATTTTAGAATATGACTATACATGAACTTGCCAGTATCTTGTAACATGGATCTCTGAAATACATACAAGTACATTTAAGAAGTAAATACTCATATATAATGTCAAGTTATGTTTATTGATATCAAATATACATATAAATGGTATTGTGAAGTCTGTCCAGAAACACCATTTTATATGAAGACAACAGCAGCAGCTCACTATAAGGTACTCTCTAAATCTGGAAAAAAGATGCAAATAACATTAATATATATATATATATATATATATATATATATATAAACAATTTTACTTATTAAAATGTTACATTCTGTATTATTGATCTATAAATTTTCAAAAATATACTGTTTTCACAAAAAATTAAAAACATATATTACATTTATAATAATATGATGAAAGAATAAAACTGTGTTAATATTACAATATTATTTTTTTTAAAAAAATTGTCCATTCTATTCATTTGCATATATATATATATATATATATATATATATATATATATATATATATATATATATTATGTGTATATATATATATATATATATATATGTATGTATATATATACATATATATATATTTCTTATATCACTTTGCACGCGCGACCGAATAAATGACCCCGGTCCGCAGTTCTACTAGGCATATACATTCGCCCTGTACCTCCAGATTTATCGATTTGCAAGACTCAAACAATTTGGAAAAAACATACATACACACGCACACGCACAATACAAATATTTTTTGCAATTTTTTCGGCGGATTAGAAGTGAGAAGGCCTCGAACATTTGCCAGATTCATAGATTTGCACGACTCAAACAATTTGGGAAAAAACATACACACCTACATACACAATACAAATGTTTTTTGCAATTTTTTTTTGCGGATTAGAAGTGAGATGGCTTTGAAAATTTGTAATTATGCGATAAAAGTGGGCAACAGCACTTATATACATCTAGAAACGACATAGGAAATTTCAATCGACGACTGGTTTTCGGGCCCCTGTGTCGGCCCTGTAAATGTGAGCGAGGAAGCGACGTCGGTTCGTAAGTCCAACGGACGTCTAATATCGCATCGCGTCGAAAAAAATTCCGTTTTTTAATTTTTCCATCTATTTACAAATTTTCTCGGGCCTGGTAAACCGGGCCTGTGCGGGCCGCACACCGGTACTGGCATACATTCCGTGTAGATGTCTAGAATCATGTGACACCGTCGAAACAAGCGATTTCCAAAAGGAAAACGCCCGCCGAGCACGTTAATACATTGTGCGCCTCCACCATCATATCGTTGCGCCTCCACCATCATCTCCATAAACAAGCATCGAAAAATGCTCTGATTTGCGAAATTGCAAATTTTTCAACTTCGACTTTTCGATGTTTTTTTCAGCGGATCGGGAGCGGACGGATCCGGCGCACCTAGTTTTCACATTTGGAAGAAATTTTAACGGTGGGAAGTGTGCGAAAAATGCGAAAATAGGCGAATTTTCGGACCCGCGGAACCTTTCAGACGCCATTGCTCCGGCGTTATGCGTGATATCGAGAAACCGCAAACTATTCATAGTTCAGACGGACGTCTAGTTTGCATCTGCGGCGAAAAAATTGCCGATTTGCGAAAAAAATTTCGCGTCTGAAAATCGTGATCATAGGTAGGGATACGTGAATTTGAGAAAATTTTTTTCGAGTTTTTTCGCGAATCGCAAGCGGGGCGGTCCGTAGATACACGTCCTGGTGATTAAAAGTAAAATCGGAACCTAGAAGGTATTTGAATCGGCCCTCGAAGTGGCCGGGCCACAAATTTTCGGACCGTATTGCTCCGGCCCTGTATGCCTAATTGACAAACCGACACCGATTCAGGGTTCAAATGGACGTGCACTATCGCATCGCACAACAAAAATTGTCGATTTGCGAAATTACCACATTTTCAGTGACGTCACAGCGAATTTGCAGGCACGATTATTCTGGAACCACACATACTATCGATGAACTGGAATCGGTTCGGAGTTCCGACGGACGACTAGTATCGCTTTGCAGCACAAAAACTATCGATTTGCAAAAAATAATTTTTTGCAAAATAATTTTTTTCGCGTTTTTGGCGATTTTTTCGCCGCGTTGGAAGCGTGCCTGTCCATAGGCCCACGTACAAGTGATTTTGCCTCAATATAAATGTTCTCTTCGGCACAAATACGTCTAACGTGCGATTTCGTCGGCCGGCAGTTCGTTTCACGACCGCGCGCCGAACCAGTTCCGTCAATTATCGGACTCGAATATACTGTTGTATTTTTTTCAATGACCATCATGTAAACAATGAAACTAGCTCGTCCCTATTCGACTGATATGCTGGATACATACGATGACATTTTGCACCCGTTAAGTCATTAATAAACTGTCGCAGTTCAATAAGACTGAGAGGAGAGTGGGGATCTAGATATGAAATATTTTTGCAACAATACGAACCCAACCGTCCACCATCGTTTCTATAATGCATCGAGGCGCCTACACCATCGGTCTGAAAATCACGCCGGGTCATTCTCGATCGATCTGAGTTTTTTTTTGACGTTGCTTCGCCAAATGGACCGTTAATAATTAATTCAACGACTATGGACGGTCTACTGATGTAAAAATATTAAAATATGTTAAATTATTTATTTGCGTACAATAAATAAGATTTTGATTCATGCTATCCGCTCGTCTGCGAATATCTCCAGCGGATTCAGAACGATACGTAGACTCGTACGGGCGTGGGGCCGTTGTGCCGGCCCTGAACGCGGAGATGGATGACAGACGCCGGATCGCAATTCCATTACACCCGTACATTCGCTCTGTACCGCCAGATTTGTCGATTTGTAAGATTCAAACAATTATGAAAAAACATACACGCCTACACGCATAATACAAATGTTTTTTGCAATTTTTTGGCGGATTGGAAGTGAGAAGGCGTCGGACATTTGTAATTACGAGATAAAAGTTGGCGCCGGCTCTTACAAACGTCTAAAAACGACAGGAAATTCCGGTCGTCGACTGATTTTCGAGCCCCTGTGCCGGCTCTGTACATGTGAGCGAGGAAGTGACGTCGGTTCGAAAGTCGGACGGGCGTCTAATATCGCACCGCATCGAAAAAATCACCGATTTGTAATTTTTTCGTCTATTTACAAAATTTCTCGGGCCTGCTGCACCGGGCCTGTACGGGCCGCACACCGACACTTCCATACAGTCCGTGTAGACGTCTAGAATCACGCGAAACAAGCGATTTCCGAAAGGAAAACACCCGCCGAGCACGTTAATACATTATGCGCCTCCACCATCAAATCTACGGACAAACATCGAGAAATGCCACGCCCTAACTTCTGACTTGCGAAATTGCAAATTTTTGCACTTCGACTTTTCGATGTTTTTTTCAGCGGATCGGGAGCGGACGGGTCCGGCGCACCTAGTTTTCACATTTGGAAGCAAATTTAACGGTGGGAAGTGTGCGAAAAATGCGAAAAAATGCGAATTTTTGGACCCGCGGAATCTTTCAGACGCCATTGCTCCGGCGTTTCGCGTGCTATCGAAAAACCGAAAACTATCCATAGTTCCGACGGGCGTCTACTTTGCACCTGCGGCGAAAAAATTGTAGATTTGCGAAAAAAAAATCGCGTCCGAAAATCGTGATCAAAGGTAGGGATACGTGAATTTGAGAAAAATTTTTTCGAGTTTTTTCGCGCATCGCAAGCGGGGCGGTCCGTAGATACACGTCCTGGTGTTTAAAAATGAAATCGGAACCTAGAAGGTATTTGAATCGGCCCTCGAAGTGGCCGGGCCGCAAATTTTCGGACCGTACTGCTCCGACCCTGTACGCGTAATTGACAAACCATCATCGATTCAGTGTTCAAATGGACGTGCACTATCGCATCGCACAACAAAAATGGCCGATTTGCGAAATTTCCACATTTTCAGTGACGTCACAGCGAATTTGCAGACGCGATTATTCCGGAACCACACATGCTACCGATGAACTGGAACGGGTTCGCAGATTCGACGGACGTCTAGTATCGCTTTGCAGCACAAAAAGTAATGATTTTCAAAAAAATATTTTTTGCAAAAATTTATTTTTCGCTTTCTTTGCAATTTTTTCATTGCATCGGAAGCGGGTCGGTTTGTAGATCCACGTACTAGTATTCAAAAGTAACACCGGCCTCTAAAATGTATTTGAATTGGTCTGCAAATTTGGCCAGTCACTTAATTCGGAACCCGTTTCTCCGACCCTGTACGCTCAACTGACAAACCGACACCGGTTCAGTATTCAAATAAACGTCTAGTATCACATCACACAACAAAAATGGTCGATTCACGATATTTTCACATTTCCAGTGACGTCAGTGCGAAATTGCAAACGCGATTGTCCCGACACCGCACGCGTTACCAATGTACTGAAACTGATTCAGAGTTCAAATGGGTGTCTAGTATCGCTTCGCAATGAAAACACTGTGAATTTGCAAAATATACATTTTTGCAAAAATATTTTCTTCGCGTTTTTTGCAATTTTTTCGCCGCGTCGGAAGCGAGCTGGTCCGTAGGTCCACGTACAAGTAATTTTACCTCAATAGAAATGTTCTCTCCGCCGTAAGTACGTCTATCGTAAGTGAGTACGACCGCGCAATTTCGTCGGCCGGCAGTTCGTTTCACCGCCGCGCGCCGGATTGATCCCGTCGATTATCGGACTCAAATATATTGTAAGTGGAAATGTGACAGTATTTTATGCGACTATCATGTAAACAATTAAAGTAATTAGTTATAAGTTAGAAATCAGTAATAAAAGTAAGTAGTTCCCATTTTGATAACAATTTGCAAATTGTAAGCCTGAAAAACATATTTCTTCGCGATTTTTATCACATTATCGATATCTAATGTATACCGACGTTAATTATGTCTAATATATGATATAGAGCATTTAGATACGTACGAAATAGTTGTCAGTTTTAAACAATTTGCATATTTTCAACCCGAAAAACGTGTTTTTTTCGCGATTTTTTGCACATTTTCGGTATCTAATGCACTCCGATGTCAACTATGACTAAGATATGATATAGAGCAATAAGACACGCATCGACCAGTATGAAATAGTTGCCAGTTTTTAAACAATTTGGATAACTTAAGTCCGAAAAACGTGTATTTTTCGCGGTTTTTTGCACATTTTCGGTATCTCATGCACTCCGATGTTCATTATGAGTAAGATATGATATAGAGCATTAAGATACGCATCGACCAGTATGAAATAGGTGCCAGATTTAAACAATTTGGATAACTTAAGTCCGAAAAACGTGTATTTTTCGCGGTTTTTTGCACATTTTCGGTATCTATTGCACTCCGATGTTCATTATGAGTAAGATATGATATAGAACATTAAGACACGCATCGACCAGTATGAAATAGTTGCCAGTTTTCAAACAATTTGGATATTTTAAGCCCGAAAAACGTGTATTTTTCGCGGTTTTTTGCACATTTTCGGTATCTAATGCACTCCGATGTTCATTATGAGTAAGATATGATATAGAGCATTAAGATACGCATCGACCAGTATGAAATAGTTGCCAGTTTTTAAACAATTTGGATATTTTAAGCCCGAAAAACGTGTCTTTTTCGCGGTTTTTTGCACATTTTCGGTATCTATTGCACTCCGATGTTCATTATGAGTAAGATATGATGTAGAGCATTAAGACACGCATCGACCAGTATGAAATAGTTGCCAGTTTTCAAACAATTTGGATATTTTAAGCCCGAAAAACGTGTCTTTTTCGCGGTTTTTTGCACATTTTCGGTATCTAATGCACTCCGATGTTAATTATGAGTAAGATATAATATAGAGCATTAAAATACGCATCGACCAGTATGAAATAGTTATCAGTTTTTAAACAATTTGGACACTTTAATCAAGAAAAACGTGTTTTTTTCCTGAAAAGTCACCAAAAAATGTTTCTATGCTAATGTTATTACTTTCTAATTTTATATATATATATATATATATATATATATATATATATATATATATATATATATATATGTATTCGTATATTTGTACAATAACTTTGAAATAAATTGACTATGGGTACGGTGTAACATAGCAAACTCCAAAATATCACAACAAACCAGCAAGTTAAGCACGAAGGATAACGACCCACAAAAGGAGTGGTGATTCTAGACCAGGCACTGCGTAGTCAAAGAAAGTTAGATTAAAAAAAATCCAATAAAGAGATTCGAACCAGAGACCTTCCGCGTTCCGGCCCCCTAACCGAACTAACTATGCTACGTGAACATTTTATGTATCGTGCGCGGAGATCGGTATTGACATGTTTTGTGATAATGCGTGCACGTCTGCTTATCTATGTCTGTGAGTTAATTTTTGTCTTGGATATGATATAGAACATTAAAATACGCATCGAACAGTATGAAATAGTTGTCATTTTTATAACAATTTGGATATTTTAAGCAAGAAAAACCTGTATTTCCGTTTTTTTTGCGATTTTTGTGACTTTTTCGGTATCCATTATGAACCGATGTTAATTTTGTCTTAAATATGATACAGATCATTAAAATACGCATCGAACAGTATGAAATTATTGCCATTTTTATAACATTTTGGATCAGTACGAAATTGCAAACGCGATTATTCCAGCACCGCACGCGTTATCGATGTACTGAAACTGTTTTATAGTTTAAATGGGTGTCTACTATCGCTACGCAATGCAAAGCAGTCAATTAGCAATAATAAATTTTTGCACAAAAAAAATTATTCGCGTTTTTGGCAATTTTTTCACTGCATCGGAAGCGAGCTGGTAGGTACAAGCACGTATAAATAATTTTACCTTAATAGAAATGTTGTCTTCGGCACAAGTAGGTCTATCGTGCGTGCGTACGACCGCGCCATTTCGTCGGCTGGCAGTCCGTTTCATCACCGCGCGCCGGACTGATTCCTTCGATTATCGGACTCGTATACACTGTAAATGGAAATGTAACGGTGTTTTATGCGATTACCATGTAAACAATGAAAGTAATTCGACCCTGTTCGATTGATATACTGGATTAATACGATGACATTTTGAACTCATATAATAATTTAATGAGAAAAACATGTTTTTTGTGGTTTTTTGAACTTTTTTGCTATACAATACTAATTTACTTTAATTATCACACACACACACAGAAACATACACACACCCACACACACTCACATACACCCACACACACACACACACAGACGCATACACACAAACCCACACACACAGACCCACACACACACAGACACACACACACAGGCCCACACACATAGCTCAGACATACAGATCCACACACACATAGACCCTGGATCTCTAAAATACATACAAATATATTTTAGAAACAAAATACTCATATAATATGAAGATATATTTATTGATTATATTTATATTCGTATATTTATACGATAACTTTGAAATAAATTAACTATAGGTACAATGTAACATAGCAAACTCCAAAATCTCACAACTAACAAGCAAGTTAAGCACGAAGGGTGACGAACCAGAAAAGGAGTGGTGAACCTTGACGCACTGCGTACGGTCTAAGTAAGTTAGAAAAAAAAAATCCAACAGAGACTCGACCCAGAGACGATCAGCGTTCCGGCCACGTTACCTAACTAACTATGCTACGCGTTCCCTTTATTCTCGTCGCATGGAGATCAGGAATCAGACGTCATTGAAACTTTGAGTCATGCTTTCCCAGAACAACCCAGAAGCGCATCAAAGTGTTTAAGGCAAAATAAACTAGGGGTCAATATATACCAAACAGCAACCGGCCCTTGCACGATCTGAAACATGGGTCCGTGCGTGTGTGTCCACCATATACGCAATATCACACCCACGCATCCGACCATTCACACAACTACTCATATATACATTCAGACACAGACCCACACATTCATTCGGGCACAGACATACACACACATTACTAGGCCACACACCCACACATGTACCCACTATAAACTGTGAATAAAACTGTGTTAATATTACAATACTATACATTTCAAAAATTGTCACGATAAATTGGAAATAAATCGATTACAGCTACGGTGAAACATAGCAAACTGCAAAATATTACACAACAAGAAACCAAGTTAAGCAAGAGGAGTGGCGAACCACAAAAGGAGTGGTGAACGTTGACGCACTGCGTACGGTCTAAGTAAGTTAGATAAAAGAAATCCAACAGAGACTCGACCCAGAGACAACCAGCGTTCCGGCCACGTTACCTTACTAACTAAGCTACGCGATCACTTCGCGTCGCGCGGAGATCAGGAATCAGATGTCATTGAAATATTGAGCCGTGTTTTCCCGTAATAACCCCGAAACGCATCAAAGTGTTGAAGGCAAAAAAATACTAGTCGAAAAAACATAAGTAGTCGAAATGCAAAGAAAAAAAAACATATATATATATATATATATATATATAACATATACATATAAAACATATACATATATATATATATATATATATATATATATATATATATATATATATATATATATATATATATATATATTAGTACATTTATACAATAACTTTGATATAAATTGACTACAGGTACGGTGCAACATAGCAAACACCAAATTATTACAACAAGCAACCAAGTTAAGCACGAGGAGTGACGAACCGCAAAAGGAGTGGTGACTCTCGACCACGCACTGCGTAGAGTCAAAGAAAGTTAGATACAAAACATTCAAGAGAGGCTCGACCCAGAGACCTCCAGCGATCCAGCCACGTTACCTAATTAACTATGATACACGATCCCTTTATTCTCATCGCGTGGAGATCGGGAATCAGACGTCATTGAAACATTGAGCCGTGTTTTCACGAAACAACCTAGTAGCGAAACAAAGTGTTGAAGGCAAAAAAATAGGCGTCATTATCTACCAAACAGCACCTGGACCTCGCACGACTTGGAACGTGTGTCCGTGCGTACATGTGTGTGTCCGTGTGTGAGTATCCATATACGCAATATCGCACTTACGCATTCACAGTCGAACATACAAACCCACACATACAAACCCATACAGACCAAACACACACAGACCCACACTCGCAGACCCACACTCGCAGACCCACACTCGCAGACCCACACTCGCAGACCCACACTCGCAGACCCACACTCGCAGACCCACACTCGCAGACCCACACTCGCAGACCTACACTCGCAGACCCACACTCGCAGACCCACACGTACACACCCACACAAAAATCGTCGTCAAACCCTAGTGATTTTTAGACATTGTCCAAAAATCGTCGTCAAATCCGAGTGATTTTCAGACATTGTCCAAAAATCGTCGTGAAATCTAAGTAAATTTTAGACATTGTCCAAAAATGGTCATCAAATCTATGTAAATTTTAGACATTGTCCAAAAATCGTTGTCAAATCCGAGTGATTTTTAGACATTGTCCAAAAATCGTCGTGAAATCCGAGTGATTTTTAGACATTGTCCAAAAATTGTTGTCAAATCTAAGTAAATTTTAGACATTGTCCAAAAATGGTCGTCAAATCCGAGTGATTTTTAGACATTGTCCAAAAATCGTCGTAAAATCCGAGTGATTTTTAGACATTGTCCAAAAATGGTCATCAAATCTATGTAAATTTTAGACATTGTCCAAAAATCGTTGTCAAATCCGAGTGATTTTTAGACATTGTCCAAAAATCGTCGTGAAATCCGAGTGATTTTTAGACATTGTCCAAAAATTGTTGTCAAATCTAAGTAAATTTTAGACATTGTCCAAAAATGGTCGTCAAATCCGAGTGATTTTTAGACATTGTCCAAAAATCGTCGTAAAATCCGAGTGATTTTTAGACATTGTCCAAAAATTGTCGTGAAATCTAAGTAAATTTTAGACATTGTCCAAAAATCGTTGTCAAATCCGAGTGATTTTTAGACATTGTCCAAAAATTGTCGTGAAATCTAAGTAAATTTTAGACATTATCCAAAAATCGTCGTCAAATCCGAGTAATTTTTAGACATTGTCCAAAAATGGTCGTCAAATCCGAGTGATTTTTAGACATTGTCCAAAAATCGTCGTAAAATCCGAGTGATTTTTAGACATTGTCCAAAAATTGTTGTCAAATCTAAGTAAATTTTAGACATTGTCCAAAAATGGTCGTCAAATCCGAGTGATTTTTAGACATTGTCCAAAAATTGTTGTCAAATCTAAGTAAATTTTAGACATTGTCCAAAAATTGTCGTCAAATCCGAGTGATTTTTAGACATTGTCCAAAAATCGTCGTCAAATCCGAGTGATTTTCAGACATTGTCCAAAAATCGTCGTGAAATCTAAGTAAATTTTAGACATTCTGTGGGTCTGTGTGTTTGGGTCTGTGTGTTTGGGTCTGTGTGTTTGGGTCTGTGTGTTTGGGTCTGTGAGTGTGGTCTGTGAGTGTGGTCTGTGAGTGTGGATCTGTGTGTGTGGGTCTGTGTGTGTGTGGGTCTGTGTGTGTGGGTCTGTGTGTGTGGGTCTGTGTGTGTATGTGGGTCTGTGTGTGTGTGTGGGTCTGTGTGTGTTGGTCTGTGTGTGTGGGTCTGTGTGTGTGGGTCTGTGTGTGTGTCCTAGTGTGTGTGGGCCTGTGTGTGTGGGCCTGTGTGCGTGTGTCTGTGTGTCCGTGTCTGTGTGTGTGTGTCTGTGTGTCTGCGTCTGTGTCTGTGTGTCTGTGTGTCTGTGTTTGTGTCTGTGTCTGTGTTTGTGTGTCTGTGTTTGTGTGTGTGGGTGTGTGAGTGTGGGTGTGTGAGTGCGGGTCTGTGAGTGTGGGTCTGTGAGTGTGGGTCTGTGAATGTGGGTCTGTGAGTGTGGGTCTGTGAGTGTGGGTCTGTGAGTGTGGGTCTGTGAGTGTGGGTCTGTGAGTGTGGGTCTGTGAGTGTGGGTCTGTGAATGTGGGTCTGTGTGTGTGGGTCTGTGTGTATGGGTCTGCGTAAGTGGGTCTGTACCTGTGGGTCTGTACGTGTGGGTGTGTACGTATAGGTGTGTACGTGTGGGTGGGGTATGTGTTGGTGTGTATGTGTGGGTATGTATGTTTGGGGTAGTGGGGCTGATGTGTGGGTTTGTATGTGTATCTCACTCAGGTTTAACGAAGCTTTTTAGACATTGTCTCAAAATCAATCGGAAAAACTTGTCGAAAAATGGTTTTTTTGCGCAAAATTAGGTCTTTTTGGAAAATAATCGAAATGAATTGCACACCACGTGACAGATAATTTTAAGACGCATCTAACGATGTGCGATATTAGCCGTTTCGCACTTAATTTCGACTACTTATAGCCGAAAAACCGGTCGAAAAATGGATTTTTTGCGCAAAATTAGGTCTTTTTGGAAAATAATCGAAATGAATTGCACACCACGTGATAGATAATTTTAAGACGCATCTAACGATGTGCGACATTAGCCGATTCGCACTTAATTTCGACTACTTATAGCCGAAAAACCGGTCGAAAAATGGGTTTTTTGCGCAAAATTAGGTCTTTTTGGAAAATAATCGAATTGAATTGCACACCACGTGATAGATAATTTTAAGACGCATCTGACGATGTGCGATACTAGCCGATTCGCACTTAATTTCGACTAATTATAGCCGAAAAACCGGTCGAAAAATGGGTTTTTTGCGCAAAATTTCCTCTTTTTGGAAAATAATCGAATTGAATTGCACGCCACGTGATAGATAATTTTAAGACGCATCTGACGATGTGCGACATTAGCCGATTCGCACTTAATTTCGACTACTTATAGCCGAAAAACCGGTCGAAAAATGGGTTTTTTGCGCAAAATTTCCTCTTTTTGGAAAATAATCGAATTGAATTGCACGCCACGTGATAGATAATTTTAAGACGCATCTAACGATGTGCGATACTAGCCGATTCGCACTTAATTTCGACTACTTATAGCCGAAAAACCGGTCGAAAAATGGGTTTTTTGCGCAAAATTTCCTCTTTTTGGAAAATAATCGAATTGAATTGGACGCCACGTGATAGATAATTTTAAGACGCATCTGACGATGTGCGACATTAGCCGATTCGCACTTAATTTCGACTACTTATAGCCGAAAAACAGGTCGAAAAATGGGTTTTTTGCGCAAAATTAGGTCTTTTTGGAAAATAATCGAATTGAATTGCACACCACGTGATAGATAATTTTAAGACGCATCTGACGATGTGCAACATTAGCCGATTGGCACTTAATTTCGACTACTTATAGCCGAAAAACCTGTCGAAAAATGGGTTTTTTGCGCAAAATTAGGCCTTTTTGGAAAATAATCAAATTGAATTGCACACCACGTGATAGATAATTTTAAGACGCATCTAACGATGTGCGATACTAGCCGATTCGCACTTAATTTCGACTACGTATAGCCGAAAAACCGGTCGAAAAATGGGTTTTTTGCGCAAAATTAGGCCTTTTTGGAAAATAATCGAATTGAATTGCACACCACGTGATAGATAATTTTAAGACGCATCTAACGATGTGCGATACTAGCCGATTCGCACTTAATTTCGACTACTTACAGCCGAAAAACCGGTCGAAAAATGGGTTTTTTGCGCAAAATTAGGTCTTTTTGGAAAATAATCGAATTGAATTGCACACCACGTGATAGATAATTTTAAGACGCATCTAACGATGTGCGATACTAGCCGATTCGCACTTAATTTCGACTACTTATAGCCGAAAAACCGGTCGAAAAATGGTTTTTTTGCGCAAAATTACCTCTTTTTGGAAAATAATCGAATTGAATTGCACGCCACGTGATAGATAATTTTAAGACGCATCTAACGATGTGCGACATTAGCCGATTCGCACTTAATTTCGACTACTTATAGCCGAAAAACCGGTCGAAAAATGGGTTTTTTGCGCAAAATTAGGTCTTTTTGGAAAATAATCGAATTGAATTGCACACCACGTGATAGATAATTTTAAGACGCATCTGACGATGTGCAACATTAGCCGATTGGCACTTAATTTCGACTACTTATAGCCGAAAAACCTGTCGAAAAATGGGTTTTTTGCGCAAAATTAGGTCTTTTTGGAAAATAATCGAATTGAATTGCACACCACGTGATAGATAATTTTAAGACGCATCTAACGATGTGCGATACTAGCCGATTCGCACTTAATTTCGACTACTTATAGCCGAAAAACCGGTCGAAAAATGGTTTTTTTGCGCAAAATTACCTCTTTTTGGAAAATAATCGAATTGAATTGCACGCCACGTGATAGATAATTTTAAGACGCATCTAACGATGTGCGACATTAGCCGATTCGCACTTAATTTCGACTACTTACAGCCGAAAAACCGGTCGAAAAATGGGTTTTTTGCGCAAAATTAGGTCTTTTTGGAAAATAATCGAATTGAATTGCACACCACGTGATAGATAATTTTAAGACGCATCTGACGATGTGCAACATTAGCCGATTGGCACTTAATTTCGACTACTTATAGCCGAAAAACCTGTCGAAAAATGGGTTTTTTGCGCAAAATTAGGCCTTTTTGGAAAATAATCAAATTGAATTGCACACCACGTGATAGATAATTTTAAGACGCATCTAACGATGTGCGATACTAGCCGATTCGCACTTAATTTCGACTACGTATAGCCGAAAAACCGGTCGAAAAATGGGTTTTTTGCGCAAAATTAGGCCTTTTTGGAAAATAATCGAATTGAATTGCACACCACGTGATAGATAATTTTAAGACGCATCTAACGATGTGCGATACTAGCCGATTCGCACTTAATTTCGACTACTTACAGCCGAAAAACCGGTCGAAAAATGGGTTTTTTGCGCAAAATTAGGTCTTTTTGGAAAATAATCGAATTGAATTGCACACCACGTGATAGATAATTTTAAGACGCATCTAACGATGTGCGATACTAGCCGATTCGCACTTAATTTCGACTAATTATAGCCGAAAAACCGGTCGAAAAATGGGTTTTTTGCGCAAAATTTCCTCTTTTTGGAAAATAATCGAATTGAATTGCACGCCACGTGATAGATAATTTTAAGACGCATCTGACGATGTGCGACATTAGCCGATTCGCACTTAATTTCGACTACGTATAGCCGAAAAACCGGTCGAAAAATGGGTTTTTTGCGCAAAATTTCCTCTTTTTGGAAAATAATCGAATTGAATTGCACGCCACGTGATAGATAATTTTAAGACGCATCTGACGATGTGCGACATTAGCCGATTCGCACTTAATTTCGACTACTTATAGCCGAAAAACAGGTCAAAAAATGGGTTTGTTGCGCAAAATTTCCTCTTTTTGGAAAATAATCGAATTGAATTGCACGCCACGTGATAGATAATTTTAAGACGCATCTGACGATGTGCGACATTAGCCGATTCGCACTTAATTTCGACTACGTATAGCCGAAAAACCGGTCGAAAAATGGGTTTTTTGCGCAAAATTAGGTCTTTTTGGAAAATAATCGAATTGAATTGCACACCACGTGATAGATAATTTTAAGACGCATCTAACGATGTGCGATACTAGCCGATTCGCACTTAATTTCGACTACTTATAGCCGAAAAACCGGTCGAAAAATGGGTTTTTTGCGCAAAATTAGGTCTTTTTGGAAAATAATCGAATTGAATTGCACACCACGTGATAGATAATTTTAAGACGCATCTAACGATGTGCGATACTAGCCGATTCGCACTTAATTTCGACTACTTATAGCCGAAAAACCGGTCGAAAAATGGGTTTTTTGCGCAAAATTTCCTCTTTTTGGAAAATAATCGAATTGAATTGCACGCCACGTGATAGATAATTTTAAGACGCATCTGACGATGTGCGACATTAGCCGATTCGCACTTAATTTCGACTACGTATAGCCGAAAAACCGGTCGAAAAATGGATTTTTTGCGCAAAATTACCTCTTTTTGGAAAATAATCGAATTGAATTGCACACCACGTGATAGATAATTTTAAGACGCATCTAACGATGTGCGATACTAGCCGATTCGCACTTAATTTCGACTACTTACAGCCGAAAAACCGGTCGAAAAATGGGTTTTTTGCGCAAAATTACCTCTTTTTGGAAAATAATCGAATTGAATTGCACACCACGTGATAGATAATTTTAAGACGCATCTAACGATGTGCGACATTAGCCGATTCGCACTTAATTTCGACTACTTACAGCCGAAAAACCGGTCGAAAAATGGGTTTTTTGCGCAAAATTAGGTCTTTTTGGAAAATAATCGAATTGAATTGCACACCACGTGATAGATAATTTTAAGACGCATCTGACGATGTTCGACATTAGCCGATTCGCACTTAATTTCGACTACTTATAGCCGAAAAACCGGTCGAAAAATGGGTTTTTTGCGCAAAATTTCCTCTTTTTGGAAAATAATCGAATTGAATTGCACGCCACGTGATAGATAATTTTAAGACGCATCTAACGATGTGCGATACTAGCCGATTCGCACTTAATTTCGACTACTTACAGCCGAAAAACCGGTCGAAAAATGGGTTTTTTGCGCAAAATTACCTCTTTTTGGAAAATAATCGAATTGAATTGCACACCACGTGATAGATAATTTTAAGACGCATCTGACGATGTGTGACATTAGCCGATTCGCACTTAATTTCGACTACGTATAGCCGAAAAACCGGTCGAAAAATGGGATTTTTGCGCAAAATTAGGTCTTTTTGGAAAATAATCGAATTGAATTGCACGCCACGTGATAGATAATTTTAAGACGCATCTGACGATGTGCGACATTAGCCGATTCGCACTTAATTTCGACTACGTATAGCCGAAAAACCGGTCGAAAAATGGATTTTTTGCGCAAAATTACCTCTTTTTGGAAAATAATCGAATTGAATTGCACACCACGTGATAGATAATTTTAAGACGCATCTAACGATGTGCGATACTAGCCGATTCGCACTTAATTTCGACTACTTATAGCCGAAAAACCGGTCGAAAAATGGATTTTTTGCGCAAAATTACCTCTTTTTGGAAAATAATCGAATTGAATTGCACACCACGTGATAGATAATTTTAAGACGCATCTAACGATGTGCGATACTAGCCGATTCGCACTTAATTTCGACTACTTATAGCCGAAAAACCGGTCGAAAAATGGGTTTTTTGCGCAAAATTACCTCTTTTTGGAAGATAATCGAATTGAATTGCACACCACGTGATAGATAATTTTAAGACGCATCTGACGATGTGCAACATTAGCCGATTGGCACTTAATTTCGACTACTTATAGCCGAAAAACCGGTCGAAAAATGGGTGTTTTGCGCAAAATTACCTCTTTTTGGAAAATAATCGAATTGAATTGCACGCCACGTGATAGATAATTTTAAGACGCATCTGACGATGTGCAACATTAGCCGATTCGCACTTAATTTCGACTACTTATAGCCGAAAAACCGGTCGAAAAATGGGTTTTTTACGCAAAATTACCTCTTTTTGGAAAATAATCGAATTGAATTGCACGCCACGTGATAGATAATTTTAAGACGCATCTAACGATGTGCGATACTAGCCGATTCGCACTTAATTTCGACTACTTATAGCCGAAAAACCGGTCGAAAAATGGGTTTTTTGCGCAAAATTACCTCTTTTTGGAAAATAATCGAATTGAATTGCACGCCACGTAATAGATAATTTTAAGACGCATCTAACGATGTGCGATACTAGCCGATTCGCACTTAATTTCGACTACTTATAGCCGAAAAACCGGTCGAAAAATGGGTTTTTTGCGCAAAATTAGGTCTTTTTGGAAAATAATCGAATTGAATTGCACACCACGTGATAGATAATTTTAAGACGCATCTGACGATGTGCAACATTAGCCGATTGGCACTTAATTTCGACTACTTATAGCCAAAAAACCTGTCGAAAAATGGGTTTTTTGGCAAAATTAGGTCTTTTTGGAAAATAATCGAATTGAATTGCACACCACGTGATAGATAATTTTAAGACGCATCTAACGATGTGCGATACTAGCCGATTCGCACTTAATTTCGACTACTTATAGCCGAAAAACCGGTCGAAAAATGGGTTTTTTGCGCAAAATTTCCTCTTTTTGGAAAATAATCGAATTGAATTGCACACCACGTGATAGATAATTTTAAGACGCATCTAACGATGTGCGATACTAGCCGATTCGCACTTAATTTCGACTACTTATAGCCGAAAAACCGGTCGAAAAATGGGTTTTTTGCGCAAAATGACCTCTTTTTGGAAAATAATCGAATTGAATTGCACGCCACGTGATAGATAATTTTAAGACGCATCTACCGATGTGCGACATTAGCCGATTCGCACTTAATTTCGACTCTTTTTGGAAAATAATCGAATTGAATTGCACACCACGTGATAGATAATTTTAAGACGCATCTGACGATGTGCGACATTAGCCGATTCGCACTTAATTTCGACTACTTATAGCCGAAAAACCGGTCGAAAAATGGGTTTTTTGCGCAAAATTTCCTCTTTTTGGAAAATAATCGAATTGAATTGCACGCCACGTGATAGATAATTTTAAGACGCATCTAACGATGTGCGATACTAGCCGATTCGCACTTAATTTCGACTACTTACAGCCGAAAAACCGGTCGAAAAATGGGTTTTTTGCGCAAAATTTCCTCTTTTTGGAAAATAATCGAATTGAATTGCACACCACGTGATAGATAATTTTAAGACGCATCTGACGATGTGTGACATTAGCCGATTCGCACTTAATTTCGACTACGTATAGCCGAAAAACCGGTCGAAAAATGGGTTTTTTGCGCAAAATTTCCTCTTTTTGGAAAATAATCGAATTGAATTGCACGCCACGTGATAGATAATTTTAAGACGCATCTGACGATGTGCGACATTAGCCGATTGGCACTTAATTTCGACTACTTATAGCCGAAAAACCGGTCGAAAAATGTTTTTTTTGCGCAAAATTAGGTGTTTTTGGAAAATAATCGAATTGAATTGCACACCACGTGATAGATAATTTTAAGTCGCATCTGACGATGTGCAACATTAGCCGATTGGCACTTAATTTCGACTACTTATAGCCGAAAAACCTGTCGAAAAATGGGTTTTTTGCGCAAAATTAGGCCTTTTTGGAAAATAATCGAATTGAATTGCACACCACGTGATAGATAATTTTAAGACGCATCTAACGATGTGCGATACTAGCCGATTCGCACTTAATTTCGACTACTTACAGCCGAAAAACCGGTCGAAAAATGGGTTTTTTGCGCAAAATTACCTCTTTTTGGAAAATAATCGAATTGAATTGCACACCACGTGATAGATAATTTTAAGACGCATCTAACGATGTGCGATACTAGCCGATTCGCACTTAATTTCGACTACTTATAGCCGAAAAACCGGTCGAAAAATGGGTTTTTTGCGCAAAATTACCTCTTTTTGGAAAATAATCGAATTGAATTGCACGCCACGTGATAGATAATTTTAAGACGCATCTAACGATGTGCGACATTAGCCGATTCGCACTTAATTTCGACTACTTATAGCCGAAAAACCGGTCGAAAAATGGGTTTTTTGCGCAAAATTAGGTCTTTTTGGAAAATAATCGAATTGAATTGCACACCACGTGATAGATAATTTTAAGACGCATCTAACGATGTGCGATACTAGCCGATTCGCACTTAATTTCGACTACTTATAGCCGAAAAACCGGTCGAAAAATGGGTTTTTTGCGCAAAATTAGGTCTTTTTGGAAAATAATCGAATTGAATTGCACACCACGTGATAGATAATTTTAAGACGCATCTAACGATGTGCGATACTAGCCGATTCGCACTTAATTTCGACTACTTATAGCCGAAAAACCGGTCGAAAAATGGTTTTTTTGCGCAAAATTTCCTCTTTTTGGAAAATAATCGAATTGAATTACACGCCACGTGATAGATAATTTTAAGACGCATCTGACGATGTGCGACATTAGCCGATTGGCACTTAATTTCGACTACTTATAGCCGAAAAACCGGTCGAAAAATGGGTTTTTTGCGCAAAATTACCTCTTTTTGGAAAATAATCGAATTGAATTGCACACCACGTGATAGATAATTTTAAGACGCATCTAACGATGTACGACATTAGCCGATCCGCACTTAATTTCGACTACGTATAGCCGAAAAACCGGTCGAAAAATGGGTTTTTTGCGCAAAATTACCTCTTTTTGGAAAATAATCGAATTGAATTGCACGCCACGTGATAGATAATTTTAAGACGCATCTGACGATGTGCAACATTAGCCGATTCGCACTTAATTTCGACTACTTATAGCCGAAAAACCGGTCGAAAAATGGGTTTTTTGCGCAAAATTTCCTCTTTTTGGAAAATAATCGAATTGAATTGCACGCCACGTGATAGATAATTTTAAGACGCATCTGACGATGTGCGACATTAGCCGATTGGCACTTAATTTCGACTACTTATAGCCGAAAAACCTGTCGAAAAATGGGTTTTTTGCGCAAAATTACCTCTTTTTGGAAGATAATCGAATTGAATTGCACACCACGTGATAGATAATTTTAAGACGCATCTGACGATGTGCAACATTAGCCGATTGGCACTTAATTTCGACTACTTATAGCCGAAAAACCTGTCGAAAAATGGGTTTTTTGCGCAAAATTAGGCCTTTTTGGAAAATAATCGAATTGAATTGCACACCACGTGATAGATAATTTTAAGACGCATCTAACGATGTACGACATTAGCCGATTCACACTTAATTTCGACTACGTATAGCCGAAAAACCGGTCGAAAAATGGGTTTTTTGCGCAAAATTACCTCTTTTTGGAAGATAATCGAATTGAATTGCACACCACGTGATAGATAATTTTAAGACGCATCTAACGATGTGCGATACTAGCCGATTCGCACTTAATTTCGACTACTTATAGCCGAAAAACCGGTCGAAAAATGGGTTTTTTGCGCAAAATTTCCTCTTTTTGGAAAATAATCGAATTGAATTGCACACCACGTGATAGATAATTTTAAGACGCATCTAACGATGTGCGATACTAGCCGATTCGCACTTAATTTCGACTACTTATAGCCGAAAAACCGGTCGAAAAATGGGTTTTTTGCGCAAAATTTCCTATTTTGGAAAATAATCGAATTGAATTGCACGCCACGTGATAGATAATTTTAAGACGCATCTGACGATGTGCGACATTAGCCGATTCGCACTTAATTTCGACTACGTATAGCCGAAAAACCGGTCGAAAAATGGTTTTTTTGCGCAAAATTTCCTCTTTTTGGAAAATAATCGAATTGAATTGCACACCACGTGATAGATAATTTTAAGACGCATCTAACGATGTGCGATACTAGCCGATTCGCACTTAATTTCGACTACTTACAGCCGAAAAACCGGTCGAAAAATGGGTTTTTTGCGCAAAATTTCCTATTTTGGAAAATAATCGAATTGAATTGCACGCCACGTGATAGATAATTTTAAGACGCATCTGACGATGTGCAACATTAGCCGATTCGCACTTAATTTCGACTACTTATAGCCGAAAAACCGGTCGAAAAATGGGTTTTTTACGCAAAATTACCTCTTTTTGGAAAATAATCGAATTGAATTGCACGCCACGTGATAGATAATTTTAAGACGCATCTGACGATGTGCAACATTAGCCGATTGGCACTTAATTTCGACTACTTATAGCCGAAAAACCTGTCGAAAAATGGGTTTTTTGCGCAAAATTACCTCTTTTTGGAAAATAATCGAATTGAATTGCACACCACGTGATAGATAATTTTAAGACGCATCTAACGATGTACGACATTAGCCGATCCGCACTTAATTTCGACTACGTATAGCCGAAAAACCGGTCGAAAAATGGGTTTTTTGCGCAAAATTACCTCTTTTTGGAAGATAATCGAATTGAATTGCACACCACGTGATAGATAATTTTAAGACGCATCTAACGATGTGCGATACTAGCCGATTCGCACTTAATTTCGACTACTTATAGCCGAAAAACCGGTCGAAAAATGGTTTTTTTGCGCAAAATTTCCTCTTTTTGGAAAATAATCGAATTGAATTGCACACCACGTGATAGATAATTTTAAGACGCATCTAACGATGTGCGATACTAGCCGATTCGCACTTAATTTCGACTACTTATAGCCGAAAAACCGGTCGAAAAATAGGTTTTTTGCGCAAAATTTCCTATTTTGGAAAATAATCGAATTGAATTGCACGCCACGTGATAGATAATTTTAAGACGCATCTGACGATGTGCGACATTAGCCGATTCGCACTTAATTTCGACTACGTATAGCCGAAAAACCGGTCGAAAAATGGTTTTTTTGCGCAAAATTTCCTCTTTTTGGAAAATAATCGAATTGAATTGCACACCACGTGATAGATAATTTTAAGACGCATCTAACGATGTGCGATACTAGCCGATTCGCACTTAATTTCGACTACTTACAGCCGAAAAACCGGTCGAAAAATGGGTTTTTTGCGCAAAATTTCCTATTTTGGAAAATAATCGAATTGAATTGCACGCCACGTGATAGATAATTTTAAGACGCATCTGACGATGTGCGACATTAGCCGATTCGCACTTAATTTCGACTACGTATAGCCGAAAAACCGGTCGAAAAATGGTTTTTTTGCGCAAAATTTCCTCTTTTTGGAAAATAATCGAATTGAATTGCACACCACGTGATAGATAATTTTAAGACGCATCTAACGATGTGCGATACTAGCCGATTCGCACTTAATTTCGACTACTTACAGCCGAAAAACCGGTCGAAAAATGGGTTTTATGCGCAAAATTACCTCTTTTTGGAAAATAATCGAATTGAATTGCACACCACGTGATAGATAATTTTAAGACGCATCTAACGATGTGCGATACTAGCCGATTCGCACTTAATTTCGACTACTTATAGCCGAAAAACCGGTCGAAAAATGGGTTTTTTGCGCAAAATTACCTCTTTTTGGAAAATAATCGAATTGAATTGCACGCCACGTGATAGATAATTTTAAGACGCATCTAACGATGTGCGATACTAGCCGATTCGCACTTAATTTCGACTACTTATAGCCGAAAAACCGGTCGAAAAATGGGTTTTTTGCGCAAAATTACCTCTTTTTGGAAAATAATCGAATTGAATTGCACGCCACGTGATAGATAATTTTAAGACGCATCTAACGATGTACGACATTAGCCGATTCGCACTTAATTTCGACTACGTATAGCCGAAAAACCGGTCGAAAAATGGGTTTTTTGCGCAAAATTAGGCCTTTTTGGAAAATAATCGAATTGAATTGCACACCACGTGATAGATAATTTTAAGACGCATCTGACGATGTGCGACATTAGCCGATTCGCACTTAATTTCGACTACTTATAGCCGAAAAACCTGTCGAAAAATGGGTTTTTTGCGCAAAATTACCTCTTTTTGGAAGATAATCGAATTGAATTGCACACCACGTGATAGATAATTTTAAGACGCATCTGACGATGTGCAACATTAGCCGATTGGCACTTAATTTCGACTACTTATAGCCGAAAAACCGGTCGAAAAATGGGTTTTTTGCGCAAAATTAGGTCTTTTTGGAAAATAATCGAATTGAATTGCACACCACGTGATAGATAATTTTAAGACGCATCTAACGATGTGCGATACTAGCCGATTCGCACTTAATTTCGACTACTTATAGCCGAAAAACCGGTCGAAAAATGGGTTTTTTGCGCAAAATTACCTCTTTTTGGAAAATAATCGAATTGAATTGCACACCACGTGATAGATAATTTTAAGACGCATCTAACGATGTGCGATACTAGCCGATTCGCACTTAATTTCGACTACTTATAGCCGAAAAACCGGTCGAAAAATGGGTTTTTTGCGCAAAATTACCTCTTTTTGGAAAATAATCGAATTGAATTGCACACCACGTGATAGATAATTTTAAGACGCATCTAACGATGTGCGATACTAGCCGATTCGCACTTAATTTCGACTACTTATAGCCGAAAAACCGGTCGAAAAATGGGTTTTTTGCGCAAAATTACCTCTTTTTGGAAAATAATCGAATTGAATTGCACGCCACGTGATAGATAATTTTAAGACGCATCTAACGATGTGCGACATTAGCCGATTCGCACTTAATTTCGACTACTTATAGCCGAAAAACCGGTCGAAAAATGGGTTTTTTGCGCAAAATTACCTCTTTTTGGAAAATAATCGAATTGAATTGCACGCCACGTGATAGATAATTTTAAGACGCATCTAACGATGTACGACATTAGCCGATTCGCACTTAATTTCGACTACTTATAGCCGAAAAACCGGTCGAAAAATGGGTTTTTTGCGCAAAATTAGGTCTTTTTGGAAAATAATCGAATTGAATTGCACACCACGTGATAGATAATTTTAAGACGCATCTGACGATGTGCGACATTAGCCGATTCGCACTTAATTTCGACTACTTATAGCCGAAAAACCGGTCGAAAAATGGGTTTTTTGCGCAAAATTACCTCTTTTTGGAAAATAATCGAATTGAATTGCACACCACGTGATAGATAATTTTAAGACGCATCTAACGATGTGCGATACTAGCCGATTCGCACTTAATTTCGACTACTTATAGCCGAAAAACCGGTCGAAAAATGGGTGTTTTGCGCAAAATTACCTCTTTTTGGAAAATAATCGAATTGAATTGCACGCCACGTGATAGATAATTTTAAGACGCATCTGACGATGTGCAACATTAGCCGATTCGCACTTAATTTCGACTACTTATAGCCGAAAAACCGGTCGAAAAATGGGTTTTTTGCGCAAAATTACCTCTTTTTGGAAAATAATCGAATTGAATTGCACGCCACGTAATAGATAATTTTAAGACGCATCTAACGATGTGCGATACTAGCCGATTCGCACTTAATTTCGACTACTTATAGCCGAAAAACCGGTCGAAAAATGGGTTTTTTGCGCAAAATTAGGCCTTTTTGGAAAATAATCGAATTGAATTGCACACCACGTGATAGATAATTTTAAGACGCATCTAACGATGTGCGATACTAGCCGATTCGCACTTAATTTCGACTACGTATAGCCGAAAAACCGGTCGAAAAATGGGTTTTTTGCGCAAAATTACCTCTTTTTGGAAAATAATCGAATTGAATTGCACGCCACGTGATAGATAATTTTAAGACGCATCTAACGATGTGCGACATTAGCCGATTCGCACTTAATTTCGACTACGTATAGCCGAAAAACCGGTCGAAAAATGGGTTTTTTGCGCAAAATTAGGCCTTTTTGGAAAATAATCGAATTGAATTGCACACCACGTGATAGATAATTTTAAGACGCATCTGACGATGTGCGACATTAGCCGATTCGCACTTAATTTCGACTACGTAAAGCCGAAAAACCGGTCGAAAAATGGGTTTTTTGCGCAAAATTAGGTCTTTTTGGAAGATAATCGAATTGAATTGCACGCCACGTGATAGATAATTTTAAGACGCATCTAACGATGTGCGATACTAGCCGATTCGCACTTAATTTCGACTACTTACAGCCGAAAAACCGGTCGAAAAATGGGTTTTTCGCGCAAAATTACCTCTTTTTGGAAAATAATCGAATTGAATTGCACACCACGTGATAGATAATTTTAAGACGCATCTAACGATGTGCGATACTATCCGATTCGCACTTAATTTCGACTACTTATAGCCGAAAAACCGGTCGAAAAATGGGTTTTTTGCGCAAAATTACCTCTTTTTGGAAAATAATCGAATTGAATTGCACGCCACGTGATAGATAATTTTAAGACGCATCTAACGATGTACGACATTAGCCGATTCGCACTTAATTTCGACTACGTATAGCCGAAAAACCGGTCAAAAAATGGGTTTTTTGCGCAAAATTAGGCCTTTTTGGAAAATAATCGAATTGAATTGCACACCACGTGATAGATAATTTTAAGACGCATCTAACGATGTGCGATACTAGCCGATTCGCACTTAATTTCGACTACGTATAGCCGAAAAACCGGTCAAAAAATGGGTTTTTTGCGCAAAATTAGGCCTTTTTGGAAAATAATCGAATTGAATTGCACACCACGTGATAGATAATTTTAAGACGCATCTAACGATGTGCGATACTAGCCGATTCGCACTTAATTTCGACTACTTACAGCCGAAAAACCGGTCGAAAAATGGGTTTTTTGCGCAAAATTACCTCTTTTTGGAAAATAATCGAATTGAATTGCACACCACGTGATAGATAATTTTAAGACGCATCTGACGATGTGCGACATTAGCCGATTCGCACTTAATTTCGACTACTTATAGCCGAAAAACCTGTCGAAAAATGGGTTTTTTGCGCAAAATTAGGTCTTTTTGGAAAATAATCGAATTGAATTGCACACCACGTGATAGATAATTTTAAGACGCATCTAACGATGTGCGATACTAGCCGATTCGCACTTAATTTCGACTACTTATAACCGAAAAACCGGTCGAAAAATGGTTTTTTTGCGCAAAATTTCCTCTTTTTGGAAAATAATCGAATTGAATTGCACGCCACGTGATAGATAATTTTAAGACGCATCGGACGATGTGCGACATTAGCCGATTGGCACTTAATTTCGACTACTTATAGCCGAAAAACCTGTCGAAAAATGGGTTTTTTGCGCAAAATTAGGTCTTTTTGGAAAATAATCGAATTGAATTGCACACCACGTGATAGATAATTTTAAGACGCATCTAACGATGTGCGATACTAGCCGATTCGCACTTAATTTCGACTACTTATAGCCGAAAAACCGGTCGAAAAATGGGTTTTTTGCGCAAAATTTCCTCTTTTTGGAAAATAATCGAATTGAATTGCACACCACGTGATAGATAATTTTAAGACGCATCTAACGATGTGCGATACTAGCCGATTCGCACTTAATTTCGACTACTTATAGCCGAAAAACCGGTCGAAAAATGGGTTTTTTGCGCAAAATTTCCTCTTTTTGGAAAATAATCGAATTGAATTGCACACCACGTGATAGATAATTTTAAGACGCATCTGACGATGTGCGACATTAGCCGATTCGCACTTAATTTCGACTACTTATAGCCGAAAAACCTGTCGAAAAATGGGTTTTTTGCGCAAAATTAGGTCTTTTTGGAAAATAATCGAATTGAATTGCACACCACGTGATAGATAATTTTAAGACGCATCTGACGATGTGCGATATTAGCCGATTCGCACTTAATTTCGACTACTTATAGCCGAAAAACCGGTCGAAAAATGGGTTTTTTGCGCAAAATTAGGTCTTTTTGGAAAATAATCGAATTGAATTGCACACCACGTGATAGATAATTTTAAGACGCATCTAACGATGTGCGATACTAGCCGATTCGCACTTAATTTCGACTACTTATAGCCGAAAAACCGGTCGAAAAATGGGTTTTTTGCGCAAAATTTCCTCTTTTTGGAAAATAATCGAATTGAATTGCACACCACGTGATAGATAATTTTAAGACGCATCTAACGATGTGCGATACTAGCCGATTCGCACTTAATTTCGACTACTTATAGCCGAAAAACCGGTCGAAAAATGGGTTTTTTGCGCAAAATTACCTCTTTTTGGAAAATAATCGAATTGAATTGCACGCCACGTGATAGATAATTTTAAGACGCATCTAACGATGTGCGACATTAGCCGATTCGCACTTAATTTCGACTACTTATAGCCGAAAAACCGGTCGAAAAATGGGTTTTTTGCGCAAAATTACCTCTTTTTGGAAAATAATCGAATTGAATTGCACGCCACGTGATAGATAATTTTAAGACGCATCTAACGATGTACGACATTAGCCGATTCGCACTTAATTTCGACTACGTATAGCCGAAAAACCGGTCGAAAAATGGTTTTTTTGCGCAAAATTAGGCCTTTTTGGAAAATAATCGAATTGAATTGCACACCACGTGATAGATAATTTTAAGACGCATCTAACGATGTGCGATACTAGCCGATTCGCACTTAATTTCGACTACTTATAGCCGAAAAACCTGTCGAAAAATGGGTTTTTTGCGCAAAATTAGGCCTTTTTGGAAAATAATCGAATTGAATTGCACACCACGTGATAGATAATTTTAAGACGCATCTAACGATGTGCGATACTAGCCGATTCGCACTTAATTTCGACTACGTATAGCCGAAAAACCGGATGAAAAATGGGTTTTTTGCGCAAAATTACCTCTTTTTGGAAAATAATCGAATTGAATTGCACACCAGGTGATAGATAATTTTAAGACGCATCTGACGATGTGCGACATTAGCCGATTGGCACTTAATTTCGACTACTTATAGCCAAAAAACCTGTCGAAAAATGGGTTTTTTGCGCAAAATTAGGTCTTTTTGGAAAATAATCGAATTGAATTGCACACCACGTGATAGATAATTTTAAGACGCATCTGACGATGTGCGACATTAGCCGATTGGCACTTAATTTCGACTACTTATAGCCGAAAAACCTGTCGAAAAATGGGTTTTTTGCGCAAAATTAGGTCTTTTTGGAAAATAATCGAATTGAATTGCACGCCACGTAATAGATAATTTTAAGACGCATCTGACGATGTGCGATACTAGCCGATTCGCACTTAATTTCGACTACTTATAGCCGAAAAACCGGTCGAAAAATGGGTTTTTTGCGCAAAATTTCCTCTTTTTGGAAAATAATCGAATTGAATTGCACGCCACGTGATAGATAATTTTAAGACGCATCTGACGATGTGCGATATTAGCCGATTCGCACTTAATTTCGACTACTTATAGCCGAAAAACCGGTCGAAAAATGGGTTTTTTGCGCAAAATTAGGTCTTTTTGGAAAATAATCGAAATGAATTGCACACCACGTGATTGATAATTTTAAGACGCATCTGACGATGTGCAACATTAGCCGATTGGTACTTAATTTCGACTACTTATAGCCGAAAAACCGGTCGAAAAATGGGTTTTTTGCGCAAAATTAGGTCTTTTTGGAAAATAATCGAATTGAATTGCACACCACGTGATAGATAATTTTAAGACGCATCTAACGATGTGCGATACTAGCCGATTCGCACTTAATTTCGACTACTTATAGCCGAAAAACCGGTCGAAAAATGGGTTTTTTGCGCAAAATTAGGTCTTTTTGGAAAATAATCGAATTGAATTGCACACCACGTGATAGATAATTTTAAGACGCATCTAACGATGTGCGATACTAGCCGATTCGCACTTAATTTCGACTACTTATAGCCGAAAAACCGGTCGAAAAATGGGTTTTTTGCGCAAAATTTCCTCTTTTTGGAAAATAATCGAATTGAATTGCACGCCACGTGATAGATAATTTTAAGACGCATCTGACGATGTGCGATATTAGCCGATTCGCACTTAATTTCGACTACTTATAGCCGAAAAACCGGTCGAAAAATGGGTTTTTTACGCAAAATTACCTCTTTTTGGAATATAATCGAATTGAATTGCACGCCACGTGATAGATAATTTTAAGACGCATCTAACGATGTGCGATACTAGCCGATTCGCACTTAATTTCGACTACTTATAGCCGAAAAACCGGTCGAAAAATGGGTTTTTTGCGCAAAATTTCCTCTTTTTGGAAAATAATCGAATTGAATTGCACGCCACGTGATAGATAATTTTAAGACGCATCTGACGATGTGCGATATTAGCCGATTCGCACTTAATTTCGACTACTTATAGCCGAAAAACCGGTCGAAAAATGGGTTTTTTACGCAAAATTACCTCTTTTTGGAATATAATCGAATTGAATTGCACGCCACGTGATAGATAATTTTAAGACGCATCTAACGATGTGCGATACTAGCCGATTCGCACTTAATTTCGACTACTTATAGCCGAAAAACCGGTCGAAAAATGGGTTTTTTGCGCAAAATTAGGTCTTTTTGGAAAATAATCGAATTGAATTGCACACCACGTGATAGATAATTTTAAGACGCATCTAACGATGTGCGATACTAGCCGATTCGCACTTAATTTCGACTACTTATAGCCGAAAAACCGGTCGAAAAATGGGTTTTTTGCGCAAAATTAGGTCTTTTTGGAAAATAATCGAATTGAATTGCACACCACGTGATAGATAATTTTAAGACGCATCTGACGATGTGCGACGTTAGCCGATTGGCACTTAATTTCGACTACTTATAGCCAAAAAACCTGTCGAAAAATGGGTTTTTTGCGCAAAATTAGGTCTTTTTGGAAAATAATCGAATTGAATTGCACACCAGGTGATAGATAATTTTAAGACGCATCTGACGATGTGCGACATTAGCCGATTGGCACTTAATTTCGACTACTTATAGCCAAAAAACCTGTCGAAAAATGGGTTTTTTGCGCAGAATTAGGTCTTTTTGGAAAATAATCGAATTGAATTGCACACCACGTGATAGATAATTTTAAGACGCATCTGACGATGTGCGACATTAGCCGATTGGCACTTAATTTCGACTACTTATAGCCGAAAAACCTGTCGAAAAATGGGTTTTTTGCGCAAAATGTCCTCTTTTTGGAAAATAATCGAATTGAATTGCACGCCACGTGATAGATAATTTTAAGACGCATCTGACGATGTGCGATATTAGCCGATTCGCACTTAATTTCGACTACTTATAGCCGAAAAACCGGTCGAAAAATGGATTTTTTGCGCAAAATTAGGTCTTTTTGGAAAATAATCGAATTGAATTGCACACCACGTGATAGATAATTTTAAGACGCATCTAACGATGTGCGACATTAGCCGATTGGCACTTAATTTCGACTACTTATAGCCAAAAAACCTGTCGAAAAATGGGTTTTTTGCGCAAAATTAGGTCTTTTTGGAAAATAATCGAATTGAATTGCACACCACGTGATAGATAATTTTAAGACGCATCTGACGATGTGCGACATTAGCCGATTGGCACTTAATTTCGACTACTTATAGCCGAAAAACCTGTCGAAAAATGGTTTTTTTGCGCAAAATTTCCTCTTTTTGGAAAATAATCGAATTGAATTGCACGCCACGTGATAGATAATTTTAAGACGCATCTGACGATGTGCGATATTAGCCGATTCGCACTTAATTTCGACTACTTATAGCCGAAAAACCGGTCGAAAAATGGATTTTTTGCGCAAAATTAGGTCTTTTTGGAAAATAATCGAAATGAATTGCACACCACGTGATAGATAATTTTAAGACGCATCTAACGATGTGCGACATTAGCCGATTCGCACTTAATTTCGACTACTTATAGCCGAAAAACCTGTCGAAAATGGGTTTTTTTACGCAAAATTACCTCTTTTTGGAATATAATCGAATTGAATTGCACGCCACGTGATAGATAATTTTAAGACGCATCTGACGATGTGCGACATTAGCCGATTGGCACTTAATTTCGACTACTTATAGCCGAAAAACCAGTCGAAAAATGGGTTTTTTGCGCAAAATTACCTCTTTTTGGAAAATAATCGAATTGAATTGCACGCCACGTGATAGATAATTTTAAGACGCATCTGACGATGTGCAACATTAGCCGATTGGCAGTTAATTTCGACTACTTATAGCCGAAAAACCTGTCGAAAAATGGGTTTTTTGCGCAAAATTAGGTCTTTTTGGAAAATAATCGAATTGAATTGCACACCACGTGATAGACAATTTTAAGACGCATCTAACGATGTGCGATATTAGCCGTTTCGCACTTAACTTCGACTACTTATAGCCGAAAAACCGGTTAAAAAACAGGATTTTTGGGACAGGTTGGAAACAGGATTTAGAGAATTTAAAGACGCATGTAATAATGTGCGATATTATATTGATGAATATATGATGAAGGTACGCATTGAGGAACGCATCGACCAGTATTAAATAGTTGCCATTTTTTAAATAATTTGGACAATTTAAGTCCGAAAAACTTGTTTTTTTTCACGGTTTTGTGCAAGTTTTGAATATCCAATACACTCCGATGTTAATTACGACTAAGATTTGATATAGAGCATTAAGATACGCATCGAACAGTATAATGTAGTTGCCATTTTTAAAACAATTTGGATATTTTATATATTGCGGATATGGCGGATATTGAGGATATGGCGGATATTACGGATATGGTTTATTTTGTTGATATGTAGGATATTGTGGTAACTAGTTAATACTGGTCGATTCGTCTTTTAAGGCTGTATGTATATTTCTAGACAAAATTAACATCGGGCCATAATAAATGTCGGAAATATCAAACAAACCGCAAAATATCTGCAAAAATTTCCGTTATTCCTTCATAAAATATGCAAAATGTTATAAAACTAGCAACTATTTCATACTGTTCGATGCGTATTTTAATGTTCTATATCGTAAAAGAGACAAAATTAACATAGGTTCATAATTGATACCGAAAGAGTCACAAAAACCGCGAAATATCCGCAAAAATACTAGTTTTTCTTGATTAAAATATCGAAAATGTTATAAAAATGGTTACTATTTCAAACTGTTCGATGCGTATTTTAATGTTCTATATCATAAATGAGACAAAAATAACATCTGTTCATAATGAATACCGAAAAAGTTACAAAAACCGCGAAATATCCGCAAAATATCCGCAAAAAAAAACGTTTTTCTTGCTTAAAATATCCAAAATGTAAAAAAAATGACAAAAATTTCATACTGTTCGATGCGTATTCTAATGTTCTATATCATAAGATAATAATAAATACCAAAAATAACTAAAAAACCGGCAAAAATCGCATTTTTTGGATTTTGCGGATATCCGCCATATCCGCAATATCCGCAAAATCCAAAAAATGTGACTTTTGCAGTTTTTTGTTATTTTTAGTATTTATTATTATCTGATATATTATTATTATATGATATAGAACATTAGAATACGCATCGAACAGTATGAAATGTTTGTCATTTTTTTACATTTTGGATATTTTAGGCAAGAAAAACGTGTTTTTTGGCGGATATTTCGCGGATTTTGTAACTTTTTCGGTATCCATTATGAACCGATGTTATTTTTGTCTCATTTATGATACAGAACATTAAAATACGCATCGAACAGTTTGAAATAGTTACCATTTTTATAACATTTTGGATATTGTAGGCATGAAAAACCTTTATTTTTGCGAATTTTTCGGTGTCAATTATAAACCTATGTTAATTTTGTCTCTTTTACGAGATAGAACATGAAATTACGCATCGAACAGTATGAAATAGTTGCTACTTTTATAACAATTTGGATATTTTATGAAGGAAGAACATTAATTTTTGCGGATTTTTTGCGGTTTTTTTGATATTTCCGACATTTATTACGGACCGATGTTAATTTTGTCTAGAAATATACATAAAGCATTAAAAGACGAACCGACCAGTAACCGATATATCCAAGAAAAATGTGATTTTATGCAGTTTTTTGATAATTGCGGTATTTATTATTGTCCGATGTTAATTTTGTGTAAGATATCATATAGAACACTTGAATACGCATCGATGAGTATTAAATAGTTGCCATTTTATAACATTTTGGTCACTTTAAGTAAGAAAAGCCTGTATTTTTGCGGATTTTTCGCGGTTTTTGTGACTTTTTCGGTATCTATTATGAACCGATGTTAATTTTGACTCATGTATGATATAGAACATTAAATAACACATCCAACAATATGAAATAGTTGCTAGTTTTGTAACAATTTGGATATTTTATGAAGGAATTTTGCGGATTTTTAGCAGTTTTTTGATGTTTTCGACATTTATTATGGACCGATGTTAATTTTGTCAAGAAATATACATAAAGCATTAAAAGACGAATCGACCGGTATGAATTAGTTACCTAAATATCCTACATATCCACAAAATAATCCATATCCGCAATAACCGCCATATACGAAATATCCGTAATAACCGCCATATGCGCATATCCGCAATAACCGCCATATCCAAGAAAAATGAGATTTTTTGCAGTTTTTTGATTTTTTATGACAATTTTATAACAAATTTTGCTAGTTTTATAACAATTTGGATATTCTATGAAGATAAAACGAGTATTTTTTCGGATTTTTCGCAGTTTATGTGATATTTTCGGTATTTATTATGGACTGATGTTAATTTTGTTAATAAGATATCATATGGTGTAAGATATCAATAAAATATCATATAGAACATTAAATTAGATATCATCTTGTATGAATGATAAGTGCCATTTTTATAACAATTTGGATATTTTATGAAGGAAAAGCGAGTATTTTTGCGGATTTTTGTGATATTTTCGGTATTTATTATCAACGGAAGTCAATTTTGTACAGAAATATACATAAAGCATTAAAAGACGCATCCACGAGTACAAATTGCTCGCCCCAATATCGTTCATATCCGCAAAACCCGCAATATCTGCTAAATCCGCCATATCCGCTATATCCACAAAATCCGCCAAATCCACAACCCGCATCTGTCTTTTTTGTGAATAATTTGGAAATTTTGAACAAGAAACACGTGTATTTTTGCAGCTTTTTGGCATTTTTTTTAATATTTTCGGTATTTATTATGGACTGATGTTAATTTTCTATATGATGTCATACAAAACATTAAATTACGCATCGACTAGTATGAAATAGTTGCCAGTTTTATAACAATTTGGATATTCTATGATGGAAAAACGTGTATTTTTGCGGATTTTTTTACGGTTTTTGTGATATTTTCGGTATTTATTATGGACTAATGTTAATTTTGTGTAAGATATCATATAGAACATTAAATTACGCATCAACTAGTATGAAATAACTGCCATTTTTATAACAACTTGTATATTTTAGGGAAGAAAAAAGTGTCCTTTGCGAATTTTTTAATATTTCCGGGATTTATTATGGACCGATGCTAATTTTGTCTAAGATATGATATAGAACATCAAAATACGCATCGACCAGTATGAATTAGTTGCCAGATTTGAAAGAATTTGGATATTTTAAGCAAGAAAAGCGTATTTTTTGCGGATATATATATATATATATATATTTAATGAACATATACATTGTTATAACCAGAAATTTTCCCTTTTGCTGTCAATCATATAAATCATTTAATATTATGAGTCCCATGAAACATTAAATGTATCATTGAAAAAAAGAAGCTATAATGATGTCCAAAAGAATAAATACTTTAAGAAAGTGTTTCGTTTAAGAAGCAGTCATTTACAAAGCAGTAAAAAAAACTTTTAGAAAGTATTTCATTAAAAAAATTTCATTAATAAAGAGTAATGAAAAAGTATTAGTATATAAATATATATCAAATACTGAATGTTAAATTTTTAGGTAATAATACATATATAACAGTAAACTTTATTGAAAAGATTCTTTTAAAACTATTCAATTTAGCAGTAACTATATATGAAAAAATAAACTGCTCATACAAATATTTGATAAAATGAATATTTATGAATGCTTTCAAAAACCGTTCTCTCTTTTGAGATGAATTTGTTCTAAATTAATTGGAACTCTCTAAAATGAAACTAGACTAATCTAATGGTTATATCACGAATGATATGAATTAATAAACATTAAATTGCATTATTGTTAAGTTTATATGAATGAAGTTGAGTTCTTCACTAAACAAATGCATTTGAGAGAATTTTATGTTCACTCAAATAAGTATTTCTTCATTTTTATTCCTTTCATTTTTTAAAAAAATGTTTATATTAATCAAATTACATTTGAAAATATCATTTTAAAACAGTAGCTAGTACATAAATAAATATTGAATAGACTTATGAAAACTTCTGACAATATATATATTTCTTTCGTGAATGTTTTTTCTTAAATTAACTTTGAAATAAAAACATCTTGAATGAGTTTATATGTATTCGTGCACACAAAATTACATTTTACTAAAGTTAATATAAAATCAATTGAGTTCTTTTTGATACAAACGCATTTGAAAGTATTTTTCTCTTGTAACCAATCATGCCCGATTATTTTTTATTAATATGAATAAAACTATGTTTACAAATATTATTTGCAAAGTAATATTGAATATATATATATATATATATATATATATATATGTATTGAATAATGAATATTCAAATTAAAAGTAATAAAATGACATTTTTATATGTGTTACACAGAATTGATTTAAACTACACGGTTCAATAAATTATATTTATAAAAAAACTCACTATTCATATAATACATATTGAATTGTAATGTTTATAAAATACTCTTTGAACATATATTTCTTTTGAAATGATACTAACCTAAAAACTGAATGAATTTTAATTAATATGTTTTTTGTGACTTGTATGAATGCAATCAAGTTGAGTTCTTTTTAATACAAAAATGCACTATTGAGAATGAACTATTTTCACTAATGTGCCTATCTTAAAATCCATTCATTTTGATTTATTTTTTTATATTACTAACAAAACTCCATTCAAAAAAAAACATTTGTAAATCAGTAATGATAAAGTACATACCAAAAGACAAATGTTCAAACGAAAAGTAATATTATTTACATGACAGTCAACTGCTATATAAAACCAGAACTGTTTCGTTGAATAGAAATTATACAAAAAAACTCACCATTCCGATAAATGTATAATAAATTGTAATGTTTATCTAACATTCTTCAAATGTGGTTCTTCTGAAGATGATTTAAAATTGTTGAAACTGTCAATTCTGAAACGATACAAGTTTAAAAATTATGACTATGAAATCTTTTCAATAACAATTTCTCAGTGTGATGTAGTCTAGTAAAATATATATTTTTTTAATAATTACAATATGTCGTGTGTACAATGAAATTTAGAATATTGACCTTAACTAAATAAATTATTTGTACATACAAATACTTTCATATCAAAATAAGGACTTATGATGTTTTAGAACCTGCAAATTCGGTTTTAATCAATTATATTTAATTAACCATATACATATATATATATATATATATATATATATATATATATGTATATATGTATATATGTATATATATATATATAATCATAAGAGTAATTATATGTAAAGCCGTAATGATGTCGAAGAGATAACATGTTCTAAAATTTGCTTTCGAATAAAAAACTATCATATTCATTGTGAAATTTTCATCGCTTACAGATTTAGATAAATAAAATTAAATCAAGCTCTTTTTAATGTAAATGCTGTCAAAATAATTTGATTAATTATTTCATTTACACAAATATATTTCTCAACATGTAAAGTCAATGAAACATGATTGCAAAGAAAAAATTTCAAAATGTGTATAACAAATTAGTAAATATTACTTTTGCTTCATTACGATATAAATAAATATTTCCAGCAAATACAATGAGTACTAGAAGCAGCTATCTGCCGTCTTCTATACTTATCTATGCTTTACTCCATGGTGTCTATTTTTCTTATGCATTTTACTTGAGAAAATATATTTAGTTACAATTATGAACAAAGAACATATTTTAAGCAATCGAATGTATTATTGGGTATATGGAAAAAGATTTCAATTGTACGTACAAAATAAATTCTCTATATCCTCAATGATTTATATATGATGACATTCATGAAACCGAGTTACGAAAACGTCGTCTTGAATATTTCAAGATAGGATATTTATATATATATTCTTGAATTATGTACAAAAATTACAAACAAATGACTGTAAGATAAATATAGTATTTTTAGAATCAGATAAATACATCGTTAATGGCTTATTTGAGTAAATACTTGAATGGATGTCAAACAGATTTTAAAATAGTTTTCATTATATATATATATATATATATATATATATATATATATATATATATGTATGTATGTGTGTGTGTGTGTATGTGTGTCTGCTCCAGGCACCAAAATACCACCACACAGCCCTGCTTTTAACTATATAAATACATAATATTCTAAAATGGAAACAAAAACAATTCAATCCTTTATTTCTATATACTAATTTTATTAAATCTCGTCAAAAAGATATTAATAACAATATTCCAATTTTATGTACTCACTTTATCATTATTTTTATCAATTGAAAACCTCAATGTCGATATACATTTAATATATTTTTCTTTTACTATTTTATTATAAATTTCTTGTTTACTATTTTTTAGTGGTACTAGTTCACAGTTCGAAAACCTATAATCACATAATTTGATATAGTTTTTCTGAAAAATACGTAATGTTAACACTAACATACGTAACGTTCACTTCCATCATACAGTTAAAATAACTGTCAATGTCAATCGATGTAACAACCATAGAATTACAACATACATACTTTAGATAAATACTTTATCTATGATTACAGCCTTCTTACTTATATTACAATCGTATTTATTCATATAGTAGTACTTACAAATTAGAAATAATTATAATATCGATTTTGTTTATATGTTAACAAAATTTTATTGTATCTTTTATGAATGTTTTAAAAGATCACATATATTCATTTAGAACCTATGATTGGTATTTTTGTGTAATCCAAAGGACAGTAGTCTTCTTTTATCAAGGATTGTACATTAGAATATATTCCAATAAATATATATTATTAGGTTTTACTTTGAAAACAGTTACAAATAATTTTAAATTTTAATTATATATATACATATATATATACATATACATATATATATATATATATACATATATATATATATATATATATATATATATATATATATATATATAGATAGATATATATATATATATATATATATATATATATATATATATATATATATATATATATATATATATATATATATATATATTCTTCTATCTTAAAATAAATATTCATCAAGACGATGTTTTCTTAACTCAGTTACATTAATGTCGTCATATGTAAATTATTGCAGAAATAAAAATTCATTTATGTATATATACACGAAAATAATTTTTTTATTTGTGGAATTTTTATGATGCAATTTTATTTTTTATATATAGAAAGATTATAAATATTGTTTGCATATATGCAGTAATATTCAATTGCTACAAATTTATTTTTTGTTGATCATTATAACTGAATAAATTTTCTCAATTAGAATGCGAAAGATAAACAGACGCTAATGAATTAAATAGAGATAAGTCTTGTTTGCAATACATAGAATTCATAAAAATATTCATACGTAAATTTAGATAATATTCATGGGATTTCCATATTATTTTAGAAAAAAAATCAAGGTAACATGCAAACATATTATATATATATATATATATATATATATATATATATATATATATATGAGTGTGTGTGTGTGTGTTTCACATGTGTACACGCTTGTGCTGTAAAAATATTTTATTTTGTAAAATTAAATTAAAGAAATAATCATATCTCTTTAATCATCTTCACAAAAAGAGGCCATAATAAATACTTGTACTTAATTTTAATAATACTCGTGCGATTTCCATATTAATTTAGAATAATATTGCTTAATAATTAAAACGAACAAAAATCATTGTTTAGTTACAAAGTTAATGACAGTCAAACATGTCAAAGTGAAACAAATGTATTAACAAAAAATCTCAAAAATTAATATATTTCAATCATTGATTTTTTAGTTATATCTAATGTATCTGAAATAATTAATAAATATAATTTTTTGCATGAGTTCTTCATGAAAAAACTTTTTTTTAAAAAAAATATTTATTAGATGTACCTTAAACCATGTAAAATTTTGTGAAAATAAAAAAATATTTTCCATACTTTATAGGCAATAATATTAACAGAGTCAAGGGTGTATTTTAGGGTCTAAGGTAGATACATAGAACCATCTCCTGGAAATAGTTAAAAATAATTTTTAATGTGTTCCTATAGCTTGTATGAAAATAGGTTTCCTGTAGGTTTGGATATGACCTAAACAAAAAATTTATAATTTCTCTTAGTCGAATGGTAAATAAATTTTTTTTCCAAAGATATTCAGTTTATAACTTAAATTTAGCAGCAGTAGAGAGCGCCACTTAAACGAATTGAAATTCATAACATATATATTTATATATATACACGAAACTGATTTATTTGATTTGTGTAATTTTTATGATGGATTTTTATTTTTCATATATAGAAAGATTATAAAGGTTGTTTGCATATATGCAGTAATATTCAATTGCTACAAACTTATTTTTTGTTTATAATTATAACTGAATAAAATTTCTCAATTAGAATGCGAACGATAAACAGACGATAATAAGTTAAAGAAAGATAAATCTTGTTTGCAATACATAGAATTCATAAAAATACTCATACGTAAATTTAGATAATATTCATGCGATTTCCATATTATTTTAGAAAAGAAATCAAGGTAACATGCAAACATATTATATATATATATATATATATATATATATATATATATATGAGTGTGTGTGTGTGTTTCACATGTGTACACGCTTGTGCTGTAAAAATATTTTATTTTGTAAAATTAAATTAAAGAAATAATCATATCTCTTAAATCATCTTCACAAAAAGAGGCCATAATAAATACTTGTACTTAATTTTAATAATACTCGTGCGATTTCCATATTAATTTAGAATAATATTGCCTAATAATTAAAACGAACAAAAAATCATTGTTTAGTTACAAAGTTAATGACAGTCAAACATGTCAAAGTGAAACAAATGTATTAACAAAAAATCTCAAAAATTAATATATTTCAATCATTGATTTTTTAGTTATATTTAATGTATATGAAATAATTAATAAATATAATTTTTTGCATGAGTTCTTCATGAAAAAACTTTTTTTAAAAAAAAATATTTATTAGATGTGCCTTAAACCATGTAAAATTCTGTGAAAATTAAAAAATATTTTCCATACTTTATAGGCAATAATATTAACAGAGTCAAGGGTGTATTGTAGGGGCTAAGGTAGATACATAGAACCATCTCCTGGAAATAGTTAAAAATAATTTTTAATGTGTTCCTATAGCTTGTATGAAAATAGGTTTCCTATAGGTTTGGATATGACCTAAACAAAAAATTTATAATTTCTCTTAGTCGAATGGTAAATAAATTTTTTTTCCAAAGATATTTAGTTTATAAATTAAATATAGCAGCAGTAGAGAGCGCCACTTAAACGAATTGAAATTCAAAACATATATATATGTATATGTATATATATATATATATATATATATATATATATATATATATATATATATATATATATATATATATATATATACTAGATTTTATTGCCTATTGTAATAAAATAGACTGTTTTTAGAATTCCTTACAATTTAATCGTTTTATGGTACATTATACATATGTTGAAAATAAAATATAAACATATAAAATTTAGAAATCATACAAATTCGCATGTTTAAATACGATTATATTTTGGCTTAAAAACTGTATTTCAGTAATTAAAAAAAATGTTTAGTAGAAATGTTAATAAAATACAAATAAAAACAAAAAAATGAGCATTATATATATATATATGTATGCGTGCGTGTGGCATCTTATGTTGATTGCAATTATTTTTAAATATAAATTAATCAAAATTTGCATATCAATTTTTCTAATTTGTTGTTATTTTCTTTCAAAAAACGCACTAAATTATTTTAAAACATTAAAAAACATATGAAAATGCTACTCGGTATTTAATTCCTATCCGAGCCGACTGGCGTTGACGATGCGATTTGTGACGTTTACGATTGTCGATTGTCAAGAATGTCCATTATAATCTGCAAAAAAAACAGTCAAATCCTCCCTGTTTAAATCAATATTACCATGGCTAAATTAATAGTAAAAAATTGAAAATGTTCTTAAAATGTGGACGAAATTTCGAATTAAATTGTGGAACACAAGCCAGTGGCATTTTTTTAAAAAAATGTGAATATTTTATATCTTTTGAGGTACAGCGGTTTCATTTTATATTGTTAATCTTATGTATAAATATTTATTTATAATAATTTTCTGTCGAATGATTCTAATTTGATATTATTTATTTTCAGAAAACAAATAAAAAATTACATTACTAAAAAGCAATGAATATGATTCTGCCGAAGTATTCTTGCTTGTCATACAAGACGACTAAAAGGAGCATGGCGCCGAATTACCGAGGGAACGATGTATGCTACTGCTGAAATTGTGAGTACTCCGTAGTTTCTTCAAAATACATTAATTTCTGTTTTCTATTGATTGAATGTTTTTCTTAACAATGTATTGGTTTTTGATCTCGTAAATTAATATAGCAATAAAATAATAATGTCCACCTTTATATATTTTATTATTTACTATACATAGAGTATTTTCGGAAATCTAAGATAGATGCGTACGGCCATCTCTAGGAAAAACTGAAATATATTTTTTTCTGTCTTTGAAACGTCGGTATGAAATTAGTTTTCGTATAGGTTGGGATATAAATTTTAAAAAAAATCAGTACCTTCCATTAGTCAAATGGTAAATAAATTTTTTTTCTTTAAGTATTTAGTTTAGAAATTAGATGAATAGCAACAGATGGCGTAACTAGCTCGATTTTGAATTTAAAATATATAAATGAAAACGCAGACAGATTTAATATACACATATTTAATATATAAGGAATACTACTTTGTTAGCATTTAGCTTGTAAAAAAGATGTATATATATACAAACATGTATATTAATATTATTTATTATTTTTGACGAACCACCATTTTTTGTTTGAAATTATTTCAAACTGAACCATCGAATACCTCTTGTTTCATTTATAAATATTTTAAAAAAGACAATAAGAATAATATGTATATATGTATATATATATATATATATATATATATACATATATATATATACATATATATATATATATATATATATATATATATATATATATATATATATATATATATATATATATATAGTAATGTTGTTACAACCAAAGCATATTTCATTTTCAGTCAAACTTAAAAATATAAAGCATTCAATATTATGAGTTCCCTAAAACATTACATGTATAAATAGAAATGGAAGAAGCTATAATGATGTTCTAAATAATAAATACTTGTAGACAATAAAATATAATTATTAATATATATGTATATATATATATATATATACATGTTGATATTTAAATGTTGAGTATGTTAAATGCAATTCACTTATTGAATAAATTTTTAGTCATATATAGTGAATTATAAAGTGTATAAATCATCTATCTTTTATTTATATATCAGTTTCGATTTTATAATATATTAGTAGTTATCAATATATTTGATTTCCTACATTGGTATAATATCATATATCAGTATTACAATGTAAGAAATGCTTACCATATACTAAAACCTATAAAAATTAGACGTTATAAAAATTCACACGTTTAAATACAGTCATTTTATGTCTTAAGAACTGTATTTCAGTAATTATAAAGACTGATTAATAGAAATGTTAATAAAATATAAATAAACACAAAAGAAATGAGCATTGAGTACATTTATGACAATATTTGCTGACTAATATTCGTCAAACTGAATTGAACATTATATTAACTAGAAGTATGAATAAATTTGATTACATTTTCCTGTTTTATACTCTAAACCTTATACTGTTCCCCATTTATCTTTTAAAACTTCTTGCTTCAAAAATGTAATATATGATAGTGTTGTAGACAAATTAACTTTACTTATTTTTCAAATATTTTCCATATATACTCAATTTTCATAGAATAAGCAATGAAAACAAATATATGCAGTTATAGTTTGCTTTCATATGCATAAAGTTAATAATTCAATGTATGAAAAAACATGCCTTCAAAAAAAGATCATATAGATAGTGGTTTACTTTTGAAATTTATTTCATTTCTATAATATAAATTAATATTACTAGGATTTATGAAGATTTTTGATTTCTGTATATATTTATTGCTTCTCTAACAGTACTGAATAAACGTACAGAAATTATTTTAAAAAGTCTTACAAATTGATAAAAATTACAGATAATAATTGAAATCATGTATGCTAAACAAAAAGGTTGTTGGTAAACTAATAATTATATATGTGTTTTATTCCAACTTCTTTAAAAGGCCTAACTAAAAGAGTTCCTATTTCAGAATGAATGTTATTGCATTTTTTCATGAATTTATTTTAGAAAAAGAATATTTTAACTAATTTTCTAATTCTTTTTCAAACAATTAGTGAAACTTTGAAAGTAGATACTAGTGTTCCCTGTAATAGGTTTATTTCTATGCTAAATGTACCATCATGACAATGAGTTTATTTACTTTTCTAAAAGAATGCAGCACATGTACTAAAAATGATATAAAATTTGTGGTCTCGTAGGAATTCATGCGATTTTTTAGATTTGCATAAAAAACCGTGTGAGATGTTATGTCATGTAGTAACATGATATCTGCAGTATTTAAAATATATGTTGGAAAGAGCAGAACAAGTCATAATACAATTCTATAACGTCAACTTGATGCAGATTAAATATTAAAGATATTTTGATTAGAATAAACCATTTACTTCAATCAAATATATTCAATATTTAAACTGTCTCAAAAAAGTTATATTTACATTATTTTTCTGAAATATTCGTATTCGTTTAAATCAACGATTTTATTGACAATTAAAAGCATGTACGCACACACACTTTAGTGAATAAAAATTATATGTAATGTATGTATTTGAAAAAAATATTAAAAATAAAGCATTCATCATAGGATATTTTAGTGTTGAGTACGTTAATTAATGCAATTCCACTTTTGAATGAAAGATAAGTTATATATAGTTAATTATAAACAACATCTAAAAACATGTACACACACACACACGCACGCACGTACACACAATTCCAAGAACAAGAACAATATTTAATTTATATGACTAGATAGATATACTGTGTGATATTTGAAGGTTGTGTATTTCAAACTGTTAAAGCAGAGTAGAAGCACTGTATATTGTAAATATTATGTATAAACATTACATATATATATATATATATATATATATATATATATATATATATATATATATATTTCTGGAGAAATGTATGTACGATTGTCTACAGAATCAGTCCGGTGCACGGTGATGAAACGAAATGCTGCAAAAAAAATTTTTTGCAATAATTTATATTTTGAAAATTAACAGTTTTTTAATGGAAAAGCGATACTAGACACTCATTTAAACTCTGAATATGTTTCAGTACATCGGTAACATGGACAGTGCCAGAACAATCGCGTCTGCAATTTCGCACGTCACAGGGAAATGTGAAATTATCGTAAATCAGTCATTTTTGTTGTGCGACGCGAAACTAGACGTCTATTTGAATATTGAACTGATGTCTGTTTGTTAATTGAGCGTACAGGTTCGGAGAAATAGGGCCTGAATATTGTGAATGATCCAAATCGCATGCCGATTCAAATACATTTTAGAGGCCGGTGTTACTTCTAAATATTAATACGTAGGCTTACAAACCTACCCGCATCCAATGCAATGAAAAAATCGTCAAAAATGCGAAAAAAATATTTGTGCAAAATATTTTTTTTTGCAAATCGATAGTTTTTGTGCTGCAAAGCGATACTAGACGTGCGTTGAATATCCGAACCCGTTTCAGTTCATCGGTAGCATGCGTAGTTCCGGAATAATCGCGTCTGCAAATTCGCTCTGACGTCACTGAAAATGTGGTAATTTCGCAAATCGGCCATTTTTGATGTGCAATGCGATAGTACACGTCCATTTGAACACTGAATCGGTGTCTGTTTGTCAATTAGGCGTACAGGGTCGAAGTAATTTGCTCCGAAAATTTGCAACCTACCCACTTCGCGGGCCGATTCAAATACCTTTTAGGTTTCGATTTCACTTTTAAACACCAGGACGTATATCTACGGACCGCCCCGCTTGCGACGCGTCAAAAAACTCGAAAAAAATTTTCTCAAATTCACGTACCACCACCTTCATCCACCTTTGATCACGATTTTTAGACGCGATTTTTTTTCGCAAATCGGCATTTTTTCGCCGCAGATGCAAACTAGACGTCCTTCTGAACTATGAATAGTTTTCGGTTTGTCGATAGCACGCGTGACGCCGGAGCAATAGCGTCTGAAAGATTCCACGGGTCCGCGAAATCGCCTTTTTTCGCATTTTTCACACACTTCCCACCGTTAAATTTGTTTCCAATTGCGGAAACTAGGTGCGCCTGATCCGTCCGCTCCCGATGCGCTGAAAAAACATCGAAAAGTCGATGTGCAAAAATCTCCAGTTTCGCAAGTCAGAAGTTAGGGCGTGGCATTTCTCGATTTTGTCTATAGATTTGATGGTGGAGGCGCATAAGGTATTAACGTGCTTGACGGATGTTTTCCTTTTGGAAATCGCTTGTTTCGCGTGATTCTAGTCGTCTTCACGGACTGTATACAAGGGTCTGTATGCGGCTCGTACAGGCCCGGTGCAGCAGGCCCGAGAAAATTTATAATAGACGAAAAAATTACAAATCGGAAATTTTTTCGACGCGATTCAATAATAGACATCCATAGAACCTTCGAACCGACGTCGCTTCCTTGCTCACACGTACAGAACCGGCACAGAGGCCCGAAAACCAGTCGACGACCGAAATTTCCTATGTCGTTTCTAGACGTGTATAAGTGGCGGGGTCATCTTTTATCGCGTAATTATAAATGTTCGAGGCTTTCTCACTTCCAATCCACCCAAAATAATTTCAAAAAAGATTTATATTATGCGTGTAGGTGTGTATGTTTTTTTCCAAATTGTTCAAGTCGTGCAAATCGATGAATCTGGCGGTACAGAGCGAATGTATATGTCTAATGGAACTGCGGACCGGCATAGGTTCTTCGGCCGCGCGTACAGTGCCGAATCAACGGTCCGAAGCACAAACTAGTGCTGATTGCTTCTGACACCGTTTCAAGCACATTTAAGCAACGGAAATTTTAACAAACGCATGCCTAAGGAATGTCATGCTTGCGATGCACCGAAAAATTCGCGAAAAATAATGCTGGATTTTTTTTATTAGATTGTTTTTTTTTGCAAAATTATTTTTGAAAGCGAAGAAGATTTTGGCTGTGTAGGACAATAGCGGCTACCAATATATTTTATTATTTACTATTCATATTTTCTGAAATCTAAGATAGATGCGTACGGCCATCTGTAGAAAAAACTGAAATATATTTTTTCCTGTCTTTGAAACGTCGGTATGAAATTAGTTTTCGTATAGGTTGGGATATAAATTAAAAAAAAATCAGTACTTTCCCTTAGTCAAATGGTAAATAAATTTTTTTTCTTTAAGTATTTAGTTTACAAATTACATATAATAGCAACAGATGGCGCAACTAGCTCGATTTTGAATTTAAAATGTATAAATGAAAACGCAAACAGATTTAATATACACATATTTAATATATAAGGAATACTACTTTGTTAGCATTTAGCTTGTAAAAAAGATATATATATATATATATACAAACATGTATATTAATATTATTTATTATTTTTGACGAACCACCATTCTTTGTTTGAAATTATTTCAAACTGAACCATCGAATACCTCTTGTTTCATTTATAAACATTTTAAAAAAGACAATAAGAATAATATGTATATATATATATATATATATATATATATATATATATATATTAATGTTGTTACAACCAAAGCATATTTCATTTTCAGTCAAACTTAAAAATATAAAGCATTCAATATTATGAGTTCCCTGAAACATTACATGTATAAATAGAAATTGAAGAAGCTATAATGATGTTCTAAATAATAAATACTTCTAGACAATAAAATATAATTATTAATATATATGTATATATATATATACATGTTGATATTTAAATGTTGAGTATGTTAAATGCAATTCACTTATTGAATAAATTTTTAGTCATATATAGTGAATTATAAAGTGTATAAATCATCTATCTTTTATTTATATATCAGTTTCGAATTTATAATATATTAGTAGTTATCAATATATTTGATTTCCTACATTGGTATAATATCATATATCAGTATTACAATGTAAGAAATGCTTACCATATACTAAAACCTATAAAAATTAGACGTTATAAAAATTCACACGTTTAAATAGAGTCATTTTATGTCTTAAGAACTGTATTTCAGTAATTATAAAGACTGATTAATAGAAATGTTAATAAAATATAAATAAACACAAAAGAAATGAGCATTGAGTACATTTATGACAATATTTGCTGACTAATATTCGTCAAACTGAATTGAACATAATATTAACTAGAAGTATGAATAAATTTGATTACATTTTCGTGTTTTATACTCTAAACCTTATACTGTTACCGATTTACCTTTTAAAACGTCTTGCTTCATAAATTTAATATATGATAGTGTTGTAGAAAAATTAACTTTACTTATTTTTCAAATATTTTCCATATATACTCACTTTTCATAGAATAAGCAATGAAAACAAATATATGCAGTTATAGTTTGCTTTCATATGCATAAAGTTAATAATTCCATGTATGAAAAAGCATGCCTTCAAAAAAAGATCATATAGATAGTGGTTTACTTTTGAAATTTATTTCATTTCTATAATATAAATTAATATTACTAGGATTTATGAAGATTTTTGATTTCTGTATATATTTATTGCTTCTCTAACAGTACTGAATAAACGTACAGAAATTATTTTAAAAAGTCTTACAAATTGATAAAAATTACAGATAATAATTGAAATCATGTATGCTAAACAAAAAGGTTGTTGGTAAACAAATAATTATATATGTGTTTTATATCAATTTCTCTAAAAGGCCTAACTAAAAGAATTCTTATTTCAGAATGAATGTTATTGCATTTTTTCATGAATTTATTTTAGAAAAAGAATATTTTAACTAATTTTCTAATTCTTTTTCAAACAATTAGTGAAACTTTGAAAGTAAATACTAGTGTTCCCTGTAATAGGTTTATTTCTATGCTAAATGTCGCCATCATTACAATGAGTTTATTTACTTTTCTAAAAGAATGCAGCACATGTACTAAAAATGATATAAAATTTGTGGTCTCATAGGAAATTCATGCGATTTTTTAGATTTGCATAAAAAACCGTGTGAGATGTTATGTCATGTAGTAACATTATATCTGCAGTATTTAAAATATATGTTGGAAAGAGCAGAACAAGTCATAATACAATTCTATAACGTCAACTTGATGCAGATTAAATATTAAAGATATTTTGATTAGAATAAACCATTTACTTCAATCAAATATATTCAATATTTAAACTGTCTCAAAAAAGTTATAATTACATTATTTTTCTGAAATATTCGTATTCGTTTAAATCAACGATTTTATTGACAATTAAAAACATGTACGCACTCACACTTCAGTGAATAAAGTTATATGTAATATATGTATTTGAAAAAAATATTAAAAATAAAGCATTCATCATAGGATATTTTAGTGTTGAGTACGTTAATTAATGAAATTCTACTTTTGAATGAAAGATAAGTTATATATAGTGAATTATAAACAGCAACTAAAAACATGTACACACACACAATTCCAAGAACAAGAACAGTTTTTAATTTATATGACTAGATAGATATACTATGTGATATTTGTACAGAATACAGAATCAGTCCAGTGCACGGTGATGAAACGAAATGCTGCAAATTTTTTTTTTGCAATAATTTATATTTTGAAAATTGACAGTTTTTAAATGGAAAATCGTTACTAGACACCCATTTAAACTCTGAATAGGTTTTAGTACATCGGTAACGCGTGCGGTGTCGGAACAACGCGTCTGCAATTTCGCTCTGACGTCACTGGAAATGTGAAATTATCGTAAATCGACCATTTTTGTTTTGCGATGCGATACTAGACGTCTATTTGAATACTGAACCGGTATCACTTTGTCAATTTAGCGTACAGAGTTGGAGAAATAGGGCCCGAATTTTGTGACTAGCCCAATTTTCAGGTCGATTCAAATACATTTTAGAGGTCGATGTCACTTTTAAATACTAGTACGTCTGTCTACAAACCGACCCGCTTCCGATGCGATGAAAAAATTGCAAAGAAAGTGAAAAAAATTTTTTTGCAAAATATTTTTTTTTGCAAATCGATAGTTTTTGTGCTGCAAAGCGATACTAGACGTCCGTTGAATATCCGAACCCGTTCCAGTTCATCGGTAGCATGCGTAGTTCCGGAATAATCGCGTCTGCAAATTCGCTCTGACGTCACTGAAAACGTGGTAATTTCGCAAATCGACCATTTTTGTTGTGCAGTACGATACTGTACGCCTATTTGAACACTGAACCGGTGTCGGTTTGTCAATTAGGTGTACAGGGCCGGAGTAATATGGTCCGAAAATTTGCGACCCGCCTACTTCGGGGGCCGATTCAAATACCTTCTCGGTTCCGATTTTACTTTTAAACACCAGGACGTATATCTACGGACCGCCCCGCTTGCAATGCGCGAAAAAAGTCAAAAAAAATTTTCTCAAATTCACGTATCCCTACCTTTGATCACGCTTTTCGGACGCGATTTTTTTTTCGCAAATCGGCAATTTTTTCGCCGCAGATGCAAACTAGACGTCCGTCTGAACTATGAATAGTTTTCGGTTTCTCGATAGCACGCCTAACGCCAGAGTAATGGCGCCTGAAAGATTCCGCGGGTCCGAAAATTCGCCTTTTTTGGCATTTTTCGCACACTTCCCACCGTTAAATTTGCTTCCAAATGCGGAAACTAGGTGCGCCGAATCCGTCCGCCCCCGATCCGCTAAAAAAAACATCGAAAAGTCGAAGTGCAAAAATTTGCAATTTCGCAAGTCAGAAGTTAGGGCGTGGCATTTCTCGATGTTTGTCCGTAGATTTGATGGTGGAGGCGCATAAAATGTTAATGTGTTCGGCGAGACTGTTCCTTTTGGAAATCGCTTGTTTCGACGGTGTCATATGATTCTTGACGTCTCTACACGGACTGTCTGCCAGGGTCGGTGTGCGACCCGCACAGGCCCGGTACAACAGGCCCGTTAAATTTCGTAAATAGACGAAAAAATTATAAATCGAAAATTTTTTCGACGCGTACGAAATTAGACATCCGTAGGAGCTTCGAACCGACGTCGCTTCCTCGCTCACATGTACAGGGCCGGCGCAGAGGCCCGAAAACCAATCGAAGAAAGGAATTTCATTCGTCATTTCTAGACGTTTATGGAAATCGGTGTTAACTTTTATCACGTAATTATACATTTTCGAGGCCTTCTCACTTCCAATCCGCCAAAAAAATTGCTAAAAACATTTGTATTACACGTGTAGGTGTGTATGTTTTTTCCAAATTGTTTGAGTCTTGAAAATCGATGAATCTGGCGGTACAGAGCGAATGTATATGTCTAGTGGAACTGCGGGACCGGTGTCGGTTATTCGGTCGCGCGTGCAGGGCCGGAACAACGGCCCGAAGCACAAGCTATCGTTGATCGCTTCTGATATCGTTTCAAGCACATTTAAACAACCGAAAATTTTGACATACGTATGTTTAAGGAATATCACGCTTGCGATGTGCCGAAAAATTTGCGAAAAAAAACAGGAATTTTTTTTTATTAGATTGTTTTTTTAGCCAAAATTATTTTTGAAAGCGACGACGATTTTGGCTGTGTATGACGATAGCGGTTATCAATGACTACAGTGGATTAGTTGCGTTCCGCGCTTCAACACACAGGGGCGAAACGGCGGCCCGAAAACCAGTTGGGTGCTGTTTGCTTTGATCGTAGTTTTGTGACACTTTTAGGCGCTAGCGCAAAGTTCCAACGCTGAATCGCAATTGTACGAGTAGGCACGTTTCCGATTCCAACAAAAATATCGCAATAAACAATTAGTATATCATAGGCTGGCTCCAGTCATCTCTGTCGTCTAATGATGTGTCAGTATGAATCAATCTTACGTATTGTACACAAATAAATAATAAACATATTTTATTGTTTTTACATCAGTAGGCCGTTCATAGTCGTTGAATTAATGTTTAACGGTCCATTTGGCGAAACAATGTCAAGAAAAAACTTAAATCGATCGTTAATGACCAGCGTGATTTTCAGACCGATGGTGTAGGCACCCGGTACATTATAGAAACTATGGTGGACGGTTGGCTTCGTGTTGTCGCAAAAATATTTTATATCTAGCTCTCCACTCTCCTCACAGTCTCATTAAACTGCGACAGTTTATAAATGAATACACGAGTGCAAAATGTCATCGTATATATATATATATATATATATATATATATATACATATAATAATTATATTTTTAAATTGACAGTTTTTGCATTGCGAAACGATACTAGATACCTATTTAAACTCTGAATCGGTTTTAGAACATCGGTAACGCATGCGGTACCGGAACAATCGGGTCTGTAATTTCGCACTGACGTCACTAGAAATGTGAAATTATCGTAAATCGACCATTTTTGTTGTGCGATGTGATACTAGACGTCTATTTGAATACTGAACCGGTGTCGGTTTGTCAATTGAGCGTACAGGGTCGGAGAAATAGGGCCCGAATTTTGTAACTGGCCCACATTACAGGCCGATTCAATTACACTTTTTAGAGGTCGGTGTCACTTTTAAACATTAGTACGTGGGTCTACAAACCGACCCGCTTCCGATGCGATGAAAAAATTGCTAAGAAAGCGAAAAAAAATTTTTGCAACATTTTTTTTTGCAAATCTATAGTTTTTGTGCTGCAAAGCGATACTAGACGTCCGTTGAATCTCCAAACTCGTTCCAGTTCATCGTTAGCATGCGTGGTTCCCAAGCAATCGCATCTGCAAATTCGCTCTGACGTCACTGAAAATGTGGTAATTTCGCAAATCGGCAATTTTTGTTGTGCGATGCGATACTATACGCCCATTTGAACACTGAATCGGTGTCGGTTTGTCAATTAGGCGTACAGGGTCGGAGCAATATGGTCCGAAAATTTGCGACCCGCCCACTTCAAACATTTGCTGACTAATATTCTTCAAACTGAATTGAACATTATATTAACTAGAAGTATAAATAAATTTGATTACATTTTCTTATTTCATACTCCAAACCTTATACTACTCCCCATTTATCTTTTAAAACTTCTTGCTTCATAAATTTAATATATGATAGTGTTGTAGACAAATTAACTTTACTTATTTTTCAAATATTTTCCATATATACTCAATTTTCATAGAATAAGCAATGAAAAAAATATATGCAGTTATAGTTTGTTTATTTAATAATTCCATGTATAAAAAAACATGCCTTCAAAAAGAGATCATATAGATAGTGGTTTACTTTTGAAATTTATTTCATTTCTATAATATAAATTAATATTACTAGAATTTATGAAGATTTTCGATTTCTATATATATTTATTGCTTCCCTAACAGTACTGAATATAAGTACGTACAGAAATTATTTTAAAAAGGCTTACAAAATGATAAAAATTGCAGATAATAATTGAATTCACGTATGCTAAACAAAAATGTTGTTGGTAAACTAATAATTATATATGTGTTTTATTTCAACTTCTTTAAAAGGCCTAACTAAAAGAGTTCCTATTTCAGAATGAATGTTATTGCATTTTATCATGAATTTATTTTAGAAAAAGAATATTTTAACTAATTTCTTAATTCTTTTTCAAACAATTAGTGAAACTTTGAAATTAAATACTAGTGTTCCCTGTAATAGGTTTATTTCTATGTTAAATGTCACTTATCATCACAATGAGTTTATTTACTTTTCTAAAAGAATGCAGCACATGTAATAAAAATGATATAAAATTTGTAGTCTGGTAGGAAATTCATGCGATTTTTTAGATTTGCATAAAAAACCGTGTGAGATATGATATCATATACTAACATGATATCTGCAGTATTTAAAATATGTATTGGATAGTACGGAACGAGCCATAATATAATTCTATAACGTCAACTTGATGCAGATTAAATATTAAAGATATTTTGATTAGAATAAACCTTTTACTTCAATCAAATACATTCAATTTGTTAAACAGTCTTAAAAAAGTTATATTTACATTATTTTCCGAAATATTCGTATTTATTTAAATCAAGGATTTTATTGACAATTAAAAACATGACGCGCACACGCTTCAGTGACTAAAAACTACATGTAATGTATGTATTTGATAAAAAAATATTAAAAATAAAGCATTCATCATAGGATATTTTAGTGTTGAGTACGTTAGGTAATGCAAATCCACTTTTGAATGAAAGATAAGTTATATATATATATATATATATATATATATATATATATATATATTATATATATTTTGCAAATTGACAGTTTTTTTCATTGCGAAGCGAAACTAGACACCCATTTAAACTCTGAATCAGTTTCAGTACATTGGTAACGCGTGCGGTGCCAAAACAATCACGTTTGCAATTTCGCACCGACGTCACTGGAAATGTAAAATTTTGCATAAATCGACAATTTTTGTTGTGCGATGCGATACTAGACGTCTATTTGAATACTGAACCGGTGTCGCTTTGTCAATTTAGCGTACAGGGTCGAAGAAATAGAGCCCGAATTTTGTGACTGGCCCACTTTGCAGGCCGATTCAAATACATTTTAGAGGCCGGCGTCACTTTTAAACACTAGTACGTGGGTCTACAAATCAACCCGCTTCCAATGCAATGAAAAATTGCAAATAAAACGAAAAAAATTTTTTTGCAAAATTTTTATTTTGCAAATCGATAATTTATGTGCCACAAAGCGATACTAGACGTCCGTCGGAACTCCGAACCGGTTCCAGTTCATCGGTAGCATGTGTGGTTCCGGAATAATCGCGTCTGCAAATTCGCAGTGACGTCACTGAAAATGTGGAAATTTCGCAAATCGACAATTTTTGTTGCGCGATGCGATAGGGAACGTCCATTTGAACCCTGAATCGTTGTCAGTTTGTCAATTAGGCGTACAGGGCCGGAACAATACGGTCCGAAAATTTGTGGCCCGGCCACCTCGAGGGCCGATTCAAATACCTTCTAGGTTCCGATTTCACTTTTAATCACCAGGACGTGTATCTACGGACCGCCCCGCTTGCGATGCGCGAAAAAAGTCGAAAAAAATTTTCTCAAATTCACGTACCCCTACCTTTGATCACGATTTTCGGACACGAATTTTTTTTCGCAAATCGGCTATTTTTTCGCCGCAGATGCAAACTGGACGTCCGTCTGAACTAGGAATAGTTTGCGGTTTTTCGATAGCACGCGTAACATCGGAGCAATGGCGTCTGAAATGTTCCGCGGGACCGAAAATTAGCATTTTTTCGCATTTTTCGCACACTTCCCACCGTTGAATTTGCTTCCAAACGCGGAAACTAGGTGCGCCGGACCCGTCCGCTCCCGATGAGCTGAAAAAAACATCGAAAAGTCGATGTGCAGAAATTTGCAATTTCGCAAGTCAGAAGTCAGGGCGTGGCATTTTTCGATATTTGTCCGTAGATTTGATGGTGGAGGCGCATAAAGTATTAATGTGCCCAGCGGGCGTTTTCCTTTCGGAAATCGCTTGTTTCGCGTGATTCTAGACGTCTACACGGACTGTATGCAAGTGTCGGTATGCAGCCCGCACAGGCCCGGTGCAGCAGGCCCGAGAAAATTTGTAAATAGACGAAAAAATTACAAATCGGTGATTTTTTCGATGCGGTGCGATATTAGACGCCCGTCCGACCTTCGAACCGACGTCGCTTTTTCGCTCACATGTACAGGGCCGACACAGGGGCCCGACAATCAGTCGATGACTGGAATTTTCAATGTCGTTTCTAGACGTTTGTAAGTGCCGGCGCCAACTCTTATCGCGTAATTACAAATGTCCGACGCCTTCTTACTTCCAATGCGCCAAAAAATTGCAAAAAACATTTGTATTATGCGTGTAGGCGTGTATGTTTTTTCATAATTGTTTGAATCTTACAAATCGACAAATCTGGCGGTACAGAGCGAATGTACGGGTGTAATGGAATTGCGATCCGGCGTCTGTCATCCATCTCCGCGTTCAGGGCCGGCACAACGGCCCCACGCCCGTACGAGTCTACTTATCGTTCTGAATCCGCTGGAGATATTCGCAGACGAACGGATAGCATGAATCAAAATCTTATTTATTGTACGCAAATAAATAATTTAACATATTTTAATATTTTTACATCAGTAGACCGTCCATAGTCGTTGAATTAATTATTAACGGTCCATTTGGCGAAGCAACGTCAAAAAAAACTCAGATCGATCGAGAATGACCCGGCGTGATTTTCAGACCGATGGTGTAGGCGCCTCGATGCATTATAGAAACGATGGTGGACGGTTGGCTTCGTATTGTTGCAAAAATATTTTATATCTAGATCGCCACTTCTCCTCACAGTCTTATTGAACTGCCACAGTTTATTAATGGTTAAACGGTTACAAATTGTCATCGTATGTATGCAGTATATCAGTCGAACAGGGACGAGCCAGTTTCATTGTTTACATGATAGTCATTGAAAAAAATACAACAGCATATCCGAGTCCGATAATCGACGGAACCGGTTCGGCGCGCGGTCGTGAAACGAACTGCCGGCCGACGAAATCGCACGTTAGACGTATTTGTGATGAAGTGAACATTTCTATTGAGGCAAAATCACTTGTACATGGGCCTATGGACCGGCTCGCTTCCGATGCGGCGAAAAAATCGCCAAAAACGCGAAAAAAATTTTTTTGCAAAATATTATTTTTTGCAAATCGATAGTTTTTGTGCTGCAAAGCGATACTAGAAGTCCGTAGAAACTCCGAACCGATTCTATTTCATCGGTAGCATGTGTGGTTCCGGAATAATCGCGCCTGCAAATTTGCTCTGACGTCACTGAAAATGTGGAAATTTCGCAAATCGACAATTTTTGTTGCGCGATGCGATAGGGAACGTCCATTTGAACCCTGAATCGTTGTCAGTTTGTCAATTAGGCGTACAGGGCCGGAACAATACGGTCCGAAAATTTGTGGCCCGGCCACCTCGAGGGCCGATTCAAATACCTTCTAGGTTCCGATTTCACTTTTAATCACCAGGACGTGTATCTACGGACCGCCCCGCTTGCGATGCGCGAAAAAACGCGAAAAAAATTTTCTCAAATTCACGTACCCCTACCTTTGATCACGATTTTCGGACGCGAAATTTTTTTCGCAAATCGGCTATTTTTTCGCCGCAGATGCAAACTGGACGTCCGTCTGAACTATGAATAGTTTGCGGTTTTTCGATAGCACGCGTAACATCGGAGCAATGGCGTCTGAAATGTTCCGCGGGTCCGAAAATTCGCATTTTTTCGCATTTTTCGCACACTTCCCACCGTTGAATTTGCTTCCAAACGCGGAAACTAGGTGCGCCGGACCCGTCCGCTCCCGATGCGCTGAAAAAAACATCGAAAAGTCGATGTGCAGAAATTTGCAATTTCGCAAGTCAGAAGTCAGGGCGTGGCATTTCTCGATATTTGTCCGTAGATTTGATGGTGGAGGCGCATAAACTATTAATGTGCTCGGCGGGCGTTTTCCTTTCGGAAATCGCTTGTTTCGCGTGATTCTAGACGTCTACACGGACTGTACGGAAGTGTCGGTGTGCGGCCCGTACAGGCCCGGTGCAGCAGGCCCGAGAAAATTTGTAAATAGACGTAAAAATTACAAATCGGTGATTTTTTCGATGCGGTGCGATATTAGACGCCCGTCCGACCTTCGAACCGACGTCGCTTTTTCGCTCACATGTACAGGGCCGACACAGGGGCCCGACAATCAGTCGATGACTGGAATTTTCAATGTCGTTTCTAGACGTTTGTAAGTGCCGGCGCCAACTCTTATCGCGTAATTACAAATGTCCGACGCCTTCTTACTTCCAATGCGCCAAAAAATTGCAAAAAACATTTGTATTATGCGTGTAGGCGTGTATGTATGTATGTTTTTTTCCAACTTGTTTGAGTCTTGCAAATCGATGAATCTGGCAGTACAGAGCGAATGTACGGGCCTAGTGGAACTGCAAACTGGCGTTGGTTATCCATCTGCGCGTTCAGGGCCGGCACAACGGCCCCACGCCCGTATTACAGGCTGTCACTGATCGATTCTGACACCGTTTCTGACACATTTAAGCATCGGAGATAAATTTAATAGATGAAACGGTTTTCTGTGGACTGCCTCGACATGTACCCGTCAAAAAAATCGCGAAAAAATGCAAGATATTTTTTTGCAAGGTTTCGATTTTCCCAAATCAACGAATTCAACGGTACATGGTGAATCTAAACGCGTATCGATACGCGAACCTACGTCTGTCCTTATATCGCACGTTCAGAGCCGTAATAACGGTCCGACATCCGTAACACAGGCTGACTCCGACAGGACCGTAACAATAGTCCCGTCACCGTATCATAGCTGGCTCCAGCCACATATGACTTCGGGTGAAGTTTATTTAGGGGTCGTCGATAAGTATATTCGCACGAATAAAAGTCTACGTGTCGTTATGAATCCGATTCGGTGATAAATCTGCTGGAAAAATTCGCAAATGAGCGGATAGAACGAATCAATCTTATGAATTGTACGCAAATAAACAATAAATATATTTTAATGTTTTTAAATCAGTAGACCGTCCATAGTCGTTTAATTAATTATTAACGGACCATTTGGCGAAGCAACGTCAAGAAAAAACTCAAGTCGATCGATAATGACCCGGCGTGATTTTCAGACCGATAGTGTAGGCGCCTCGATACATTATAGAAACGATGGTGGACGGTTGGCTTCGTACTTTTGCAAAAATATTCCATATCTAGATCCCCACTCTCCTCTCAGTCTTATTGAACTGCGTCAGTTTAATGATTAAACGGGTGCAAATTGTCATCGTATGTATCCAGTATATCATCCGAACAGGGATGAGTCACTTTCATTGTTTACATGATAGTCATTACAAAAAATACAACCGTATATATTCGAGTTCGATAATCGACGGAACCGGTCTGGCGCGTGGTAGTGAAACGAACTGCCGGCCGACGAAATCGCACGTTAGACGTATTTGTGCCGAAGAGAACATTTATACTGAGGAAAAATCACTTGTACGTGGGCCTATCGACCGGCTCGCTTCCGATGCGGCGAAATAGTAGTCAAAAACGCGAAAAAATATTATTTGCAAAATTTAATTTTTTGCAAATCGATAGTTTTTGTACTGTAAAGTGATACTAGACGTCCGTCAGAACTCCTAACCGGTTCCAGTTCATCGGTAGCATGTGTGGTTCCCGAGCAATCGCGTCTGAAAATTAGCTCTGACGTCACTGAAAATGTTGTAATTTCGCAAATCGACCATTTTTGTTATGCGATGCGATACTAGTCGTCTATTTGAATAGTGAACTGGTGTCGGTTTGTCAATTAGGCGTACAGGGTCGGAGTAATACGGTTCGAAAATTTGCGGGCCCGTCACTTAGAGGGCCGATTCAAATACCTTTTAGGCTTCGATTTCACTTTTAATCACCAGGACGTGTATCTACAGACCGCCCCGCTTGCGATGCGCGAAAAAAGTCGAAAAAATTGTCTCAAATTCACGTCTACCTTTGATAACGATTTTCGGACGCGATTTTTTTTTCGCAAATCGACAATTTTTTCACCGCAGATGCAAACTAGACGTCCGTCTGAACTATGAATAGTTTTCGGTTTTTCGATAGCACGCGTAACGCCGGAGCAATGGCGTCTGAAAGATTCGGCGGGTCCGAAAATTCGTATTTTTTCGCATTTTTCGCACACTTCCCACCGTTAAATTTCCTTCCAAATGTGAAAACTAGGTGCGCTGGACCCGTCCGCTCCCGATGCGCTGAAAAAAACATCTCAAGTCGATGTTCAAAATTTTGCAATTTCGCAATCAGAGCATTTTTCGATGTTTATGGATATGATGGTGGAGGCGCAACGATTTGATGGTGGAGGCGCATAAGGTATTAACGTGTTCGGCGGGCGTTTTCCTTTTGGAAATCGCTTATTTCGACGATGTCACATGATTCTCGACGTCTACACGGACTGTATGCCAGTGACTGTGTGCGGCCCGCACAGGCCCGGTTTACCAGGCCCGAGAAAATTTTTAAATATACGAAAAAATTACAAATCGGAAATTTTTTCGACGCGATGCGAAATTACACATTCATTGAACATTCGAACCGACGTCGCTTCCTCGCTCACATGTACAGGGTCGGCACAGAGGCCCGAAAATCAATCGAAGACGGGAATTTCATTCGACATTTCTAGACGTTTATGTGCGTCGTCGTTAACTTTTATCGCGTAATTATAATTGTCCAAAGCCTTCTCACTCAGGATCCGCAAAAAAAATTGCAAAAAAACAGTTGTATTGTGCTTGTACGTGTGTATGTATGTATGATTTTTTCCAAATTGTTTCAGTCTTGTAAATCGATGAATCTGGCGGTACAGAGCGCATGTATATGCTTAGTGGAACTGCGGACCGGCTGGGCCTCGCCGCGCGTTGCCCGGCGAATTATTAAATTCCGACAGTTTTTAATGATTCAACGGGTGCAAAATGTCATCGTATAAATCCAGTATATCAGTCGAGCAAGCGTGAATTACTTTCATTGTTTACATGATACTCGCATAAAACACCGTTCCATTTCCATTTACAGTTTATTTGAGTCCGATAATCGCCGGAATCAGTCCGGCGCGCGGCAGTGAAACGAACTGCCGGCCGACGAAATTGCCCGGCCGTACGGACAGACGATAGACCTATTTGCGCCGAAGAGAACATTTCTATTGAGGTAAAATTACTTGTACGTGGGTCTACGGACTAGTTCGCTTCCGATGCAGCGAAAAAATTGCCAAAAATGCGAACAATTATTTTTTTGCAAAAATTAATTACTGCAAATTGACAGTTTTTGTATTGCGAAGCGATACTAGACACCCATTTAAACTCTGAAACAGTTTCAGTACATCGGTAACGCGTGCGGTGTCGGAACAATCGCGTTTGGAATTTCGCACTGACGTCACTGGAAATGTAAAATTTTGGGTAAATCGACCATTTTTGCTATGCGATGTGATACTAGACGTCTGTTTGAATACTGAACCGGTATCGCTTTGTCAATTTAGCGTACAGGGTCGGAGAATAGGGCCCGAATTTTGTGACTGGCCCACTTTGCAGGCTGATTCAAATACGTTTTAGAGCCCGGCGTCACTTTTAAACACTAGTACGGGGGTCTACAAACCGACCCGTTTCCGATGCAATGAAAAAATTGTGAAGAAAGCGAAAAAATTTTTTTTGCAAAAAATTATTTTTGCAAATCGATAGTTTTTGTTCTGCAAAGCGATACTAGACGTTCGTCGGAACTTCGAATCGGTTCCAGTTCATCGGTAGCATGTGTAGTTCCGGAATAATCGCGTCTGCAAATTCGCTGTGACGTCACTGAAAATGTGGAAATTTCGCAAATTGGCCTTTTTTGTTGTGCAATGCGATAGTGCACATCCATTCGAACACTGAACCGGTGTCGGTTTGTCAATTAAGCGTACAGGGTCGGAGCAATATGGTATGAAAATTTGTGACCCGCCCACTTCGGGGGCCGATTCAAATACCTTCTAGGTTCCGATTTCACTTTTAATCACCAGGACGTGTATCTACGGACCGCCCCGCTTGCGATGCGCGAAAAAACGCGAAAAAAATTTTCTCAAATTCACGTACCCCTACCTTTGATCACGATTTTCGGACGCGAATTTTTTTTCGCAAATCGGCTATTTTTTCGCCGCAGATGCAAACTGGACGTCCGTCTGAACTATGAATAGTTTGCGGTTTTTCGATAGCACGCGTAACATCGGAGCAATGGCGTCTGAAATGTTCCGCGGGTCCGAAAATTCGCATTTTTTCGCATTTTTCGCACACTTCCCACCGTTAAATTTTCTTCCAAATGTGAAAACTAGGTGCGCCGGATCCGTCCGCTCCCGATCCGCTGAAAAAAACATCGAAAAGTCGAAGTGCAAAAAATTGCAATTTCGCAAGTCAGAAGTCAGGGCGTGGCATTTCTCGATATTTGTCCGTAGATTTGATGGTGGAGGCGCATAAAGTATTAATGTGCTCGGCGGGCGTTTTCCTTTCGGAAATCGCTTGTTTCGCGTGATTCTAGACGTCTACACGGACTGTACGGAAGTGTCGGTGTGCGGCCCGTACAGGCCCGGTGCAGCAGGCCCGAGAAATTTTGTAAATAGACGAAAAAATTACAAATCGTCGATTTTTTCGATGCGGTGCGATATTACACGCCCGTCCGACCTTCGAACCAACGTCGCTTTTTCGCTCACACGTACAGGGCCGACACAGGGGCCCGAAAATCAGTCGACGATCAGAATTTCCTATGACGTGTCTAGACGTATATAAGTGCCGGCGCCAACTATTATCACGTAATTACAAATGTCCGACGCATTCTCACTTCCAATCCGCCAAAAAAAATTGGAAAAAACATTTATATCATACGTGTAAGTGTGTATGTGTGTATGTTTTTTCCAACTTGTTTGAGTCTTGCAAATCGATGAATCTGGTGGTACAAAACGAATGTACGGGCCTAGTGGAACTGCAAACTGGCATTGGTTATCCATCTGCGCGTTCAGGGCCGGCACAACGTCCCCACGCCCGTATTACAGACTGGCACTGATCGCTTCTGACGCCGTTTCTAACACATTTTTTAGCATCGGAGATAAACTTAATAGACGAAACGGTTGTCCATGGACTGCCCCGACGTGTATGCGGTAAAAAAATCACGAAAAATCGCAAGATATTTTTTTGAAATGTTTTGATTTTCCCAAATCAACGAATTCAACGGTACATGGCGAATCTACACGTGTATCGATACGCGAACCTGCGTCTGTTCCTTATATCGTACGTTCAGAGCCGTAGTAACGGTCCGACACCCGTAACACAGGCTGACTCCGACAGGACCGTAACAATAGCCCCGTCACCGTACCATAGGCTGGCTCTGGCCACATATGACTTCGGGTGAAGTTTATTTAGGGGTCGTCGATAAGTATATTCGCACGAATAAAAGTCTACGTGTCGTTATGAATCCGATTCGGTGATAAATCTGCTGGAAAAATTCGCAAATGAGCGGATAGAACGAATCAATCTTATGTATTGTACGCAAATAAACAATAAATATATTTTAATGTTTTTACATCAGTAGACCGTCCATAGTCGTTGAATTAATTATTAACGGTCCATTTGGCGAAGCTGTGTCAAAAAAAAAACTCAAATCGATTGATAATGACCCGGCGTGATTTTCATACCGATGGTGTAGGCGCCTCGGTACATTATAGAAACGATGGTGCACGGTTGGCTTTGTATTGGTGCAAAAATATGTTATAACTAGATCTCTATTCTCCTCATAGTCTCATTGAACTGCGACAGTTTATTAATAATTAAACGGGTGCAAAATGACATCGTATATATCTAGTATATCAGTCGAACAGGGACGAATCACTTTCATTGTGTTTACATGGTAGTCGCATAAAACACCGTTACATTTCCATTTACAGTGTGTTCGAGTCCGATAATCGACGGAATCGGTCCGGCGCGCGGCGGTTAAACGAACTGCCGGCCGACGAAATCGCCCGGTCGTAGGCACACACGATTGATCTACTTGCGCCGAAGAGAACATTTCTATTAAGGTAAAATTACTTATACATAGATTTACGGACCAGTTCGCTTCCGATGCGGCGAAAAAATCGCCAAAAACGCAAAAAAAAACTTTTTTGCAAACAATTATTTTTTACAAATCGATAGTTTTTGTGCTGGAAAGCAATACCAGTCGTCCGTCGGAACTCCGAACCGGTTCCAGTTCATCGGTAGCATAAGTGGTTCCCGAGCAATCGCGTTTGCAAATTTGCTCTGACGTCACTGAAAATGTGGAAATTTAGCAAATCGACAATTTTTGTTGTGCGATGCGATATTGCACGACCATTAGAACCCTGAATCGGTATCAGTTTGTCAATTAGGCGTACAGGGCCGGAGCAATACGTCCGAAAATTTGTGACCCGGCCACTTCGAGGGCCGATTCAAATACCTTCTAGGTTCCGATTTCACTTTTAATCACCAGGACGTGTATCTACGGACCGCCCCGCTTGCGATGCGTGAAAAAACTCGAAAAAAATTTTCTCAAATTCACGTATCCCTACCTTTGATCACGATTTTCGGACGCGAAATTTTTTTCGCAAATCGGCTTTTTTTTCGCCGCAGATGCAAACTAGACGTCCATCTGAACTATGGATAGTTTTCGGTTTTTCGATAGCACGCGTAAAACCGGAGCAATGGCGTCTGAAAGATTCCGCGGGTCCGAAAATTCGCATTTTTTCGCATTTTTCGCACACTTCCCACCGTTAAATTTGCTTCCAAATGCGGAAACTAGGTGCGCCGGACCCGTCCGCTCCCGATGCGCTGAAAAAAACATCGAAAAGTCGATGTGCAGAAATTTGCAATTTCGCAAGTCAGAAGTCAGGGCGTGGCATTTCTCGATATTTGTCCGTAGATTTGATGGTGGAGGCGCATAAAGTATTAATGTGCTCGGCGGGCGTTTTCCTTTCGGAAATCGCTTGTTTCGCGTGATTCTAGACGTCTACACGGACTGTACGGAAGTGTCGGTGTGCGGCTCGCACAGGCCCGGTGCAGCAGGCCCGAGAAATATTGTAAATAGACGAAAAAATTACAAATCGGCGATTTTTTCGATGCGGTGCGATTTTAGACGCCCGTCCGACCTACGAACCGACGTCGCTTTTTCGCTCACACGTACAGGGCCGGCACAGGGGCTCGAAAATCAGTAGACGACCGGAATTTCCTATGTCGTTTCTAGACGTATATAAGTGCTGGCGCCAACTTTTATTGCGTAATTACAAATGTCCGACGCCTTCTCACTCCCAATCCGCCAAAAAATTGCAAAAAAAATTTGTATTATGCGTGTAGGCGTGTATGTTTTTTTCAGAATTGTTTGAATCTTACAAATCAAGAAATCTGGCGGTACGGAGCGAATGTATGGGCCTAGTGGAACTGCGATCCAGCGTCGGTTATCCATCTCCGCGTTCAGGGCCGGCAGAACGGCCCCACGCCCGTACGAGTCTACGTATCGTTTTGAATCCGCTGGAGATATTCGAAAACGAGCGGATAGCATGAATCAAAATCTTATGTATTGTACGCAAATAAATAATAAACATATTTTAATATTTTTACATCAGTAGACCGTCCATAGTCGTTGAATTAATTATTAACGGACCATTTGGCGAAGCAACGACAAGAAAAAACTCAAGTCGATCGATAATGACCCGGCGTGATTTTCAGACCGATGGTGTAGGCGTCTCGGTGCATTGTAGAAACGATGGTGGACGGTTGGGTTCGTATTGTTGCAAAAATATTTCATATCTAGATCCCCACTCTCCTCTCAGTCTTATTGAACTGCGACAGTTTATTAATGATTTAACGGGTGCAAAATGTCATCGTATGTATCCAGCATATCAGTCGAACAGGGACGAGCTAGTTTCATTGTTTACATGATAGTCATTGAAAAAAATACAACAGTATATTCGAGTCCGATAATTGACGGAACTGGTTCGGCGCGCGGTCGTGAAACGAACTGCCGGCCGACGAAATCGCACGTTCGACGTATTTGTGCCGAAGAGAACATTTATATTGAGGCAAAATCACTTGTACGTGGGCCTATGGACAGGCACGCTTCCAACGCGGCGAAAAAATCGCCAAAAATACGAAAAAAAATGTTTGCAAAAAATTATTTTTTGCAAATCGCTAGTTTTTGTACTGAAAAGCGATACTAGACGTCCGTCGGAACTCCGAACTTGTTCCAGTTCATCGGTAGCATGTATGGTTCCCGAGCAATCGCGTCTGCAAATTTGCTCTGACGTCACTGAAAATGTGATAATTTCGCAAATCGACAATTTTTGTTGTGCGATGCGGTACTGGACGTCTATTTGAATACTGAACCGGTGTCGGTTTGTCAATTAAGCGTACAGGGTCGGAGCAATATGGTCTGAAAATTTGTGACCCGGCCACTTCGAGGGCCGATTCAAATACCTTCTAGGTTCCGATTTCACTTTTAATCACCAGGACGTGTATCTACGGACCGCCCCGCTTACGATGCGCGAAAAAACTCGAAAAATTTTTTCTCAAATTCACGTATTCCTACCTTTGATCACGATTTTCGGACGCGATTTTTTTTTCGCAAATCGGCAATTTTTTCGCCGCAGATGGAAACTAGACGTCCGTCTGAACTACGAATAGTTTTCGGTTTCTCGATAGCACTCGTAACGCCGGAGTTATAGCGTCTGAAAGAGTTTGCGGGTCCGAAAATTCGCCTATTTTCGCATTTTTCGCACACTTCCCACCGTTAAATTTGCTTCCAAATGTGAAAACTAGGTGCGCCGGATCCGTCCGCTCCCGATCCGCTGAAAAAAACATCGAAAAGTCGAAGTTGAAAAATTTGCAATTTCGCAAATCAGAGCATTTTTCGATGCTTGTTTATGGAGATGATGGTGGAGGCGCAACGATTTGATGGTGGAGGCGCACAATGTATTAACGTGCTCGGCGGGCGTTTTCCTTTCGGAAATCGCTTGTTTCGACGGTGTCATATGATTCTTCACGTCTACACGGACTGTATACCAGGGTCGGTGTGTGGCCCGCACACGCCCGGTACAACAGGCCCGAGATATTTTTTGTATGGACGAAAAAATTACAAATCGGAAATTTTTTCGACGCGATGCGATTTCAGACGTCCGTCGGACTTTCGTACCGACGTCGCTTCCTCGCTCACATGTACAGGGCCGGCACAGAGGCCCGAAAATCAGTCGACGAAGGGAATTTCCTATGTCGTTTCTAGACATATGTAAGTGTCGGCGCCAACTATTATCACGTAATTGCAAATGTCCGACGCATTCTGACTTTCAATCCGCCAAAAAATTGCAAAAAACATTCGTATTATGCGTGTAGGCGTGTATGTGTGTATGTTTTTTCCAAATTGTTTGAGTCGTGCAAATCGACGAATCTGGCGGTACGGAGCGAATGTACGGGCCTAAAGGAATTACGGACCGGTGTCGGTTATCCATCTGCGCGTTCAGGGCCGGCACAACGGTTCTACGCCCGTACGAGTCTACGTATCGTTCTGAATCCGATGCGGTGATAAATCCGTTGAAGATATTCATTATTTACATGATAGTCATTGAAAAAAATACAACAATATATTCGAGTCCGAGAATCGACGGAACCGGTTCGGCGCGTGGTCATGAATCGAACTGCCGGCCGACGAAATCGCACGTTAGACGTATTTGTGCCAAAGAGAACATTTCTATTGAAGAAAAATCACTTGTACGTGGGCCTATGGACAGGCTCGCTTCCGATGCGGCGAAAAAATCGACAAAAACGCGAAAAAAATTATTTTGCAAAAAAATATTTTTTGCAAATCGATAGTTTTTGTGCTGCAAAGCGATACTAGTCGTCCGTCGGAACTCCGAACCGATTCCAGTTCATCGGTAGCATGTGTGGTTCCGGAATAATCGCGTCTGCAAATTCGCTGTGACGTCACTGAAAATGTGGTAATTTCGCAAATCGACAATTTTTGTTGTGCGATGCGATAGTGCACGTCCATTTGAACCCTGAATCGGTGTCGGTTTGTCAATTAGGCATACAGGGCTGGAGCAATACGGTCCGAAAATTTGTGGCCCGGCCACTTCGAGGGCCGATTCAAATACCTTCTAGGTTCCGATTTCACTTTTAATCACCAGGACGTGTATCTACGGACCGCCCCGCTTGCGATGCGCGAAAAAAGTCAAAAAAAATTTTCTCAAATTCACGTATCCCTACCTTTGATCACGATTTTCGGACGCGAAATTTTTTTCGCAAATCGGCTATTTTTTCGCCGCAGATGCAAACTAGACGTCCGTCTGAACTATGAATAGTTTTCGGTTTCTCGATAGCACGCCTAACGCCAGAGTAATGGCGCCTGAAAGATTCCGCGGGTCCGAAAATTCGCCTATTTTCGCATTTTTCGCACACTTCCCACCGTTAAATTTTCTTCCAAATGTGAAAACTAGGTGCGCCGGATCCGTCCGCTCCCGATTCGATGAAAAAAACATCGAAAAGTCGAAGTTGAAAAATTTGCAATTTCGCAAATCAGAGCATTTTTCGATGCTTGTTTATGGAGATGATGGTGGAGGCGCAACGATTTGATGGTGGAGGCGCACAATGTATTAACGTGCTCGGCGGGCGGTTTCATTTTGTAAATCGCTTGTTTCGACGGTGTCACACGATTCTAGACGTCTACACGGAATGTATACCAGTGCCGGTGTGCGGCCCGCACAGGCCCGGTGTACCAGGCCCGAGAAAATTTGTAAATAGATGGAAAAATTACAAATCGGTAATTTTTTCGACGCCATGCGATTTCAGACGTCCGTCGGACCTTCGAACCGACGTCGCTTCCTAGCTCATATGTACAGGACCGGCACAGAGGCCCGAAAACCAATCGAAGACGGGAATTTCATTCGTCATTTCTAGACGTTTATGGGTGTCGGGGTTAGCTTTATGCGCATAATTACAAATGTTTGAGGCCTTCTCACTTATGATCCGCAGAAAAATTGCAAAAAAACATTTGTATTGTGCGTGTACATGTGTATGTATATATGATTTTTTCCTAATACAGGTCGACTATAGGCGCCTGTTGGATACGCGAACCTGCGTCTCTTCTTATATCGCACACTCAGAGCCGTAGTAACGGCCCGACGTCCGTATCACAGACTAATTCCATCCGTTTCTGATCTCGATTGATATACTGTTAGGCGCCGGCGTCAAGTTTAATTAGACGAACAGAAGTCTACGAATAATTCACAGTAAGGCAGGCAGGTAGTATCAATGTGGTGTTATTGTACATATTAATATATGATATACATTCTTGTTTTTCAGGACATCGGGGGAACGTTCGTAGTCGTCGAATCAATGTTTAGCGGTACATTTGGCGTAGCATCGTTAAGAAATTCAGGTCGACTGATAATGGCCAACGTCATTTTCGGACCGATGGTGTAGGCACCTCGGTACATTACAGAAACGATGGTGGACGGTTCGCGTCGCATTGTTGCACAAACCTATTATGTCTAGATCTCTACTCTCCTTACAGGATAATTTCAAACTAACAGTATTTTATTTATCTTTGTCATTAATGTGTACACTATTAATGAATGAGATGTTTTTTTTAATAGTGATGTAGAATATAGATTATTTATTTGCATACTAAACACACTGTGTTTTATATATATATATATATATAATATATGTAATTTTGTATGTTAAATAATTAAATAAAATATTTTTATTTGAAAGTGTGGCATTTAATTTCAATCTGTTATATTATATAGGGATTATTAAATATAAAAATCGATTAATTACAATGTAGATAATTATTAACTTATTTTATATATTAATGTTTAAAATAAATAAAAAATCATTTAAAATTTTCTTTAAAAACTTTATTTATTTATATTCTCTTTACAGTTAAAACACTTTTATAAAACATAAAATTTTATATAAATACAAATTAATATATTTAATAAATATCATTAATATTTAAATGTCAATTAATGTTTATATCAATTAATGTCTTTTTTATGTAGAAAATTAATTTAAAATTTTATATAAATACAAATTAATATAATTAATAAATATCATTAATATTTAAATATCAATTAATGTTTATATCAATTAATGTTTATATCAATTAATGTTTATATCAATTAATGTTTATATCAATTAATGTCTTCTTTATGTAGAGTAATTTTTATGGTGGTACTGTAGAGTTACCTGTAAATTAAAATTAGAGACATTAGTTTAGGTTAGATTTTATTCTTTTCGAATTTTGCTATTACATGTAATTAGATTTAATGTTATTGAATGTAAGCTAAGAATGTACATTCGCCCTGTTCCGCCAGATTCATCGATTTGCAAGACTCAAATAATTTGGAAAAAACATACATACATACACACGCACACGTACAATGCAAATGCTTTTTTGCAATTTTTTTGGTGGATTAGAAGTGAGAAGGCCTCGAAAATTTGTAATTACGCGATAAAAGTTGGCAACAGCACTTATATAGGTCTAGAAACGACATACAAAATTTCGGACGTCGACTGATTTTCAGGGGCCTGTGCCGGCCCAGTACATGATAGCGAGGAAGGTTCGAAGGTCCGACGGATGTCTAATATCGGATCGCGTCAAAAAAAAATCCGATTTGTAATTTTTTTGTATATTTACAATTTTTTTCGGGAATGCTGCACCGGGCCTGTGCGGGCCGCACACCGACACTGGTCCACAGTTCCACTAGATATATACATTCGCTCTGTACCGCCAGATTTATCGATTTTCAAGACTCAAACAATTTGGAAAAAACATACACACCCACACGTATAATACAAATGTTTTTTGCATTTTTTTTGGAGGATTGGAAGTGAGAAGGCCTCGGATATATATAATTACGTGATAAAAGTTAACGCCAGACTCCATAAACATCTAGAAAAGACGAATGAAATTCTCGTTTTCGATTGATTTTCGGGCCCCTGTGCCGGCCCTGTACGTTTATGCGACAAAGCGACATCGGTTCGAAGGTCCGGCGGATGTCTAATATCGCATAGCGGCGAAAAAATTTTCGATTTTTAATTTTTTCATCTATTTAACATTTTCTCGGGCCTGCTGCAACGGGCCTGTGCGGGCCACACACCGGCACTGGCATACAGTCCGTGTAGACGACTAGAATCATGTGACACCGTCGAAACAAGCGATTTCCAAAAGGAAAACGCCCGCCGAGCACGTTAATACATTGTGCGCCTCCACCATCATATCGTTGCGCCTCCACCATCATCTCCATAAACAAGCATCGAAAAATGCTCTGATTTGCGAAATTGCAAATTTTTCAACTTCGACTTTTCGATGTTTTTTTCAGCGGATCGGGAGCGGACGGATCCGGCGCACCTAGTTTTCACATTTGGAAGAAAATTTAACGGTGGGAAGTGTGCGAAAAATGCGAAAATAGGCGAATTTTCGGACCCGCGGAATCTTTCAGGCGCCATTACTCTGGCGTTAGGCGTGCTATCGAGAAACCGAAAACTATTCATAGTTCAGACGGACGTCTAGTTTGCATCTGCGGCGAAAAAATTGCCGATTTGCGAAAAAAAAATCGCGTCCGAAAATCGTGATCAAAGGTAGGGATACGTGAATTTGAGAAAAAATTTTTCGAGTTTTTTCGCGCATCGTAAGCGGGGCGGTCCGTAGATACACGTCCTGGTGATTAAAAGTGAAATCGGAACCTAGAAGGTATTTGAATCGGCCCTCGAAGTGGCCTGGTCGCAAATTTTCGGACCATACTGCTCCGACCCTGTACGCGTAATTGACAAACCATCACCGATTCAGTGTTCAAATGGACGTGCACTATCGCACTGCACAACAAAAATGGCCGATTTGCGAAATTTCCACATTTTCAGTGACGTCACAGCGAATTTGCAGACGCGATTATTCCGGAACCACATATGCTACCGATGAACTGGAACCGGTTCGGAGTTCCTACGAACGTCTAGTATCGTTTTGCAGCACACAAACTATCGATTTGCAAAAAATATTTATTTGCAAAAAAATTTTTTTCGCATTTTTGGCGATTTTTTCGCCGCATCGGAAGCGATCCGGTCCATAGGTCCGCGTACAAGTGATTTTGCCTCAGTAGAAATGTTCTCTTCGGCACAAATACGTCGAACGTGCGATTTCGTCGGCCGGCAGTTCGTTTCACGACCGCGCGCCGAACCGGTTCCGTCGATTCTCGGACTCGAATATACTGTTGTATTTTTTTCAATGACTATCATGTAAACAATGAATATCTTCAACGGATTTATCACGGCATCGGATTCAGAACGATACGTAGACTCGTACGGGCGTAGGACCGTTGTGCCGGCCCTGAACGCGCAGATGGATAACCGACACCGGTCCGCAATTCCACTAGGCCCGTACATTCGCTCCGTACCGCCAGATTCGTCGATTTGCAAGACTCAAACAATTTAGATCAAACATACACACATACACGCCTACACGCATAATACAAATGTTTTTTGCAATTTTTTGGCGCATTGGAAGTAAGAAGGCGTCGGACATTTGTAATTACGCGATAAGAGTTGGCGCCGGCACTTACAAACGTCTAGAAACGACATTGAAAATTCCAGTCATCGACTGATTGTCGGGCCCCTGTGTCGGCCCTGTACATGTGAGCGAAAAAGCGACGTCGGTTCGAAGGTCGGACGGGCGTCTAATATCGCACCGCATCGAAAAAATCACCGATTTGTAATTTTTACGTCTATTTACAAATTTTCTCGGGCCTGCTGCACCGGGCCTGTACGGGCCGCACACCGACACTTCCGTACAGTCCGTGTAGACGTCTAGAATCACGCGAAACAAGCGATTTCCGAAAGGAAAACGCCCGCCGAGCACATTAATAGTTTATGCGCCTCCACCATCAAATCTACGGACAAATATCGAGAAATGCCACGCCCTGACTTCTGACTTGCGAAATTGCAAATTTCTGCACATCGACTTTTCGATGTTTTTTTCAGCGCATCGGGAGCGGACGGGTCCGGCGCACCTAGTTTCCGCGTTTGGAAGCAAATTCAACGGTGGGAAGTGTGCGAAAAATGCGAAAAAATGCGAATTTTCGGACCCGCGGAACATTTCAGACGCCATTGCTCCGATGTTACGCGTGCTATCGAAAAACCGCAAACTATTCATAGTTCAGACGGACGTCCAGTTTGCATCTGCGGCGAAAAAATAGCCGATTTGCGAAAAAAATTTCGCGTCCGAAAATCGTGATCAAAGGTAGGGGTACGTGAATTTGAGAAAATTTTTTTCGCGTTTTTTCGCGCATCGCAAGCGGGGCGGTCCGTAGATACACGTCCTGGTGATTAAAAGTGAAATCGGAACCTAGAAGGTATTTGAATCGGCCCTCGAGGTGGCCGGGCCACAAATTTTCGGACCGTATTGTTCCGGCCCTGTACGCCTAATTGACAAACTGACAACGATTCAGGGTTCAAATGGACGTTCCCTATCGCATCGCGCAACAAAAATTGTCGATTTGCGAAATTTCCACATTTTCAGTGACGTCAGAGCGAATTTGCAGACGCGATTATTCCGAAACCACGCATGCTACCGATGAACTGGAACGGGTTCGCAGATTCGACGGACGTCTAGTATAGCTTTACTGTACAAAAAGTAATGTATTGCAAAAAAATATTATTTGCAAAAATTTTTTTTCGCTTTATTTGCAATTTTTTCATCGCATCGGAAGCGGGTCGGTTTGTAGGCCGACGTACTAGTGTTTAAAAGTGACACCGGCCTCTAAAATGTATTTGAATCGGTCTGCAAAGTAGGCCAGTCACAAAATTCGGGGCCCGTTTCTCCGACCCTGTACGCTCAACTGACAAACCGACACCGGTTCAGTATTCAAATAAACGTCTAGTATCACACCGCACAACAAAAATGGTCGATTCACGATAATTTAACATTTCCAGTGACGTCAGTGCGAAATTGCAAACGCGATTGTTCCGACACCGCACGCGTCACCAATGTACTGAAACCGATTCAGAGTTCAAATGGGTGTCTAGTATCGCTTCGCAATGAAAAAACTGTGAATTTGCAAAATATAAATTTTTGCAAAAATATATTCTTCGCGTTTTTTGCAATTTTTTCGCCGCGTCGGAAGCGAGCTGGTCCGTAGGTCCACGTACAAGTAATTTTACCTCAATAGAAATGTTCTCTCCGCCGTAAGTACGTCTATCGTAAGTGAGTACGACCGCGCAATTTCGTCGGCCGGCAGTTCGTTTCACCGCCGCGCGCCGGTCTGATTCCGGCGATTAGCGGACTCGAATACACTGTGAATGGAAATGTAAGGATGTTTTATGCGACTATCATATAAAATATCAAAATGCTTTTAAGCATACTATACAACGACCTCAATTTCCTCTATTCCATAAGGATAATTTAATTAGTTTATATATATATATATATATATATATATATATTATTTTAAATACATTTCAAAGATGCTGGATTAGCATTACTACAATTTTGTAAATTATAATTTTGATTGTAATTTTATTTTCTGTTCTTAATATATACTCTTAAAACAAATCATAAGTTCATAGTTTTTTCTATGCTTTAAAGAATTGAATTATTGAATTAAACATTGCAAATTCTATATACTTTCTAAAAACCCTTATTAAAAAATGAAGAAAATGTCGTTATTAAATTCGTGAAATAATATTCGTGTGAAATAACAAGCTTAAGTATCTCGAACAAAATCAAATGTACAAAGAAAATATTGTGTGAATGTTATGTACATTTCACGATTAATACTTAAAATTGTTTTGAACACATTTATAGTAAATGTAATATTTGAATTAACTTATGCACATACTTATAAAATCAATGTAATTTAGAATATTTGTGTCATTTTGTCAATATACATTAATTAAAAAATGAAGCCCTTAGCCCAAAATCTCATAGATTCATATTTCGATAGTAATTTTACAAACAATAATTGATTTAATTGTTCAGTCCAGAAAATGAGTATCATTTAAAAATTGCAAAAAAAATACATTACTAGATTACATAATCAGACTGTTATTAAAAAGTTCAAAAATTGACAAATTGTTAACTTCAATTTATAATTAACTATTTTTAAAGATAATAAATGTTTTTAAATGCATTTACATTAAGAAGAATTTGTTCTTTTTAATTGTTTAGATCATCACTGAAAAGAATGCTACATATATATATATATATATATATATATATATATATATATATATATATATATATATATATATATATATATATATATATATATATATATATATATATATGTATAAATTTCACTTTGTGTTTCGATATCCACTTGTTAATAAATGCATTTACAAACTGTTATAATTTAAGTACGACCCTACAAAACAGTCACTTTTATATTCGCCATTATTAAATTTTATACAGAATTATATTTTATTAAATTTACACATTTTCATTAATTTTGTACATAATTTATTTACTTACATCTTTACTTCCATTTTGTCGTGCTCGTTTTTCTTATACCGAAACATTCTGCTAATCATGAACGGTGTTTTTCAAGCAAAGGTAAGGTTTTCCAGAGCGTACCTGTATTAACAAAATATGGTTTTTTTACTGTTTATGCAAATTTGCATTTTATTTCAATGACAAAAAAGTAAATAAATAAACATAATTGTTTGCAGACAAAATTTATAATACTATAATAGAACTATATATAAAGCTGTAAAAATTACATTCATAGTGAAAATGTATATGATCTAATTTTATATGATGTAATTTTTTTTACTACATTTCAATATAGTCATGTAAATTATATTAATAGTCACACATTATTTTATTTACAATTTACTCTCAAATTCTTATATTGTATATTACTTTCAATATAGATTCAAAATTGAATCTATTACTCAGTTCATTTAAATATGGAATGGCATTTCAATTTAATTAAAATTTAAAAGTAGAAAACATGAATGTGTTTTTTTAACTGCATCTTGGTTCGATAAATGTGCTTGTACATTAGCAATATATTTCTTTTATACGAAACAAATATTTTTAATTAAGTTTAACGGATAATTCTGCGAGAAACAGCTCACAATCTCACATTTCCACCGACAGCTAACTCCACTATTCGTTAAGGGTTGAGATTTCTTATGCGTAATATAATGTTTCCAGGCACATATTCAGATTGAAACATTTAAATAAATAAAAACAATTCTGCTACTATAATATTTACGTTAAATTTTTTTCTAAATTAATATGGAAATCGCTTGAATTTTATCAAAATTTAAGTATAAGTATTTTTGTGAATTCTACGTATTGCAAACAAGACTTATCTATCTTTAACTCAATAGCGTCCGTTTTTCGTTTGCGTTCTAATTGAGAAAATTTATTTAGTTATAATAATAAACAAAAAATAAATTTGTAGCAATTGAATATTACTGCACATATGCAAAGAATATTTATAATCTTTCTATATATAAAAAATAAAATTCCATCGTAAAATTTCCACAAATCAAATAAATTATTTTCGTATATAAATATAAATATATATATATATATATATATATATATATAAAATATCTTTGGAAAAAAAATTTATTTACCATTCGACTAAGAGAAAGTTTAATTTTTTGTTTAGTTCATATCCAAACCTACACGAAACCTATTTTCATACAAGCTATAGGAACATTTTAAAAATCATTTTTAACTATTTCCAGGAGATGGTTCTATGTATCTACCTTAGACCATACAATACACCCTCGACTTTGTTAATATTATTGCCTGTAAAGTATGGAAAATATTTTTTTGTCACACAATTTTACATAGTTTAAGGTACATCTAATAAATATTTTTTCATGGAAAACTGCAAAAAAATATATTTATTAATTACTTCAAAGACATCAGATATAATTAAAAAACTCAATGATTAAAATATATTAATTTTTGAGATTTATTGTTAATACATTTGTTTCACTTTGACATTTTTTATTGCCATTAACTTTGTAACTAAACAATGTTTTTTGTTCGTTTTAATTATTAAGCAATATTATTCTAAATTAATATTGAAGTCGCATGAATATTATTAAAATTAAGTACAAGTATACATGTAACATCTTTATGTAATTGCAGATCAAAACAAATACAATGAGTACTAGAAGCAGCTATCTATCGTGTTCTAGCCTTATCTCTCTTTTATTCCATAGCGTCTGTTTTTCTTATGCATTCTAATTGAAAAATTTTATTCAGTTATAATTATGAACAAATAGCGGATTTTATGCAATAGAATGTTATTGCACATATGTAAACAATTTTTAATTGTACTTTTACAAAATAAGTCTTTATTTAGGCAATGATTTACATATGAGGATATTAATCTAACCGAGTTAAGAACCCATCGTCTCGATGAATATTTATTTTAAGATAGAAATATATATATATATATATATATATATATATATATATATATATATAATAGACCCATTTAGTGAAGATAATTTGAGGTATGATTATTTCTTTAATTTAATTATACAAAATAAAATATTTTTACAAAACAAGTGTGTACTCATTTAAAAGCACAAACACACACACACACACACACACACACACACACACACACACACATATATATATATATATATATATATATATATATATATATATATACATATATAAATATGTATGCATGTTACCTTGACTTTTTTCCAAAATAATATGGAAATCGCATGAATATTATCAAAATTTAAGTACAGGTATTTTTCTGAAGTCTACGTATTGCAAACAAGACTTATCTCTCTTTAACTCAATAGCGTCCGTTTTACCTTTGCATTCTAATTGAGAAAATTTATTCAGTTGTAATTAGAAACAAAAAAACAGATTTGTAGCAATTGAATATTACAGCACACATGCAAACAATATTTATAATCTTTCTATATATAAAAAATAAAATTACATCGTAAAATTTCCACAAATCAAATAAATTATTTTCGTATATAAATATTATTATATGTTTTGAATTTCAAATCGTTTTAGTGGCGCTCTCTACTGCTGCTATATTTAATTTATAAACTAAATATCTTTGGAAAAAAAATTTATTTACCATTCGACTACGAGAAAGTATTGATTTTTTGATTACTTCATATCGAAACCTACACGAAACCTATTTTCAAACACGCTATAGGAACATTTTAAAAATTATTTTTAACTATTTCCATGAGATGGTTCTGTGTATCTACCTTAGACCCTACAATACACCCTTGACTTTTTTAATATTATTGCATGTGAAGTATGGAAAATATTATTTTATTGTCACACAACTTTACATAGTTTAAGGTACATGTAATAAATATTTTTTTAAAAAAAACAAACATTTTTTTTATGAAAAACGCCTGCAAAAAAATATATTTATTAATTACTTCAAAGGCATCATTATAATTAAAAAACACAATGATGACAATATATTAATTTTTAAGATTTATTGTTAATACATTTGTTTCACTTTGACATGTTTGACTGTTATTAACTTTGTAACTAAACAATGTTTTTGTTCGCTTTAATTATTAATTAATATTATTCTAAATTAATATGGAAGTCGCATGAATATTATTAAAATTAAGTACAAGTTTACATGTAACATCTCTATGTAATTGCGGATCAATAAAAATACAATGGTACTAGAAGTAACTATCTACCGTCTTCCAGCCTTATCTCTCTTTTATTCCATAGCGTCCGTTTTTTTCACGTACTTTAATTGAGAAATTTTATTCAGTTATAATTATGAACAAATAGCAGATTTTAAGCAATAGAATATATTATTACATATATGTAAACAATTTTTAGTTGTACTTTTACAAAATAAGTCTTTATTTCGTCAATGATTTACACATAACGACATTAATGTAACCGCGTTAAGAAAACATCGTCTTGATGAATATTTATTTTAAGATAGAAATATATATATATATATATATATATATATATATATATATATATATATATATATATAAGACCCATTTAGTGAAGATGATTTATGAGGTATGATTACTTTTTTAATTTAATTATACAAAATAAAATATTTTTACAAAACAAGTGTGTACTCATTTGAAAACACAAACATACACACACAACACACACACAGACACACACATATATATATATATATATATATATATATATATATATAATATGTATGTATGTTAGCTTGATTTTTTTCCAAAATAATATGGAAATCGCATATATATATATATATATATATATATATATATATATATATATATATGTTCTGAATTTCAAAGCGTTTTAGGGGCGCCCTCTACTGCTACTATATTTAATTTATAAACTAAATATCTTTGGAAAAAAAATTTATTTACCATTCGACTAAGAGAAAGTATTAATTTTTTGTTTAGTTCATATCCAAACCTACACGAAACCTATTTTCATACAAGCTATAGGAACATTTTAAAAATCATTTTTAACTATTTCCAGGAGATGGTTTTATGTATCTACCTTAGACCCTAAAATACACTCTTGACTTTGTTAATATTATTACCTATAAAGTATGGAAAATATTTTTTTATTGTCATATAATTTTACATAGTTTAAGGTACATCTAAAAAATATTTTTTTTTAAAAAAAAATTTTTTCATGAAAAAATCCTGCAAAACATTACATTTATTAATTACTTCAAAGACATCAGATATACTTAAAAAACTCAATGATTAAAATATATTAATTTTTGAGATTTATTGTTAATACATTTGTTTCACTTTGACATGTTTGACTATCATTAACTTTGTAACTAAACAATGTTTTCACACATGTGAAACACACACACATATGTTATATATATATATATATATATATATATATATATATATATATATATATATATAATGTATGCATGTTACCTTGATTTTTATTCTAAAATAATATGGAATATTATCAAAATTTACATACGAATATTTTGGTGAATTCTACGTATTGTAAACAAGACGTATCTCTCTTTAACTCATTAGCGTCCATTTATCGTTCGCATTCTAATTGAGAAAATTTATTCAGTTATAATTATAAACAAAAAATAAATTTGTAGCAATTGAATATTACTGCACCTATGCAAACAATATTTACAATCTTTCAAAAAAAATTGTCATACTTGTACAAAAAATGTAACATATTTGTATATTGATCACAGACGGACTTTAATTAACACTAACCAAAAATGTTGCCAACTTACAAAATTATAATATAAATACTAACAAAATTAAATGTAATTAATTTTAATCAATTATTTTTTATTCTACTTTAATTAATTCTTTTAATAAAGTTCCATCAAAATGTTCTACTATTCTATCAATATTGAAAAATGTTGACAACACATGCACACGTATATAAGCCTAATTATACAAATATCTAGTGGTTTCGAATGTTTTATTTTTAAACACTATTAAATTATTGAAAATATTTTTTTCTAATTAATATTCTATTATAATTATTCAAAAACATCTACACAGAGCAACAAATATCTGAAATACATAAGACAGAAAATTAAAAAAATATATTGATGAAAATCGAACAGAATTACAAATCATAAAGACACCACATTACTGTATAAAAGTAATCATCCGTTTTATATATTAATATGGAATATTAAAGGCGAAAAACTTAAAAAAAAATTTAAAAAGGAATAATAATTTATTGTAAGACTTAATATAGAATACATGTTTATACAATTAATTTTATATACATACATACATATATATATATATATATATATATATATATATATATATATATATATATATATATATATATATACATACATCCATGTGTATATATTTGTGCATGTGCACGGGTACATACACAAGTACAGCAGACATACACAGATAAAAAAATTAAAGCAAGCAGTTATAATGAATTCACAACTATAGCAGGCCGGTCAAAGTAACATAGCAAAATATGAGCATGCTATTTAGTTTTGCGGACATAATTAGATGGCGTTAGTTGTTCGATTTGTAAGTCATTTTATGTATCGTTTTACTATTGGCAGAGAACATGAACAAATATAAATGCCTCTGATTGGTCGAACAAAAATTGCTTTCTTTGCAAAACAATGTTTACAATTTCGTCTGTTTAATATTGTTTATTGTCGCTGTTTGCACACTTTGTGAGAATGAATTTTGCTCGGCGTGCCTGTTACACTTGCGATGGCCCGAGTGATAAATTATTTTATTGCCCAAGGACGAAAAGCAGGTGAGTTAAATTTTAATTTTATTAACATTCATTGTTAATAGTTATTTATGTGTAATTCTGTTTGTATCGTAGAGCACAACTATGGCTTCAAGCAATGGGAATTGGTGAAGACCATGCGATGCTGCATAAAAAATGATGAGATTATGTAGCCATCATTTTAAAATAAGCGACTTTACCAATTTCCTATAAAGCCTCTTAAATAGATCAGCCGTCCCCTCTTTGTGCTTGGAGAGACAGGTATAAAATGTTCTCTATTTGTTAACATCATCTACATCTGTTAAAAATAAATAAAATGGTTTATTAGATACGGTTTTTGAAAAATAACAATTTTTAAAAATTATGCTATGTGAGATGCAATGATCCGAAAGTACCTAATTTGTTTTTGAGTAGCGATAAACATTTGTATAATAAGTACTATTTAAATTTTAGCCACCGTCTGCAATGTTTCCATCGACCAGCACGATGGAAACACCGATCGCTCCTACCATTGCAGATGAGATCGATCTGCCAGTAAATGTAAGTATTCACAACTTTAATATTATAATTTATTTTGTAATATTATAAAAAATTCTATTATAAACATTCAAATTGTAGCCACATCTGCAGTGTGTCTGTTATTATTTTGAATAGAAACACTGGTGGTATAAGTTAATTTAGTAATTCAAAATAGTACAATATTATATGATATAATACATGTATATTTTATATCGCAACTTTGGAGGAACCGTCAGAAATTGCCACACTCCATACAAACTCGATTGAAACGAGTGACAACAACGAAGCAACGCCTTTAGTAGCTGTTCCTTTTAAAAAATCTCGTGTAAGTAGTTATTCTTTAGCATGATTTATACATCTGACATTCAAAATCTATTAATTTTATTTCTATTTTAGAAACCAACACTAATATCTCAGAGATATTAGGAAAGAAATGCCAAACACGTCGAGTACAGAAAAATCTATGAAGATTTTAAAAAGGAAACAAAAATATATCTGTACTCTGAAACGTGTTTGTGCAAAAAATAAGAAAAATATAAAGGTGTTGTTACGAAGCAGTGCAGATCACTTGAATTTAATTGTCAGAGATCTTCCTGCTACAGCCCGAATGTTGTTGGCCTCACAGGTATTAATTTTTCAAATTATTAAATATTTACATTGTCGTTTATAAATTAATAAACATATGTATATTTTTTATAGCTTCATGTCAGGGGTGTGGCACAGTCAGGCAGACGGTGGACTGAAGAAGAAAAATTGCTGTGTTTGTCTTTCTGGAAAAGAAGCCCAAAAGGTTATCGTTTATTACGGAAATTAATTACTTTACCATCGATCAATACTTTAAAGACTCTTTTGAGATTGATCCCTTTGAAACCAGGTGTGAACGACTTATGATATTGCAGATTCAAATTAATAATTCTGAGGTTGTTTTTAGCTATTTTGATATTCCTAGACTTTTGAAAATCTTTTCCAGACCGTGCTGTTTAGTTATTAAGTGTTGTTTATTTTTTATTAGTATTTATTTATTATTAGTGTTTAATTGTTTAACATTAGTGTTTAATTATTCAATATTAGTGTTTAATTATCTATTGTTAGTATTAAGTATAGTTTTAAAATAAATAAGTTATATAAATAACTGTCTTTTTTGTTAATTGTAAACAGCATCATACAATAGTATGATTGCAAGAAAATTTAAATTTATTATATATTCACATCCATTCAAAAATGTTTAATTTTAACACAATTCTGTAATAATTTTAAAGTATTGAATTTCGTATTTTATATCGAATTCATTACTTTAGAATTATTATTAAATGTGTTAAAATTAAACATTTCTGAATGGGTATGTACATTAGCGCTAATATTCAAATTTGAAGTATTCAAACCTCCCGCACAAATATCGCGCGGACAGTGCCATCTAATTAAGTCCCCAAAAATAATACCCCGCACCCCCCAACCCATCGTTTTCATGCCATAGATTTTTAACCCGTACCTTGCCATCTAGAGATACTTTATCTATGACTATAGTGAGCAAATGTTTACATGGATATTGGATGGTGCATGTTTTCAAAAAACATTTGTTTTTATAATAAAATTATTTCACTAATATATAAAGCAAATCTAATCTTTAAGAACTTCATTTTTCAGCTAACTACCAAGAAACTCAATTTGCAGAAGAGGTAATAGATACAGCATATACCTAAATATAGAATTTATTGTTATAAAATCAGTGAAATGTGTTATATTTGCAAAACTGGTCTTCAAAACAATTTCCTTAGGGGTTAAACATTCGATTGTGGTAAATGTCAAGTATTAAATGCTAGGTTAGCTGTCAAACATCAAAACATTGTTATTTTAGTACTTGATTGAGAAAACTTTATTAAGTATAAAATGAATACAGCTTACCTTTTTAAAAAAAAAGATTTTCTCCAAACGAAATATTCTTATGAGACAGCGGAGGCCAATAGCTCTACCGACGATGAGTTAAGCGCCACAAAGTGCCATAATCAGGTATAGCGGTTGTCAATAATTAAAAATAATACTAACATTCATATATGGATAGATAAAGAATCTCCATGTGTATATTGTGAATTTGAATTTTGGCCTATCAGAGGATCAAATGATAAATAAACACACGAATAATATCAACAATACTTCAAACTTTATTCAATGTAATATCGATGATGCAATACACAACAACTGAGGTCGACGATGCAATGCGTGATGTCGGTCTCGGTTATGCAAAGTAGAGTCAACGTTCTCGCTGTCGCGCTTCCTCTCTGGTGTGTTCTTCTTTACCGTCAGCTCGGATTGACACCAGAGGTTTTTATCTTGGAGACGCCACAGAATTCGTTTTAGTGGCGCTCTCTATTACTGCTATACTTAATTTATAAACTCTATACTTTGTCAAAAAAAAAATCATTTACTATTTGTAACAAAAAGTATACTTTTTGTTTAGTTCATATTCAAATCTATACGAAATCTATTTTCATACAAACTCTAAGAACATTATAAAAATTATATTTAATTATTTCCAGGAGATGGCTTTATCTATCTACCTTAGCCCCTACAATATACCCTTGACTTTGTTAATAGTATTGCATGTAAAATATTTTATTTTCACACTATTTTGTATAGCCTAAGGTACCATGTAATAGAAATTTTTGTAAAAAACGTTTTTTTCATGAAGAACGCCTGCAAAAAAATTATATTTATTAATTTCTTCAAAGGTTTAATCTCATATACGATTAAAAACACAACGATTAAAATATATTAATTTTTAAGATTTATTTTTAACACATTTGTTCCACTTTGTCACGATTTGATTGTCATTAATTTTATAACAAAACAATTATTTTTTGTACGTTTTAATTTTTTAGCAATATTATTCTAAATTAATATGGAAGTCACATGAATATTATCAAAATTAAGTACAACTTTATATGGAATGTGTACGTAATTGCATATACAATACAAACACAATGAGTACTAGTAGCAATTATATGACGTCCACTAAACTTAAACTGTTTTACTCCATAACGTCTGTTTTTCTCACGCAATCTAATTCAGAAAATTTATTCAGTTATAATTAAGAACAAATAATAGATTTTAAGCAATCGATATATTATTGCATATATGCAATAATTATTAATTGTTAAAATAAATAATTAATAAATTATTTATACCCTCAATGTTTTACATATGACGACATAATGTAATCGAGTTACGAAAATATCATCTTCATGAATACTTATTTTACGACAGAAGGATATAAATGTGTGTGTGTATGAGTATGTATATATATATATATATATATATATATATATATATATATATATATATATATATATATATATATATATATTGATGAATGCATTTAGTGAAGATGATTTATGAGATATGATTATTGATGATTATTTCTTTAATTACACAAAATAAAATATTTTTCCTTTACAATATGTGTACATATATTGTACAAAACAGCCATCGCAATAAAGCAGCCAATATAGCAAAAAACAAAGGCTATATATAAAATACACGTTGAATTAAAGAACTTAGCTTTGAACCGTAGGCTCTGCCTTATTCATAAACAAGAATTTAGTTAGTTCATATTTGAAACATAATAAAAAAATGATGATGACTTTAAATCCTTTAAACATAGATACAGCCTGAACATTTCTCTATGGCTACGAACATAGTTATTTACTATCAGGGGGTCGTGTCTGCTATGAACGATAGATTTAAATACCGTACATTATATGATTTTTAATAGATTTCTATCGCATACACCACACAGTGTACATACATACACACCAACACATACATACACACCAACACATACATACAGCATATTCACATACATACATACACACCAACACATACACACACCACATACACATACACACATGACAAACACACATATGCTCACACAAATACACAAGTGCATATGCATCCATTCATGCATACATAATACACACATGCATACAGAGTATGCATACAAAGATATATATATATATATATATATATATATATATATATATATATATATATATATATATATATATATATATTATTTATATATATATATATATATGTGTGTGTGTGTGTGTTCATAAATACACATACATATTACATACATACATATGTATAGATGGTTCATTGCACACACAATTTAAGTCTTTTTATGCAGGCATAGAAACTTGACACAAAAATTAAAATATAAATATTTAATTTTTCAGTTAGTTTTTATAAATATATAATATTTTTTGTACAATTTATTAATATCATAAATAAACATTTAAACATATTTTTTTAACTTATAACAATTGATAAGGATCGAGAATATATGTATGAGTCTTTTTATGTATGATATGTACTGTTATTGAAAAAAAAAATTAAAAATATGCTAATCATTCTATAAATGCTATATCATACCGTGTAAATAATTTATCGACACGCATGCTTGCATTTTTACTCTCTAATTTTGTACTACACAAGTTCATAGTGCTGATATTTGCTTAAAAATTCATGACTGAAAAGATGTCTGAAAAACCTGAACCAAGACATATTTTACACAGTGGACTATTTAATAATGCCCTGAGAAAATGGCAAGGAGTTAATTGTGATGTTACAGCTGAGACATTAATGTATCCAATTTTTTTAATGTAAGTGAGGTTATAAAAATATATTTAATCTAGTTTAAAAGAAACCAAAAGAAAAATTTCAAAATAATTAAAATTTTATTATTAATATATGCTTTTTAGTGATGACGATAACATTATACAACCAATACACAGTATGACCGGTATCTGTAGGTATGGTATAAATAAATTAAAAGAACATCTTAATCCTCTTGTGAAAAAAGGATTAAAGTCTATACTCATTTTTGGTGTTATTGAAAAATTACCGAAGGTTTGTTTATTAAAGTAGTAGTATTTGTTGGAAAAAAATAATGAATGTGTTGTAGGATGCAAATGCAACACATGCTGATTCTAATGCTAATCCTGTTGTCCGTGCATTACCTAAACTTCGTGAATGGTTTCCTGATTTAACAATAGCTTGTGATGTTTGCTTATGCCCCTATACTAGTCATGGACATTGCGGTTTGCTTTTTGAAGATGGTATCATCAACAACCAGGCTAGCATTGAACGGCTTGCTCAGGTGTCTTTAAAATATGCCCAGTCTGGTATGATATAAATTACATTTTTAAATATTTATTTTTAAGAATAGGACTTATTATATTATTAACGTTACTAATTACTGACTACTGTGTAATTATTTACAAAAAAATGTTATTATGTGCATTGTAATTTAATTCAAAATTCAAAAATTCTTTTAGTGTTATTTTTTTGCTGTAAATTTACAAAATAAATGTGTATGGTGTGTGTGTGTGTGCGCATGTTTGTACCTACGCTGGTGTATATTTCCCTGTGGTATGTGTGTATATTGTTCCTTACAAGCTAATCAGGTGCTACCTGGAGAAAATTTTAAAACCAGGCAGACCATTAAATATAAACTTTTAATTCAGTATTTTGTATATATATATATATATATATATATATATCGACAATTATGATAATAATTTATAAACATTAATCAATATATATAAAATTACAGGTTGTCATATAGTTGCTCCTTCAGATATGATGGATGGAAAAATAGCAACAATAAAAAATATTTTAATTAAAAACAATTTAGGGAACAGAATTGCTGTTTTGTCATATGCAGCCAAGTATGCTTCATCATTTTATGGACCTTTTAGAGATGCTGCAAAATCCAAACCAGCATTTGGAGATAGAAAATGTCATCAGCTACCTCCTAATAGTAGTGGTTTAGCTATTAGAGCTGCAGTTAGTAAATTTATAATTATACACATGCGTGTGTGTGTATACATTTGTAGATAGATATACATATATATGTATACACACACACACATATATACATACGTGTGTGTGTATAATATTTTTAAGAAATAATCATTAATGCATATATTTAATGTACTAATAAGAATAATAAATTGTTTTTAATTTTAGACACGTGATGTTTATGAAGGTGCAGATATGTTAATGGTAAAACCAGGACTTGCTTACTTAGATATTGTGAAACAAACAAAACAAGCACATCCTGAATATCCAATGTTCATTTATCAAGTATCAGGAGAATATGCAATGATTTATCATGCTGCTAAAGCAGGAGCTATAGATTTAAAAGCTGTATTAAGTGAAATATTGATATCAATGAGAAGAGCTGGTATGTTTTTATTGAAGATAAATCACAAGAACATTCATCATAGCATCTTATTGTTTTTTAGGAGCTGATGTAATAATAACATATTTTACACCAATTATACTTAATTGGTTACAACCAAATAGTAAATTATAACTTTCATTGTAGAAAATAATATATTTTTGATAGTCTTTTTAAAAATACATATATTTATGTTATGTGCTGCACAATAATATATTTATAATGTGGTGACTGAATAAATTATTTCATATTTATCATATGTTTTATTTTAATGTAGAAGAAAATTATATTTTTCATGACTTGCAATCAATTTATTGTATTTAATACTTTTTTAAATAATATAAAACTTTATTTACATATATTTAAATATGTTATATTTGAATATTACTATCATTAATATTAAAGAAAAGAAAAAGTATCATTTTATACTATATAAAATATTTTTTTTTATAAAAGTTAACTTAAAATAATTAATATCAAAAAAAAGAATAAAAATTATCACATTATCTTTATACAAAATAAAATAAAATTGATTTTTTTATAAAAATATTTAACTTAAAATAATTAGACAATCATTCACATCATTAAATTTTATGAAATAAATATTTGTTTCATATTTACTTGTTATTATAACATTTGTAACAATATAAACTGTAAAATGCAATTTATATTTACAGTTTACATTGTTATAAATGTTATAACAGTAAGTAAATATGAAACAAACATTTATTTCATAAGTATATTTGTGATAAAATAATGTGACACATCAAACGCAAAATGAATCTACAGAAATCTACTTCACACATTACTAACGGATGTATAAATCTAGAATTTACTAGAATATTTCAAATATCGCGGTATTTGAATGATTCTAGTACGTGGGCCAATGAAAACAGGCCAACACGTTCTAGAATAACCAATCATAAAAACAATCGTATATAGATCAACCAATTATAACACTACACGAAGAATTCTAGGGTTATATTTTCTTGCATCCTCTAATTTTATTCAGTCAAGTTTAATTCTAGATCGAACATAGTACAATTTTCATAGAGTGAGTTTATTTAAGTTTTGTGTTATAACATATTGTATATATACATATATATAATTAATAAAGTAAGTACTCATTTTATTCATCCGTATTTCATTTTTTATTGATTGCATTCATAATTATTTTTGGTTAAAATGTTTTAAATACTGTAATGTTAATACACCGGTTAAATGTGTTAAGTTTACATACGTGTAAATTAATTAATTTCTTAACATTATGACTATTATGTTTAATATTATTGAAGATTTTGTGTTGTAAGTAATCTATATAGTTATAGTATATACATATATACACCCATTCTTTTTAAAAGAAATTCATAGACACGTAAGCATCATGCCGTCATGTTAGTCACAAATTGTATAGCGTTTTAGAATTCTACATATATATTTATAAAAAATATGCATTTCATTTTAGGTGTTTTGAAGAGTTCATATATGATAAATATGAGAGTTTGTTTGACATTAAGTATTCTTTGCCTTCTGGCTTTAGCCAGTGCAAAAGATGACAAAAAGGAGAAAGATAAGGATGTAGGAACTGTCGTCGGAATTGATTTGGGAACCACGTATTCATGGTTAGTGGAAAATATGTTTATACATTTTATTAAATAGTAGTGTTAGCATAGAGATGTTTAAAATGTTCATATAGTGAATATAAAGATTTATATAATAATGTACTAATTTAATTAGACCATATTATTAGAGTTAAGTATTTCACATCTATTGAATATGCAATTTATTTTCAAATGAGATAATATCAAATAACTGAAGTGATTGGATTTGGTATGAGTGCATTGTTCTCATGTACAGTTACTGCTTTTTTTTACAGTTATATTGAATTGTTTAGTCATGTATTTGATTAATATTGACTGTAGAACAGTTATTATATTTGAAAATTATTTTTATATACATGTTCCATATATCATTATGTACATAAATGTACATCAGTCATCAGTTACAATTCAGAAATAAATTTTTAGAACCATTAAAAGAGAAATATTATGCTTTTTATTCAAAGGATTGTTTTATACCCTGCTAATAAATCATTTACAATGTATATGATAGACATTGTCTTGCAACATTTTGTTTTCCTTTAAGTAAATGCACGTCTGTATATCTTCCTTCCATTTTATATTTGATTCTGTATTCTGGGAGGATAGTGATATATATATATATATATATATATATATATATATATATATATATAAATGAAAAATTTGAATATGATTGATAACTATTTTGAAAAGTTGTTTATTCTCAAAAGTATAACATTTAATTTTACATATGTATTAAGTTTATTATTGTTAATTCAAAGAAATTATTCTGAATTCTAATATAAATGTTAATTTTTCTAGTGTCGGTGTATATAAAAATGGCAGAGTAGAAATTATCGCTAATGATCAAGGTAACCGTATCACACCTTCATATGTGGCGTTTACACCAGATGGTGAACGTCTTATTGGGGATGCAGCGAAGAATCAGTTGACGACTAATCCCGAGAATACTGTATTTGATGCCAAACGTCTCATAGGTAGAGAATGGTCAGACTCAACAGTTCAACATGATATCAAATTCTTCCCTTTCAGAGTAAGAAATTTTAGTTTGTATTACAATGCAGAAAATGTATTTTAGAAAAGTATCTTACTGTCTATAATTTTTTAGTTAGTGTGTAAGAAATTTATCATGTTTAAAGCAGATATTTGATAGATTATTATTTTTGAATGAAGTTCTGAATCTGTTTATTCGGTTTTCTTTTTAGTAAACAGTTTGTTTTTTTTATTATTTTAGGTTACTGAGAAAAATTCTAAACCACATATTAATGTGCAAACATCTCAAGGTGAGAAAACTTTTGCACCTGAAGAAATTTCTGCCATGGTTCTTGGCAAAATGAAAGAGACAGCAGAAGCATATTTAGGCAAAAAAGTAACTCATGCTGTTGTGACAGTACCAGCCTATTTCAATGATGCTCAACGACAAGCAACAAAGGATGCAGGCACAATCTCTGGTCTTGTCGTAATGAGAATTATCAATGAACCAACTGCTGCTGCTATTGCATATGGTCTTGACAAAAAAGAAGGAGAGAAAAATGTTCTTGTATTTGATTTGGGAGGTGGTACTTTCGATGTTTCGTTGTTGACTATTGACAATGGTGTTTTTGAAGTAGTAGCTACTAATGGAGACACACATCTTGGCGGTGAAGATTTTGATCAACGTGTTATGGACCATTTCATTAAGTTGTATAAGAAAAAGAAGGGTAAAGATATCCGTAAAGATAATCGTGCCGTGCAGAAACTTCGACGTGAAGTAGAAAAGGCGAAACGAGCTCTTTCTGCTAGTCATCAAGTTAGAATTGAAATTGAATCATTCTTCGAAGGTGACGATTTCTCAGAAACCCTTACCAGAGCTAAATTTGAAGAATTGAACATGGTAAATAATTTATATTTTTCTTGCACATTACTTTCATTATTTCACATTATTTTTTAGAAATGCAATGATTAAAGATCATTTTCAATTTTATTAATAATATATAGTATTTAATTAAATGGCTGAATTCTGTTTAAAGTAGAATCTTATAATTATTTATTTTCTGTAAGGAAAGTTTTAAATTATTATGTTGCTTTCGAAAAATATTTTTCTTTTATTGCAAAAAAATGAATTTGAGAATATTAAAAATATGTAATGCAGATGATGATTGCGAAGTGCATTTGATATAATGTGATTAATATCAAGCAAAGTTGTTACTATTTAGGGTTAATAATGTAGAGGTGTTTTAAGTAAGTTGAAAATATGTAAGGTTTAGTTAGTTTCTGTTTTAAAATTGAAAAGTAACTTTTTTAAAAAAAATTTAAATTAGTAAAAGTAAAATTTTAAGATAACAAATTCAATTTAAATTTCGATTATAGGGAAGTAGCAATTTTGCTTACTATCTGATGCATCCATATTACACATATTTAGGTAATATATAAATATTATTTTATCATATTTTAAATGCATTTTTTTATTATTATTTATAGGACTTATTTAGATCAACAATGAAACCTGTACAAAAAGTACTTGAAGATGCAGATATGAATAAAAAAGATGTTGATGAAATTGTGCTTGTTGGTGGATCAACACGTATTCCTAAAATTCAGCAGCTTGTTAAAGAATTCTTTGGTGGTAAGGAACCATCTCGAGGAATCAATCCAGATGAAGCTGTTGCATATGGTGCTGCAGTTCAAGCTGGTGTACTTTCTGGTAAGTTCTTATTTGATTTGAAATATTTTTATACAGTATTTCTTTTAATATTTCTTTATCAGTTATATGTGGCTGCATTATAATAGTGGTAACATTTAAATAAATGAAATTTACTTTTTATCGCAGAATAAATTTAAAAATTAATTTTAACATATTTATATTATCCTTTGTATTTTTTGTTATTAAATAGGATATAAAATAGTACAAAACTTTTAGGTAATTTTGGATTTTTAGTAATATTACAATAGAAATACTAACTTGTAAGAGTTAATGTATATACTGAAATATTTATTTATATTTGTTTTACAGGTGAACAGGATACGGATGCTATAGTACTTCTAGATGTTAATCCTTTAACTATGGGTATTGAAACAGTAGGTGGTGTAATGACCAAATTAATCCCAAGAAATACCGTAATTCCTACAAAGAAATCACAGATTTTCTCTACTGCCTCTGATAATCAACATACTGTGACCATTCAAGTTTATGAAGGAGAACGTCCAATGACCAAAGATAATCATTTACTTGGAAAATTTGATCTTACTGGTATTCCACCTGCACCTCGGGGTATTCCACAAATTGAAGTTACTTTTGAAATAGATGCTAATGGTATTTTACAAGTAAGTTTGAATATAAAATTGAATACTAAAATGTAGTGATATTTTTATTATTATTTTTGAAATGTATTATTTCATTTTCAGGTATCTGCAGAAGATAAAGGAACTGGAAATCGAGAGAAAATCGTAATCACCAATGATCAAAATAGATTAACACCAGATGATATTGAACGAATGATAAAAGATGCAGAGAAATTTGCCGATGAAGATAAAAAATTAAAAGAACGTGTTGAAGCCCGTAATGAACTTGAAAGTTATGCTTATTCATTAAAGAATCAACTCGGCGATAAAGAAAAACTTGGTGCCAAAGTCTCGTCAGATGAGAAAACCAAAATGGAAGAAGCCATCGATGAAAAAATTAAATGGTTAGAAGATAATCAAGATACTGAAGCTGAAGAATATAAAAAACAGAAAAAAGAACTTGAAGATATAGTGCAACCAATTATTGCTAAGTTATACCAAGGTACAGGAGGAGCTCCTCCACCTACGGGAGGTGAAGATGAAGATGATATGAAAGATGAACTGTGAGGTGATCTGTAAATACATATGTGATTGTATAATGTCCATTCAGTCGCCTATTTTAAGTTTGAAATTTAATACCGTGTAATGTTATAAATAAATTTTTTTATATTTAATATTTAATCTAACGGGTAATCATAACTATGAAATTATAGTATCAATTGTCTTTAGTTTTGAAGTATTTCGTAGAATGTTTGCTGTAATCCAAGTTCATGAAGTTTCTAATGTTACTAAATCATAATATTTAAAAATGGACATCACACATTGAAATTCACATCATACAATCATATATTCTAAAGACTTGTTTAATTGGGCTTGCGTTGAATGCAAGCCTTATGTTCCATCATAGACTGATATTGTAAAAAGCACAGGTGTTATATAATTATAATTTAGAAGCTAGTGAACATTTATCAGTGAGTATCGTTTTGTACTTTGTTTCATAAATTCCTTATGTTAAATATTTTGTCGGTAGATGAAAAAACATTTTTAAGAAAAATCTTAAATGTTTTTTTATTTGGCCCATTAAAATTATACATAGATTTTATATGAAAAAAATCAATTTGATTTTACCAAATTAAAAAGTTTGTAGTACATCATCATAAGTATGTATATTTTGATAGTCGCATTAGAGTGATAAAGAGTAATATATTTTTGACTTGAACTCGATGAAAAGTATTCTTGTATGTAGGTATATGTATATATATATACATACACATACTCTTTGTCATTTATTTTCAGATAATTAGTAGTAAACCAAAGTGATTATATTGATTTTTATGTCCAAATCCCATTCTCACTCTCATAATGTAGATTATTTTGTCAATCATTTTGCTTTACTATTTATTACTGATATCATTAAATGATTCATTAATTTATTGATAATTTTTTTTATCGTTTGTTATGAACGTGATAAACTATGTACAAGTGTACAAATTTGAAAGAAAATAAACTTTTTCAGTAAATTTCTTTTGATTATTCCCGTATTACCTTAAAATTGCGGTATATGATAAATAAAAACTTTGAGTGTAGCAACTGCAACATGTATATTTTGAACGAGGAATAATTTGAATCAATTTTATTTATGTAGAAACATTTACCACTGATTCATTTGATATTACAAGAGAAATTTGAAGAATTTTAGTACTGATAAAGTTGAGTTGCATAACAAAATGTGAATTATTCACTGATTATAAGGTTTTTTTATTATGTACTAATTTTATTGTATCTAATTCACTGATGGATAAAACTGAAATATTTTGAAATTCAGTGTTAACAATAAAACAGATAGAATTCCTGTATTATTTATCAGTGGTTAATGCTATTAAGGAAATAAGAATCTAGCATGTAAGGTAGTTTCAGTGATAGTATTTATATATGATTTAATTACTTGTACTATGTATGGTAATTCTTGTATTTATATTAGCAAGTTGAATTAATTCTAGTACATAGTTTTACAATTAATATATTCTTGTACCACGTCAATTTAATCTACATTTATTACAATATTATAGTTATGAGGATGTAATAAGATTATAAAATCTAATATGTATAACATAAGTAGTTATTTAACATAGTATATGAATTTTTATTCTAATTTGAATTATAAAAAATATATTAGTCATTTTAATTTATTGTAATTTTTCAGAATAAGAACAAAAAAATTAGTGTTTTAATGAAATGTAGTACCATTTATAAACTGATTTTGAAAGTAATATATTTCATAAAAAGAAAACTATACAAGTGAGAGTATAAAATATATATATTAGAAATAAGTGTATTATTGGATATGATATCCAAAGTATGATCTTAGATCTTAAACAAATGTAAAATAGGAGCAAAAAGTATTTATAATTAATTAGATTTATATTTATGGTCATTAATATTGTCTTAATAAATTGATACTACTTTATTTTTCAAATTTAAATACAATTATTATTCAAATATATTTTTGTTTTATTTAATTATGATTTAATTCACTTTTATTGCAATGAGTTCTAATAAATAAATACAATCAAAATTTGTATTAACATATTTTGATATACTTTATAAGTAAAAGTGTAATTAGTAAACTTAATCAGACCATCATTTGTATGTGTAAAACATTAATAGAATTTGTGTGTATTATCTACATCGCATATACATAAACACAACATTCAAGATATTTTTTTTCATTATATATAATTAAAGAAATTGATAGTCTAACAATTCATCCAAAAAGAGTCTGAAATGAATTCTTGGTGTGATTTATATATATATATATATATAGAAAAATTAATTTATGAATGTTTCGCTAAACATAACTGATTATTCTTAAAATCTCTGTAAAGAAATTTTGAGCTAAAAATTTTCAATATCTAGTATATACATTTTCTACATACTTAATCTAAATCTTAATATACCTGTTATGGCTGTCAAATTTTGTTCATTCATAATTTTAAATTCTATTTTCATTCCATAAAGAAAAATCGATTTAAAATTGGTAAAAATTAATAGAGAAGTCAAATGGTGACATTTTCAATGGCGCGTATAGCTTCATGGAGCCAAAACAAATTTTAATTAAGAGGCCCCGTATACAGTGTTGTACTACAACAATGAGTTTACAAAAGATTTGTTTAGGGCCCTTTTGTTGGTAGGGCGCCAGGTAATTGCCATTTTTGTCCATAGGATAACGCGTCACTGGACATTTTGTTAACTAATTTACACAAAAGTAAAAAATAATTTCGATTTGATTGAAAAACTAACTTTAAATTTTTTGATATACATTTTTTCTCAATTTTAATTTTATAGAAAGAGTGTAAAAGTGCGTTTTATAGAAAGTGTAAGAAATTAACTTGTTTTGGTTGAAAATTTGTGTTTAATTTTCATTTTTTTACTGTAATTAATTTCAATAGATATCATGATTTAAAATAGATACAGATTGAGAGGGAACCGAGGGAACCGTATTGAGATTTTGAAAAAATAAATCCACTTTAAACGGTAATAATTCGTTAAAAATATCTTTTTTGGACATAAAACTCTGATTCACTTAATAACTGAACAATAAAGAAAATCTGAAAGCGCATTTGAATTTAGAATATGTAATAATAATAAAAGCAGTACAAAGATTACCTATGTCGTATTTTTTTTTAATTATAACTAATATACATCAAAAATATTATCAAATGTTTATGATTTGCTTTGCGATAGATTTATTGTTTTAACATGTTTTTCTATATTGTAAATATTTTACCATGGGTACTGGTGGATGCATTTAAACATCCTGTATATTTATTTTGATCTGCAGGTTTTCTATTGGCCAGATTTAAATGCTTACCTAATCAAAACTTAGATTTGTAATATGAGCTACATTCACATTTAGAACGCAATAAAAATAATAATAAAAATTAAAAGTAAATGTTTTGGTGTAGGCGGGGTTAGTTCAGGCAGTACTCGATGAATTTGTCGTCGAATACTGTCGATATATTATGATATATAAGTTGTTTGCTTCAGAGAATGAGCAGTGACGGAGCGATAGCAATTTCATCATATATTCCAAACAGGCTAGTAAGAGAGTATCCTTGTGGTTACTGCAGTTCAGATGACTGAACTACGAGAAACAGCTATATCAAAAGGTCACGAAAAATACTCCATTTCTTAGCGAAAATCACCGATCCATGAGACAATCAGAATATGTCCGAAACCCGCATAGTAATCACTGTGTTCATTATTCATTTGAGGGTCGGGGTGGGGGTGAGGCCAAACACAATATTGCGCGATGTTATAGTACTACTATGAGTCTTTTATCTATGACTACTATGTTGTTTCATTTGTGAAAATGTAAATGGCACGATTTATATGTGTGCTAACCTGGCTTCATGTAACTGACGAGCTGTCTAATAAAAGAGAAAAAAGAAGGTGAAATATATCACTAATAACTAATATTCCAAATACTAGTTAACATGGTTTGAATCAGGGGTTCTCAACCTGGGATCATATGGCCCCCAGGGGGCCACAGGTTAAAATCAAATAAAAGGAGGTCACGACACAAGATTAGGGGGCATAGAGAGAAGCGAGAAATAAAGAAAATAGAAAAGTGAAGTGAACAGAGAAGTGACGATTAATCAAATTTAAGAAGCGCTCACAGAGCTATAGAGCAACATAGCAGCCAAAATAACTTTCAGTCAAGAAAAATACCATTTTTGGATCAAGAGTACAATATCTAAAAAGTTTCCACAGTTTTGGGTTAGAGCAAAATTGTTTTTCATGGCATTCGCTACTTCGTATTTGGTAGAATCAGATTTCCGTCGTGTGCATTATTTACTCAACCTAACGCGGAATCACCTCGACATAATGGACAGAGGTGATCCTCGGTTATTCCTCACATCAACAGAACCAGATATAAAAAAGTTTGTTTCTAATCATTAAGCACACAGGTTACATTGATCGAGAAATACTTAAAGTATATATTTTTTTTAATTATTGTATTTTGTATAAATTATAAAATTATAATAAAACATATTCTATTTACAAACAAAACATTTAAATAGCTACCTTTCTACCGGTAGGACAGGGAGGCCACAGAAAGAAAACATGGTCGGAAGGGGGCCACTGTCGGAAAAAGGTTGAGAAACACTAATTTAAATCACTGAAAATATCTGCGATGCAAATACTTTTATCCGGAATTTTTAATATTTTCAAAACTAAATATATCAATATAAAAATTATATTTTTTTATTATTTCTGCTACTTCTGTATTTAACACTGATTGGTTAGGAATTGAAACTCGGCTAATAAAACTATTAATATCTATACATAATGCTTAAATGGGTTTTGTTTCGGAATTTGATCAATAATATTCTGTTTATAAAAGTACTACAAATTCTATAAAAACGATAATTTTCGAAAAATTATATCCAAAGTTCATGCAGTATAACTTAATCCACTTCTCTGTCATATCCTGGCTTAATATGAGATCATCTGATCGAACTGCATTTAGGTTTTATAATTTTAATTATTTTACTAGTGGAGATTGTTTATTTCACCTAATTAAATACTTCTACACTAATAAACTAAATGATTTTGATCAATAACAAGGGATATATTTGATTTTATTTAGCATAAACTGATTTAATATTTAAATATTCCTTTAATCATTTTATTCACTTTAATGGGCTTTAATATAATATGCCAATGTGTGCGTTATTGTGAAGCAGCCAACGACGATTTATGTACGTCAGAGCTGTGCAACAATTTATGTGTGATTAAATTGATTGCGTTAGAGATGGATAAATGGGAATATAGCCAAGAGAAATAAATTTATTTTAGAATAGTGCAAAATGATTATTTATTTGTTATCATGTCCAACGTTTATCATTTTAAAAATTTAGTTTTCAGAAATTGTTAATCTAAGACTGGTTTCAGGTTTTGAATAATAACTATATTTGAGAGAGAAATATAAAGAGTCAGTATAGTCTGTCAAACAAGCATTACTTTTACTTTACAATGATCAATGATTACTAAACCGACAAAGATATGTTTCAAGTGTTCCTAATTTACTTTTCAAATTGAACTTTTATGTAAAAATTCCATAATATAAAAGATGATAAGTATTGTAAAATGACTAAAAATAGATTACAGATACAAATATACGATTTGTATTTTAGTAAAAACAATTAAAGTTGTTATGAAATGGAGATAAATAATTATTAAAAGTTCAAAATACGTTCATCAAGAATTTTTAAATGTAAAATTTTGTAGATATACTTTAAAACTGTAATTAAATTCATTTTCACAGATTAATTACTAATACTCTAATCTCCAAAAAAAAAATATTCAGTTAAATGTTTTTCTTTCGCCAAAGATTATCAAAATAAACAATTATTGAACATTCAATTTTATTAAAATAAGCATTTATAGTATTTAAGAAATTAATTAATTTATGAAGGAAACTTTTGTTTGTTTAAATATCAAATTTTGTTTAGAATTCATAACCTGACCTTCATAACACAGGGTCATGTGTAGACTGCGTCTTTACAATATGACAGATAATTAAAAAAAGAAAACATTATAATTTAGAGAAATATTCTAGTTGTTGACTACAAATAGCATTTGATACAGTTTGTTCCAGTAAAAAGTATGGCAGATGAAAAATAGACATTTTTTTTACAAGATCTAGATCATAGAACGTGTATAAAAGAACAATCATCGGGATTGATAAAATAAAATACAGGTTAAATATTATATAATACTTTCTTAATCAAAATATAAATTTCAGAAATGAAATTAAAGTCATTATTGTTCTTTGAACACGAATTTTAACAGCACACAGGTATTAATCCTAGTTATAAAAAATTAATCGGAAATAGCAATTTGAAGAATATTCTTAAGTCAAGAAAGTAATAAAAATTTAATGACAACTTATTGAAATTATTGGTTTAATCAGATCCTCGAGGAATTCTACTAAAAGCTATTATTAGGGGGTTCTTCTACTAAAAGTCAGTAAGATTGGATGAGCGCTAATGACGTGAGTTGTCACTGAGTCCCTAACCCCAAATATCTATCTATCATCCCTAAGATTGGAGTGGTTACTATTCAAGTTATGAGCAGTTAATGAACATATTTTTTTAATAGTTAAAAAAATATTTTTTAAAAATTTAAACACTTAGACCGATATTTATATATGAAAATGCTTATAAATAGTGTTCTCCCGAAAAATACACACATTACATGTTTGTTTTTCACATATTATGTGAAAAGTAATATAGAAATAGAAAAAAATATCAAAATGATTAAAAGTTTACGTTTGCTGGTCTTTTTTCAACATTAAAACCAATGTATTTAAGGGGATTTTTGAGAATGTATTTGTAAACAAATGTAACGACGATAAAAATATTTTTCTTAAACAAATTGTTAAGGAATAATATTTTCTCTTCTTGCAGCAATGTTGGCTGAAATAATCACTGAGGTTATAACGATTAAATCAGAAAGAGAAAGAAAAACGCCCGAGTTCAATTAATAGAAAAAAGAGAATTCTTAATCGTGACGATAGGCTACTTTAAATAGAAGAATAGCTGATAAAAAGTAATTGAATTAGAAGGTATTATTCCATCCTTCATATTCGTCAGTTATTGCTCTTATGTATTATCATCAACTGAGATTTTTGAAATATTTTTAAGAGATAAACGACTTCATAAAATGATCGATTAAACAAATCATTTTATTTCATTTTTTTTATTAAAATCTAGCAATTTTATTATTTTTTTTAAAAAAATTAACAAATTGCAGAAAAGATGAGAAACTAATATTAACATTGCAGGAATTTCTATTTTAATATAAGATGTAAATTCTTCATTTTACAACAAAAATGTATATTATCACTAAAAATAATTATCTTTTTCCGATCCAACAAATATTTGAAGTGCTTTCTTTTTTTTATAGCGACTTTTCTTTAATTTTGAGTTTTTCTTTAAGACAATCGACAACACTGAATACAAATATTAAATGTATTTGAAACAGAGGTGACATACTTTACATATTACTGTGTAAAGGTAAGTTCGTTGTTCAATAATTGTCGTGGGTTTTAGATAAGTGGGCAAGTATATCTTGCGTGGGTTGCTTGTAAGTTAAATTCCAAGAAACCATATTTAGCAATCCGAAATTTATTCACTGGTATATACGAATGAGAAGTCAAGACACTTGATTATTTCAAGTAGCGTAGATTAAAATGGAAATTCATTATAAATACAGAACAGTTTTAATTGATGTATTGCCAAACTGTGCAAAATTATTTTATTCAATTTCTATAATTATTCTAATATTAACATTTAAATAAATTTACAGTAATACAATAAAAGCTATACACTGATCATATTTATTTCTATCGCAAATCATTTGAATTTTTTGACATTTTTCTTAGATTAATGAAAATCAAGACAGTGTAATATTTAAAAATACATTGCAAACAGAAGAATACGAAGATATATATATATATATATATATATATATATATATATATATATATATATATATATATACATATATTCTATTCTATATTTCTACTAATCGAATTTTCATGGAAGTTGAGTATTAAAAGATAATAAAATGTCATAGATTATTAAAAGATGATAAGTGTCATGCACTTACACACATTTAATAATTTTGTCTGTTAATACATATTTAAAATTCGCGCTATGCTGTGAAGGATAATGGAAGAAGTGTATCCTTTTATGGGTGACGTAGCGTGTTGGCGGAGATTGTTATTAAAAAGTTCGACCAACAAGCGATACTGTTTTCAATACCGCCGTATCCAGACATGTACACAAGACCGCGCTTAATAGAGACAGGCCTTTCCTCCAGTTTTTTGAAAAATTTTTTCGGATTCCAAATTTCAAACCATCACTCATACCCACTTCCTTGAATCATATTCTTTTTTCAAAACCGGCTTAAAAGTCATGTACTAAGACGCTGGACCAAACCTTCCATTTCCATCCAACGCACATTGCAGCAATGAAACAAAAGTTCATCACAATAAAATTATTTTTGATTTTAATTTTTTGATTTAGAGACAGGCCACTCCTCTTGCAAGACAACACCCAACCACATGTTGCAGAAACAACGCTGCTCAAACGACAGGAGCTGAATTTGGAAAACCAGATCTTGCACCAACTAACTACCACTTCTACCAGGCTTTCGGCCACTTCTTGCAAGGAAAAATATTCAATTCAACAAGCTGAGGAAAACGTCCTTCGTGATTTCATCGCCACTCGCTCCCCAGGCTTCTTCGCTGCTGGTATAAAAAAATTACTTTTAAGATGACAAAACTGTGTCGATAGTTCAGGCTAATACTTGGATATATTGTACACTGGCCACATCTTTACTTGAACATTGGCTATGTCTTTACTTGATTTTTCATGATTATGAGGACATAAGTACCATAATATTTCAATTCGGTTACAAAGACACAATGGATGTTTTTGTTTTAAGTTAGGGAAATACGTGTCAATTCACAATTTCATGATTACACAATTTTACTGTCACATTATTATACGCATTTATAGCGACTGTATATGGATAATTATTTCAAATAAACAAGTCAAGAATAGAATTGGTAAATATTTTTTTTGTACAATAAAAGTAACTGTACATTTATATTTTTCGCACAAACTGCACACGTTGTAAATATTAATATCCACATAACTCAGGTATCGAAGAATCTGTATTGTTCAGTTCGACGTGCAAGGCCATCGTCACCGACACCTATTACGAATCAACAAATAAATATGTACAGATCATAACTCACGTTGCGTTATCGCTAACCAGTTTTTTTACTTTACCTACACACATATTCGCTAAATCTATTATTGTGTGTTTCCTATCGATCCATATACGGACTTCCACATTCTTCTTCATCGATAGAATGCAAGTATGACGTAGAATAACACTTATGACGTTGTTATAAAAAAGATACACAGTCTCTTGACAAGCTTAACACGGAAACAATTTATGTGCGTGAGGTTACTTCATGCGCTACTGTAATTATTGTAACAGGAGATATCATAAACGGATTTGTATTGTATTCTTTATGGTAAAACGAGATAACGAGATAATAATGTAGCTGTTAACTTGTCAATTATATATCAAATATTACATAAGTTATGTCTGGTTTTTCATACTGTAATTTAAAATGAAACATATATTTCTGTCGTCAAAATTTAATGAGAGTTATTTTTTTATTTCGCATGATTTCTTAGCATTGTTTTATCAGAGGTCCCGGATTCTACATTTATATAAAACGCGAAAACAAAATATTAAAAACGATGCCGCGCATCTTTTCTATTACAGTTCAATTTTATTCCACCTGCCTAAACTATATTCAAATTGTAGATATTTTCATCTTTTTACTACATATCTCGTATGTTTTCAAGAGTGAATTTTTTTTAAAAAAAAACACCAACGTTTACTTACTTTCTTATTATTATTATAATGACAATATTTTTTTGCATTTTATAAATACAACAAATACATCAATAACTACTTTAAAAGTTAGTTTTCGTTCTATTAGATTGGTGCAAAAATAATTTCGGTTTTTATGTATTGAGTATGAAGACGCATATATCAGTTAAACATTATATTTTATATCAAAATAAAGACCATTGGCCTGCACACATTTCTTCCAACAGAAAAACAAGTTTGCTTACACCTACAAGATAGAATTCTGGAGTCCCGGAATTAACGAATTCATCGAAAGCACTTTGAGCTAATGCTTGGTCTTGGGAAACCTTCTCTCGTAGGAAATTACACAAATGTTTAAAAAAATGATAATCTGTCGGAGACAGGTCCGGAGAATAAGATAGGTGTGGAAAGGTTTCATAATCCGGTTCATTTAATTTTTTTAAAGTCATTTGTGAGACGTATGGTCGGGCGTTGTCATGTAGAAGAATCGGTCCTCTTCGATTGATTAATTCTGACTTTAAACCATGCAACTTCTTATGCATTTTTTCAATTTTCTGACAATATTTTTCTGTTTAAGAAGTTGTAGTGAATGATGCCACTTGCCAATCATAAAACAATGACTATAATCTTTTTTTTAATGAAATTTAGATTTAGGAAACTGTTTTGGTACTTCTCCTCGGTCTATCCACTATGATGGACGTTTTCGATTGTTGTAGAGAATCCAGTTTTCATCATATATGACAATGTGGTCCAGAAAGGGATTATTTTTGTTATGTAAAAGAAGCGCCGAGCAGACTAAGTATCGCTGAATTGTTTGATGTTCGTTTTCTTCATACGACGCCCATTTACCCAACTTTTTTTGTTTTTCCAATTAGACTCAAATGTCGAATCACTGTTGAATGATCAACATTGGGTTCTTCTGCCATCTCTCGAGTCGTTTTACGTGGGTCCGCTTCAATAATGATTCTTAAATCATTATTGTCTATACCTGAATAACATCCACAACTCATCAAGGCTTTCGTTTCCATCACGAAACTTTTGGAAGCAGTGTTGAGCTGTACGCTCACTAATTGATTCTTCGCCAAAAACAAATTTGATATTTCGAGCAGTTTCTGTTGCTTTACGTCCCAATTTAAACTCATACAACAAAATCGCGCGAATTTGCTTTTTTTCCATGAATAATTTAAGAGGTTATATCCAAAAATATTAAAGAATGCAAACAATAGACATAAGCTGAAATCAGTAGTGCTAATTTCATTGTTTACAGTGATGTATCACATGACTATAATAAAAAATAACGGTAACTAGAAAAATCGGCGTCAAACTAAAAATGATAAAAACCGCAATTATTTTTGCACCAACCTAATAGGTTTGTATTTTTTAGAGTTTTTGAGAAATGCTTTTCTTATTTCTACAGTGTAGTGTGTCATAATATCGTACAAAATCCAATGTCGCTTTTTAACCACAGTAAACATATTCAAAGTGATTGGCTGAATAAGTTGAAACATTTTACAAAAAAAAAACAGCATTTATTTTAATAATACCGCCAAAATCTGAATTAGTTAAAAACTCGTTTTCTTAATAAATGACTACATAAGAGTGTATAAGTTTGTTCTCTAGAAGACGTCCTTCATGAAAATAATGTGTTAAAATTAGAATTTCTCAAGAAATATAAAAATTCTTCAAATATAAGTCTGCGTGTCAAAGTTAATAAACATTCCATATGAAATATCAACGGATTCCTTATGAATTTGTTTGTCACTAAACCCACATCCGTTCAGAAACAATTTAATAAAATTTATTATTAACCGAAGATTTCGAACACAATACACGCAATAATAAATACGTCAGCGATTCGTTGACCGACAGAAATAGAATATTAAACATAGTCATATTTATATGTATATTTAAAAATGTCTGACAATTGTTATTAGAAAAACAATCTCGTATATAAATTTGTGAGTCACGCGAACAGAATTTGTGTTGGCTTCGTGTAGAGTATTCTAGAGGCAATTTGTTGGGAGATTCCCTAACGTTTAATAAGACTCACCGTGCCAAATATAGATCACGGATTGAGCGTCGCGACGATCAACGTCACGCAGCATTCCTTACATTCCTAACTCTTGATCATTCATTGATCATTTTCTAAGGATAGAAATAACAAGTTTTCTTTTCAGTCTTTTTCGATAAATAAGGAATAGTATTTTTATTCCATGTAATATACCTAATGTGTTATGACCTTATTTATAGAGATTTGTAAACTGTACATATTTTAATACATTTGTCATAAACAAGACTATTTATAATATTTTTATTTGAAAACATATATATATATATATAAAGACAAAAAATTGTAGTCAATAATTTTTATATGAAACTAAATTGTAACCAGAATGAAACAAAAACATTTATTGCACCACACATATATCTAGAAATTTTGGATAAAAGCCAGCATCGAATATCTGATACTTTTTTTTAGTCGTATTTGAAATGTCTTTGGTTTTATTGATCTTAATGGAATTACATAACTGCTTTTTTTTTAGAAGAGAATCAAAAATGAAAAAGAAAACAAAGAGTAGAGTATCGTTGATTAATTTGTTTCAGTTAGATTTATTTATTTTACGCTCATTTTAATAATTAGGTTTATTACATCTATTTAGTTTGGTAAAAATCCGTAGTTAATTTTGAAATTTGAAAAAATTACCGCGTATAATTAGTAAATATTATGTTATTTAGATGGACACGTTTGCAGAAAGTACAATATGTAATATTCAAGTCTGAAAGTTAAGTAGTTTCTGTTAGAAATTCGAATATGGGAAAAATATGGGAAAATCATGGCAAATAGATGATGATTTGGTGTTGGTAAGTGAAAATCAATCATATAAGTTGACTGATGGAACTGGACTGATATAAGTTGAAATGTTAAATTCGAAATAATGATTTTATTAGGAAAAAGGTCAATTACAATTCGAGGTTGTGCCAGCGCTTTGTGCGCTACGGGTACAAGTGCGAGATACAAGGACCTGTAGCTTGTGCAGATGGAGGTGCTCGTCTCCAATCGTCCCCAAAGGTCGATTAAACGTATTTAATGTGTTTTATATATATATATATATATATATATATATATATATACAAAACAGAATCTAAATAAGTTGAGTTGAATATGTTTAAAATAAATTACAAAAAACGGTAGTTTCATTTCAATTATTAGATACACTAATGAATTTATTTCTTTTTTATTTCCACTAAATTATTTTTGACTATTTAGTACGTCTGTTCATTCAGATGAAATATTTTTCAAGATATATTCTTTGTATCTGATCTGGTTTAGCATATTTATTATGTAGACGTGCATAGAGAGAGGCACATATATTTTTCATTTTTAATTAATTTCCATATATTCTCTCATACCATAAATCATAAGCAAATTAAAATCTCTCAGAAATAAAAAAAAACGATTTCGTTCATTTTAATTTAAAAACGTTCAGTATAAATGTTAACAGGTTAAAATTGATCTTTACGGACCAAATGGACCGCACTGCGAAAGTTTTGCTGTTGCAAGCACCGCACTGCGAAAGACATATATGTAAACTCTTATGTGTATCTGATTTAAACTATTTCTCACTTCTTTATTGATTAAATTACTTTTTGTTTTCTTATCAAAAACTGGGCTGGAGTAACAATGTATTTATTATTTTACAGGATGAAAAATGTCAATAATGTACTTTATAAAAAAGTATTAGGTTGGTAGGAAAATAATTACGGTTTTTCCTTTCTGAATTCTAACTTTATTTTTTTTCAATAAAAGTGCCATTTCATCGAGTTTACGTTAACATCATTTTAAAGTGCATTTTTCGATCTGTAATTTGATAACATCAACTTTGGTTTTATTATTAATTTTGTTTCGAATTGGGATATTGAATTAAAGATGAAAAAAAGCAAATAAGAGCATTTTTGTGTGAGTTCAAAATGGGTGGTAAAGCAGCAGAAATTGTTCGTACGCTAAATGATGCTTTTGGTGTGGGCACTGTTAATGACGTACGGTGCAATGACGGTTCTAACAATTTCGTGCTGATGACGAAAGCCTTGAAGATGAAGAAGGTCGCGGGAGTCCTCCTCCAGTTCATAACGACCAACTGATGACGTTAGTTGAATCGGAACTACCCACAACAAGTCGAAAGCTTGCATGAAAGAGAAGTGTTAGTCATCCAACAGTTCGGGGCCACTTAAGATAGTTAGGAAAATCAAAAAAAGATTGAAAATTATTTTTCTACCAACCTAATATAAATGAATATATAATTTTCTAATTTTCAATACATTTTTAATGAGTATAAATACAATTAAAGAAGTTATTTAATATTCATTTGTAGTACAGTTTCAAATTTACCGTTGTAAATAAATGTTTGAAAAAGTGTATTACATTATTCCCTTTTTTAAATTAAATTCAAATATTCATATAAATTTCTTAACAAATAAAATTTACATGTGTAAAATGGATCTGAATTCATATTCCGAATATGATTTCATTTAACTGAAATGTACTGACACATTTATAAAAGATAAAACATGAAAGCAGGATATTCGATATCATACATTTTTCGCACATATGTTGATTATTAACTTGACGTACGTTTCGAGCTACGCTACTGACTGACTAATTAATAATTTACTCTTCAGTATTGTAAATCAATCAAATAGCCTTTACAATGTACATACATTAGCAATACAAACATGTAAGTATATGCTGAAGAATAAACAATATGCGAATATGAAAAGTAAATTGATTACGAACATGATAATAACACGGACAAAATGTATCTTAATTTTAAAGGTTATTATATTATGGATTAAATGGAACGAAACCGTACGAACTATACATATGCCTTTTTAATCAATTTGTTTATTCTATTTTTAGGCATGTTTCAGATGTGAAATGTATTGAGAATTTAATAAATTTTTGTTTTTTGTATATATTTGACGGTGGTGTAACAAGACATTGAATTTAAAGTCTGGCTGGAAAAGTTTCAAAAAATGAAAACTGAAATCTTATCGATATAAATATTTGTTTTAACTGTTATTTTGAAAAAAAAATGTTTTATCAGTAGTAGAAGATGCTTCAATTGTGTGATTGTTTTGTATCTTATTTATTGATTAATAAACAAAATGGCGTTCCTGATATAATTATGTTAAATATAAATTTTTCTTCGAATGACCATAATATACTAAGAAATTTTATCATAATTACATGGCCAATCTCTTAAAGATGACATAAATAGAATATTCAAGAAATTATAAACTAATTGTTAAAATTGAATAAATCGAAAAGAAGTTTTTACTTGATTTATAAACAATAATAGCTTTTGTGATTATCTGTAGGAAAGGTGGAGTCAAAACACCGATTTCTGTAAATATTTGACTGGAACATTAAATTTATCGATGTTGTGGGACTTATCATGTATATAAAATTGTTAGGGAATCCCATAAGAGTTTAAATTTTACAATAAGAAAAAGTGACATTGAATATGAAAATAAAGAGCTCACATAATAATAGACAGAGACCGAAGTATTATAGAGTAGTATCTGGTATTTGATTAGTTTGTATAACATGAAATATCGAATACCCAAAGAGAAAAACTGTTTGATTCGTATTAGATACTGAAAGTAGAGCAAATTCGGTCACCTTCAAAATGATTGAGAGTGTTCAAAAACAAGAATCTCCAAGCCATTATAGCCATATTGTTTTCTGTTATTACACAGAATTCGTTTCTTATTTGTCATAGAATGTCTATTCAGTTTAGAAAAAAGGTGTCTGTTGTTTCGAATAAACAAGGAATAGATAAAGAATAAATCATATTCAAAATTTTCAATATATGCCTTTCAATCAAATCATGATGCATCTTTTTTTTTATAGCTACTTAGAGTTGATTGCATGATGAATATTAAACTTCTCTACTAGTTATTTAGGTTGGTAGAAAAATAATTGTGGTTTATGACCTCCAAGTTTATATATATATTTTTGAATTTGTGGTTTTAATTAGTCCAGAACTGTTGGATGACTAACGCCTAACTTTTGTGCAAGCTCTCGAATTGTTGTGGGTAGTTTTGATTCAATTAACACCTTCAGTTGGTCGCTATGAACTGGAGAAGGACTCCAGCGACCTTTTTCATTTTCAAAGTTCTCGTCATCAGCACGAAATTTTTGGAACTATCATTGCACCGCACGTTCCTTAACAGTACCCATACCAAAAGCATCATTTTACGAGCAGTTTCTGCTGCTTTACAACTCATTTTTAACTCATACAAAAACTGCTTTTATTTTCTTCTTTTCTGTCTTTAATTCAATATCCCAATCTGAAGCAAAATCAATAATAAAACCAAAGTCGATGTTACCAAATTGCAGACCGAAAAATGTACTTTAAAGTGATATTATCATGAATACGTTGAAATGACATTCATTGAAAAAAATAAGGCGAGAATTCAGAAAACAAAAACCGCAATTATTTTTCTACCAACCGGATAATACAATTTGCTTGGTACGGTTAATATTATCGATACGGTTTGCACTAGTATAGTTCAACGATTGTACTCCTTCAACAGGCTTTTCAAAATATTCTCATCAATTGAATCCGAGTAGTTTATTTATAAAAAAAAACCAGACATAATGATTAAAATGAATGCTGGGTTGTTCGTTAAGTGATGGTTCTCCCGTTAAGCACTCCAATGATATTATAAATTTTTGCAGTTATTTTATTACCTAACTTAAACTCATACAAGAAAATTATTCATATCTATTGCGAACCCATTACGATTACATAAATTGATATAATAAAGAATGGAACATTATAATATAAACAATTTTGCTTGCTAATTTGTATGCTTATTTTTATGGCTATTATGTGGAAACAGAACAGTGGAAGTTTTCAAGCGCAGATAAAATTTATATTTCATGTGTATCGATTTAATATAAATTCAATGACACAAGTATAATGCAACAAGTATAACAAGCGAAACGCAAAAACAATTAGAACGGATTACAATACAGTACCGGCACTGTGGCTAAATTCATTTCCATAAAAGAATTATTTTCTCGCACCACAAACTATACAATTTTTTTTCTGATCGACAATGTAGGATAAATGATTATTGATCATGGCACATGGCACTACCATCAAAATACTTATAAATGACAATTTCAATGACCAATAATCATTTATTCAAGATTTTTGATCAGAAAAAAAACTATAAGCTGTGGGATGAGAAAATAATTAATTTATGAAATGAGTAAGTTTAGCCATAATAAGATAAATTTCGCTACTAGTATGTCTATTTAATCCGTTAATGTTTTATTTGGTTTAAGAAAAAAAGTCAAAATAGAATAAATTTATTTTTGAAATTTGCTTTTAGATCAAAATAAAATTTAAATTTAAAAAAGTTATCAGATATATAACAACAGTAACGCCAAAGTGTACAAAAATTGACAATAAATATAAAACCAATTGATGCAATAAAAATTAATTGCACTTCAGTTCAATATCTTTTTGAACTCATACATTTAATAACAATTTATATTGCGAACGATAAAAACTAGTTTGTCTAGTTTTAAGAAATAAGTAATCTTAGAAGTAATTGAGTAATTAAAAAGAAATAAAAATGATAACATTACAGAAAGAGATATATAAGTACAATGTGAAAATACTGGAACAATTATTATTAAAATTGCAGAGCTAAGAAATATGTATATGATTTTAGTTGATTCATAGGAAATAATTAGTAAGTTTTTGATCAGAAAAATGTTCTGCAAGTCAATTATTATCAGCCTTTATCTATAGGTGGTCTGCGGTTTATATATATATATATATATATATATATATATATATATATATATATATATATATATATATATATATAATATAGGTCATTTTGTGTAACGTAATGAGTAAAAAAACATGGAATTTAATGATCGCGTAATTTCTCAATTTAGACGTCTGAAACATAGTTTTTGATCCAAGAACATCAAAACTTTTCAATTGACTGTAGATCATTAGCTGCAGACGAATTCTAATTATGGGATACACAATGTTGACTCACATATATTTCATTGCTTAAAATAATAACAACATTTATTAGCAGATGTTGACAGTATTACATTGTGTATGTAGGAGATTGAAACAGAATCTTTACAAAGATTGTAGTCGACAAATATAGTCATATTTCTTGTTTGTTGAGGTTGTGTATGATTCAGCGACATATGATATGTGGGTGCACTTAATTCAAATTTGAATTTATAATCATAATGTGTCGAATTTCCATGTAGCATGCATATTGCGTACATATCTAAAATCGTAGTATATTTTTTTTATTATTATTGTGTAGGTCAAGATGAAAATATGAAATGATAAATGATACTAATATGTTAAATTTATAAGAATGGTGCAATCGTGGTTACGAATTATTACTTTTAGATGTTTAGGTATATTTATTTTTAATTTTATATGACAGCTGATTTATGTATGTTGATTTTGTAAAGGTACGCTTTTATACTACATACATTTTTGTTAAAATATATGTCGCTATGCAGTCCTGACACGATGGCAAAATTCACTTTCACAAATGAATTCTTGTTTCTTTCTATAAAGCATACATTTTTTTCTGATCGAAAATGTTCAATAAAAATGATCATTGATTGTTTTTGATTGTTGCTTACACGGATTTTAATGACGATGTCATCATCCTCAGAGCGTTAATGCAAAGAAAACATTTTTTTTATATCTTAGTGTTCGGAGTATGAACTAGTCAAAGGATTTTTTATGCTTATATAACATACGAATAATTTTTTTCTTACTATATATATATAGGTCAACAAGTGAGTTAAGTAACAGGATGTTATCAATTGTTGAAAATATTCTTCTAAATCCTGTCTGCATTTCATTTAGTAAGTCAGTATCTTCCAGCAACAAGTACATTGAGACGTTAATTCTTTTTGTAAAAAAAATATATTCATTATTCGTATTAGTGTGTGTTTTTTTAAAGTTACTTTCTTTTTATAAATATTTAAAATATTTTTTTCAACTCTTGTGATATTTTCTTCATAATCGTGAAAATCTGATAGACATTTTCATAATTTATGAAAAAATTAATTACTTTGGAGCAGAACTAATCGGGTGTTTCTTTAATTCCTGAAGATTTGTTTTTTTCGAGTCTATTTTATGGATCATTATTTTTATATCACTTTATTTATATAATTTATAAAATATGAGTCTAATTTTGTATCTGTGTATAATATGAAAAGCAGTATTTTATATTATTTATACATATATATATATATATATATATATATATATATATATATATGTATTATTAATTAACAATAAATATCATCGTAATTCAAAATAATCGAGAAAAAATAGTTCAACAGCTCAACAACAGTGACAATTATATTTTATTAAGAAACATATACTATAATTAATGTATTTTTTAACATTTCTTTAGTTGGCGCCCGTTCAAAAAGTATGTCGTAAGAGTAACAGCTTACGAAAAGAAATATGTTTACACAAAGTTGGCTTTGAACGGATCGTGTGTAGGTTGTTTTTGTATTTTTTATATAAATATATTTTCTATTTTTTTTATTTTTATTTTTGATACTCTGTGTGTCTGTAGAGCAACAGTGTCATTATTTTGGCACAGATATTTGCATACGTACACGCTTTTTTTTCGTAAATAACACGAGGTAACGAAATTGTAGAATGCATTTTTTCGAGCATAAAGTTATTTATCTCCTAGTTAACATACACGTCAGGTAATTTATGAAGTAATGTTAGAATAGATGGATATTATGTAAACATGCATGTTCTGTAGATTGTAATGCATTACGTTGCATTATTTTTAGCATCGTTTCTTTAGCTGCTGTTTTGCAACGCATTGTACGTTATGTTCATATACTGCATGTTTTAATTTATTTTTTTATATTTCTTTTGTCGAGAAAACAATAACATTTTTTTAATAATATGTTGTATTGACAGAAATATGTAAATATGTATATATACAGTCACGGTCATTGAAAGTGGTTCATCCTTAACATTATGATTTTACATTTTTAACAGAAAAAAATAAATTACATGGGTTTTTTGCTATCGCCCTGTTAAATATGCATCTCCTTCACAAAAATGACTCAGTTACGTTTGAAATTTCAAACTGGAAGAAGAAAAAATTGAAATCGTTAGTTTAGTGAGTGTCGGACTATCAACACTTAATATTTCTAAAAGAACTGGATGTTCTCAGACATCAATGATAAGATTTTTT
>CM068319.1:16924921-17009921 GCA_034766995.1 Acanthacorydalis orientalis
ACAAAAAACATACTAAGAATGATTTTTAATATTTAACGATTAATATTTAATTTTTTTTAAATGATTTTCTATACTTTACAAAAGTATTCACCATGCAGAACAGAGACTAAAGGAGGAAAAGCTCATTCAGATGACCTTCCATTTTCGATTAACGGAGAGATATTTCCCTTCGTCCTGCTGAACTACAGATAATAACAAACTAACTTCACAGCGAAGATGCGTTGTTTGCGCAAGACATGATATCAGGACTAACTCATGCTATGAATGATAAAAGTGTAACATTGGTCTATGTATTGAACCCTGTTTCGAAATTTACCATACAAAACAAAATTATTAAATTTCCGAGTTAAAAGATATAATTTACTATTTTTAATGTGGATTATGATATAAATGTTCAATGAAATAAATGAGTTTGTTAAAGTTTTTACACTTTACTTTTCAAATTATTTCAGGTATAATCAATATATGTTGCATCGAAACTTCAAATTTATTCAGGCCAACGTGCGCTTTATCGTAAAAACTGGGCAGCGTCCACAGCTAAAGCTTTATTTCGCATAATTCAAGGCTGAAAGGGTTAAATAAGTAAATATAACATCCAAGTATATTTGTGTAAGAAGTTAATTATAGCCAATCTACAAAAACAATTTTCGAAGGAAATATCCTGCATTCTATCAGAACTGTAAGACACATTTCAACCTCGTTCTTAATGTATTAGGTTATGAATTATAATCGGATTTATAGTGTAGGGCATACTTTAAATATATACCAATATTGAATCTTACAGTAAATCGCTTTGTCAACTAATAGCCTTTCAATGAATGTTGTGTGTGCTTTAATAAAAAAGTATCTCTACAGATTGACAACATCTTCAAGTATATAATAATTAATTATTCTATAATAAGTAATACATTACATAATAGTTAATAAGTAACATATTATTAAAAAAAAATGCTTTACTTCGCACAACCCAAGACTGAAAGGGTTAATATGCTGCTTTTCAGATAGCATCGTGTTCACTACTGTTCTGTGATGTTATGCTAACTGACTGGCCAAGATATATCGTTTTTTTAAATGTTAAGGTCGGCACTTCAAAATCTTAAAACGATGAGAAATTATTTTAATTTAAAACATAGTTTAATTGATTCAATTTAAAGGCACCGAATAATTTTTTACACCTAAGTATATAGTTATATATATATATATATATATATATATATATATATATATATATATATATATATATATATATATATATATTATACACACGTTATTTTCGTTTATTGAATAGACAAATAATATGTCCAAATGATATTTTAAAATTAAAATTCTTTTTTAAATCAAAATCAAATATATACAATTATTACAAATGAATCACTTTTAGGTGTTTTTTCCTTGGTTAAATGATACTTTTTTGCGATTATCACGAAGGGATATATATATATATATATACATATATATATATATATATATATATGTATGTATGTGTATGTATATATATATATATATATATGTTATTCATATTGATAATATTATCATTCTGACCCTTTTTGAACGGTTTTTTCGGTTACTTTTTCTGCATATAAATTATGTTATTATGGTCAGTTGTTGACAGATGCATGCATATCTAAATATGTATGCGTGTTTCTTTCACAGATCAAATGTTATACATATTTATAATATTTATATTAACATCTGTAACACTAAATAAAAAACGAATTGCAGTGCCCATATATAATAGAAGAATCTGTCAATACAATCAAATTATAATATGGGTTCCATGGGCGTACCCCACAAATCATTCTGACGTCACGAAACCGTCGTAACAAGAGTCACGCGAGTCCAATGTGGCCATATTTGGTGATCCCTGCTCTGAGTCAGCCAGCACGTTTCTGTGTGTATACGTGTGAATTAAGTGTTTTTCTTTGCGCCACTTATCCACATATCGTACCTGTTTATGTAAATGTTTATGCATAATGAAATTTATTTCGTTACTGTTGTCGATGACCTTGTGTTCGAATGGCGAAGGACGTCGGGACGTTTTTTTCCCTTCTTTGATTAAAAAAACTAACGCGATAATACTTATGAATGAATTTAATTAATGCGTCCGTTCTTTTTGACACTACGTTCTAATCTGAACGCGAATTATCACAGCACGAGATTTGTAAATATGTAGTTAAATTATGAATATATAAATGTAACTAATGTTAAGTTATATACTTTAAATCGTAGCTACATTTTTAATCCTAAGTATTATTTTCAGTTCAGTTTAATAATGAATGAATTTAATTACGACTGAATTCAAAGAACTGATAACCATCTAAAAATGATTATTTTATTACATAATTATTTAATTGACTTGAAACACGATATGAAAACTACTGTGGGATTTATTCAAAACATAGTCTGGTACACTACTTATTTTTAACATGGATATTTACGTTTGAGTAGACACTCAAGTGAAATTATTTATAATAAATTAAATCTGAATTGTATTATATAAATTAAATTGTAGATTCTTGAACAATAACATATTTGATCGAATCACTTTTCATATGTGAATACATTGCAAATTCGAGAAGAAGAATAACATATTTTTGAACGATGAATAAATTGTGCACTTACCTGTTTTACAAGCACCTGTCGAGATAGCTGAAGAGAAGTCGTTTCTAGTTTATGCAGGGATGATAATAGCATTGCTGACATTCTTGGTATGCATGGTAGAGTTGTTATCTTTGAGAACTGAAACAAATGATAATTTAAAATTAATAAATATTTTTTTAACCGATTAATGCACTGCTCCGTGACGTATGTATGGGCACTGTAAACTGTAACTGGTGCAGTAAGTGCTAGTTTGGACTCGGTGTGGCGCATTGTTTTAAAATTTATCATATCGAATTAAACTTTTAATTAAGATCTAAATGTATTTTCATTTAAATAAATGAATTGTAATTAGCTTAAGCTATAATTTTCTGCAAAAAAATGATTCTTTTTTCATCCCAAATTAATAAAAATATTATGCATTAAGGAGTTAATGAATTTTTTTTACAAATAGTACATTAAACATTATTTACATTATAATACATATTTATTTTAATATATATTTCAATACATTTATTGTTTAAATATATATATATATATATATATATATATATATATATATATATTTAAATATATTTTGTTTTTTTTTCCCTATAAGAGTAATCTGAATAAATCTCATCATTTTTACTTTTTTTTCCGAATTTAGAAAGCAAAATTATGTATAATTAATAGTTTTACGTGAAGATGGTTTACTGGAGAGTTGAAAAATATTTTATTATTTCAAAAAATATGTTTAGATATTCGAAGAAATTTATAATTGTATTAAAGGTAAATTCATTTTTTTTTTAAAAACATTTCTGTTTAGTGACATGAAACCTATTTTATCTATATACGAAGTAAAATTACAATTTGATAATAGATTTTTATGAAAATAGACATTTATGTTTTTTTATATTTAAATTGTGAACAATTGTGAACCTTCTATTCTTTACATATCATAGAGCTATCGATTTCAGACCAGGATCATATTTACGGACAATTAATAAAATATAAAATATAATCTATTTACATAGATTACAGCGCTTTGAAATTGTACAGAAAGTAACCCCTAAACTTTTCCAAATATTTGTAGATTCCGTATTTTGATTCAGCTGTCACAAGTTGGAGTTTGTTTGAAAATTGATTACTTCTACAGTATAGTTTTCTGGCACTGTGATTTAACTCACTTTCACAAATGAATTTTTCACTCATCCCATAAATTACCAAAAAATTATAATCAAAAATGTTCAATAATTAATTACAGTTAATTTTTTATTTTTGCTCGTGCGCATCTTGATGGGGCTACAATTATCGTCAGAATGCTAATGAAAAATCTGAAATTATACACTTTCGATAAGATGAATATACTCAGTAAAAAAATATATACTTTTATAGTCTGTTAATTTATTTAATCGTATTGAATTTCAATAAAAATTAGGCTGTAGAATGTTTCACAACCTGTCTTAAATTCACCATACTTTACACCTTTTATTCGAAATTCGCCCACGATTGCATTCATAATCGCCTACTACAAAAAGAGAATGGATACGTGAATAAACTTAAACATAATATTGATATTTTTTCTATACATATATATATACATATATTCTCAATAAATTGATATACTATAATATTACAGGTTTGAGTAACTTTTTGACTTTGAACAATTTCGAAAGAATAAAAAATATCAAACATTTAAATCAATTTATCGGTTTTCATGATATGATTTGAATATTCTGAGGCGTTATTTTGTTAAAAGATGCTTCGGTTTTTGTTTACTGACATATCTGCTGCTAGAAAAATATATTATTTGATATTTTTTTTTAAAAAAAGCAGCGTTATGAATTTTGTACCAATGAATATAACAGACACAACAACTTTAAAAACAGAACATGTTAAAATTATCATTGGTTTTTATTTTATTTCTTCTTTTATTTTTTATAATTTTTCTTAATATATATATATATATATATATCTTTCACTGATTCTCTGAAGTATAAGTGAAGTTGTCTGAAATGATTGAATTATTTTGAAATTCAGAATGTATTAACAATCCAGTATTCTATTTTTTATTATTAAAAACAGAATATAGTAAGCGAATAACTTTCTTTTTATAGAAAATTACAACTTTGATTTAAATACTAAACTATTTAGTCATATGGTTTTAGTCATATTTTTATTTCATGGAAATTTCTTCAATATATAAATATTTTTTGTAATAAGGTAGATTAAATGAAATTAGTTGCAAGTTGTTTCATTACTGTTCATTATATATATATATATATATATATATATATATATAAACATATGCATGTATTGTTCATTACGAATATAATTTTAAATGTTATTAAACTGGGAATATCGCATTAATTTTTAATACATTTTACTATTTTGGTCATTCCTGTTCTGTACACGACCTTCACAGCAATGAAATGACATCCAAAATTATTGTTTTTGAATTAATGCATTTAGGTCAATTGAAGTATGCAGTATTTATTCGTCCTGCTATCACACAGCAAACTACAAACCAGACATGTTTATTTGGAACAAGTATTTTGATATTTTTTAAATTCCAGTTTGGAAAGATATTCGCATTTTTGAATTCTATCTGATATATACTTGTTTGCAAATACATGTGCATAAAACAAAAATATATTTAGCACAATTTTTAAACAAGTTTTTTTAAAAAAATACTATTAAGTCCTTATTGAATATTCAGTCTACTTAATTTATCTGTTTTAAAACATTGATATGAGTACATGAGATAAATCTAATATATATATATATATATATATATATATATATATATATATATATATATACATTCACACACATACACACACACACACACACATATATATATATATATATATATATATATAAATACATAGTATCACAAGAATGAATGAGTAGTAATTGTCAATGCTTTCTACCCACAACCGTAAATATGACGAAATTTCTTAAATTATATCTGTGTTAGCAATGACGCCTGTTTTAGCTCAAAAACATACTGTGATTCATATATTGTTGTAGAACATTCCGGAAAACTCTACGTTTACTTTAGTTCTCGTTAATAAAAAAAATATGATCATTTTTGTTTTCAATATAACCTTGTTCGATCTGTTGAAGGTCATATGAAGTAATATTTAATCAACAACAATATGTAGATGTTAGTTGACACATACTTTTATAATAAACATGTGTTAATTTTTCCATTTTAATATAATTTCTTAAATTTAATCGTATTGTTTAGTTTGAAGTCACAGAATCATATAGTTAGAGTAATTGATAATTTAGATGAATCATACACGACTGAAAACCTACAATTATAACTTCACATCGTTCCTTACTTGGCGATGCTGATATGATTGAGTTAAAAATATTGTTAATTTGTGTAGGAAGGGGCGTAAATGATTGAAAGATATGTGAATATCGTAGGTTTTAATTTGATCTCTCTTTATAATTAGTCATATCGAATTAGAACTCGTAATTAAATTGTTTTTAATTATCAAACGATAATATATGTTATAATTAAGAATTAGCGTTTACACATGTATGTGCTTTAGTAATAATCTCTCTCTCTTATATATAAAATTAGAAATAAATATTTATTTACAAATACATACGATTTCTTATTAATGTTGAATATAGATATGGTTTATTTTTCTTTTCCTATACATATATTGTCATAAATAATTATTCTTCATCTCACAATCAACAAAAAAAAATCTAGTCAAAAATAGTTAATAAATCATTAATGGTTGTTGTTTGTGCGCATTTAGATGGTGGTGTCATCATCTTTAGATCACTAAAACATAGAAAAATCAATCAGAGATTTTTCTGTACCTTGGTACGCTGAAGATGATGGCATCATCATCTAAATGTGCATAAACAATAATGATTTATTAAATATTTTGATTCCAACGTTATTTTGTGGTTTGTGGGGAGAAAAAAGATTTCATTTATGGAATTTAACGAGTATCAAATATATTTATACATGGATTTTTATAAAATGTATTCATGTTCATATATTAATATTAAAATTACCCTTTTCTTAACATATTTTTTTGTAAATTTCAACTTATATACACATCTATTAAAATAATCAGAATATTAAAATCGATAATATAGAAATATTTATTCCGCAATACAGCACTAAATAATACACATCAACTTTCATCGTTAATATGTTAGGAGGTAGTTTAAAAAAACACCAATCTATATGCTTACTATTTGTTTAACTAAACTTTAATATATATTTGTAAATTACGATGTAATTGAAATTCAATAATTCTTTACCGAGTAATTTTGACTAATTATTGATATTATAAAATTTCATTAAATTAAAAAGGAATAACGAATTAAATATTAAGTATCAAATTAGAGACACATTATATAGACCCTTCATTATCAGATCCTGAACAATTTTGAATCAAAAAGTAAAAAAAAATATTTTGATATAAATTTAATACATATTTATACATACATACATATATATATATTTATATATATATATATATATATATATATTAATTTAATACATATATATATATATATATATATATATATATATATATATATATATATATATATAATCAAATATCTCTATATTAGGTTGATGATTTATCTGTTATGAATTCAAATACAATTGTGTGGTTTATATTACATTTCATAAGCAAAGTAAATGTTTGGCTGGACGTTCAAGCAAATGAAATTAGTATTTACTGGTCAACTTTTTCAAGGAAATATATATATATATATATATATATATATATATATATATATATATATATATATATATATATATATATGAATGATTATATGTATGAGATTCCTAATTAATGAATGCATGTGTATTTTTCTTGAACTAAAATGGTAACAATGAATTGGCGCCAAAAGTATGATATTTTTCTGAGAACAATTCAAATCACCACTCTGATACAATTCTACTCTCTGCACAATTTGTGTAACACACCTACACACAACAAAACACAACGCTTGAGCGCATGCCAGAAATTGAGCCAGGAGCTCCCTCCCGTATGTTAATGTGACGCGTATGCGCCATCTTGCAGTGTACGATTGAGAAAACAATCAGCTATACTGAACAAAGATCAACTATCACACTTAAATAATAATAACGCTATCTATCTTTTACTAGTAAACGAAACAGTTTTGATGCAGAAAATGTCAACTCTGAATGCGATTCTAGATAACAGAGGATAATAATATACGAACGCTGTCTCTGTAATATATCTGTTACTTTCTAATACTACATGTACGAGAGATAGATATTGTGTTGTTCAAGGAATTCAGTATCTCTGTCTCTATTATAACAAACAAAAATTAAATCCTCCGCAATGTTACCTATTGCGAATGCTATTTAAAACATAATTTCTTCAGAACACACTCAGATCGTAAAAGTCGTTTGTAGAGTTCGCACATTCGTGTAAATTGTGATAACAGTGTGCAATAGTGCAATTTTAATTCGTGTTATTTTTTTAAATTATTGTTTGTGTGTTTTTTTTTTGATATCGTATTAAATTTATCAACAATGGCTGACGGTGGTATTAAACGCAACATCCCCATCAAATTGGGCGACTTCAGTGTTATTGATACTGAATTCAGTAGCATCCGAGAAAGATTCGATGCTGAAATGAGAAAAATGGAGGAGGAGATGAGCAGATTTAGGCACGAGTTAATGAACCGGGAATCAAATAATTTCTTCAAGAGCACAACCAGGTATTTAAAATTGATTTATTTTGATCATTATTTAGTATGTGGTTTTAATTTAACATACGTGTATTAACAGTAATAATTAATATTTAAAATATTATATAATTAATTTTGTTATATAATTATTAAAAAAATTGATTTGAATCAACTTTCCGGATTGATTTAAATAAATTTCTAGTGCGATTTGACTGGTGACTAAAGAGTTTTGAGCTTGTATCCTACCTATGACCTTTTGTATAACATTTACTTTTTTTATTGCATATAATAATTTAGTCTATATATATATATATATATATATATATATATATATATATATATATATATATAATTATTTAATTTTTTTAATTAAAATAAATAGATTTTTATTCTTCATTACTAAACTAAAAACCAGGTATTTCGTAACAAAATTAATGCTTTTAAATTTTAAATATTTATTGTATATTGATTCTTATTTATTTCTAATAAGATAGATTTGATTGAATAAATGAATAATTTCAAATATGACTGAAAAATTATACATATGCATACATACATGTGTATATATATATATATATATATATATATATATATATATATATATATATATATATATATAAAGACATCTAACTACATGCGAGTAAAGAAAAATTTAATTAATAAAAAAAAATTGATTTCAATATTGTTTCTCCTTTTCATGAAATTAAACAATATCTGTGTTAGTTCTCTGATAAACTGAAATTCGAGTCAGATCTTCAGTGATCTGTACGTAGTAGGTTCACTGCATATTGTAAACTTGGATAGTTGAGATCACTCCTAACGTCTGTTTCTAAATTTAGCCAGTTTATTCTTGGCACTAATCCCAGGAGTTGATATAAGAATTATTTACGTCTTCCAATTCGTCTAGAATATTCTTTAATGACTTTCTCAAAATGGATAGTGTGTAATCGATGCCTGACCAATTCTGAATTTTATTCTATAGGTTATATTAGAAAGATAACGATTCTAAAAATCGTTTACTTATTTAATTATTGAACGCGATAAAATTGACAGGTTTATTTCAAATATTTGTTTAGTAAATATATTAAAAAATATATATTATTACATATTATTTTTCTCTCTTTCTCTCTCTCTCTCTCTCTCTCTCTATATATATATATATATATATATATATATATATATATATATATATATATATGTAAATATCTGTTTGTGTGTATATATGTGTATATATATATATATATATATATATATATATATATATATATATATATCTGTGTATATGTATCCCCTAATAATAGTATGGTCTGTAAGTATAGAACAAGTTCAGTGTATTTCCAATGTGAATAGTAATTGTATTATCAGATTAGAGAAGCAGAATATACATGTCTGTATTGGTTATTGAAAGTATAATACTTTGCCAAGTTGTCTCTACGATACAATAGATGTTGCCTTTTTTCAAACTTGACAATAGAAATAAATTGCCTGTATCGTGCTTTGTGAAAGCTACACATTGAAATGATTTTGACATTGAATTCAATTGTAAACAGAAATGGCAAATTCGTGCACGACTGCAATCAATTTAATTTAGATATATAGAAATGTTTAATTTGGATTCATAAATGATTTTTATTTATATTGGTTTCATGTAAAAAAATCCGATGTTTATTGATTCGTTCAAATACTGATAAAGGTAGATAAAGGTGTTTAAATATGAATTAAAAGTTATTTATTTACAACTTGAAAAATGTTTCAACAAAAGTATTTATCATACATAAAATGATATAAACAAATATATATATATATATATATATATATATATATATATATATATATATATATATACATAAATTATTCCAAGAAAGTTATTAATTCATGATTCTATCTATACAGTAGTATTTATCATTCTTTAGATAGCTGTTATAGTAAAATTGTATAAAATTTATTCGAAAAATAATAAAATAGAATAATTGTTACTATTATTATTATTGTTTGAATATTTTTTTAACTCGAGACTTGTTTTAAAATAATACCTGCTTATTTTTTTAATCACGTATCAAAAATATAAAGTAATCGATTAATTGAACGGAAGGCAATTAAATATTCTATACACACCAGTACAAGACTTGTATACTCTACACGCAAAGGTGATTGTAACAGCCAGATGGGTTTTATTAATCAATGTGTTTTAAGTTCGATTTAAAAGTCAACGAATGGAATGTTTTATTCAAGAAACGATTTTTTCAATCGTCACATACATAACAGTGGACGTAATAAATTGTAAATTTATGAAAAATTGTATGTTTTAATATTATTTTACAAAAATGGCCTGACATTCGAAATACAACGAGAAATTTTAAACCAAAATATATTTCGATTCATATGAATGTATTTATTTTATGGGCTGAATTTCAACAGTGAATTTTTATTCATTATTTTTATTTAATACATGGTTTATTTTAATCTTCTATCATATGAAACCCCATATATAGTGATTATTAAAAAGAAGTCTTTTTAATAAATTATTTCTCAGTATACTATTTTTTTATTAATAACTTGATTCCTCTGTAAATACTCTTTTGGCTGAATTAGATCTTTAAGACACTGTTTTTACAAAAAAAGTATAAACGAATGTCGAATTTAACACAACTGACTGATTTAAAAGTCTAAGCTTGGAAAATAAAATGAAGTTGTATTAATAACGAGTTTTTATTATGATAAGAAGCGAAATCAAAATATTTTCATAAAATAGTAATAACACTAATTTATTTACTTGAAAAAATCAAGTTTCAGGTGTAACTTTTATAATTGTTTTTTTTTTTAAAGAAAATAATCAAAGTTATGCAGTAGAGAGTTAAAACGCTATTAAGATTTAAATGTATAAGCGTTATAAGTATTTTTTTTTTTTATTAAAAACTGACATATTAGATGTATATATTCGAATTTAGACACATTGATTAATACTTCTTCTCGAATTTAGAGAAGAAGTATTAATAATTTATACATTGATTGATTTACAAACTATACCTTTTTCTTGTAGAATGACAATAAAAAATCACATTAACTTTATGAGTTTATTTAATTAAAAATATATTTGTGCAATTGCTCAGAGAATAATATATTTTGTTTACTAAACTCAATGTTAAATGAGTTGAAACTGTATGATAATACTAAGAACATTTTTTATTTTATATATTTAGTTGAATAACTTTGACCGTTAGCGATTCGTCTTCAGTTTTTTTTTCAAAAAATCAATCTAAATAAAAAAAATAGAAAAAATAAAACTCGTCTCGTAAACAATTACTAGAATATAGATAAAAAATATCTTAATCTATATACAAATAGAATCTTAAATGATGATAATTCATATTGCAAATAATAACAACAATACACATACATATGTGTGTGTGTATATATATATATATATATATATATATATATATATAAATATATATATATATAATATATATATATATATATATATATATATATATATGTATGTATGTATTGTATGTTTATGCACACCCACACATTTCGTTTAACTTTGAAAAGAGGAAAGTATTGTCTCTATAAAAATATTCATTAGTGTATTTATACACCCTCAGTTCCGTATTGAAAATTTTATTATTTCCATACAATACAAACACAACATCGTATATTGCGGTTATAAACTACATCCAATTCATAATATCACCCTCGTTTTTACATCCCCCTTATACATTTAACACTGCTTCTCGACGATGCTTAAAGCTGTTCACGCAAATGGGGGCTAAGCGGAAGTGACAAGATACAATTCTATGTATTGTCTTGCATGGTTTTGCACATGCATCGGAAAAAAGGTACCCATTCACAGTTTATTTTTAAGATAGAATCAGCTATTATTAGACACATAAAATAAAAAAAAATGTTAGAACATGAAATAAGGAAATTAAAAATGTAAAATACGTATTCAAATATAATATTTTTAGATTCAACTGTATGCTAATGTACGGCTCATTAAATATTATAATATTTTTATATAAACATATGTAGTATGTTCTTTTATAGTAGTTCTTACTATATTTGTAGAATCGCTATTATTATATTCAAATCGACGTTATTATTCATAGTTGAGAATTATTACTAGTGATAAAAAACGAGTGTTGTATTTGGATGCAAGTCTCTACGGGATGACATTTATATGAACTTTTTTGTAAATTGCACGAATATCTATATCTATATCTATCTATCTATATATATATATATATATACATATATATATACATACATACATTTGTAATTATTAGTGAAAAATGATATTACAAGAAACATTTGTTATTTGTCAATAATGGAAACAGTTTTAAACTTTTATATACTATTATGACATTTATCTTTTTAAAAAAATTCTTCTTGCTTGTTTATTAGCACAGTAAGTTTTTTTCTTGTTTTTTTTTTTAAATAAAAGCATTTTAAAATAAATGTTTTCGCAGTGATATATAATTTGTAACATCCTTAAGTTATTTTTAGAATAAATATAATATTACTACACATGCCACTAATCAGTGGACACAAACAGACATTTGTCATAAAATTTTTTGCGGTTTTTATCAAGTGAATTCCATGAGAACTAAGCCTCAAAATATTCAATGTCGACTTTCTTCGGCATTTTTGGACATCTATTGGGATCGAATTGGATGCATTTGTGTCTTTGGAATTATATGATGTTATTACAGTTCTTTTTAGTTATTGTAGATGATTTTTTTTAAATAAGAATTAACCAATCTAATATTTTTTTCAATAATATATGTAAGACATATATGTAAACTTTTATGTATATCTTATATCTGATTTAAATTATTTCTCATTTCTTTATTGATTAAATTAGTTTTTGTTTCCTTATCAAAAACTGGGCTGGAGTAACAATGTATTTATTACTTTACAGAATGAAAAATGTCAATAATATACTTTATAAAAAAGTATTAGGTTGGTAGGAAAGTAATTGCGATTTTCGTTTTCTGAATTTTAATCTTATTTTTTTCAATGAAAGTGTCTTCATTATGTTCATGTTGATATCATTTTAAAGTGCATTTTTCGTTCTGCATTTTGGTAACATCGACTTTCGTTTTATTATTAATTTTGCTTTAAATTGGGCGATTGAATTAAAGATGAAAAAGAAGCAAATAAGAGAGTTTTTTGTAAGAGTTCAAAACGGGTGGTAAAGCAGCAGAAACTGCTCGTAAACTAAACGATGCTTTTGATGTGGGTATTGTTAAGGAACGTACGGTGCAATGGTGGTTTCAAAAATTTTGTGCTGGCGACGAGAGCTTCAAAGATGAAGAAGGTGCTCGTGTCCTTCATTAAAATTAGGCGTTAGTCATCCAACAGTCCTGGGCCACTTAAGACAGCTAGGAAAATCAAAAAAGAGAAAAATGTATATGAACTTGAAGGTCATAAACTGCAGTTATTTTTTTACTAACCTAATACATACAGAATACTGTATAAATATATAGACTTATATTCGATATTTGAAAATAATTCTTATTGTGAAATACTATCATTAGACTATCTTTTTTTAAAAAAAAAGTTAATTAGTATAGATGGTGGTTATTGGGGTTTTAGTGCTCTTCGACAGCTTTAATAAGAATAAAGTGTTCTGTTATGACGAAGATAATGTGCATATTTTTTCTTAAATATATAATAAGAGAAAGACTATTAATGATTATAGATAAAAACTATTGAAAATCACAAACTACCAGCCAAAGATAAGACAACGACATAAATATTTTATAAAGCATTAGGTTATTCGAAAATAATAATATTATTGATATTTTAAAATATAGTCAGAACAAATAATAATAACTATTAGTTAATGAAAACCATTTTCTAAATGTATTTATGAGAATTTTATATCTTTGCTTATCGTAATTATTGTTTGTTATACTAAACTCTGTTTAAAAATAATTAACTGTCTAAAAATGTTTGATAAGTGATTTTTTGTTTGATGCGAATCAAGTATGTTATTGAATGAAAAAAAATTATATATATATATATATATATATATATATATATATATATATATATATATTAATTAATTAATATATAATATGTAGTAAATAAAAATTACTCACTACTTAAATATAGAGCATATGTGTATGGTCATTCAACAGAAGAAAGGTTTGTCAAAGAAAATATTTATAGCACGCTGTTTATTAAAACTCACATTTGTTCTGAGAAAACAGGTGATATTCGTGGCCAATTTCAAATGAGCAGTTATTAAATTAAATTAATGTAAACGTTTAGACAGTTTGTGACAATGAACGAAATGAATGAATTAAATTTTCTTGTCACAGGTGGAAGATTAAAAGTGTTTTATTTTTATAATGAACATCATTTAATATATTAAAAAAATATTACATGTTCTAATCGAATAAAAATGCTATTACCTTTTTTCTGTTTGTTTATATATAGTTTGTTCTGTAGAAAATAAGAGTGTTTGAATATTTCAATTTATTGATTAGTTTTTATTTTTAGGACGTGCACTGACAAGAAATTGTTATATTTAAACAGCTTTTCATTAATGTGTTCTAGATATAATGGCGAAAACTAGAAATTAATTTATGATACTGAGATATAATTATTTCATATATTAAAATTGATTTTAATAAAATATGGCTTACATTGATTTAATTTAAACTATTGGAAATAATGGTATTTTTATAGCATTGTGTTTATAATTTTATAAATTAATTTTATCTAATAATACAAACTAGTTATCTTATATAAAAAGTTATTAGTTTATTAAAATAATAGAATTTTAAGTCAGTAATTAAAAATTCTTCTGTTTTAAAAGACTGAGCTCGCTGATACTAAAATATCAACAATTTCATTTAGAAGAATGCTTAAGTGTATTAGATTAGTTAACAATGGAACTGAAACAAGAGCACTTAAAACTATTAGACAATGAATAATTCGTTCTTTAAAAAAAAACACCTGTGTAATTACTGAACTCGTAAATAACGAAAGAATAGGTAACAGTTACAATCGTAACATAAATTACTCGTCTAGGAACACAAAACAATACATAAAATGAACCGATTGCTGTTAAATTTTCTCAGTGTTCCTTATTAGATGTCACAGTTTACGAAACGTGAAAATAGACAACGGCAAATACTGTGGTGTGGTGTCGTGCGTCGAACATCCGTTGTTTGTTTATAGGTATTCAGCCATAGTTCCACATTTCGTCGGGTTCAGGCTATATCGTTCTATATGTGTTTTAGACGAGGCCGACACGAAATTGACTAAGGATAGACTATATAAATGTGCTCGTAATAAGAGCGTGAGTTCCATGCTCGAATAGCCCACTTGGCACTAATGGAGTGTCATCGTCTGATAGACGGCGTATAAGGATAAAAACACGGATCGATATTTCATCAGTTCTCTAGGTTAATCGTGCTACATCTGTTGATATTATTTTATGTTCGATTCCACGCGACGAATTCCAAAAGTCAATGTACTAATGATAATTAATTTCAGACTAAACAGTCGAGACATTATACATACATACATATATATATATATATATATATACATACATACATATATATATATATATATATATATATACATATATATATATATATATATATACATATATACATATATACATATATACATATATATATATATATATATATATATATATATATATATATATATATATATATGTATGTATTTATATAATATTTGCGATACTATACCAGAATTGTATCAATTTAGCAGTTATAACACTAACAAATATCCTTTTTTATTCAGATATTAACGTTTTTGTGAAATATTCTGATTGATTTCTGAGCTATTCATATGCCTGTACAATACATTTATACATTTTCCACTCATAACTCAAGAACGAGAAGATAGCAAAAAGTAACAATTACGGTAGAATTAGCAATATTCTAGGTAAAGATCTCATTCAATTTTTCTGGAAATCAGGGACAAAACTTTTTTTTGTAGGTAGATTTCGACTCACTATTTTTCCAGTGTTATCGTTTATAACTTGATGCATGCCTTTAATTTACACCTAGGATAATATAACGGGATTTTAGGATGGATAATGAGATTCATATAAAAAAAGTCAGAGCTCAAAATTCTAATGTTTGTAGCTTTTTGTTATAGTCCTTTGTTGTATATAAATTCTTTTATACCGATATTTTTGTAAAGAAAAAGCAAAAGAGTCGTAATAAATCACGAATAAGTTTAGTAAACCTCTTTTATATGTGTGTATATATATATATATATATATATATATATATATATATATATATATATATGTGAGAGAGAGAATATGCATATACATACTCATACACAAAATTGAACATATATAAATATAATTTATTAATTCGACTGAAAAATGTCAATGTGGTATTTGTAAAAATGTCAAATGTAGTTTATAATATTTGTATATATATATATATATATATATATATATACACATACACACATGCATTTTCATATATACATAAACACATACTTATTCTGAAATACACACAGTGGGAATAATTAAAACGTCAGTCTGTGAAATTATCTTTCTAATCTTGTTTATTAATGAGTCTGTATGCATAAGTAAGTAAGATGCAAAATAGGGAATTAGATGTATAATAAGATCTGTATTCTAAATGAGATTTTTTTTATATAAAATGTTAAAAGTACAAAAAATAATAATTGAATGAAGAACGTATCAGAGAAAAATCTTACGTGTTCAATTATAGTAACAAATAGACTAGATAAAGAAGTTGAAAAAATATTTATATATATATATATATATATATATATATATATATATATATATATATTAATAAAAACTCCTGTGTCTTATGGAATTAGAATGTATTCTTTGAGTAAGTAACTCACAGTATACATATTTTCGTTTGTGGTGATAACATAAAATTAGTTTCCTGAAATGTCTGTTTATTAAACATCTAGTTCTTGGACGAAAAACACTAATTTCTCTCGAGAAAGGGGAAAGAAAGCGCGGTTAAAATATTTTGCGTGCGTATATGTTATTTGTTGAAATTTATTTCGCAGAATTTATATTTGACACATAAAATACTTTCTATCGTTGAGAATACGTTATTAAACTTTGTCGACTTTATAACATAATTAAAAAAGTTTAAATTCTTCCGAATCGAATAAATTAAACAGTCTGATATCGTGTCATGAAATAAACCGAAACTTAAATTAACAGTACAATTTATTTATGTTCTATGAAAAAAATTAATGTATTATTTATATTAATGAGTTTCTATTAATTTTCTGTACACTGAAAATGTATGTATGTTTATATATATATATATATATATATATATATATATATATATATAAAAAGCACATATCGAATCGTATGTCATGAATCGTAGAAAATATCTAACGTGGATCGTAATTAGAACAGTTTTGAAACCTTCTGTATTAGATATACAATTGAAAATGTATTTATAATAGTCGTAGACACAGGAAATTTAAATCTAAACTCAAGTCGATTGTAGACATAATAAACCGTTCAAAGATAAATCAAGATAAAAAGTAAAATGAAAATGTTTACTTCATCTCTTTGTTTATCTGAATTGTAGACATAAAACATTTATGTAAATAAATAGATGGATGTAAATACGTTATAATATCTACAAACATATGTCAGATTGTTGTATGTAGAGAGAATACTGATAGATTATAAAGAAGAATCCGAATACGAATAAAAAAAGACGTATAAAATAAATATGTATTACATATCAATTTGATGGTACAACCTTGTTCACGACACACATCATTGATTTTAGAATATTTGATGTAACATTTGTTCTTATATTATACATACATATATATATATATATATATATATATATATATATAGAGAGAGAGAGAGAGAGAGAGTACATTATTTGTAAAAAAAAATGAATAACTTATATACAAAAAAACGAATTCTTAGAATTTCACAGAAAAAAGTAGGATATCACTGAAAAGTTTATATTAATTTATTTCTAAAGTTTCCAATAACCCATGTTTTCATTCTATATAGTTCGTAGGCATGTTTTTTTTACTAAACTATATGAAACACGAAGCGTATTTTTCAGAAAAGAGATAGTTTTTTAATATCTGATTTTTGCAAATAATTAACATTTGTAGTCGGTATTTATAATCCGAAATTATATATGAATTTAATCGAAGAATAAGGAAGGAATATCATGCGATTAAAATTAAATTAAATAATTATAAAAAGCGGTGGATGAATGTGCAATCTTTCGTACATAGTGGCTGAAAGTACTGATTTTTGTAATGTTTCTTTTTGTAAAAACTGAGAATTGATTCAATTTTGAAAATGAATATAAAACAGTATAAAAATAGAATTATTTAATCGTAGATAAATAATAGAACAGGCCATGTATATTCTGTAATTGAAAGAAATTTAATTAGAAAATTGATAAAAACGAATAAGCATTAAAATAATTCAGTACATTTTCTAAAAATTTTATTTAATGCACTGAGAAAAAAAACTTAATTTGTTGTTTAAAGAAAATAAAGTAAAAACATAAAGAAAAATTTTCATATCGAAACAATAATAAAAAAATTTATATTTTGATAAACTGAATTCCGATAATAAATATAAAATATTGGTAGGTAAATAATTGCGGTTTTTGTTTTCTGAATTCTAACTTTATTTTTTTTCAATGAAAGTGTCATTTCATCGTGTTCATGTTAACATTATTTTAAAGAGAATTTTTTGGTCTGTATTTTGGTAACATCAACTTTGGTTTTATTATTAATTTTGCTTCAAATTGGGCTATTGAATTCAAGATGGAAAAGAAGCAAATAAGAGTAGTTTTTTGCACTAGTTCAAAAACGGATGGTGAAGCAGCAGAAACTGCTCGTAAACTAAACTATGTTTTTAGTGTGGGTACTGTTAAAGAACGTACGGTGTAATGGTGGTTTCAAAAATTTCGTGCTGGAGACGAAAACCTTCAAGATGAAGAAGGTCGCGGGGATCCTTCAGTTCATAACAACCAACTGAAGATATTAATTGAATCAAAACCACGCATAACAATTCGAGAGCTTGCACAAAAGTTAAGCGTTAGTCATCCAACAGTTTTGGACCACTTAAATTACTTCAATCACTTAAAATCTGAAGTTCATAAACCGAAATTATTTTTCTACCAACCTAATAGTACTATATAAATCAATAGTCCTCAATCCGATCTGTGAGTAAAAATGTAAATGAAAATATTTGCAAAGAATCAAATTGAAATGTTTCAGGAATATTTTAAAGAAGTACCAAATAAATAGTTTAATATTTTTCTAAAAAAATACATGCGATTTTTTTCTTGCGAGTTTGGAAGTTCAAAACGTCTATTGTGTATATAATAGTTCTAGTTAAGAATCTGATTACGAATTATACAATTTTATGTGCCATTTTTGGCATAATGAACAATAATTTTGAATATTTTGTGTATCAAAGTATAGTTTCATTGAATTGATATAATTTGTGTTATAATTTGAGTTCACTTTTTATTTATTTTTTATACTGAAATCACAATTTCATAAATTACTTCTTTATTCTCTCACAATCGACAAAAATGTTAGATTATAAATAATCAGTAATTGTTTATTGACTTTCTTGATTACGTCTTATCAGTGTTTCGATGGCGATGCCATTATCCATACATCCCTGAGATACAGAAACATATTTTTTCTGCATTCTGGAGATAATGGCTTCGCTATCGAGAAATACTCACAAGCAACAACCTGAATGATCAATAATCAATTATTATACATTTTTAATTAAATACAAAAAAAAGGATACTTCGTGGTTGAATGAAAAATCCATTTATGAGAGTGAATTTAGTCACAGTACCAAAAACCACATAATGTTCAAATTATATATTAAAAAAATCATAGTGTTTGATCTACGATTTTAACTGATAGTTTTTGTTCTAAATCCCCAATAACTAACTAACTTAACTGACAGTTTACGGTTTTTTTTTTTATATAATATAGTGTTTCGATTATAAAAAAGATGTCCGGTGTTTATTATCCTTAATTACATTTTCACGCGTCATCAAATTATGAATAAACAGTAAGTGCATCATTAAAACGTCGTTGGGCACACTTCTATCTGTTTAAAAATAAAATGTAGTATCAGCTTAAAAGATATACCTTTATTAGTGTCATCAATAGATAGGATGACATCATATTCAAATAGCAATTATAAATCTTACAAATGTGGACATACGCTGACCTTGGATAGACATCTCTCAGTGTCCATAACTCATAACGATTCTATAAATAAATCTTACGGATTTATCACACTCGCCATAAACGTGTTTCATATCTACACAAACGTAATAAGTTGTGTATATTAGCAAGGTGTAATATTAATTTTCAACTTAAATATGATTCAAGGTTTAAAATTATGACATTCCAATGCACATTTCTGTTTCAAGCATTAATCTCATATTTCAAATGATTACATATTCGTTTCGTTAACGATTAAATTACTATATCATTAGAGACTTTTTTTTGCAGCTATTCGATTTCTCTGCGATAGAAACATTCAGTTTAAAATTAAATACGAAACAAGTTTTTGAAATCTGATACATTTTTAATAGTGGTAACAAATTAAGATTACTCTTAATGAATAGTTAAATCGATGTCCATTCTGTGTTTAAAATATTATTATACAGTTTTTAAAATATATTTAGTGATATATTTTTAACGTAAAATCATAATTCCCATAATTGGAAATTAAATAATATTATCTATGTTTAACTTTTAAAATGGTGACATAGGCATTTTTTGAAAAAGTTTTTGATTAGCATTTTTTAATAACTGTAAAGCACCTGATTCAATATATATATATATCAACCTCAGTCAATCCACTGATAGATAAAAGCCTCTTCCATGATGTTCCATTTTATACGATTGTATACCTCTCTTTTCCACTGATTTTCAATACAATTTTTAATTTCGTTATCCAACTTGTTCATTCGTCTGTTTTTGGTCTTTTTATATACCTTGTTTCCAAGTTAATAATTTCTGTTATTCATCGGTTGTCTTTTCTTCTTACAACATGCCCCGTTCATTTGCATTTCTGACTCTACTCTTCTTATTACATCTGTGACTCCTGTTTGCTATATATATATATAACTGGCACAATTGGAAATGTGTGGAAAAGAGAATCATGGAATCTTTCAAATTGAAATTATTTAGTAGAATCGTTTTTTCGTCAGTGCATTATAAAAGACTGAAGATGATACATTAATTTATATATTTATATATATATATATATATATATATATATATATATATGTAAATTAATGCATCATCTTCAATCTTTCATAATGCACTGACGAAAAAACGACCCTACTAAATAATTTCAATTTGAAAGATTCCATGATTCTCTTTTCCACACATTTGCAATATATTTTTTGATATCTTTTTCCTTTTTCTTCATTGGCCTTTTCTGAACTTTTTATACTTCTTGACTCCCAGCCAGTTATATTTAGTATTTATAAGTTTTCCTTGTAATATAACTATTTCGATATCAAATTCTTTACTTTTCTTATTATATCTGCAACTTTAGTTTGTTTTCGTATCTGCTTTATTTACCTTGTACATGTTTTTGTTATTTTAAGATTTATTGTGGACAACTTTCTATCTGATTTCAAACAATTTATTAGAATAAATAATTTATGTAAAACATATTACGGAGCAAATTTATAAAAAAAATATAAATAGAGAAACATTACAGAAGGTAGAATAACTTACTGATTTTTAAGTAAAATAATCGACTTTTCACAGTAAAAATGTTTGTACACTTCGATGGTGATATCATCATCATCCTCAAAGAGATCAAAAATTAAGAAAGGTAGAGGAATTTAAATATTCGTTTTTTTAATTTTTTCTACGATTTTAAACTAAAGAAAGACATCAGTTATATAATATAATATTTTAAGGGTAGTATAAAAAATATATCAGAAACACCTAACATTCTTCAATATTTCTTCTATATTTTATAAATGTATAAAAGTTATAATTGTAGTTTATACCTATGTTCCCCCAAATATATGTCCCGATTGACTTGTCCTTTTGAATAACAAGAGTTAATTTACTCTGCGACTAGTTTTAGTTCTTCAGACCGTTCTAAATAACTATTACGTTGTGGTAGATAATTCAATTATATACTGTTATTGGTAGTTCATAAAGCTGCAGAAACTAATAGAAGATAACTAGTGTGATGCAAAAGGATCAAGACCACCAGGATAATACGTATTGTATACATGTACTTAAAATTGGATTTTTAGGATCTGATTTAAATAATATTAAATGAAAAGATCAAATAAATAATTAAAAAAGCTATGTTAATTTTTATATATAATACACAAATTATGTATAAGCTTTAAAATGTGACGATTTTACGTGGATTTACACAAGAGATTATATATATATATATATATATATATATATATATATATATATATATATATATACACAATTATATTACAGAAATAAAATCATAATCTGGTAATTGCAACGAAATAATGGACTGTCTTAAGTGACCGCATTCGGATATATGTAACAAGAGTTTTTTAACCTTATTGATTAAACGTAAAGAAAGCAATAAAGAACACAATTTGAATAATTTATTAATAAGAATATGAAAGCTGATATAAAATACACGTTCAGACGTTGATGCATTGACCTCAAAATGTGACACTTGTCAAATACGATAATATATTAAGATTTAATTTTAATTGGCCGTTTTTGAAGATCGAATAAGTATGTAATTACACTAAACCAATCAATTACTTTTCATATATAGTGCGAAAATTAATTTGTAGCTATTTAAATCACTCGTTTTCGAACTTGGAGACTTTTCGAATGTACATTTATGGAATATAAAGTAATTAAATTGCGAATATAATGCTACAAATGTCATTTGAAATACTGTCGACACTGATTAATTACATACATTTATTATATATATATATATATATATATATATATATATATATATATATATATGAATAATTATTTGTATCTTCAAAAAATTATAAAAGAAATACGTTGTGAACTTGTGTTACCTTTAGAAAATAAAAAGGTAGTTTAATCAATAGTTTGTATAGTAAAATATAAATAGTATCATTTAAAAATTTATGTTCCTCTATTTAAGAAAAATGCTCGTTTTTATTTGTATACAGGGAAGTAAGTGTTCTTGGAAATAAATATTTATGCCTTGTATCCTATGTAAAGTTTCGTTACATTTGTCATTTTATTTAATATTTATTTAAAGAGCTTGTATATCGAGTTTTAAAAAACTCTAGCTTAATAGTTGTGTCAAATCATTAGGTTATTTTATTCTATTCAAAGTTATTCAAGTTTTTAATCCATTTAAATTTAAATACATTTGTGTTTGCTATGATTAAGTGATGTTAATATTAAATACATGGAAATTATGGTAGAGAGAGAACAATATATTCGTTCTTGAAATTTTAATCGATTATTTTCTTATATTTTTAGTATCTACATAAGTAAATCTAAGTACAACGAGTAATCTTTATTGTTCTCTTGATGGTCTACGTCTTTTTAGATTAGTTGAGTTACTGTCTATTACTACTAGTTTCAGTATGTGTGACATCTACAGGTAAATTTAAATTAAAGTTATCCAAGTCTATCTATATATATAATATACGTGCTGAAAAAACTGGAGGATAAAATAAACTAAAGTAAACCAAAAGGATGAAGATTAGCAGTAAAATGTATCAAAGGGTATATACTTATAAAAATAAACATTTATAACTTCAATATTTTCTTACTTTTATATCTTCAAGTTAATATTTCTATGTTTAAAAATTATTTCATGTATTGTACAGTCAATCTTTGTATTTCATCCAGACAATTACCAGAAATCTCAACATTCAATCTTATTAAAAATATCTTGCTCTTGAGGTATATTATTAGGTATACATTTCAAGTTATTAATTGAGCATACAAATTTAGGCTTCGCATATTTTATCCGATAAAGTACATGCTTGTTCTCACCATTATCCCCTTCACTTTGTTTTGAATTATTTGTTTGTGCTATTGATATTTTTTTATCTGAATGTTAAAATTTATAATAGCATACTCAAACGTAGTAAGATGCTACATTGCCTGATAAAAAATTAAATACTAAATTGTATATAATTCACTGAAAAATAAAAAAAAAACACTATTTAAATATACAAGCTCATTTTTTTCATTTTCTGTGATGAAATAGTTCAAAATTGTTTAATTTAATATGAATCTTGATTTTATTACATCTGTATTTGATTAAATTTGTACTTACTATGTTTTTGTAACATACCATTTTTATATTAATTATTTTATAATGTTAGATAGATCAGATCGTTAGATTTCTGACGATTATTTCTGTAATTATCATATCATTGAATATTTTGAATACAAAAGTGTTCAATAAACAATAAATAGTAGCCAAACATGCAAATTGAACACCTAGTGTGTGTATATGTATATATATATATATATATATATATATATATATATATATATATATATGTGTGTATATATATATATATAGAGAGAGAGAGAGAGAAAAAGAGAGAAAGAGAAAGTATAATTTTGATTAGACATGTAATGTCTAAATTGCAATAATTTGATTTTTAGATGAGAACTATTACGCATTTGAGAACGCAAATAAACGTTTTATTTTTATAAATATAGTTTATTATTTATTGCATAATTGGAAATGATTGTAGATAGTAAAATACCTTCTTATTTTATGCGAACTTTTGTTGTTAACAAAGTTTTATTACTACTTGTTCTGTATTGTAATACGTTTTTATTACCAAACCTCACGATTCACTTACATATATCTTGTTCATTTACATATATATATATATATATATATATATATATATATATATATATATATATATATATATATACATATAATAAACTTCCAAGAAACGTCGTTTAAGTCTTTTATACCGAACAAAAACTCTTAATCATCTTTTTATTGTATTTTCGGAACTAATCATATCGCATTACCATCATATAAATTTGGAAATATTACATTAGCAACTAATTATTTCTAAATCGCTTGCTTCACAAATGTATCATATTTAAATAAAGTAGAAAATAATATTATAATGAATGAAAATTAAATATTACTGTCGTGTTTTGCAGTAAAAAATTAAAAGGACATTTTTTACTGCGAGATAATTATATAACTTATTACTGGGCAGATAAACAATGTGTGTTTATTTTAATACTTTTAGTAACAAAAAACATGTACATAGTGTCTTCACGCAATCATTGAAAGTAATGTTTGTTCTATGCGTTACATCTGTTTGATCATATCATGAAAACAATGTGTTTGGAATGTGCTTTTTATATTTTCAAGTAATTAGAATTAAAATTATGTATTCAGCATATACATAGATTATTTCTTTCATGTACTAAAGTTTCGAAATATTAAAATATTGGTAAAGTATGGTAGACTAAAAAGTTTAAAATGGAAATCAATCCTTTTTATAATATTTTCAATTACATTTTTACAATTTAATCAATAGATTTTGTATCGTCTCGTGATTCACTTAAATTTAATGCTTGGAATAAGCTATACTTCATTTACATATTATAAAAAAAGTAGGTTATTTATTCTACTAGGCCATTTTTTTCTATTTTATTATACAGATATTTTGTTGCTTTTTTTTGGTTGTTATAAAATATTCATCTTCAGTTACATGTCATCCATTTTACTGACATTATCAGCCTTTAATCCACTATTACGATATCAAATTACATTTTTTCTTTGTATAAAGCTCAGTAATGATATGTTAAACAGTTTAAATGGTTTTTGATGTTCACATTTGATCCGTGATAAATAGAATGTTTGACCTGTCTCATTTTAGTACACACACACATACACGTATATATATATATAGAGAGAGAGAGAGAGAAAGAGAAATGTACAGACACGTATATAGATTTAAAAATTATTATGAGTGAGTGAGTAAAGGAAAAAAGATGTCACTGACAAATAAATAAATACTGTTTTAGATATATTAAGTGTATTACTGTTTGTATAGCATGTTTGTAATAATTTCAGTTTTCGAAAGGAGGCTGAATTTTTGATACGAAAATTAATTTATTTAGTTTTTCATATCACAATGCATTGTCATTTTTTTAAACAAACACAAGCGAAAGCAAAATGAATAAGGTGATTTTTAAATATATTAATATTTACAGATTCAAATGTGAACTTTACAATTGAATAAAAATATTAAAAACTGTGGGAATCTGCAAATAGGAAACGCGTTTAAATAAAATGTTTTCTTTAATATTTCTTTACATTATTCATATATATATATATATATATATATATATATATATATATATATATATATATGGTGTGCATGTTCGTATGAATGTATGTAATTACATATGAACATATATGCACACACACAATACAACCTTGATTGTTGTTGCTAATAAAACTAGACTAGTTGCATCACCATACTTCTGTTGCAATTACCAAACATCCAAGTCGAGATGACTTTTTTTTGATTAATTCATTCCAGTACAACAATTCTCTTGAATACACAAAATGAAATTCGTTGACCATTTCAGACGCATGAATTTGGATCTGTGCCATGGCCATTTTTTTGTGAATACTTGAAACTTAATCAGGAATAATGTATTGCAAATATCAAGCAAGAAATTTATGTTCGTTCGACTAGTTTCATTTTGGTTAAAAATACTGAGCATTGAAAAGTCGATAGTTGCAATACATATATATATATATATATATATATATATATATATTCGCCGAAAGATACGTGTTTTCATTAGTGTTTCTAACTTGTATCTAAATATTAATTTAATGCATAGGTTTAGTACGAAAATGAATATAATATAAAATCGTATATCACTACATAAAATTACATGATATTTTTGTATCCCTTTCCTGAACTTTTTTATAAAAACATATTTTATTTTATTGATTTTTTAACTTATTTATACTTATGTACACAGGTGACGGTATAGATTGCTAAATAAAAAAATGTATAGTGTTTCCCAAACAAATCATAATTGCGTACTCCTTTCAAGAGTTACTATGCTATACTCTATTTGATTGTATTCTGACAGTTATCCGGTTCGTTTCGCACTCCGTTCCTCCTTGTGCATTACCTATTACTTTCTAAGAAAACGTAAATATGTAAATTCTATAGAAATTAAAACATTCAACAAAACTCTTCAAAAAGTGAACATATGAATATACAAATTGCTCTACAGTTTCAAACAAGATAATTGCAAATAACTGCAACTAAATACAAATTCGTAATCACTGAACAACGTCAACTATCTAGTTTTAATTGTGAAATGTATGCTATTTTACTGCAAATATGGAACAATTCTAATTACAGATTGTTATTTTGATAAACATTATCCATTAAAAAAGTAAAAATCAAACATATTAATGGAGTTTTATATGTGTAGGTGTATTTTTTTGCATCAGGTTTTAATATCACCATGTTACATTTAAAAACAATATCTATACATAATCATTATACTTGTAATAATGATGATATATTAGCAAAGAACGTGTTCGAAACTAAGTGTTTAAGTACATACACACACACACACACATATATATATATATATATATATAAATAATATATACTTATGTTTAATCTGTACTTATCTTAGCTTGTACGCTCGCTTAGGACATTATAAAAAAATCACTCGGCATGAGAAGGCAATCTATATTAACGATTCAATTCAGATTCGAAAAAAGGCAACACGAACTATAATAATAATCGTGAACCTCAAGAATGTTACTGAGAGGCCGTTGCCATCGTCGATAAGAATCTCTTTTGAAAGCCGACCAAACGAAATGTCTACGAACTGGTTGCACGTTTGCATCATTGCTATTTTAGTAGACGTGCATCTCTGACTGTATTCTAACACATTTCAGACAGAAAAAAAAGAACAGAATGATTGAAAACCGGATGTTGGCGCGAAATAATAACATTATTGTCAATTATATGTAGTGTCGAGTGTGTGTGTGTGTGTTCTATAATGAAATGGGTGTTTGTTGTAAAAATGTCAACTTGACGGCTTTAATGTATATATCGTGGTGTAGCAGAAAGGTCAGGTGAACAAAACGCTTAGAGGTGATTCGGGTAAACACGATGATGTAATGCAAGTCGTTTGCGATATTTTATTATTATGTTTAATTTTAAGATAAAAATCCTTGACTGGAAACAATATGCATTCGTCTTTGTCGTTTAAATTATACATAACGCGCGCTAACTTGTTTATAGCACAGAAAATTCTCGATTATCTCTAATGACCTGCATGGATAAAATCATTTTATTTAATTACTCTTTTATATTCATATTAAATTTAATATCCAAAAAATTATCGCATTTTTTGTTTAATTGTTGTAGAAATATATAAATATTAGGTCGGTAGAAAAATAATTGCGGCGTTCGTTATGAATGTGAAGGTCATAAACCGCAATTATTTTTCTACCAATCGAACATTTGCAAGTGATTTCGAAAATTGTTTTATGTTTATCTTTTTTAAAAAATATGAACGAAATTGGTGTTTAAGACATCATATTTCTCGTATTCTGTTACATGAAAAGGAATCTTTTACTAGCGATTTTTTAACGGTAGGACATAGAACAGGTCCAGTTAGTGAGCTCGAGAGGAGGAAGATGTAATATGAGGGAAGGATTGAGAAGTACACAGATATGTATTTTGTTCAGTGTCGAGTCTCGGTGAACATAGAGTGGATAGTTGAAATTTATTTGAAAAGTTTTCCGAGTATTAGTATTTATAGGAAAGTTTTTTAAATTATTAGAAAAAATTAAGAGTCAATTTTATATCTTCATCGCAATAAAAACAATTTAAAACATAATTTTATATATATATATATATATATATATATATATATATATATATATATATATAGGCGTATAATTTTTGTGTCTGAATGTAAATTAAATATCGCGTGATTATTGACAGTAAAGTACGATTTGGGGTATCAAATTTCGCCATTATAACGATCCAATAAATAATGTATTAAATGTACTACATTTTTCGATTTATGCATTTATGTACAAATAACTGATGATACTAACTCGAGAGTGGTAACTATTTTATAATTTTATGTATGAAGATTCTATTCTGTATGCTTCACAATTGATTTTAGTCGATAGCTCAAGTTTTATTATTCAGTGAAGTCACCTGTTAGTCAGTTCAGATAATAAATTAATATCTCTATTTTTTGTGTACATTCGTGAAAACATAACAGTGATTATCTATTAAAAATAACAGTCATCTTAAATGCACAGACACATATTTTCCAAAGACACGACTAAAAGTGCATATATTAATGATCGCTGACGTAATTCTACAAAATATCATTGACGATATTATTCAGACATTTGCCATTTACCAGAGGTGGTTTCAAAACAACCTATCAGCTTAATTACTCTAGTCCGGTTGGTAATAATTATCTCGCGTATGATAATTTATCCCTTGATTAATGTAATTATTTTCAACGAGTCATTTCTCATGTCATACATGATATGCGTTATAAGGTTATTCTTGCAAAATTATTTAAATATTGATTTATCTAGAGTGCGACTTGCATAAAAAATAATATTAGTATAAGAAAAGCAATCATAAAAATGATTATTAATGAACGGATGACCTCCATGCAAGCAAATAAGTGATGCGGTTCTATAGATATTTATTTTTAATAGTTCATGTGTATAAATTATTAATTGGTTTCAGATAAGTTATAATGCATTCATTATTGTTCTTTTATCATTGTCGAACAAATTCATATACGTTTTTCAGTCGCATAAATTAACACCGAAAATAACAAACAACAAATAATAACAGAATAAATATTGATTTTATGTATATTTATTCAAATTGTATACGAATGAGGCACTGGAAAAAATATACTCTCGAACTGAAGAAACTGTAAATTGATCCAAATTTAAATAAACATACGGAAGTAATTAATTATGATTAATTAACTAACAATGCTTTTTGGTCGTTTGCATGTCTTACAATTATGAATCGGTTTCGTCCGGAGGAACTACTACCAAAACTAACAGCAGGTTGGTAAGCCTGATTCAAAATTAAATGTCATTAGGACACACATTTAGTTCACTAGTCGCTTCTAGTAACTCATCATATTCGTTAGAAAATCCATACTCATATGCATTTAAGCGCTTTGGAACTTGTTTATGGGTGGAGTAAACATTATACATTTCATCACATTTTATAAAATTTATAGTAGTATACTTAAAAGGATCATATTGAATAAAAATGATTACTAAATAAATTCAAACCCTTTTTCTTTATAAGAACAACATGGCATGTTTTTATTGTGGATTAAAAAGATTTTTATATATGGATTTCCATCTCATACACAACGAAATTTTCTTTTATTGAAATGCTTTATCATTGATTATATATATATATATATATATATATATATATATATATATATATATATATATATATATATATATATTGACATGCATTTTGATGACCGTGCTAACATCTTGTCTGGGGAAAAATCTATTTGTAAAAGTTAATTTAGATACAATGATAAAAATTAACTATAAAAAAATATTATCATCCTCTAGTACAGAAAAACTAGCTACAGCACCAATCTATAATTTTAACTGTCTCATTATTTATCCGATTGGTAATAAAATATTATATTTATTATTAACTCTGCCATTAAAATTTATACTAACAAAAGTTTTTCAATTAATTTAATAATCATATTTTTAAAGAGAAGTTTGATTATTATTCATTTTTAAATTTGTCTTGTTGGTTTTCGTCCTTTTGATAAGTTAAGTGTCGTAATTAGTGATGGAGAACGCATTTAGCTGATCCAAAAGGACAAACGCCAACAGGATAACACGTGTTAACGGTACCGCAGGTGTAAAAATATGGAAATATTATCAATTTTTAAATTATCTGATAACACATTTTGTGATATTGTTTGACTGTTACATTTTTTAAATGAAAATAAAGAAACAAAAAAGCCATGCTACACGAATAATAAGAAAAATGTATGAATTTATTTAAAAAGGGTGTTTAACTATAAAAGGCAATTAACACTTTGAGCACCATATCGAATTGTAATAGATGGGCTACTTTTAGAAAGAATTACATATTAAGAACAATAGTTTATACGGTATCTAGAAAATAATTTTATTTTTATAAACATGAAAATAGTTATTCAAATATTCGATTTTAAAGATTTTTTTCTTGTATTATAAGAATCTTTTTAATACAGTACAGTAAATGAGCTGTAACTGACGTGTAAAAGTAAATTTAATCAATTACTTAATGTTAAATAAATATATATGTGTGTAGAATATATTTTTTAATTGAGAAAATAGAGACAAATTTATTATTTGTACCCAAATACATTAATTATGCATTGAATTAAAGAAGACAAACATTAAATTAGTTGTGGTTATACGTATCAATTTATTTAACCCTTTTTTGTCGCTCTTATAATAGTACCAGCACGTTTTACTTCATTAATTACAATCATCATACTAGGTGTTAGTAAACTATGTGTGTTTTGAATTGGTAGTGCTCAACGTGTTAAATTATAAACATATTTTTTCATTGTGAAATCCTCATTGACATTTTGAAAATCAATTTGGTGGTTCGTTATTTTCAGTACATTTTATTCATGTTGTATTAACATATTTAATGCTTATTGTGTCTCATTTATGTGTTGTCTAATTCATAAAAAAATATTAGTTTTTAATATTTATTAATTCGATTTAAAAATTTTAATTATACCTTCATTGATGCAAAATGATTGAGAAATTAGTAATATCACTAGTAATATAATTGAGATTTATCATATAATTTTAATAAAGAATTAAACAATAATGAATTTATCTATTTAACTTTTTAGCTATAAATTTATAATGGAATATTTTTTTTAATGATTTACACATTTAAAATAATTGTCCGATTTTATCAATATTAATTTAACATGTAGAAATTAACGTAATGCGATGAAATCATGTAGATGTGATGTATATTTTAAAAAAATAATGGTTTCTTATTTTTAAACATTCAGTCAAGTAGAAATGCATCAAAGATAGAAAGTGAAATACAATATTTAACAAATTTACATGGATATTAATAAATATATTAATTTTCAGCTCAACTACCACACAATCAAACGTACAGAACAGCAGCAGTGATTTGAGGCCAAGTGATTCAAACACGTGGCTCGATTCCCTTAACTCACCTTTGATTCAGGATGAAGGCAACAATAAATGTTTAAAATTGCGTTTCGATGTCAACCAGTATGCACCTGAAGAAATTGTTGTGAAGACTGTTGACAATAAATTACTTGTAAGTTGAAATATATTAATTTACACGTAAATTCCACCACACACGAGACACTTCACTAACCAAAAAAACTAAGAATTCGATATTATTAGTTCTTTGACACTAACTACAATTCAGTCAATAGTTATTAGAAATATTATATAATTGAATACTACAGTTTGCCTGTGATTAGATATTTGAAAATTAAACTTAAATCGTATGTATAAAAACGGATAATTCATTTACAAAACGTATGTTTCGCATGACAGTACCGAATGTATTTTCACCTAATAGTAGTGGGGATTGATTTGAAGTTAAATTTGAATCTTATAGATACATACATACCATTGAATTATGGGTTTGAATTTATTTTTAAAGAATATTTAAAAAATAATATTTACATATAATATATAATAAAAGAGTAACTTACGTTAATTATTTTAATTTCCAAAAAAACATTGGTTATAGGGATAATCTGAAAATAAAATAGAAAAAATATATTATTAATGAACCTGCGAATTAATAATTAAATTGAATGAATTATTTGAATACCAATATAAAATAATATCTGAATGTTAAAATTACACTAATGAAATAAAAAAAAATATGATTTTTCAGAGATTCTATTTCTATAAATATATCATTCCTTGTACAGTACAAAAACATTCTTACCTAAATGTTCAATAATTAATTTATTATTCATTTTGATTTTGTGTACTTTGATGCCAATGCTATCATTGTTAAATAATTTCTGTACCTTAGCATTCTGTGAATAATGGCATTGCTATTGAAATATATATAATCCATAAAAAAAATGAACATTTTGAAAGAATTAAGTTTTTGTTAATTTAAAGTGATTCATTTATAAAAGTAAAGTTAATTATGGTGTCAAAAACTGTAGTTATGCCATTACAATGCTCTAAATACAAAATAATATTATTCTTATATGACTGATAATTTTACAGTGCTAATAACGTAGCTTAGTATTCAGTGCTTCATTTAAAAAGAAGGCATTTTGATATAGTCAATTAAGTCAATAAATACCTAATTCTGTAAGAAAGGAAATTTAATTTACTCTTTGTTTTTTTTTAAAGGTACACGCCAAGCATGAAGAAAAAACAGATACTAAATCCGTATACAGGGAGTACAACCGAGAATTCTTGTTACCACAAGGAACGAATCCTGAAATGATCAAGAGCTCATTGAGCAAAGATGGTGTATTGACTGTTGAAGCTCCTCTGCCTGCTATTGCTGGTGAACAACGCATCCCAATCGCCCACCACTAAACTATGAAATTATAATGAATACCGATTTTTAGAAATCTTTGTCAAAAACACCCATATCCTGTAATAATTGACTTAAATATATTAATCACAATCGTTTTTAATTATTAAAAGATAATTTATTAAAATTAGATACACACCCAAACACACACACATATATATATATATATATATATATATATGTATGTATGTATATATGTTTGCCATATACGTATATCAACAAAATTAGAAAAATAAATGTTTTAATTATCAATGTTTATCATAGAGAAAACAAATTATTTCAAATTATATCAAGTGCTGCTTTTTATAAATTAATTCTCTCCTAACGATTATAATTATGCCTTAGAAATAGATGTGATCATTTTATATTATTATTTAATAAAAAAAATTGTTATTTATTCGAAGGTTAATAAATGAGAATAAAAAAGATGATTGTCGATATGTACTGTCAATTAATTTTTGTGTAATGAAAGTGTATTCTATTTTATTACCAAATGCTTAATTCTTAATATAATTTTTGTATTGGAGAAAGTTTTAAAAGCAAGTCTTTAAAAAATTATGTAAAGGAGTGCGAATAAAATTTTATTACAAAATTATCAATTTATCAACTTTTAAGTTCTTAATGATAATATAAATGTTCGTTTTAAAAACAGTAATTTAGTAGCTTGTATCAATAGTTTAGAGTCAGAAAAGTAGTTGAACTTATATACCTTATTTGATGAATTTAGCAAAAAAGTCTAATTCAACTGATTAGCACTTATTGTTCATAAAGTAGAATTTTAATATTACTGGCATCTTTCAGTTTATTAAGACAATGTAATAACTAACTTTGTAATAATATCTGTTTATTATCTACACTACTATTTTTGAGAATATGCTCTTAACAATTTGTTTGAAAATCTATAAAGTAACTAAATAAGACTAGTAGTATCAACAGTTAATTAGATCATATTAGATTTTTTATTCAGATAGGTTTTAGTTAATCAACACACTAATATAAAGGAAAAAATGGTCATTGCAATAATTTAACTTGTAAATGGTGATTTTAAACTGAAAGGCTGATAAATTTTAATCATACATTGATTTTATATCTTATTAAAAATAAATTGTAAAAACACTGAGGTTAATAAATTTTGAGAAGAATTAAGATAGCTTTTAAAGGATTTTTGGTTTTACACTAATGTATTTTTTTTAGTAAAAATAAATTCATTATTATCAAGGCCAAAATTAATCTTACTAAGCAGAATTTACAAAACAATTTTATTATTATAAATACTACAAATGAATATTTATATTTTTATGGATGAAAACATTCTACAAAAAAGTGTATTTTTAAATAAATACTATAATGCAAAAGCACTTGTATTTTGAAAATATTTTTTTTCAACATGTTACGTAAACTATTATATTAATCAATGTATCTTTATTAACATGCAAAGAAATAAATACATTAATTAATCTGCATAAATACAAATACAATTGACTGAATGGTCTTGTGATGAAATTGTTATAAATTATACATATATAAACTCACAAGTGTAATTAAAAAATAGATAAAATCTAAAGTAAAATAAATGTTTTTTTTTTTGTTATTTATGAATTAAGAAAATAATGAATGATTGTTTGTATAATAAATTTGAAAAGAAATGCTTAGTAAGATTTTTACATTTCAATTGCAATTTGAATTGCATACAAAATAAAAAAAAGGCTTTCGTATGTTAAGTGTAAGCAGCTGGCTTTGTTGTATTTATATAAATAATTGATTGCACTATCAACATTTTTGTATGGAGTCATAACTCTTAATAAAAACAAGTATCTATGTAAACAGATGTTTCCTTTCCCAAATATTTTATTCTTTCAGAAGTTTGTAAAATTAATTTATAAAAGAGCTGAAAAATAGAAATATTTTAATTCAACTGAAATAAGAAAGTAGTTTTAAAATTATTTGCCATAAACTGAATTTACTATTTTCTTAAATACTTTCTACTTATAAATTATTACTCACTTGTTCATTAGTATTGAGTTTTAATTAAAATACTTTTATTAGTTCAAGCCCAATATTTTGTGTACACCTGGACTTTATGAGCAATTTTACTATTTGGTTTACTAAACATTAAAATTCTTACTATTGCTATTTTTTATGTTTAAAAAGTGTTTATTTAATAATCTTTTAAAAAATATCTAATATTAAAAAATAGTGGTTTACTTGCACTAATAATTAATTAGTTTGTAGACAAAAATGATTCAATTACAGTAAATTACAACAGAAGTATTCATATATTTCATTGTTTAAATTAAAATATTTACAAAATTAATATTTTAATCATTTAAAGGTATTTAATGACAGACCTAATATATATATGTTTTTTTATTATATTGTATAAACATATAAACACATAGAACATATGTTTTTATAAAAAAATAAGTAAAAAGGATGACATACACTTAAAAAATATAAGCATATTTTATCACAGTTCTGAATACTTAATAAAGTTACAACTGTTTATAGAAAAAAATATTCATTCTGAATGGAACAAAAAAGATAAAACAAATTTATCATTACAATACGTTTCGGTATTGTATATAAATTTGATAGGTATTTTTACCACAATTTTAAACTATAAATACTATTGAATTATTTATCACTATCATATCCATTTAATACACAATTAGTTCTCTGGGGAAAAATGTGCAATATATATATAGATTTACTTCACTTAAAATATATTTCTAATACAAAGATAAGAATTGAATTTCATGATTATTTTAAATTTAAATACTTAATTGTGAAAATTTAATAAAGTTACCTAGTTTAAATGTTTTATTAACTAATGTTTTGCGATGATATACCATGATAACCAATACAGTAGTTACTGTTGTATAATATATGATATTTTTTAAGAATTGAAATTTAGTTTTTTTGACATTATTTGGTCCAATATAATCAGCTGGTGTAGATACGTTTCTTTCAATCTACAATAAAATTTTGTAATTATAAATAAAAAAAATACAAGGAATATTAAAATTTACCTGTTTTGCAACAGTTTTCAAATTAATTATGTTTTTTTTAAGAACTTTTAAGTTTTTGTGACACTTTTTAAGTTCAGATAAAAGTTCTTGTTTATTGTTTTCTTTTTCCAATGATTTGTTTATATTAATGTTAGCTTCTAAACGTTTATTAAGGTAATTAAATGAGGAGGTAATTATTTCAACATGTTTTGAAACAGCTCCTACTGTAGATAATGCATTAAAAACACTATAACAAAATCAAGACAAACATAATAATATTAATTACTATCAAAGTCTTTAGGAGAATTAATAACTTACGTAAAGTCACTAGGCTTTGGAGGCATACGTAAACTTTGAATACTCCATGGATGATTATGAAAACGTTGAACATTTTGAAGAATGATGCGACGTTCATAAGGCAGATGGAAACCGACTGATTCTAATTCACCGTCCGTCATCAAAAGTAATTTTGTAAAACTAATATTGTGATCGTGTAAAAGAGGAATACGTCGTTCGAGATTAACACCTACCATAAATGACTTAACATCCTCGAAAAAAGCTGGGCTAGTTAAAAGATATTATAAATGAATAATAAAAAAAATTGAACTTTTTAAAAATAAAAGTAATGTTTCTTGAAATTATATAAACTTTCAGTTGACTCACATTTTTCTGCTTGTATCAATAGCTGGAAACATATTTCTCCATTGAGGTATAGCATTGAAATTTTCTATTTCATTAACAATTAAACATTCTTTTTCTTTGACATCTGTTACCATATCAGCAGTGTCCATGAAACCTTTATCGATTGCTATCTGTCTTGCAGTTGATCCACGAAAATCACACTTGCAAATGTTTGCACCTTCTGACAAAAGCAACTCAACTATTTCAATATGATTTCGGGATACCGCAAAAAATAATGCCTGGATTATTAAAGAAATATATTAATAAAAGATGTATCATTTATGTTCAAATAATAAGCCAAGTTACAGCAAAAAGGTTACTTCTAGAGAGTAAAAATTATATATATATATATATGTATAATTACTAATAAATTGTGTATTTAAAATATAATAATAAATATTTATACACTTTAAATTTCAACTAAGTAATGAAATTATAATAATGAAAAATGTACATGTTAATTAAATAGCTTATAATATATCTACCGTCCATCCTTCAGAATCTTCTGCTTCTAAATAACTAAAAGGAATCAATAATTTTACAACATCTAAGAGTCCATTTTGACATGCATACATGAGAGGTGTAGTACCATGTTTATCAGCTATATCAATTTTGGCTCCAAATTCTATTAATAATTTTACACATTCATATATTATTTTTGGTGATACCATTTTACATTCACATACTGCCATAACAGGTGTATATAAACCTACAACGAAAAAAATAATGACATATAGACAATTATAAATGAATTAATAAACTGTACCTTCTCGAAGATTTGGAAGTGCTCCACGATCCAAAATTTCATGCAGAATTTCATATTTTCCTAATGAGGAAGCATACAATAAAGGAGTCCAATGTAAATTTGGTATTTCTTCATTGATATCAATATCTAAATTCAAATTCATCATTTTAAAATAAATCAAAAACTTACCAAGGATTCTATAACATCCAACCTGTGTCTAGTATTTTTATTACTTCTTCTAAATTTCCATCACAAATTGCTTTTTTCAGATTTTCATACCGAAATTTATCATCTTGTTCCTCTTGGCAGTTTAATTTCTAAAGTAAAGCATAAGTTCATTATCATTTTATTAATATATTTCAATAATCATTACATACGTTAATATTAGATGAATTACTGTATCCTTCATAATCATCCCACTCGCTATCTTCATCACTTGATAATCCTGCAGGTCGAAAATTCATATTGACTGATTAATTAAATTGTTTAAAAGAATTTAATTTCTTAATAAACACGTGCACTTTCAGTTTGACAGTTATATAGTATCGTTATAAAAATTGTTTTATTTCCTTTGAATTTAATGCTCTTACTAATAAATAACCAGAATTAAATTAATTGAATATATTTATGTAATAAAAATATAAGTATAGTATTTAACTAATGTTGAGAAATAATAACACCATTACAATATTTTATAAATTTTGAATGGTCAGTTCTTCCTGCTTAATGCTTGTTTACATTAATGTGATTGCGCATTGCGCATATACTTCAGAATGTAATTTTTGGATTCACTGATTATAAATCAGATTAAAAAATATTTATATGAGATAGAGGAATACAGTTTTAAGAAAAATGTTTATTGTAAACTTGAAAATGTTCAATTCATTCAATTAAACACAACAAAAAAAAAAACAAGAGCCAACCCGTTTTGCGAATATTCATCAATCTTGCAAATCCTTTGTAAAGCTAGATAAAATGATTAAAAGAATAAGATGAAATTAATCAAAGTTTTAACATGAATTTCAGTCAAATAAATCCTTAAGAGGGTTGTTTACTACAAGAAAATTAAAATAAAAGAAATAGAAGTAGAAGAAGGTATGAAAAAAGTTTCTTCTTCTTCGTTAGCGCTACAGCCTAAATCGAACCTTGGTCTTCTCAATTTTCTGTCTCCAGACATTCCTCTGCCTGGCAGTACTTCTCCAGTTCCTTAATCCCAACATTTCCACTGCATCCTTTTCTACATTATCTATCCATCTGAGCCTTGGTTTACCCACGGCCTTTTCCCGCCTGGTTGTCCCTCCAATACCATTTTTGGTGCTCTTGAGTCCGGTATCCGGTCAGTGTGCCCATCGCAAGTGGAGCATGTTTATAAAGATTGATAGTTTTGATTCCCCACAGACTTTATATAATTCGAAGTTGTAGCTTATTCTCCATATACCTCTATCGTTTACTGGCCTAAATATCCTTCTCAACATTCTTCTTTCAACGATGTTCAACAATTATGCGGTCTTAGCTGATATGATCCACGCTTCACCTTCATAAGATATGATAGTACGAATGAGGGTTTTATACAGTCCGATTTTGGTCTTTCTATGTACATTTTTTGATTTCATTATGGGAATGAGCGCGAAATATGTTCTACGACATTAGTCATTTGGATTGTTATCTATAGGGCTATATTAATAGTTCAAATTTTAATTTATGAGCGTAAGAACTTTGGGTAATATAAAATACTCAATTCAAGATATAAACTTTGTATGTTATTAAGTAGTAAATAATGTATGTAGAACAATTAGAAGAAGAATAGAAGTATCAGAAAGAATTTGCCCGTTTACATGTCGAGTTGAAGCTAATATCTTATTAGAATCAATGTATTTTAAATATTTCTTGTAAATTTATTTAATACTCTTCGTTTCCTTAATGAAAGCCCATGTATTATGAGGAAAATTAAAACCACATAATGTTAATTTTTTAATAAAAAAAAGCTCATTTCAATTATGAGTGGAAAATGAAAAATTCTGCAATTTTAATAAAATATTGTAGACCGTACGTGTATCACAATTGCATTATTCATTTTGTAATATATATATATATATATATATATATATATATATATAACCCTATACTATTATTTTTAATATTGAAAGTAATACGTTTTCTTATTAAGTAATTAATATTAAATGAAGTAATGTGTGAATACCTTTTATGTTTAAAAAAGCTGGAAATGATATTTTCTTTCTCCGTCCTATGCCTAATATATACATCATTGAACACTTCTTGTAAACTTGTTATATTTATATACTGTGCTACAAGAAAGAGAATTCAGGAGGGTATTTACATAAATGACCAACAAAAATATAACAATTAATATTTTTATATATATATATATATTTTATAAGAAGACAACAAAATATCTCATTAAAAATTAAAATTTTTTAAAAGAAAAATAACACAACACGAAGAATAAATATTTTTCGTTTCTTCTTAATGATACAATTTTCTATAACCAACTTTGTGAAAAAAGAATTGCAGTATGTCTTTACTGGTAACTGAACTTAGTGGCCCTTTATTTGGAAACACGTAATTGTATTATTTAATAAATAACTTAGATAAATAACTAATTGTTCATGTAGTTTTGTATTCATGCGTGCAAAAGTAAAGAATGTACATGTTTAAAACTAATATTTATGTATATTTTGTAACTGTTTGTACAAAATAAGTGATTTGTAAATGGTGTTTGTAAATAAAAATAATAACTCTGTCTTTGTCCATGACTTGGTCTGTTTTTGAAAAAAAAAATAGTTATGTATATGTTTATATACATAAATACATATATATATATATATATATATATATATATATATATATATATACATATATACATAAAAATACTTAATATTTTATTCGATATATGTACAGAAAATTCAATTAATTAATAATATTGGCATTAATATAATGATCGACTCATTTACATTGAATTACTTAAAAAACGAATTAAGATGATTGAATTGAACAACTATTATTATGTAATATTGTCACAACCACATGTATTAGATATTGTTTTTCTTATTGAACTTTCTTCGAATTCTTATAAACTCCATTACTAACTGATGGTTCATCTTCAAGACGTAACGCGTTTCCGTAAAATACTTGTTTTCCCTGTAACATCGATTTTTTTTTATATATATTTATGGTATAAACCTAGACTGATTTTAAAAAGTAAATCAATACACTTATTGCAAAGAAATATAAATTACGACTGACCTTTTCCATGTAAGCTTTGACGTAGAAATTTCCAAAAAGAACAATGAACGACATCATGTATAAAATGAGCGTATAATGCATCCATAAAGGAAATTCGCAACCCGTACGGATTCCGTTAATTCCGAGGATCAAGGCACAAGTAAATTGGATCTGTAATCGTAAATTAGGCATATTTATTATTCAATAGATTTAAGTATCATTCTCAGTAAGTTAAAAAAGATGATAATAATAGAAATGACTCGGCTTATAATTGATGTATCAAGAAGGGCCCCGTTCTTTATTATAATTTGTTACAAAATAAGTGATAATTAAAATATTTATTTTCAAATACGAATATATTTTATTTAAGACAGTCTAGAATTTAAATCATTCCATTGGGAGTGATTTTAATGCAGGGTGGTAGTAAGATATTTTTCCATACGAAAAAGAGGTTTTTATCATTGATTTTTTCTTAAAATTTGGTATTCAGAAGTGTTCTTATTTTTTTTTAAATAGCAGTATCTTTATAATATATTTTTGGTACTGTGAATGAATTCACTTTTTCACAAAATAAATTTTCACTCACTCCACAAATCACAACGTTGATTTTCAAAAATGTAAAATAATTGATCATTTTTGATTGTTGTATATATAATGATTTAAATGATGAATTGAAATTATTCTAAAATTTAGTGCTCTGAAGATTGGATTTCCATCTAAATGCGGATAAGAAACAATCAAAAATTATTAATAATCAATTATTGATATTTTTGATCAGAAAAATATTGGAGTTTTGGTGTGAGTGAAAAATTCATTCGTGATACAGGATCTCTATTTTTTATTACAACGAAATATTAAAAGTTAATTATGAACGAAATTTTATTCGTTGACTAAAACCTACTTTATAAGTAAACGAATGACATTTTTAAAAATAACAGGGCGATGAAATGAAACATACTCTACACATTCTTATTAATTCTAATACTTTTTTATATTCAATTTGTGAATTATTGAAGACAATTTTATGGTTGATGATTCTACTGATTCATCGAAATTAATAATTAAATATAATCAAACTTACCAATTGTAAAATAGTGATATATTTTTTCCACCACAAGTATTTATTAATTTTAGGTCCGAATGCAGATAGTCCATAGTACGAATACATTAATACATGGATGAAGGAATTAACCATAGCAGGCAGAAATGCTGTAAAAGAGGAGAAAGTTGATTTAAAACATAAAAATAAATACAGACAATCGTGTTTGAAATTGATTGTTTAAATGTTGTTTAATATTGCCATTATTAACTTTATATGCCTAAGTGCATGTGCTTTTAATTTTCAATAATATTCATAATTAAAATATTCTCGTAAAACGTGTTTTAATAGTCTAATAAATATCACTGAATTTCTCTTCAGCTACATTTGTCTGCTAGAAATTCATATATGTTATTTATTCATAAATAGTATAGTAATAAACTTGTATTTACATTGTTCGTCCCATGTTTGAGAAAACAAGTACTGGGTATTCTTTTTTAGTTTGTTTTCTAGAAACATTGTAATGATTTATTTCGAACAAAATCACTTTATTATGATAGAAAAATTTATAATGAGCGAAAGTATTTAAAATATGGAGTCTTCTTAATAAAAGGAAATGGGCGATTTAACATTGATAGAAAGGATGAAAAATCAAATTTTAATTATTTTGAATATAATATTGCATGAAGAAGTATGTGATATAAATTAAGAAACATTTGAAAAATTAAAGAACAGATTTTTTTTGTGATACATGTAACGATTGAATTATTTAAAAAAGACCGTTGATTATTTAATATTTATTAAAAGAAGATCTGATTTATATTCTATAATATAAACCAAGGGTTCCCAACGGGGTCGGTATAGTTCCCTTAGGGGTCGATGAACCACAAAAGATCGATTGGGGGTTGATAAATAAATTGAATGTATATTCTGCATGCGTACATATTATATATGTTGCCCCTGGGCGCAGACTCTAGGGGGCGACAAATCGGATATCGGAGGATGTATTACATAAAAATAAGAAAATATTTTTTTTGCTATGAAATTACAAACAACGATGTTGTAAATCGTCTACACTACAAAATACTAAAAAGTAGGTAAATTTTATTGTAGCATTTTCATTTGCTATGGTCCGAAATGACCCTAGCAAGCAATATTCCACAAAAAAAATTATTGTTAATATTATTCAACTGTATTTTTGTTTTTAATACACTTCTGCGTATCATTAACAAGGTTAATATTAATAGTAATAATTATAATAAATATCATTTATTAAATACAGTCATTTAAGAATTCTTAAAAACATTCTTCACTATCATTTTTTATTATCGTTTTCAAAACTATAAAAATTTCTTCAAAAATTCATATGAAATATTTTAATGTCATGATGGGAGGGGACAGCGAAATGGTAGTTCTAATTTTCAGGAGTGTAGAGGAAAAAGAATATTTTTTGTAAGGGGTCAATGTATGAGAAAGATTGAGAGCCCCAGATATAAACGATATAATAAAGTAATGTCGATTGAAGATCTATACAGATAATAAATAACTAGAATTTGATTAATTGATTTCAATTCAACAGTTACAGAGTATTATAAACAGTAAAGTATTTAAAAATAAAATTATATTTTGTATCAGAAATTCTCCACGTGCACTTTAAATATAAACCCAACTAAAAAGGAACTACTTTTATTAAGTGTATAAATTATTATGTCAATAAAATATATAATAATTATAGACACATTAGAAAATAAAATGATTTATTTTAGTGTTTTATCTGTACATTTATGGAGTACTAAATAAAGTCTTTCGTTTTATTTACATTTAGAGTGCACTGTAAAAGTTAAGATCGACGTGAATTATGCAAATTTTATTTTGGTAAATATTTAAACAATTAGTTTAAATATTACCTTATATTTACTTTTGCCCGTACGTATCTGTGAAACGTATATTGACATTTCTTTGAAATTGCAAATGTACAAAAATACTGTTCACATCACAAAAATACTACTCGGTATATATATACATATATATATATATATATATATATATATATATATATATATATATATATATATAAATATATACTATTTCAGTCAACATTTACAGTTCTAAGACCATTTGTTAGAGAAAATAAACAAAACAAGAAAGTTTTCAATCTGATACATGTTGTTGTATAGAGATATTTTATCAACAGAAATGCACATACAGAAATGCTATTGCAAAGTATGTTTTGACCTGAAATATATAAGTGATTTATTGTTGAATGAAATCATTTAAAAAACGGAACTTACTAGAGCCGCTTGGTACCCATTTGATGCCAATCCACCAGAAGGAGAACATCGTCGAATGATGATAGACGTGTAGGAAGGTTAATTGTTGATCTTTCTTTCTTAATATGAAGAAAAATGTATCGCAGAACTCGAGAAGTTTCGAAATATAATACCACCATACAGCGTTTGTAATCTACGATGCATAAACATTTTTTATTGATCATCGTTTCGAATTGTAAAATTTTAAGTAATAAATATATTCTCATTGTATGAAATCAAAGAGGGAAAGAATTAGATTATATGTTTTTCATTTATTGTGATTTACCTGAATTTCATCAGCGTTGTAATTTGGTCGGCAAGGTTGGCAGATATAGCTATAACGTAGTCTTGTTGAGGCAGTGAATAACTGAAATATAATTTATGTATTTTATTAATAAAATAAATAACTGTACCGTTTTTAATATCCATATTTATAAAAATATCAATACAAAATGAAATCAACAATCTCTTAAACAGTTATGACTTTCTTTTTATGCTATAATTTATATAAAATACATGCACTTTTATGTCTTTATAAAATATAAATTTGAATAAATAAATATCTCTAAACATTAAGCAATTCAGAGATGCAACTTTTAAAAAACTTAATTAATACCCATCAATAAAAACATCCGTAATAAATTATTATAAAATGTTTAAATGTGATAATTACTTATTCTACTTAATAATAGAATTTCTGAGAATTATTAATACATACTTATTATATCGTATTAAAAATAAATAAATAGTTTTAATGTCATTGGTCAAAATAAATAAACATAGCGAGTTGAAAAAACTGGTATGAATGAATAATTTATAACGAAGTGTTCTATTTTTGAATAAGAATCGTTAATGTCTATTATGATGTTAACATTTATATGAAAAGTAAATCAATTAATTGAAATTTCTTGACAGTATTGTACATTAACTACAAATTTTCATACAGTTAATACATAGAAGTAAAAATTATATAAAATTTTAAACTAAAATGTCTGTGTCTGTACAAGAATAGAATGAATAACAACTGTTGATTAAAATATTTAAAAAAGTCATTTATAAAAATTCACTGCATGTCCTTAGTGACATCTTTTCGTTATTTTTCGACCAGATATTTAATTGGAAAGTTTGTCTACATATTATTTAAATTCTTGAAAAATAAAATAATTGTTAGAAGGTATATTAATAAAAGTGATAAATTAAATGAAATATAATTGAAACATTTCTTGAATAAAATTGCGGAGTTTAGAAAATGGTGTTAATATGAAAATGTTTCAATATATTATTAGACTGTTTATACAATATATTTTTAACTGAACTCATTTAAATATTTCAGAAATAGGATATACAAACAAATTTTACTTCAGTTAATTATTAAGTTAGCTATTAACATAAATTATAATGAAATTTTATGTTAAACAGTTTAGCAACAGTTTCACTGCTATTTTAGCACATTAATTAATTTTATTGTTATTGCCGCCATTTATATAGAAACGAGTTGCCCACTAACACAAAATGTTGACATAAAAATGTTTTCACCGGCACGATGTTAGTAAAATTGGAATTTGAATAACGGTTCTAATAGAGAAAATAATATGTGGATGTCGTGGAAGATATCTAACGATAAATTCGTATCGTACAATAATCACTTCGTATACAATTTAATTAAATATGTATATTATTTTCAATGAAACGTTAATATTGTTCACGTGAACATTATATAGAAAATCTGTGTCACTATGAATATAAATTGATTAACGATGACAGATTTGCAAGAAACGGTAGGTGCGATTGTGTCAATACAGAAAATTCATGTCATGTACAGAATACTTATGTGTAGCATATACATCATATATATATATATATATATATATATATTTATATATATACATATATATATATATATATATATACAATTGAAGTAAAAGGAAAATAATATAAAAAAGTTACAAAATGTGTTCATGCGAATTGACTTAATACTAAGAACTGATCATTCATGGGAAAAATAATTAAGAAAGGCAAATAGGATAGAGTCTATTTTAATGGAACATCAATGAATCCGTCTCAAAAAATCAATGAATTTATTAAAACATTTAACAGAGGCTTTGAAATGAGTGTTGAAATTATTTAATTGAAAAGAGAAAGGTATAAACAAACGGTGGAAGGCTATGTTATTTTTGTTTTACGATGTATTTTCTGCTGTGTTCTTATTTCGAATTATCATGCTGATATTCTCCTTTATGTTACCTCTATTATTGATTTTTTTTACAAGATTTATATTGCTTCATTTCAGATAATATTTTCAAAACTCTTCAGATAATATATATGAACATACTATTTGAAGATACAAAAATCGGTTTTAGAGAATGCGAGCTTAGAAATTACTCAAAGAAAGATAACGTAATACACTGAATGAACTAGAAAAGAGAAAAATTAAAAGTCAGTTGAAAAATAGGTCATAATATAAATCACAACGGAATAAATGTGGTCTTTATCTGTTTGACTCCTCGAAGAAAACAGATATAAAAGAAAATCAATGAAGTTAAGAAGTAAGATCCCCTGTTCAAACCTACAAGGGTTTGTAAATACATAATAAAGTTGATATTTTTTGTTTTTAATTTCTTACATGGATGAGTGGCAATGTTATTTATTCCTTCATAAAATATAATTTTTATATATACATATCTGACAGGAGTAACAAGATGCTTTCGTTTTGTCCTACAAGTTTTCCCTCTCACAAATTCTTCAAAGGAATGTTCTTAATCGAAAATAAAGCTTCTCTCTATAGAACTAACAACGATCGAATGCAATCAAGAACCGTGATTTGAATTATTGGATCGTTCTCTTTGTGACCTCAACATCTCATCAAGGGATTTTTGGTACGTTAATATAAATATTACGATGATAAAAACATTCTTTGAATGATTACATTATTACAGAAATATTTAACTAGGTATATATCTAACTGAAATATTTTTTCAGAACTGAATATAGAAACTCTGAAAAATGTAGTGCATATAAGGTGATTAGGATTTTGTGTAAAATAAAAAAAATCCATATAGGTTATAGATAAATAAATATGATTATGATTTATTAATATTAATAAATATGATTTTTTAAATATTATTTTTATATTAATAAATATGATTTTTTTTGTTTAAAGTCAATTCTCTTTTTGGTTTAATTCCATATGAAATTAAACCAAAAAATGAACTGACAAGAAAGGATCGATTATTTATCAAGGAAACCATAAGAAGAATAAATAGAATATCTAAATAGATTTTACTTTCTTACTTTGTGTGTGTGTATGTGTGTATGCGCTTTTTTTAAACAAAAAGAAAAGAATTCGATAAATGAACTTTACTTGCCCTTATAAAATTTTAGGCCATGATATTTAAAATTAATTAGTGTTTTTAGATAAGAAAGATAATCACAAAAATAGATATTTTAAGAATAATAAAAAGAAAGAGAAGAGACAGAAAACATACTAGCAATAGAAAGGACAGAATTATAGATATAATAAAAAGAGTAAAGAGTTTGTGCTGGAATGAAATATTAGAAAAAAATGAGCTAGAAGATGAATAACAAAAAATGTTGTCCGCGATATGATCAATATAAACAAAATAAAAAGAAAGATCAATCAAACAATGGTTCATCGGGTAAAAATGTGTAATTAAGGGAAAGCACTTAATAGGACTATTGTATATATGGTTTATATATATATATATATATATATATATATATATATATATATATATATATATGTACATATATGCATGCATGTATATGGTTTAAACAGGATGGTATAATAAATGTACCACTAGATAGATAAATAGATTATGTTTGAGGGGGGAGGAAACTATCTTGCCTCCCGGCACTTAGACTCAAGGTCCATTATGCCTTCCCTCGGTTTGATCAAAACTACTCGGGAAGACTCGCTTCTTTCCAGAAGCCTATCAGCAATAAGAAATTTTTTTCCATTACAGTCAACAAGCTTGATAGCTCTACACGGTGGCACGGAGGCTTCACATGGCAGAGGTTACACCTGAATAATTATTTAATGCTTTTAATGCATTTTATTAAAAAATGTACCACTAAAGTGTCTATAAATACTGTAAAAATGATTTTTTCAAATCATTTTACTCAATAAACGAAAACATTCCTTCAAAGTCTAGATTCACAGTTTTGACGATAAGAGAATATTTTCAAAGGGGTTATTTAAGTAGAAAAGTTAACTGTTTACATTATTACAGAACTTAAAATTAAAATTTAAGAAGAGGCTGCAAGATTAAACTGAACGGTGTGAAATAAAAAGTTTATAATGAAGATTAGAAAAGTTCACGAAATGAGGTAGTTATTTCACAAGCACTATAAAAAAAAAACGTATATTTTATGAAAACATAATATACAAACTAATTTCGATAAATTATACTGACCATTCGGTCATTGCGTTTTTTAACTTTTCCGTGCATTTGGTACACTTTGTATACATACACAAACACATACAAAATACATACATATATATATATATATATATATATATATATATATATATATATATGTTATTAAATAAGAATTGCATTCTTCACATCTAGTTTAATATGATTACTTGTCTAAATGCACAGACAGATACAATAAAAGAATTGATGGCACGATTACAATTCACTATGGTGACATAAATATTCAAGATCATCGACCTTATGAATGCAATTATAATGCTATTTTATATATTCGTATCTAATGATTAGGAATGATCATATTTAATATAACTGAGAAACAGTGTTATAAGAAATTGAAAACAGTTCCGTGTATTACTAATTTAAAGTTCAAGTCATTTTGGTGTCTTTTCCTGTTAATGTTAAAAAAGAAATGTATATTTGATACGTTTTTATACATAAATGTCACATTAATATGTGTTATTTACTTCTGTTCCCATTTCCTCTATGTTTACTTATTTAGTTTTTCTTTTCAGTTTGTTTAATCTTTTTTCAAAACTTTCTATTTAAATACATATTGTGTGCATATAATATAAACTGAGGAATTAACTTTTATATATTGTGAAGTTATTATATGCTGCGAAACGTTTATTGCGTATTTTTTAACAATACAAAGGTTTGATGTCGGTCAGAGATTAAGAAGTTCAAACATTTTTATTAGTATTAATCGATGTGTTCAAACTCTGACCCGGAACATAGTATTTTCCTAGTTTTAAATCAACTGCGATTATTAGAAATTTATGAATTTTAATTAAATAAATAGAACGTTACTTTCAAACGAAAAATTTGAACGTTAGAAAATTTATTTTTTGATTAATTACTACGTTTTTTCAGGAGCGTTGTTTTTTCATTATAATTAATTAATTTTATTTAATATAGTAAGATCAACTATTTTTTAAATATTTTACTTGAAAAATTATAGTGAGCTAATTTAAAATGAACGGAAATACAAGTTGTGCGGGGGAGTGGGGTTAGTGCGCTTCGACATCGAAGGTCATTAGCGAAGTACAAGTTAAAAATATTAGTATGAGTAGATATTTTTATAATTTTTGAGTGAAATATTTTTTTATTCGAAAAAAAAATTTTCATTTAATAATAGATCACAAAGAGGTTGACAAATCACGTGAGAGTCTTTTAATGTTTGTAAAACTTGTGCATTTTATGTCTTGTGTGTGTGTGTGTGTATGTATGTATATATATATATATTATAATTCCTAATTAACAACCAATATCTAAAGTATAATATTTTTCTTATAAACTGATTTGCGATATTCTTATTCGATTGGATGATACCATAATTGTTCACAGATTTTTAAAATTGAAAAATATACATTTAATGTATTTTGTATACTTTTTGTTCGTTATTCTATACGAATTTCATAAATTATATGCTCGTTTGCTTCATCAATAACTGGTTATGATCCTATTTATGTTCAGGTAGTTCTTGAACTTATTATTCAAGATCTATCAAAAGATAATGAAAGTGGTAACCAATTGTGGAGGAATTTAACTTATTGGTCACCTACAGGATTTGTATAGAATATTTAAAAAAAAAACATATTTTTAAGAAATGACAATAATTAGAATAGATCTATAATAAAAACTTTTCTATTACTGTTATTTAATTATTATTAGCAATATATGTATCTTAATGACGCTTACTAACAATGTCTTCAGCTATAGAGTAAGAATTATTTTATACCAAAGGTGAGAAATTTCTTCGATAATAAGAGCTATATATAAAACTTTTCATATATTTTTTGAATATTCAAGAGCTATAGAAAATATTATTTTAAAATGGTATTTATAAATAATAAAAAATACAACTATATAGTAGTCCTACTCATCAAAGCAGAATATTTTTAATCTCTACTCGATGAAGACTTTGATTAAGTCTTCATTTTTGCAGTTAATAGTTTAAAATCTGGCTATAGACTACTACTATGATTATTAATATGAAAGTTTAGAAATAATAGCAAAGAAACCCAATATTGTCTCGGGAGCCGCACAGAGTAGGTTTGGGAGCCGCAGTTTGCCCACCGATGCTTTATATCTTCAGTAATGTGTCTTCCAAAGATCCTCTAATCGGTATACATTTTTATATATGTTTAATTATTCTTCTAAAGAAATATCATTTCAGATAATTTTTAAGAATAAAGAAGTTTTTTATGTATAAATATTTTTAAATTGACACTTCCTTTTAGATTAGATTTCAGTTTCTTTATTGTTCTTACAAATTGAATTTTTATAGAATAATAATAATAATAATTTAGTGATATATAGGAATACAAATAACTGTATTACTTGTGTTAAAAAAATGACGCATAGAAAATGTTATGTATATATATATATATATATATATATATATATATATATATATATATATACATACAATATACATATATACGTTATCTGTTTATAATATATATATATATATTATAAATAGGTAACGAAATTCACAATAGAGGGACAGATTTGAAACTGATTTTTTTGTTTGAGTTTTTTTTAGAATACCCTCAAGTAGTTTCAAGTATGTGGAATATTTAAAACAATCATTTTTATATTGCTAAGACATATGCTAGAAATTCGAATTTGATTTCAGACATGTCGATTCAGCAGTTCGACATGATAGCTAGTCAACAATTGTTTAAAGTATGTTTATCTATGGATGAATATATGCGAATTTATATAAAATTATATTATAAAAGTACTCACTTTGATTGAAATGTAGGCATTTAGGCAGGCCATGGCTAGATTATACGGTACTAATAACCATATAAGTTTGAATGGTTTTCGATTTTTCATAATCTTAGGACCGATCCAAACTATAAATAAATATAGTATGGTGTACACTACGGTCGGGACCGGTGAATCTACGAGAGGCCATCCTTTGGTTCGATCGTCTGTAAAAAAATAAAAATAAACAAATACTATTTAGTTTAACCGTTGCTAAAATGTAACAAACATGTTTAGTAATTATTGTTTTGTATGGATGTTTTTTTTTTAAAAAAATAGCAGAACAATAGACGTTTAAGACAATATATAATTAAATAGAATAAGATGTTATCTAAACAAATTGTAGTTTTTAAGATAACAAAAATTGCTTTATTATTATTGGTTAAATATCAAATTATACACCTCAGGTGATCTTTCTTCCTCTTCAGTTTGCAATACAATTAATTATAGATAGTGAACATTTATTATGTGCTATATATATATATATATATATATATATATATATAAATAATAGTTTTATGTTCTACAAACAGTAATATAACTTATACTATTAAACTATATAAAAATTGGTTAAGCTTTATAAAATACTCTAGGACTTAATATTTGTTTAAAAGTAAAACAGAAGAGAAATTCTACAAGCTTCAAATATAAAATGTCTGATGTGAAGTTTGTTCTTTGATGAAAAACAAGTTAATTATACTTCTCTCTCTCTTTATATATATATATATATATATATATATATATAGGTGCTATTACGTTTGATAATGTAGTAATATTTGTGAGGGAGAGTATTATTTTTTCTTCATGATTTAAAAAAAAATAAAAGAGAAGAATGTTTCGAGAACGACTAGCCCATAAAATTTGTTCAAGAATGTTAAAACAGTTTCATGAATGATTTTCTTCACCTCACAAACCAGAAAAAAATGTTTCTAGTCAAAAATGCTCAATAAATAATTACTGATCATTTTTGATTGTAGCTTATTGGCACTTCAGTCTTCATATCGCTAATGTATAGAAAAATGAACATTTTTTTCTGTACCTGATGATGATTTATTGAACTTTTTTGACCAGATTGTAATGTTAAAGTAGATTTGAACTCTTCATTTTTTTCGTAGTGCATTGAAACTTCGAACCTCTTCTTCATATATCATTTTTTATATTCAAAACTTCGATTAAAATCTTGCAAATTGATTACTGATACATGTTTAATACTCCAGTCATCATTTTACTAGACATACATTGATCACTTTAAACCAAAATTATTTTTTTTCAATGTTTTTCATAGATTTTATGGTTTTGGATCGATTGAATAAGGATCATCGTGTGCATGCTTTCTTTAATTGCCCAGAAATATTTTATGTCTAAATAGGCGATTTTCATTTGCGGTTTTGTTGAATTTGACATTAAAATTATGTTAATACATTGTTATCAAATTCTATTATACATTTTGTAGCAAAGGTGATAAAGCATACTTCACACAATTAGGAGCAACAAAAACCCTATTTAAATGATTCTACATGTGAGTATGACTACAATCACAAAACGTATGCTAATCAACTGTATTTTTTTGTGGGTATTGCATCCTTTAAAAGTTCAATTTTGTTTTTTATTTCTACACCTGGTATATATATATATATATATATATATGTATATATGTATATATATATATATATTTGTGTGTATATATATATATATATATATATATATATATATATATATATAATTTTATTCATACTTTGTTATGTATTTTTGGAACGTTTATATAAATTTGAAGTTAATCGCATAGTTATATATTAACTCTTTCAAGTACAGTACAGTTGAATAAAAACAGATCTTTGAAGTACAAGACTTTTTCAACAGACTCCTTAGTGCAGTTCAGTAGACTTTGCCACTGTTCTAAGCTGTAAGTAACAGCTGCCACATCTTTAAGTGGTTCACAAATTGTATCACCGGACTGTATTGTTCCAGATCTTTGAAATGGTTGTACAAAAAATATACCATCAAGCAACTGACGAAAAAATGATGGTACATACGAAGACTTGGAAGAGTTAATGACAACTGTTTGAAAATAATTTGCTAGGTGTCAAAAGCACAGTTGGAAGTATCAATTTAATTAATAGATAATTGATATCTGTTTAAAGTTCGCATATATTTAAAGGTTTATAATAAGAATCTTACATATGTATATTATATTAGTTCTTTTTAATCCTTTATTGTATATTTTATGACAGGCAACATTTATGTTTCAAATTTTATTCAAGAAAAGAAATATATTTATAAATAAAGAATAAAAACGACTAATTTATGATCATTCTCTCACTTGAACCATATATTTTGCATACTGTCATTTACTGCAAATTACGGCAATCATTATATATATATATATATATATAATTTATAAACCAGAGTATTGCAATTCTCGCAGTATGCAATTTGTTTACTTTCATCCGTCCATATTAAATACGATATATGGATGAATGTGAAAGTTAATAATATCCTACAAAAAATAAACAATTATTTGTATAAAAAAAATGTAATTTCACATCAGTTCGTGTTCGCTTGCGGTTAGTTTGGTACTCGTCTACGTTTTGCTATTTTGTTTTCTTTTAGATAATTCTCTGGCTATTAGTAAAACGCGTGTCGGACCTACCGTATATTCTTATGTGATGCTAAAAGTCTGCGGGGTCTTATTTGATAATTTTGCGAATACGTGATGTAATCAGATGATGAAGTATAAATATTTCAAAACTCTCACTTAACACATAATGTATATATTTAGTGGTATTATCGAGTAGTGAAATCATTGCAAACTTGGTCATGAAAAGAAATTTAAATTTAAGATTCGTATTGTAATACGTTGAATAATAGTAATGCGTGCGGGATTGAATCATTTGAATTGATAATCGTATTTAATAAGTGAATACATTTCAGATTATTTTCTTTAATAGATTTGTTTTATAAGAAATTTTCTTTTCAAACTTATTATTTTTATTTAGAGTTTTTCTTTCGATAAAATCAAAAAGTGTTGTTATTTATTGAGTATATGAACGATACAAGATTAAATTAATATTTTTTTAATTAATGTATATGATCACCCGTTCATATATACATACACATATATATATGTATAATATTGTAAACAAATTAAAACACATTTATTTTATCACTGATTATACCATGAATTAAAAATAAAATGGAAAATTATTAGAAACTATAAACATAAGATTTATTTTATAAAGAGATATCAAACGATAAACCAGGTTTTTATGTATATTAAACACTAATATTAATTAGCATGAAGTAAATGCTAATATAATACTACATAAATATATAGTAAGAAGTTTGTATAAATGCTCTTTTAAGAAAGGTTACCCATTTACAGTATATTCAAAAATATACAAACACTGTGAAAAATACTTTTAAAAGATTCTATTTATTTTTCAAATCATTGCCATTTTCCAATTTGAATCAGTTAATTTAGAAATTTTATTTTCTTTTTTATAAATTTTATAATGTATACTTCAATTCTATTACTTTATCGAATTATAACGATAATATGTTTACTTTAATACCAAATTAATAAATATCTTGGTTAAATTTTATTTTAAGTGATTTTGTAAAATATTACATATTAATACTATTTCTGTCAAATATCGAAAGTCAAACGTGGAATGAATATTTGTTTGAAAAGTGCATTATTTACTATATATATATATATAATAATTTTGACTTCAATTAAAATATTTGTAACGTTAAAGCGAAAATAAAAGGAAATCAAAGAGGCTTGTAGTTAATTACTGTGGTATTCTTTGAACCAGAGAATTAAAAATACCAAAAAAATATTTTATAAAAATAATTTAACAGATTATTTTTTTTATAATTCTATGATGACTAAATTTATGATTGTATGCAAGGCAGTAATATTTATGAAGAGATTATTGTGTGCAAACAGTACTGTGAATGAGAGGGAATAAAAAATTTCTTCCTATCTAAAAAAAGTGTGACTCAAGATAGGAACAAGTGATTTCAAAGAAGCGTCTCATGAGTTTCAGTGTTTAGTATTCACAGTGCATAAGAGCCTCAAGGGTTATCTATTTACAGAATGACAGATGTGCAAACAACTATTAGACTGGTAGAAGATTGTGACTTTCTAGTTTATGGAGCTCGTTGGTTCAAAGTTTTTCTATTTTTGATGTTAATTAACTCCGGATGATACTATTGACGTCTTGACAATGGGTTATGTGCCTTATATTTAACAATATTAGACGTTACACTATCTAGAGAGGCAATGAGATATAGAATCGATGTGCATTTAAAACTAGATACCTTAGTGGGCACATTGGAATTCCACTGGATGAAAGAAGTGACTCTATAGTGACTCGGGATGAAGATCATTAAAAATCGCTTAGAGAAAATTCTCAACTCAAAAGATGATCAAGTTACTTTAGGGATTCGAATCGTGAGTCTCTGTGTTCGCAGTATGAGGAGTTCAAACGCTATTCGAATACACAGGAGATCAGTGGAGGACTCAGAATTGAGTTGAACGAATAAAAAAAATAATGCGAATTAAATAAAATTCATTAAATGATTATGAAAAAATATTTAAAGAATAAAATCCAGTTTTATTTTCTTTTGACAAAGCTCTTGAATTAGTTCAGTCGTGGTTACATTAATCTCTCTGTGTATATAGTAGGATTTTCGCGAGATGATTTTGTTTTGTTGCCTAGAGGAGATAGATATGAAATTAAAAGATGAGAAAAATACGATTTATCATCCATAAGAAGAAATGATAACGAATTATTAAATTAGTTGACAGTTGGTTCTATCATTGATATTAAAAAAATAAATTATCTTGAAATATAATCATTAATTTACTACTGAGAAAAAAGAGAAGACTAGCATCAATGTGTATACAGTTAGATGTCTATGTAGGATATCATTTTTATAAAAAAAAATATTAGGTACCTCCACACGATCAACCGATAAATAAAATAAACGAATGTACAAAAAATTATGAAAAACTGACGACTGACGGTGTATTGTTTGGAAGGATAAACGAAAATTAGAAGAAAACAGTTTTAAATAGTACAATTTTGTTTCATCGATTTTAAGAACAGATGATATATTTCCATATGCAATATTGAATTAGTTTTAAATGTAAGATAAAACGTCCTCTTCTAATTATTATTTGAAGTATATAATAAAAAATGAAACTAATTACAAACAATTAACATCTAAATATTGGTATAACAATTAGAATCAAATCGAATGATTTAATAATTGATTACATTATTTATTTATTAATTTAATAATATTTGATAACAATTTTTATATTAGAAATTAAATACATTGTTGAATGATACACAATTCTGCGACCTGATTAAATTGAAAATCTCACTTACTATATAAGCAACACTAGTAGTAAAAGCAATATTTTTCTTGAATAGATTCATGAAAGTTACTTATATTGAAAGTAACTGTTTAAATGCATATATATATATATATATATATATACATATATATATATATATATATATATATATATATATATATATATATATATATATATATGCACATATACATTTACACAAGTTATTTATTGAAAATGAATATATATATATATATATATATATATATATACAAACATATACATATATGTGTACATAATATTAACGCTACGTGGTTTAGTAGTACACCAGATATGTTTAGATAAAGTTATACTTTTTAATATGACATATATGAATACTACAATCATTTAAAATAGATATGCTTGTTATAAATTCAGCCGGAATAATAATTATATATAATGAATTCATAGTAAGATATGGAAAGATAAGGGTATAAAATATAAATGATATTAAATTAGTATACCGACATTTTTCTTAAATAAGATAAAGTTCTAGAGATATGAATAGATTAATTGCAAAAGATTAAATTTGAGCAGATAATAAATATGTCAATGAAATATTATAGATATAATTAATAAAATTTAAAAGCATTCTAATTATAAAAAAAGCTTCGTACTCACCTGCTAATGAAAGCGTCCATTGGTAATAGTCATAGGCGTCATAGATGATTGTTTGGGTTTGATTGATTAAATTCGCCATACTGACGTCTGTCTTCCACAGCTAATCTTATATCAACTGCAAGTAAAGAAATTAACAAATAATTTCGTTAAATAAAACTATGTGGTTACATAAATGCACCCTCCTTCTTATACTTTCTATTTTTTTAAAATTTATTGCCATGAACAAAATCATATATTTGTGTGTATGTATGTATCTATGCATGTATAGTCTTATAATTATGAAAAAGTAGACGGAAAACTTTTTAGGAACATTGAAAAATCATGAACTATTAATTTAATTAAAAAAATTAATAAAATGTTCCTTCCTTAATTATTTTTTTTTCATTAAGTGTTTTTATGTATAAAAATGTATAAAACACAACATTACATCCATAAAGCGATTTGTCTTTATATATATATATATATACATATATATATATATATATATATATATATATATATATATATATACACAGATCAGTTACATTGAATAAATCTATTATTTTCTCTAACTGTTTTTTTTTATCTTTATATTGTATTTATAATGCAAGTAAATTTATTTAATGTGCTTCTTTAAATATTATTTCCTTTAATATATTGTCACTTATTAGTACGAGGATGTACCATAATTATTGATACACTGGAAAATATCGAAAATATTTATTTTAATTTTATTTATTACTTCCCCAATCTATGTTTAATATTTGAACATGGAAATGAAAATAGGTAAGTAATGAATATATATATATATATATATATATATATATACTACCTGAATTATGTTGGCGAATCGTTCCACAGAATATTAGGTAACTCAAAATATAAGTACGTTTAATTATGCTCTATACTAATGTTATATGTACTCAACAATAAAGTTACGTTTAAGAGTCATATTGGGGTGAGATACGCTACTGTTGCATAGAAAATAAATAGAAGCACAAATAAAAATACGAAGTACATACATGAATCCGATTTTACTTGGATGCACCATTTCCTCTTAAGAGGATACACGTACTTAGAGGAATGAAGACAAGTTTTAAATACGGAATTTGTTTTCTTTGAAAATATAGGTGATAATGAAACGACTTTTTAAAAAAATAGAAGGTACATTTACTGAGAGAATTTTGTCGAAAAAAACATTCAAAAATATTAAAAAACAAAAGAGATATGTCTCTCAACAAAGGATGGCATTTTTTTTTGAAAATTTCGATTGTGATCGTTGTCCAGCTGAAACCGACAATCTTAAATCAAAAAATTCAACAGGATTATAAAATTAATACAAATATAATAAATCAGTGTTCTCCGATTTTAAAGATCTTTATCTTTTAAGAAAATGGCACCGAGAGAAACTTAAGTATGAAAACATCTATGAAAAATTTCAACATTTTTACATAAATATCACAAGTGTTTTTATTTTTTAAAAATAAAAACTCTATTCGATTAATAATGTTTCTTAGCGTATTTTATGAAAATTTTAAAACAATCTATCGATCGATTCTCGAAATATACGGGATATTGGCTTCAAAAACAGTGTTTCGAGTGAAACGCATTAAAAGTCATAAGTATGATTCTGCTGGACTTAGTTAAGTGCTTTACGAAGAGCTCTATAACTTTTTCAATTTTACAAATAACAATATAACATTTTTAGGATATATTCTTAAGACATTGAACTATTAGAAAATGCAAAAAAGTGTGTTTTTTTCAAAGTTGTAAGTAGGTGTAGCACCTTAAAGTAAAATTGACTTTATGTACAGAAAATTTGTATCTGTTGATTAAACGTTTATGACGAATTTTAAAACCAATTTTAATTTATCAAAGAACGTACATAGACTACGTATGTAAAATCTATGTAAATTAGAGATATTCCCCCTCTCTCTCTCTCTATATATATACATAATAGTGCTATAATTATATGCAATTTTGTATTTTCACTTTTATTAATTTTGAGTAAAAGACGATATACGAAAAATGTAATATTGAAATTAGTAGTTATAATAATGCTAAATACATGTTATTGCGATATTAAGCCGCCTGATTGGAGGTTAAATAGGAAACAACATTTAATTTTGACTTTTTTCCCCTCTTAATTTATTTTTAAAGAAAAAAGTATAATGTTTTGTATGCACATTCTAAACCAGTGCGACTTTCAAATATTTGAAAATGTGATCAAGTGTGTTATATAAGCGTTATAAAAAATCGAAATCGGTTTTATTTAGAGAATGAGAGTGAATGAAAGTTCAATAGGTTGTTTATTTTTTATAGACTAGTTGCTAAAAAAAATAAAATCAAAATACTTTACTGAAACTGTTAGAAAGTACTTGGGCTTGATTGCTTAATCTGATACGAAAGTTATTGATTAGTCCAGTTACAAGATTTTCATTTTCAAATATAATAAATCGCTGAGTAATAATTATAAGTGACAATCTGATTTATGTGAACAATAAATACTATTGATAATAAACGAAACATTTAAATGACTGATACAAATCAGAACTTCAAAAATAATAGTAAGAGTATGACCACAAAATAGAAAAATTGAAAGTAATACTGCGTATTTTTTTTTTTTTTAAATATCAATGAAAGTATGTAAAAAATATTACCGAATTATATGGACCAGATCGAAAATCGATCTTAAAGAGATATAAATGTATAAATATTGGTATGTGACAGGGAAAGTATTTAAATGCATTAATGAAATTTTCTAACGAAGGTAGGTCAAGTCCATATTGCTGTTTTCAGATATTCATGAAACATGCTGAATTTATGAAAAGTAATCATTAATGCGGAACATTAATTTATTATTCTTGAATTATTGCGGTCAATGTCAGCCAATGACATTTATATAACATTAAGTATTTTCGTTGATAATTATAAACATGCTTACAGTGTCGATTTTTCTGCAGTTAGTTTATTATCTGTATTTATAATTTTTGGGAATAAGGATAACATTTTAAATACACACGAATAGTTTATGAAATCTAATTAAACTTTTTTGATCATTTGAACATTCTTAATTTTTGAAAATAAAAAAATTAATTTAGAGAAAATGCTTGAAAGGAGTTAAAAATATTTAAAACTTTTTATATAAAAGATAATATATATATGTATATATATATAGTATATTTTTGCAATTTTTGATATCCATATAAATAAAAAGACTGTGGATAAATTTACTTATTCAAAAATTATTTAATACTTAACTATCTTTTTAAGGTAGATATATAATCAAATTAAGATATTCTAATATGTGTCAATATATTTTTAATAAAAAGAGAAAATAAATCAATGAATAAAATATTCATAACCTGCTACTATTTCTTTAATTTTTTGCCAATTATGCGACGGAAAAATAAAATGTCAATTTAAAAAGATTTATAAGATGATTTTTAAAAAATATGAATTTTAGTAATAAAATCCACAACTTATTTTGTGCTAATATTCTAAATCTAACATTAGTCTTAGACTTGTGATTAGTACTAAGATCAATGTTAATTATGTAAAAAAATATTAATTGTTTCATAAAATATATTGGTTGTTTCATCTATCATATATTACTTACTTCTAGGCGAAAACTTTATCTTTATTATTTTAAATTAAAATTCTTCATACATAATTGTACGCTTTACGTTTTTTTTTTTTAAAAATTCGAAGAAAAATATTGATGTAAATTATTCAATATTTTTATTATTCAATTAATGTTCTTATAAAAAGAAAACAAATGTAGACTATCACAGTCATTATAATAAAAAAATAAAAATTGTGAACATTGTCTGGAAATTATGTTTAAAAAAAACTTATATTTGTATAAAAAGCAGGCAAACTACTCTACCTGACAACGTTGAAAGAAACGATAAAGAAATGAATTCGCTACGCCCTACAATACAAATCGCGATCCGTACAATAAATATTAGAGTTACTGCACTAATGATTGTTCTTTTTAAGATGAAAATTACACCTTTTCACGGATTTTGTATAAAGTTTTGTTTGTCATCTACTTGAAAAATTACAATGTCATTTGACTTAGTGTGTCACCTACAAACATCCATTAAAACTGTGCAACAAAGAATATATGTTTAAATTAAAAAAATGACAGTTATTTATAGATCAGATTCGAACAGGTGAATGATTTTCTACTTGTACTGTTTATGTCATTCACTTAATGTATATATATATATATATATATATATATATATATATATATATATATATATATATATATATATATATATATATATATATATATATATATATATATATATATATATATACATATTCGTGATTATTTATAAAAATACACCTTTTAAAGGTTGAAATATTTTATATTTAATGGAAAAAATAAATATTTATCAACTTTCAATCAGACAGGAATTAAAAAGTTTAAAATTGTTTATTTTTCGAAATTGTGTAAAACGTTAATTATTATAGATGAAGACTGTATACCAATTGGTTTGGAAATTTAGCTGACATACTTAAGAGAAAAATTATTATACGAGCTATTTACTCGTATAGAGTTACTTAACTATATTATAATTACTAAATAAATATAAAACTGGTAGGAAACAGTCTTCTAAATTAATTGTAAATAACCAATCGTGTTCTTCACTTTACTCAATAGTAATTTTTGAACGAAATTTTATTTTGAATCGCCTTTTGAATTTGATACATTTTTTTAAATTAGCTTCGCGATATTTTGATTTTTTAATTATACCGTTATTGTCAAACTCGAAAGAGTTTGAAACTAAAATATTCTGAAACTGTATTCAGTGTTATTTAAAACATTGATTATTTTTTTTAAAAAATATTTATATATTTTGGCTTTCTATGTATACATATACATACATATATATATATATATATATATATATATATATATATAGAGAGAGAGAGAGAGAGAGAGAGAGAGTACAAGATTTTGAAAAAAATAAATAAAAATTTGGCGTGGTGTCAAATTATTGAATGCAGAATTCAAACTGTAGAGGGAAAAAAATTAAATTAAAGGTATCTAAAAATATTGTATACCTTAAATTATCAGATATTCGAACTACCGTGATTTCCTTGTAAGAGTAATTAATCAATCTAATAATATGAATTAAAAATTTTTTTTCTTTATGAAAATACATTAAATTGAAAAAAAAGGATTTGTTACGAATTCTTCTTTCGCATTCACTATTTTCTAAAAAGTGAATTTGGAACTTCTAGATATTTTCATGAGCATAAATTAGTTAATAACAGATAGTTTGATGAGTTCATGAAATTGAAATAAAATTCCTAATTAGTTGAAGAATATTCGAACTATTAAAGCATGGATCTAATAAGGAAGACTTGTAATCTTTTTCATTATAGTTATTATATATATATATACATATATATATATATATATATATATATATATATATATATATATATATATATATATATAGAAAACATTTTAAGTTTTCATAAAAAGTTCTGCTATTGACAATTTCTGTTATTTGTAAAAAAATAAATTGGATCATACGTATAAATTTAGTTAACTAAATGTATTAGTTTTATGTAGATATAAGTTGTAAAACATTCAACAATTTCCATATAAAATACGCAAAAGAATGCAATGGAGACATTTTAACATGATTTAGTAACTAAATACCTTTTAAGTAATAATTTTAAATTTTAGTTTAATATTAAGAAGTTATTTGATTTATTTCTTTAAAAAAAAACGTTTAGTGAAGTGTTTTATTTATATTTTAATTAACAGGATAGATTTTCCAATTGGTTGTTTGTTAAATAATATTAAGGCATATTTTATTCATTTAAAATTAACTTAAAATTTTAAAAACGAGAGTAATTATATTTAAATTAACTTTATTAGGTTTCGATCTGTGTTTTATTGTGGACATTGTTGATTTTTTCTGATTAATTACTTTTAAAATTTAAAAAAGTAACTACTCGATTTTATGAAAACATTTCTGAACAAACATATCTTTTAGTCAGTTAGTTTTCCATAATTTAATAGATAGGATATATTTTTTATTTAGCTGGCGGTTAAAATAATTAATCACAAAATAACGACATATTTTATTCACAAAATATTTAATAGTGTACATTAACATAAGTTGTTACAAATAAAACGAAGATTTATAAAACTGTCATTTACTTATTTTATAAATGTTGTTAATATTTTAAAACATTTTTATTTAAAATAAAATTTATTTAAAAATAAGGAATTAATTTTATTTGTTTATTTGAATTGGAAAACTTTTCTTATAATTAATTCATCTCTGACAGTGATATATGCGTTAATTTTTATTTTAAGTAGTTAAATTTAATATTATTTTTTTTTATAAAGAAACACGAAATTCTTTAAACTGTTTCGAAAAATAATTATTAAATAAAAAATAATTAACAGATATTTTTTAAATACATTTGTTATTATTTAAAAATTACACATTTTACTGCTTTGTATTTTATTAGAAATATTCTTCATTAAACTACTTATCGGGATGAAGTATACATTTTTTAAATTTTAATATCTTTTAACCATCGAACTTGTTTCAAAACACATTTTAAAAACAATTTTGTATTACGTATTTAAATTAAACGAGCTTATTATTTAACTTTAATTTAATTCAAAATGATTTTGATAATAATTAATCCTTTCGTCAACAAAATCGGTTCTGTGACCAACTTTTCTTCGCTATAGTGACACTTTGATATAAACAGTTAATAAACAATACATAGCTGAATCACTGTTAGTCGATGATTTTAATTAAATAGATAATTTCACTTATATAATGGCTTTAGTGTATCTTCATTTTAAGAGTTTTGACAATGAAATAAAAGACTAAAATAAATGTAAAAAGTATTTATTAAAAATGTAGAAAATATATTTAAAATCTATATAAATATGACTTTAATTTCAAGTAAAACGTTTTAAATATATATATATATATATATATATATATATATATATATATATATATATACAAGTGTATGTGTGTATAATTGAAAATAAATACATACGTGTAAAAAGTACACCAACTTGAATACAAAAAAGAATTATAAAAAAAACCGCACTTAGCGAAAAATCACCACTTATGGCACTAAAGTACAACATATAAATGTGAATTTTTTCTTTCTAGATAACGTCTTATTGGTTTTATAATAATTAATGCAATATATTGCAGCTTACAGTGTCAATGACATATAACATATTTGTAAAATAAATAAGTAACTCAATTCGAATAGAAGAAAAAGGCAAGTGGCAGTGAAATCAGCAAACGGCTGCATATTTTTTTAGTTGACTTGTCATTTAACATAACTGATTCAATGATATTTAGATAATTTCGTGTAAGTTGTATGTTAGTTATATCCTTGATTGCAGTTTATTTAACTAATAATATTTTGTTAATTTATGCGATTCAAATATTTATGCAGTTTTAAATGCACACGTGACGTTGTTTTAGCCATTTAAGGCATTTACAATAAATAAATAAATATACATATTTTTGCATACTATTTATTTAAATTACAATTTAATCAGGTAATTGAATAGAAATTAAATTTTATACCCGGTATTTGTTTATGGAAAAAATACACTGTATAATTAAGTAAAAATGTAAAACACAATTCATTTCGTAATCGATGTTCTATAAAATTGTTATTTTTGTGCGAAAGTTTAAGTGCGCGAGTTTTTTTGTCTTTGTTGCATCTTATTGATAAAATGTAGAAAATTTGAAAAGATGGTAATTAAATAAAAAATGTGTTTTTTTTTTTTAAAAAAAAATAGAAATAATACAAACTTTATTATATGGTCATAAATGTAATAAATTATAAAATTATAATTTTATAAATTTCATGTCTCTCTGTCTAATTAATGCATGGTATATTCATATCATGCTGGATATTTTTAACTCATGGGATATTTTCAATATATAATTGTGTTTTAATATCAAATATATGTGTTTGTCATTATTATTTGAACAGTAATATCTTTGAAATTAGCTGAAAATTTGTGAAAACTATCATAACATCTTGAACATAACACCTCTTGAACGTGATGTAATTTCATTAGAGGCTCAACACATGCAAAACAATAAATTTTTGCTAAGAAAAAGGTTATAATATAAAATTTTATCTTCAGATTAAGAATGATACTTATGTATGGTGTACTTATTATGTATTTTAAAGGTATTATATTGGTAGGAAAATAATTGAAGTTTTTGTTTTCTGAATTCTAGAAACATAGAAAAAGAAAAAAAACGTCTTGAGGTTTTCATTTAAAAATTTTTCATGTAAATTGAATGTATTATCTCTAAGCAAAAACATACAGTTATTCACATCTTTGATTGCAGATTTAGATATTAAAATTTTATTAATGCTTCTAAAAACCTTGAATAATAGTTACACATTTTTCAGTACACTTTTTATTCTTAGAGATTGATTTAAACTGTATTTAATTCTTTTTAATGGAACATGCTTGTATAAAAAAGTGATTTTTTCACTTTTTTATACAAGCATGTAGTAACGCAGTCAGTAAAGTTATTTATCAGTCAACGTAAACTTGGAATAAAAATATTTTATAATGAAACATTTAGTCTCAGAGGTTTAATTAAATTTATGCATCATCAATTGACAGACCACCTACTTACTTTAGAAAGGTTTGACATGTACACATTTATAATACTTACTCTTAAATTATTTATAATTTACTTATGTAGATAAATATTTGTTTGTTTTTTTTCATTCATTAAGTCGTTTATTAGGAAATGGAGTCAGTAACTGTATAAATCATATTATGCAGATAACTAAAATATTTTTATACATTGGGTTTAATTGTAAATTCTGTACAAATTTTGGGGAAAAATCATAAAATAAATTTATGATATATTCTTTTGTATAATATTTGTATTTTATATAAACTGACTTTCATATATTTTATATTTAAAATTTTAAAAACAAAAAGTATGACTGAATACTAGAGTAGGAAAATATTAACCTATACACACAAATATATATATATATATATATATATATATATATATATATATATATATATATATATATGTTCAAAGTCTTTAATTCAGATGATTTTGTTTCAAATGACTAGCTTATTTATTATTTAAAAAATGTATACTAGTAACGGTCTTATTCTGTTCAAATAAATGTTGTTTTATTCTTATAGACTTATGAATAGAGATTCAATCCTTCAATTCATTGACAGTCAATGTCTCTTCGGATTGAGGTCATCCGTACGCCTTTTAGTTATAAAAGTCAAAAAGAGATTAGTAAACGTTACATGACTAATTTCGATTCAAAAAATATAACAAAAGTGTTAACATTTTGCACCTGACATGTTTTGACATGCCGAACAATCGATAAATAAAGACATTATGTTCTGTTTATGTATGACATTTAAATATAAATAGATGAATTTAGATAGCGCATGATTCATGATACATAAAATTAAAGTAATACACAATGAATTTCTTTTCAGAACGGATATGTAGTTATGAATTCAAGTTTAGAGACTTGTCTATCATTTTTGGTGCCTACAGATTATTTATAGAGAGCAGATTTTGTTAATTTAGTTCTTCTGCTATTTTTGTTTCATGTACATCCAATACATTTTTAAAAAGATAAGAATTTACTAAGAAATTTCGAAGAATGTCATTATTTGATACTGAGGTATAAAAAATTATATTTTTATATAATTTTTCACACAATTTGACTGATGAAAAATATTGTATAAGGATTTTATATATGACAGAACAAAATGGTACGTTTTCAAATTTTACATAGTAGAGTTTTATTTTTTTTTTAATATATATAACAAATATTTGTGTCAATTAATATGTAGCTCTTATTTTTTATTTTTTTTTTGGGAAGTTTACAAAAGAAATATATATATATATATATATTTCTATATATATATATATATATACAAATATATAAATTAAAGGTTAATATTATGCAGAAACCTATTAAAAATTATGAAAATATTCGATGCTAAACGTTGAAATAAATAAAAAATACAGTATTTTTTGAGTTCTACGGAGACAGATTTCATCATTTGGTTCGATTATAATCGATGTGTTATGTAAAACGAAATATGAATCAAATCATTTGTCTCATTAAAATACTCTTATAATTAATCAAAAATGGACAGCTAATAACATTCTATAACATATTTCAAATAGATATTATTTTTATGAATTTACCAAGAATGAATCATATGTAAATTCGTATATTTTCAGTAACAACGTCCATCCTTTTTTATCGGAAACATGAGGTAGCATATTGTTTTAAACAAAGACATCAAAAAACCTGACTTGCAAATTTTATTTAAATAATTTAATACTACAATTAATTTACAAACGAATATGTTAATATTTATAAGTTAGTTTCGCATATATTATTAATAGTCTTTGACATACTAACACAAAAAGTGATTTTAAAGAAAATACCTAAATTCACACAGGTATTTTCTTGTTTTCACACATCCATTTACATATATATATATATATATATATATATATATATATATATATATATATACCAATATATGTGGATGCAAGGAAATGATTGAGTACAAAAATCGTTATCGATTTGCATAATCTATTTTTAATATATTATAATAAATCAACGATAAAAAAATGGGAACAAATCGATACACAAATAGTAATTAATGTTTGGCTGGCGTTTAAAAAACTTGTAATGACTATTATCAGATCTTTATTTATTTTTTATAATGTAGTTAATAATTTATGAAGAAATGTTTTACGATGATATTTATCGTGGGATGTTTCGCTATAAAATATTAATATATTATATAGTATTGGAAAGGTTAGTGATAATAGTCGCTCGAGGAGCGTTTAATAATACGACCTCAAAATAATAAACTGTATTCAAAATCTAGGCAAACGAACAAAAAGGCTAGTCAATAGGTATAAATATTTTTGTATATATACACTGTGTGCGTCACCGGTTTATTAGTTCCGCCTTTTTTGATGTTGTAAATGTATACTTTATATATATATATGTATATATATAAACACTTATATAAATCGATATAAATGTATGTCAATAAAAAACAAAATGAAATAAATAATAAAAAGAACATGTTCATAGACAAAATTCAGTAAAAGTATAAATTGTACAAGTTTTCTTGTTTATTGATTATCGTTAATTAATTGTTGATTTAAAATGTATTTAAAATGAGGACTTATTAGTATAAGTAAGATGTATAATATATATATATATATATATACGGACAAAATTATGTATATTAAATTTTTTTTGAAAATTAATTGAAAATGTGTAAGTTTTAGAGCAAAGTGGGCAAAATACGACTCCCAAAGATACTTTGTGCGGCTTCTATGACTATATTGTGTTTCTTTGCTATTTTTCTGAAACCTTTATATTAATAATCTATAATAGTATAGTATATACCAATATTATATATATATATATATATATATATATATATATATATATATATATATATATACGGGTAATTCACACTATATTTTCTCAAATCCACATGCATTATGTATCCAAACTACTATTTAAGTTGGCTCTACGGTTCTTAAAAATAATATGAAATTAAACAATCTTGTTCATTAAGAGTTACTGAATGCAATAAAACCAAATTCAGGATAGGTTGCCGTATAAATTTTGAGAAAAAATCTTTAAAAATGTGACTTTTAATACGGCCTAGGTAACTTTTAACTGCAAAAATGAAGACTCAATCAGTCTTCAACGAGTAGAGATTAAACATATTCTGCTTTGGTGAGTATGACTACTATATAGTTGTATTTTTTATTATTTATATTAGGTCGATAGGAAAATAATTGAGATTTTCTATATGAATTTAAAGGTCATACACCGCAATTATTTTTCTACCAACATATTAAATACAATTTTAAAATAATCTTTTCTGTAGTTCTCGAATATTCAAAAATGTATGAAAAGTATTATATGTGGCTCTTATTAACGAAGAAGTTGCTAATCACTGTTTTAGAGTATTGTAATATTTTAACATTACAATTTTTCATTATTTTTTGGAGTATTTAATATTTTAATGACAATATTTTTCGTTATTAAATCGAAAAATGTGCATTATTGTTAGCTTTGACAGCATTATATTTTTCCAACTCGCTCTATAATAAAAATTAACGATTTGAATTTTTGATAGTTGTACCTATATCTTTAGTTGTAATAATATATATCTGAATGAAAAAAATATTTATTTGATTTTTAAAAAAAATGTTTATTACTCCAGGTAATATATAAATATACAAATCGTTTAAAATATATATAAAAAAAATACTTCTCTTATGAAAAAGTAATAACAAAGAAGTAATTAAAATGTAAAGAATGTATTTTAATTGTCAAGTCAAACTGATCGTTCGACTGTTGTACATTTTTACAGTTACAGTACAGCAGAATTAACAAGTCGCAAAAAGTATCCTAAGGCGAATAATGATAGCATTGAACGATTGATTGATCGACTTTGTGTGTAATTTTGCTTGAATAGAATAACAGGTATATTCAATACTATCAATTATAGTATTGAATAATATTTAGAGTATATTTTTTGTGAATGCAATTTATATAATCACTCTATTTGTATATTGTTCACGTATACTTGTCTATAAATTCATAAATAAATAGTCATATATATATATATATATATATATATATATATATATATATATATATATATATATATAATGTTAAATATAAGTAAATATTTCTAATATGAATAACTTCAGAATATTTTTAATAAGTTAATGAATAAATAATGACAAAGTCAATATGTGCACAAAGATTTAAGTATGTATTTTTAATGGAATGATTATTATAAAAAAGCATTTTTTAAAGACCGAGTATTTCATGAAAAACTCTAGAAACTAAGGCATGTAAATAAAATATACTTGTCAATAAATAAGAAGTCTGTATTATAAGTCAGTGTATTATTGTATGGCAACATGGACATAAGGAGAGTAAGTAAAGTAAAAAATGTAACAATTGTGAAAATGTTTCGCACGTACAAATATACAAGAAATTGTATTACTTTCTTAAGAGATGTAGAGTATCAGAGTAGTGGTATTTGATAATTTGATCTATGTAGTATTATGAAATAGTTCTAATTTCATTTCGGTTTGTAGTTAAACGCTTTACTCAGTAATTACATTCAAACATTTATTTTAATCATAAAACCAAATCATAAGTTGTACCAGAAACATATCCTATATTCTCGGTAAAAGTCTTTTTTATGTACACAATAATTTATTTTGCTTTTCTTTATATTGACAATATATGGAAAGGAAAAAAATGTATAAAAAAATTAATTACTATATAGCATATATAACCAATAAATTAATTAATACATATTAAATTTTTTTTAAAAGTTAATCAGTTTTTCAAAATATTTAAAACTTCTATCATAAATAAATATACATACTAATTTAATTAATTAGTTTACACATTTATGTCAATAAAAAATAAACAAAAAGGTACAGAAACAAAAATAGAACTAGATATTTTTCATCGCACCTTTTTAGTATTTTATTTTTCTTTAATTCAACAACATAAAAGTAGTTATTAAATCGAGGTATGAAGGTTCTGTTGTATCTCGAATGAAAATATTTTAATTTTATTGATGAAATTTAGATAATTAAAAAATGACTCAAATTACATTACTGGTTTTGTTAATCTGAGAACAGGACATTTATAATAGATTAATTAAAGTAATTATCATATTTTTATTTCCATTGATTTTTATAAACTTTCAGAACAAATTTTTCGAACACTAGATTATAAATTAATATGTTCTGTATTTGTATAATTGTGTTCTGTTATAATTGTGTGTGTATTAAAGATAGTTCTGCTTGACTAGAACTTAATTAAGTAAAAGTTTCTCCTCCACTCATTGGTAAGATTCACACACACACACACACACACACACACATATATATACAAATATATATATATATATATATATATATATTACAAAATGAAATCAGAAAATAGTCGTACTAGTAAAAGAAGTAACTAACTGTATCATTCTTCTGTGGAATAAAATTTTCTTATCTGAATTTATTTGTAAAATGATATTGTTCTCTCTCTCTCTCTCTATATACATATATATATATATGTATATATATATAGTATTTTTATGAAAGTATAAAATTAATATTCATATTAGTTATTTATAGAAACAGAGTATATACTTTAAAAAAATACTTATTTGAATGTATTGTAGATCAAGTCTTTAGGCCAAAAATAAATTCTCAATATGATTGTTTAAACAAAATTACAAATAAACAACTTAAAACACCAAATTATATAAATCTTAATATTATTATATGGTGAAAATTTGTATTCATATTAGGATGTTGATAAAAGTTTTTTCCAATATAATACAAGTTTTCTTTCCAAAAAATTAAATAGTATTAATTATTTTACATTTATTTATGACTGAACCACTCAAAATATTTAAAAGAAATTGTATTATATTTTAGACATCGTTTTGCTTATTAGACTTTAATGAAAATGAATTAAGTTTTTTTCATTTCTAAAACGAAACAGAGTTATTCTTTACACTTGTTTATAATGTAGACAAAAATATTAAACAATACTATCGAATTGTTCATACTTTAATCGATTAGAATTTAGACAAAATAAATTAGACTGTTATCATTTATTTAAATAATATTATTTAAAATATTTTACCGTTTTGTTTAATTTAGAAAAATAGAATATAAAAATATACTAAGAAATTTCTGCATGCATTTTTTGATTCTAATTGAAAGAAAATGAATTAAATTTTATTTCTTTTCAAAATGAAACATTGTTAATTATTTTACTTATGATTTAGAGAATCATAATATTCAAAATTTTTTTGACTCTAATTAAAACAAAATGGATGAAATTATGTCAATTTTTTAATAATTAAATAATGTTTAGTATTTTATACCTATTTACTTTCTTTTTAAAAGTAGTAAAAAAATAAATTAAGAACATTTTTCAATTTTTCTCAAATATTTTCTATTGCAGTAGTTTTCTATGAATAAATTTTTTTTTAAAAAATGGTATACTATTAGAAAATTAACGTTTATATAATTTATATATATATATATATATATATATATATATATATATATATATATATAAACAAATAAACAGTAAGGCGAATCTAAATATTTTTATAGAATATTTAAATGTTTAATTTGTTATAAAAAATATATATAGTATGAAAATTCTTTTGTAAAAATTTAAATAACAATGTGCAAAAAATTTTCAAGTTTGTTTTATACGGAAATAACAGAAAATATTTCATGTGTCGTACGGCTGAATATTTATTTTCTTTAGGTGTAAAAACAATAATTGATTGTTATGAATAACATACGAAAATATTCAATGTCTGTATTTTGTAATAATTTATAGAGTCGATGCATGTAAACAATATTTTTGCATTAATTGTAATATTTTATGCATGAATAAAATTTCATTGAAATATTTGCAAAACATGTGATTTTAATCATATTAAAGCTTCATTAATAAATATTTAAAAATCAAGTGTTAATGAAAGTGCAGTACAGTTTCGAAATAAAAATCACATTTAAATATTTTGCTCTTAGCCGAAAACTAATCAATTTTAAAGCTTTATGTATTATTAATAATATTTACAATTCACTAATTACACTGTCTAATCAAATCTTTAATTTTTTTTATACATATTGTATTTTAGTACTTTTTTTATTTAAGATTTATTTTTTTTCTCACGAGCTTTTAAAAAGTATGTGAAGCTTATTAAATGTTTCAATAATATTTCAGAGTTAAGTTACCATATGATTGAATATATATATATATATATATATATATATATATATATATATATATGTATGTATTAATTATAAATTTTATACCATACATTTAACAAATTTAATTTTTATTAAAGTAGGACAATATTAGACAAGAACAATATTAGAACCATTTCTTAATTTTCCTATGAATTGTAATAAAATTAATTATAATGACTTTGAAAGATGTACTTATTAAAAAAAATAGTATAGAAGATAAAAATGGATATCAATTTTATTTTTTTATAATTTTCTATCGATTTTCCTGATTTTTTTTAATATTTTTATAATTGGCTAATTAATATTTTGCATACTTACATATACTCTTAGAGCATATGCAGTTTTTTTTATTTTTTAAAAATAAATATTTTCTTACAGTTTGTACATATGCAATGAAACTTACCTAATTTGCTAACACGTTGTTATAATCTTAATAATAAATTTAGCCAGTTCACACATTTGGATTAAGTTGAGAATAATCTTCCTGTTATAAATCACAGTCGCTTATATACTGTAGAACACACTTATAATATCGAAGAGAGTTCTATTCAGAGGTATATATATATATATATACTTTTTGATATTACTTATCACCGGCCACGACCAAAAAAAATTTCAAAGTAGGATGTTTTTCGGAATTTCGTTGAAAAATGTACAAAATGCAAGAGAATCAAAAATAAAATAAAAATCCAATGGACTTATCGAACCAATGGATGGTATCCACTAAGTTCGTACTTACACTATTCACCACTGATTTAATAAAGCACAGAGAGTGTGTCCTTGTACTCAGTCAAGGTCTAGAAGTACAATGACTAAAAATCTTAGCGACATGCTGGTAAGTTAAAGAGGGACATTACATTTCTTTGGAGCGAATGAAAAAAACATCGTTTTAAAAGTAGGTCATTATCTCCAAGAATCTTCGGTTTCAATATGTACATATAATATATATGCACGTATTTCCTTCCTTATGTTTATAAAATTATATATAACTTGTTAATCTGAATGTGTGATTCATTTCAATGTGTGTGTTTACTTTCATGTTCCTGTTAGGTGTGCATTAATATGTGTGTGTGTAAATGTGTGAACTAGTGTTTGAGAGTTTAAGGCGTGTGTGTGTGCGTGTGTTTGTATGTGTGTGTGTGTGTGTGTGTATGTGCGTACGGACGTGTGCGTATACATGCATTTTATTGGAGAAGAAATGGGGGGTACATAGCTAAGATGAAACACCTCTCTTGACTGTTTGTGCTTCATTATCTCTGTCTGTCCGTTATCTTTTGGGTGGGATGTACGTTATTTGAGAGTGTGCTTTAGTTAATAGTCTGAATCGAAAATAAAATAGTTTTGTTAATTTCACTGTCAAAACAAGATTTGTACCACTCGAACTAGGTTGCAGATTATAGTTTAGTCAGATTGTTTTTTTTTTGTGGTGATAAGAATGTATTCGTTTAGCATATACCTTTGTTAGTATTTTGAAAAAATACGTTCTTATTTATAAGTTCAAAATTTTATTAACCATATTGAACAAAATATTATCATTTTATTTTACTGTGGTTAATTATTTTTTGTAAGTGATTAAATAATAGTAATAATAATAATTAAAATGTAACTTTTCTAATTTATAACATTATTGTGATTTCTATAATTTTATAATCATTTACTAATTTTTGTACTGCGTCGGTTAAGATAAATCTATATAATTTGGATTTTCATGTAATAATTATTATAGTTAAATTTATATTCAAATTACTGAATTACTGTTTTAGATTATTTGAACTGTGTGATTATCAAATCAGAACATATATATATATATATATATATATATATATATATATATATATATATATATATATAATCAAATTGTACCCTGATACTAATAGGGTATACCTATTTTATTAAAAAATAAAATACACTACTGAAATACATAAAAATAGTGAACATTTTTGGGAAAAATTTGTAAATTAAACATTCTATATTACTGATGTACATATGTATATATATATATATATATATAAATACTCTTATATTACTGATACTAATAGGGTATATCTATTTTCTTAAAAAAATTAAATACACTACTGAAATACATAAAAGAGTGAACATTTTTGAGAAAAATATACCTTTGTAAATTATAAATTCTTAAAATTAGAATGATTTAGTACAAATGGCGTTCGGTTTATACCATTTGAAAAATTGAAAAATACAATAGATATATTGTTTTTACAGACAACATCATTTTTTTTATTTACTTGATAATTGTTCGTTTTTAAATTAATATTTAATTTCTAATAAGAATATATGTAACATAAATATTTATATTTTTGAATTCAATGTATCATTAATATTCATTTGGGAGTAAAGTAGAACGAAATAAATATTCTATAGATAATTTAAATTAATATTTTATATAATATTTTTAAAATTACAACAATTTTTTTGCATATATATTTATACATTTATATATTTGTATATATATATATATATATATATATATATATATATATATATATATTATTAATTTTTTGTTTTCAAAGTCAACTTTTTATAAAATGAATGTTATTTTATATTCTAGGTTTTATTATTTATTTTTTAAGTAGTTATTGTATTTACAAAAGTTCATACAAATATAAATGTTTTTAGGCCAGTATTTATTATTAAGCGTGGATTTAAATATATTTTATAAATAATAATTGTGTGTTATAAGGTTAAAAGCAAATAACATTACTTAATTAATAATCAGCTAAACGTTTTCGCGCTATAAACGGGTCTATTATAATAAAACGAATTATTAAAATTCTGAGAAAGGTTTGAACCTTATATTTTTAATTAGGCATATACGCATACATACATACATACATACATATATATATATATATATATATATATATATATATATATATATATATATAGAAAGAAAAATAGATGAATGTGTGTTTGTATAAAATATGTTTAATGCTACTTCAATTAATATTTATTTAGTAGATCGATATATTATAGAACAAACTCGTTTACAGTTTCTAAGTTTTCTACGATGTTCTATCAGCTTAATGCCTTTTTATTTTTAATTAAATACATAACTGAATAACTTATAATAAAAAAAGTTCATTTTCTTGCACCGTAACTTTAATTAAATATAAATAAATTCGTTTCACATTGCCGTGGGAAACGATACTTTATATTATCGATATTTTAAGTAACAAGTATATTTTTTACATTCTTAAATAAAAAAATATGACGTGTAATTATCATGTTTAATTATTTTTTCTTATTAGATTTAAATCGAAATGATTAGGCATAGAAAATTATGTATTACAAATTTTATATTCTGTATCTGATTTTAGATAAAGACTAAAAATTTATGAATCTGCGACATGTAGTTTAGTTTTGTTTATAAAGAGAAAATATTGTATCGCACAGATTTGTATTGTAGTATATTATTATTATTAAATAATATACTAAAATAACACCATCGAACTTTTTATAACTGAATTTTAAATAGTATTTCAATAGTTTTTTAATAAAAAAATGTACATAACTATGATACAAATAGTCTATGTTAAGACTAAATCCTATATTTTTAAATTTATTTTTATATTAAAATTACTTTAAACATGATTTTGAAATATTATAATAAATGAAACATGCCTTGCAAAACAAAGATAGATTAAAAAATACATCAAATTAAAATCATAAAAATTAAAATAAAAAGATTTGATATCATAGTAACGAAATATTACATATATATAATTCAAATGTTATATTGTTTTATTTATGATATTTTTATGTCTTTATGAAAAAAGTATAATAAAAATGTTTTAAATAAGAACACATATATTTAGTGCTACTTTGATTATTGACACCATTTTCTTACCGTGTTTTTTTAAACAATATTATTTTTACATATTTTTTAAATAAAAAATTATATTTGATTATGCCTACTTAAACCATTTGTACTCTCCAATAGATTAAAAATATACAAAGTGTAAATAAAAATCATTTATAGAACAGAAGAGTTGGTAAAATATAAATAAAACCCATTCAAACATAACATGATTAGTATTATTTTTCTTTTGTTCGGACAAAAGTATGTCTTTTTATGTCTTTAATAAAGAAATCTGTGTAATGATACCTGACCCTGAAATTTTCCATTTTTACCACGATTTAAATCTCACTAAACTATGTATAAAAATTTTTCTTGAAAATAAAATCATTAAGTACTATTTAATCACAGATGTATTTAAGTTGCTTTGATGATGACATTTTTTTAAACATCTATCTATATAATAAAAATCGACATTTCTCGTCATTTTGTCTTCAGGACAAAGTCCATGGCGACGAGAAATGTTTATGTGTGATGATGAGAAATGTTTGCTCATAGGTTTTAAGATTAATCCATTAAGTTTCGTTCTTAGGTATTTTTTATGTTTAAATATATTATGTTGTAAAAACCAATAAACGGTTTTTTTCTTTCTATGTTTCTTTCTATTTTCCCGTTAATTTTGACAGGTTATATACTAATACAAAATATGTGTTATGAAATGATTAGTGAAATTAGAATAAATCTTATATACTATAATCTTAAATATGGGTACTATAAGATTTTCAATTATAATATTTAAAATAATATTCTTTTTAACTGAACTCAAAATTAATAAATTATTAGTGTGTATATATATATATATATATATATATATATATATATATATATATGTATTTATGTATGTATATATTTATATATATATATATATATATATATATATATATATATATTATAAATTATTGATCCTGAGATTTCATTAATACAATTAAGAAGACTATCTTCTTTTAAAGAATTTTGACTCAATTATTATAAAATAATTCATCAGTATTCGTTCGTATATTGTGTGAATATCAATCTATATTCTTTCTTATCTAACCACTAATTGTTTTAGTACACTTTAAGACGGATATAGAGTCTAAAATTTAGTACATTACAGGTTATTGATTAAAATGAGAGCCGTTGAATTTTTTCGAAATTTTAGATATAAAAATGCAGATTTATATTTAACCGTTCATTACAGTTTCCGTTACATATAATACTATTCATACATAACCAATAATACTATATATTATTTATTGTATAGTAATGATTATGATTATGATTATTATTATTTTTAATAATGCAATATGAAAGGATATTTTAGAATATGAAGTTACCTTTATGCATAGGAAGTAATTAGAAATAATCATTTATCATTGACTGTTAGACATGTTATAAAATCATATAGATTTCCTTATTGAATGGAGTTTTTTATGGTTAAAAGATTATACAATGTAAGTTGATTAGTGCAAGTCATATATTTGGTAAAGAAATTTAATCTCAAATATTCATCTCATGGGTTTATAGCTAATACATATAGCAAAGCTTCTTTTTGATCCTCTCAAATATATATATATATATATATATATATATATATATATATATATATATATATACATACATACATATATATGTATAACGATGCTTTAATTGTTGTAATGAAATAGTATGTATGTATTTTTTCTTGACATTTTCTTAAAAACAAATTTTAAAATTCAAATGTTTTTCATTTTTGCTCAAATTTCCTTGTAAAATGAATATGAAAATGCGGTTTTTTTGACATCTAAAATGTGTAAATGATTTTCGTATGTTTATGATATTTCAAGATTATTTTACATTCGATGAAATTCGTGCACCTCTCATACTTTTTCATAATCAATTTACTTCAGTATATTCTTAATCTGATCTGTCCAATTGTATTTATCCGTTTTTATCATTCTTCTAACTAAAGGGATTATTTAAGGCATTGATACTGATATTGATTGGGTTTTATTAAAGCGAATTTTTTAATTCAACCAAAAGCCACAGGAAAGACTTTTTATTAAAATGTATAGAATTTCGAATCGACAATTAATAGTATACAATAGTAATATAATAAGTCATTGCTTATTAATTATAAAAGAAAAGAAAGTTAATCATTATTAATTATTATATAAAAAGATTAAAGTTACACATTTACTATTAACAGAAAATTATTTATTGAAATCAATTATTAAGTATGTGGATAAGATTAATTCAATTTTTTTCTAATGTATTTGATTATATATATATATATATATATATATATATATATATCAAACACATTAGAAAAATATATCACTTTGTATTATAATACTAAGTGATATCTTATTAATATGTATAGTTTCAAGAATAACTTCAGCGTATCAAACTGATAAAGGTATTTATTGAAGAGATAACAACACACGTTCGATAATTTTGCAGTGTAAATATACAATGCGCATATATAGTAAAGGTACATTAAAATACGATTTTATATACTATTAAAAGTAATTACACATTTTGCGGATGATATACAGTGCTGTTTTAAAAACAAGATAAATTTATCATTTTACTTTGTAACTAATGGATGTTGGACAAATAATGCCTGCGGTATTTCAGCTATTTATTTTGAATTCACGACACATATGTTTGAATTATCTTCGTGTAATCTCGGTAATACAATTTGAATAAACAAATAAATAACTGTAGAACGCTTTATTACACTATGTGAATTAGTTTTTCTGTTGTCAAATAATTTAATATAGATGAGTATTCAGTATAATATCTATATAAGGAAATATCTTGTCATTATTAATTTTTAAAATGGCGTAATTCAATCTTAATTATACCACATATGTGATTATTTACGTGAAAAAGTTGACAGTTATTTGTGTGATATAAACATATGTCTTATTTTAATATGAATAATGGGTGAGGTTAAAAAATAGAAATATTTTTATTATGCGGATTACATATTTTATATGTTCATTAAAGACAGATTACTTTCAAGTTTAAATATTGTTTACTTAGTTTTTTATAATTAAAATAGATATTATTTTAATATGCTATATTCCTATCACTCTCTCTCTTTTTCTATATATATATATAAGAAAGAAAAAAAATGCATTAACATGAGATATATTTGTTAGAAAGTTATTTTTTCTAAATGAATGAGCATTCAGTTACACAAGAATCAGATATTGCAGATGTTATTTATAATTTTCGAATATTTCACTGTCACGTGTATAACACTTCTTATGTGAAACAATTCAAGTTCAATATGGGAGTCAGAATTGTGAGTCAGAGAAGTACGAAACTGAATACGGAATATACACATAGTAGAAACTGTGTCAAGAGAACTAAATGCTTAAGTATATGAAATATTCCTTGTAAGTTGATCTGTACGAGAAAGTGATGGCGGTAATAAATGATTTACCTATATTTGAAAGTGGCTGAATTGTTGTGAGAGATTTTTATTATTCTTGTCAAAATTATTTTCCGTACTGGAATTTTTCAGGACATCGAAATGAAATAAAATGATAATTGGTTTATAGAAGTTATGACACAAGTGAATCGTTTATTGTTTGTTAGAGAAGTGTTTTCTCTATAACTGGACAGAAGACTTGGTACTGACAATAAAAAAAATATCTACACCACTTGGACGCAAATATCTTAAAATGAAGAACAATTTTTATAAATGAATACAAATACGAGTAAAAATGTATTTTTTCTTGAGATAAACATACAGGGCAGTCTCTGAACATTCACAATGTTATTGAATTGCAATATATTTGGTTGGTACGAAAATAATTGCGGTAATGTATATGGTTTTGAATGTTATAAACTGCAATTATTTTCCTACCAATCTAATATTTTCATCTATAGACAGATTCTCAATTTATCTGGTACTTTAATTACATTATCACAATTTAAATAGAGCAAAAAAGCGAAAAAGTTTCGTTATAGAATGTGAGAAGAATGTCTCCGTATTTGGCCGAATTATATGCTCTTCCATGTATGGCATAGTATGCTAGAACTCGTCTGAAAAAATAATAACATGCTTTACAATCTAAAACGCGCCATATATGCTTATGTTTAAATCGCATGAGTAATCTGTGATATCCAAGATACAAACATACAATTTATTATAATAATAACAATAAAACAACATTACTGATTAATACTAATTACTAAGAATGAAAGAATGGGATACAGGAATAGATAGATCAAAGTGTATATGCAAACATGGACAGTTCGGTTAAATTGTGCATTTAAAAACTGTAGAAGAAAAATTGCTGCTAAACACGAGTGGTCCCGCATTACAGCACAGTATTTCAATATTACAGGGTATTTTACATTATATTAAATAGAAATGAAAAAGATTCAACGATCCTTACAAAATATTTTAGTATTGGTATGTAAATCTGACTATAACAGGTAATTCAATATTTCTATATGTACACACAACATTATTTGTTTAGTAATTCTGACATATTAATCTGAAGGAAAACGATTAGATACTCTGAATATGGTTTCTTGAAGAATTCTATTAACAATATGTAAAAAAAAACAAAACTTTATACTGAATGTTCTTTGAAAATACTGCAGACTTTAACAGATTGAGTTTTGTTCCTTTAAATTTCTTTAAAAAAAATTACATCAGTGAAACGGCAGATCCTGAAAAGCGTACTTAAAATCGATTATGGATACATATTAAGAGTCGGTGTTTAGAATTTACTGTATACCATAATGAAAGTAAGTAAGCCAGATACTGCGGACTTGACAGAAGGTCACATTCATACTGGCTTGCCAGACGTACTCGTCAGTGTCAGGCGATGTCACTGATCTTATTCTTGAACCAGTCATTTGAATTCTATCGGATGATAATTCCGGATAACGTCCAGAACCTCATCTCACTTTGCTGAATTTTATATGACGATACGATAGAAAACCTAGTTGAAATACTGACTTTTTTGTCGTTAGAAGTTGAAGGTTAGCTACGTGCCCTTAAGAAGATGTATCAATAAAGAAAAGCATGACCTTGTCCTATAACATTTATGTTCACTTTACGGACAGAGCGATTCCTTTACAATATTGTAAAATTTCAGCTGTTCAGCTCGTCGTTAAGTACATAAAATCTACTGAATAGCAAATAAGCCATTAGTATATATATATATATATATATATATATATATATATATATATATATGAATAAAAATGTCATACTATTTAATTAGGGTTTTTTGAATCTATTTTCCGTTTTATGTACAAATGATAGTTTCGATTTAAAATAAAACTTATTAATTAATGATAATAAAAATACTATACTTGCTAGACAAGTACAAAAAATTTAATTAAATATATAAGGTTCAAAAAATATAACAAATATGAAAGTTGATCGAATAATCAACACGTTAATACAATATGTTTTAGATCTAGTTCGAAAAAGTTGTTATGAACTTGGATACGGTGTTACATCTCATTATTATCCATCAATGTATTGTAATTGAAAATGTTGTGCATGGAAATTAAAATGACAAGGAAGCCACAACACGACACTAAATCATAATGTATACATGTACTTATAAAATTAATGAAGAAATAAATTATATGTGACTATTTGTGAAAACGTATGTGGCATTTACGATTTTAACATTTATAAATGTGCTCGTCTATTTTAAAATGTCTTCGAATATAAATATACATGTTTATATAGAAGAAACCTAATAAAGCTACTTGTTTTTATAATTCATAAAATAATTATATAATTTTCATGGTAAGTTATGTGACTGACATTTTAAAATAGATGGGGTTTCTTAAATCGTAAAATAGGTAGCTGATATTTGATTTTATATAAAAATGTACTGCTTGATCAAGTATGAAGTATATTCCAATTTTTTTCATACCGAATTAATTACTCACGAGGAGAGATATTTATCTGTTTAGTAGCACTGTTACTATTTAACATTTTTATTGCACCTTGGACGTTGACTTTAAATGAAATAAGTTTCTCAATAAGAAGCTATTACATTATTTATATTTCAAAAAATATAAAAGTTACCTACTTTTAGTTTATTTGTATTTTCATAATACTGTTAATATCAAGAGGATCTAATAGTCTAGGATTATGGCTTCCTTACTGATAATGAAATATTAGGACGATGCTACCGAATAGATTTTATATTGTCAAACATATTAGTTCATCCAAAATAAACTGGATATTTTAGTTGATGAAGAATTTGATATCAACATCAAGTGTTTTCAAACACTTACCCGATTACAGTATCCACTTGTGCTGAAAAAATAAAGAGAATTAATTTATTTGGATTATAAGATTAATCATTTATTTTTATTTAAAGAATGGCGAGATATTATATGTATAAGGTGATTAAACTTAGGCTTCCACATGAAAGTATTAAAAAAAAAATACATACATTAAAAACAAACATGTTATCCCTCATTTAGTATTTTAGTATCGAATTGAACTAAAATACTGAATAAGCAATAACGTGACTGTTCTTAACCCCTGGAACTCCTTTTAATACGTCAATTTGAAAGCCTTAATTGAATCATTCTATATATAAATAGAATATTAACAATAGGTTATTAAAATTATGTTATTATGTCAGTTTTATGTGTGAAACATGTCACTTGAGTTTATTAATTTATAGATAAAGTACATAAATACGTCATGACATTTTATTATAGTTTTTAATCATATTGATGTATGTATAGTACTTATATACACTGAGAACTTATTAAAGAGAAAATGTATATTATTAGTGAATCAGATAGCGTGAAAAATTTGCAAAAAATGCGTAGATTGATCGAAGAAGTTGTTTGATTAAACTTTAAATAGAATAACTAGATTTATGATGATTATCTTAATGATTTATAGAACTATAATATATATATATATATATACATATTTAACATGTAAGAATAACAGAAGATACTCAATTTTGTATTTTAATTAT
>CM068319.1:17014921-17032421 GCA_034766995.1 Acanthacorydalis orientalis
TAAAAATATTGAATTAAGGTAAATAATGTTAATATAAATGGAATATTTTAATAAAAAAACACATTTTCTTGTTATAAAACAGAATATAAGAGTTATAATAATCATTAACATTTCAATGTCAAGTCAATTTAATATGAAAACATCTTAAAAAAAATCGTGCGAATTTCGCTTCAAATAGATGACATAAGTTATTTATTTAATCAAGACATGACATAGTAAGTGCATAAGTAAAATGAAACTAGCAATTTAATTAATTACAAAAGAATTAGACACGAAACGACTGTTTCATTTTATACAGATGTATCATAATATTTTATACAAAAGTATTATTAGTAGGTCAAATAGTAGATTGTATTTTCAATAAAAGTGAACAGTCTTTCCTTTAGAATGAATTTACATATTTATTGTAAATATACTTACAATAAATTAAATAAAAATATTGCTTTAGCTGTCATTCTTTAACCTATAAAACACACACACACATGCATACACACACACATATATATATATATACATATATATATATATATATATATATACATATATATATATATATATATATATATATATATATATATATATATATATATAAATGAAAAGCATATTCGTTTTATTATCTAATAAGTTATAATCTTTTAGTAAGAAACTAAAAAAAATCAATATTAATAAAGTGATTTATTGGTTATTTGACATTTTCTTTTCTTTTATTTTTTTAAAAAAACTGCGGAAATTAAAGCTTAATAAGATTTATTCTGTGCTTAAATATTGATTTTTTTAATGGGACACAACATTTGTTACAAAGCCGGATTTGAACTCTCATGACATACTGGTTAGCAACTCAACGTGTTATTCAGTTGGCTAGATTGCCTCCGGGTGTTAATTTTGGATAAATACATTTTGATTTTTTTAATATTTAATATATATGATGCGCCATATGTTAAATATATATATATATATATATATATATATATATATATATATATATATTGATTAATTTTTGTGTTCTGTATAATATAAAGAAATATTGATGTGATTACTATTTTCTGATCTCAGTTTATTTCATTTGAAGATTAATAAAATATTATCCAGTTTCTTATAATGAATAGTTCAAACGCGGGCAAGATTTTTACCACGATACGATACTTTTATCTTGTATAAAAGTCGTGCAGAGACTATTTGCTCGAAGGAATGAATTATTTAAAACAGATATAAGTTAATACAGTGGTGGATTAGTACAATAAACAAAAAATTATTTATTCTATTTTTAATGTTTGAATTAATAAAATAATAGGTTCTTTGTTAGCTCTCAAAAATGTTTCATAAAATTATGTGGATTATATAGGCTTTATTTACACAAAATCTTACTTAAAATTTATTTAAATTATAGTTAGAATATTTTGTTGTTTACACATAACATGCTATGCTATCTTTAGAGGTATTTTTTATATTTAAAACTCTGCAGAAACTACTTTATTATATTTTATAATAAATCAACTGATTGTTGTATTTGAAGAAAGTTCTTTGTGTTTATGAATATATATTTATTTCGTATTTTTAAATTGTAATTTATAAATTAATAATAATAAGAAGCACAACAATTATTGAATACAAACATTTTACTTACTTTTCTTTCTTATTGATCAGGTGTAATTTAATTGAAATTAAGATAATTATATTATATTTCATCTATGTTTTTATACTAATAAAATGAATGAAGTTGAAAGGTTGGGTTTTAAAATCATTTAATTATTCAGATTCGTTATTTTTATATTAAAAAAATCAATTTATACAACTCCGATGCTAAATTATTTATTAGAAACAGTTGTATTTGAATAGTTGTCATGTGAAACTTTTGATTAATGTGCCGGAGTTTAAGTTAAGTTGTTCACTGAAGTTTTTTTTTAAGGAAAAGGAAAAAATGAAATATTATACATCAAGAAATTAAGAATTTCGCATATATATTGAATATTTGTAAGGTCTAGACATGAAGAGAATAGATTTTATACCAGGTCTTAAATGTTTTGTATATATTTATGCTTTAAAAGAATGACAAGTTGAGAATAACTTAACTGCTTTAACTTTTCTTACAGTATGTTTTTTATGAAAATACATCTAGTCATAAAACATGTTGAGAAATAAATAATTTATTTTATTGTTGTTAATTATTGATAAAAGTTGATAATCTCTAAATTTTAGTTTTTTATGAATTCGTGCTAGAATTATTTAATTTGCATTATTTTGCAAGTGGATATATATATATATATACAAACGAGTTTAATTGCTCATCTTGTATTATTAAATATCAAAGTCTAGAACATCATAAATACCACTCACCCCAGAGATTATAAATATTTTTTAGTCAAAAATATTCGATAAATTATTACTGACCATTTGTAATTGCTGATTAGGTGTATTTCGATGCCAATCACCTTCAGGGCAAGGTACTGAAAAAAGTTTTTTGATAGGTTTTAAGGCATAAAAACTATTTTTTGATTTGTGAAATGAGAAAATGATTCATTTGTGAAAGTTAATTAATCAACAATGCCAAAACTACTTTGTGGAAATATTAATCTATCAAAATTTATAAGATGATTTTTAGTCAACTAATACAATTTAGTAAGAACTAAATGCATTATTACTTTTACGAGATTGTGTACCGGATTTTTAAACATCCGATCAAATTCAACAAATAAAACTCAAACTAGTTTTAAAATCAAACGGTCCAAACATGTTCCACATAAAACGGGCACCTATTCCGATGATAAGACAATTATATTGTCATGCTTGGATGCAATTTCGATATCAGAAACCGTTACGTACCTGCATACAAATAAAATCTGATCCTATACGTATCTATTGTACTATTTATATGTTATTACCCGTTTTCAAGGTTAATTACAAATATGATATCAGTCTATACATAACTTGTTCTCAGTTTAACGTGGATTACCTTGGTTTATTCCGTTTCGTCTCTTTGTGATTCTTTGAATCATAGTGTTTTTATTGTTGAGTGTCTACGTGCACTCTCGCGTGCAGTGCACAATAAATACACCACTTTAAAGAAGTAATATGATTTTATTGAACATTATATAGTTTATAAACGTTTTCCGCGTATAAAATAATTTAGTTTACAAGCTTTTAGCTAGTAAAAGTTGTTCAATTATAGTTATGATAAATTATAAAATGTGTTTGTGAGTGCTAGTTCAAAGGTTGATTTGTATTTTCTGTCAGTGTTAAAAAGTATTTATAATTAATTTAACTACCTCATATATATATATATATATATATATATATATATATATATATATATATATATATATATATATATATATAAGGCTATATTTATAAAGATTAGAACGGTTTTTTCAATTTATATGTTACAAATATATAAACATATGTGTTTCTGTGTGTAGTAAATAGAATATATGGGCGTGTAAATGTAATTTAGCTACAATTATACAAGTTCTTAATAACCAAAAGAAAATTAATTTTTGTAATATTCGAATATGCCCTAAAATAAATATATTAGCATACAGCAATGAATTATTATTAAGTATTAAATTAAACTTAATATTTTTAAAATATAATTGAAAATGATACACTAATATATTAATAAATTAATTAATAACAATTTATGTTTTATTTAAGATTCTTCTTTTATAAATTAAGATTTGTGATGACGTTGTGCAATACATTTTATACAAAAACAGCTATGCAGTTTTATGGCTCCCACTCTTTTAAATAATAGTTTGAATGGATAGTATGCTATAGATAAATAATGTTACTTTTTTGCTAGTCAGTGTAATTAAAAATGTTTCAAGAAGAACCGAATATCGATTAAAATTTAAATAAATTAAATAAACTATATTTATGTAGTTATATATATATATATATATATATATACATACATATATATATATATATATATATATATATATATATATATACATGTATATTGATGTTTTCTATGATGTTTCTGTACCTTAGCGTTCTCAGAATGATGCTTTATCACTATGAAAATGTTTATAACCAACAATAAAGAGTGAACAATATATTATTGACCATTTTTAATCATAAACATTTTTTGTCGATTGTGGAGTGAGGTCAGGTTTTAGAGATAAATATATTGGTCTATAGGAAAATTTGATGCTTATTAGAAATTTGTTATTTGAAAATGTTCGGAATATATTATATATATATATATAAATATATATGCTTCAGAAGTCAATCAATATTTCAGTTTTCGATCAAATGTTTATTCCTTAAAGCAATTAAATATAAATAAATTATCAAATATTAAAATGATTAAATAAGTCCTTATTTAATAAATTAATCAATATATGGTCCATAAAAAACATATAAACATTTTATTTATAATCTTTAACATTATTACAGACCTCTCAGTCATCTGTACATACGTACATATATATATATATATATATATATATATATATATATATATATATATATATACATACATACATAGGTGTGTGAAAGAGAGAGAGTATGTATATGTATGTATGTTCATATGTAAATTAACTTTAAATATAGACAAGAGGTTAACATTATTGTGTTGTATTCATGTGAGAATTATTATTTATTTGAAATCTTATTATGTTTTTCATATAATGGATTTTAACTTCTTGTTATAATTTCATAAAAAAATATTTTTTTGATTATATATAATTAAATTTTATTTACTTTTAATGATATTTTGTACTATTCGTATATATATATATATATATATATATATATATATATATATTAGATAATAAACTCCTCTTCAAGAGTACATCTTTTTTAGATAAAAGAATTTGTGTAGTAATGCTGGGGAGGGTGATTATCTATCATATAGCAAGGTCGACTAGGTGTTTTGAAAATTTTCATAGCGATAAAAATCAAGATATGACACACAAACAGCAAGATTGCTAATAATACATGACAAAGTCTGGATAAAAGGGATTGAATCCCAAGGCTCGGCTGCATACGTCAAGATTGCAGAGAAGATTAGCCAACATCAGACAAAAGACCAAAAACTGGCAAATAGAAACTGTGTAGTAATGCAGTCTGTTGTTTTTTTTTTTTAATATTGGATGAATTACAACAATCTGAATCAATCTAAAAAAAGAACATCAAAATAAAAAAGAAACTGGTTTATTTATATGAAATAATATAAGTTATCTTAATGATGCTTGATATAGGATGCCTGTCAAAATTTGTTGATCAATTAATCGATATACGTATCATATGTTTTTGTAATTAATTATTTACTGTTAGTTAAATGAAATTAAATATTAGTCAAAAGTATTCTTTAGATTTATTAAATGATACATTTATTCTTGTTTTATTTATATATTTTCAGTTTTTTTTATATTAATTTTAGAACGAGAAATAAAATATTAATTACATTCTGTGAATTCAGATCTAAAAGTTTATTTGTTTTTTTAAAGTATTTCTTTAAGTGATTTATTAACTTTTCTAAATATACGTTTTTATCAGATATAATTGATTTGTAAGTTTGAAGTGTGTCTAATTTACTTTGTAATCATATTTTAACATACTTTAATTTAATAATATTTGTTCAAATTTAATTATATTATAAAAAATATTAGTATATTATTTCATTTTCATAGAATTTCTATCATTTATAAATGATTGCTATAGAAAATCTCTTTTCAAATGATTCGAATATATTGATTTTATTATATTATTATTTTGACTCTATTAATTATTTAACATTAAATTTTATTTGATACTGTTTACAAAGATCGTCATTTTTAAGTGAAAAATATGATGATAATATATGACATAAGGTTATATTTGAATCCATAAGATACTAGTAAATAAATGGAAGAAATAAAATTTTGAATATGACAATATCATTGATTCTTATATTTTAAATTAGTTATTTAACATTGCCAGATTTAGCTATAAATATTTACTTTTTAAAATTTCAATATAATCTTTATGGGTTACTGCACTTTAGTCAATGTTATCGTTGACCAGTTTAGACTTTGTGATTAATTATGACCAAATAGATTATTTGAATTATCTTTGAAATTCAATAAAAGCAATCGTTCCGGCGATGATGCATGTAGTAGTCAGTCATATATAATTATTAACGATGACAGAATAGTGGTTGTGTGAATTCTATTAAAATAACTGTGAACAATGGTCAGATTGGAAGATATAACAATATTTAGTTATATCAACAGTTTTATTAATAATTGTTTTTTAAATATGTCCTAATATTATATATATATATATATATATATATATATATATATATATATATATATATATATATATAATCCTTAAACGAACAATTACTCTAAGAGATTCTTTCTAATCATTGATGCAATGGCTATATTTTCTGTAACTTCCAACACTTTTCAAATTCGTATCCTAATTTCTTTCTGAAGTTTTGTTGTCATTTCATATATTTCTCAGCTGCTACTCAATTAATTCTATCTTTTTACATTTTGTCTTCTCTTCTTCCAATATGTGTCATCTATTTTCATTTCAAATTCATTATTGTTATTATTATATCTATATTGATTCTCTAAATTTGGATTCATCCTATTCTTTTTTTATCTGGTTTTATTATTTTTAATTATATTTCCGTGTTTTAGAGGCTAAGAGATTGTTTAATCATTCAGGATTTATATATATATATATATATATACATATATATATATATATATATATATATATATATATATATATATATTACTTAATTTATAATGCCAAATAGGTTATATTGACTAAATTTATTCAGATACTCTTAAAACACACTGGGGTCTTACATTTCAATAACCAGTCATTTTGTCAAAGTGAATGCTGTTGAATTTTCATTTTCATGTTAAATTTTTCTATGAGTTATTCATTTTTACTACTAGACTTACTCAACAAAAATATATAATAAAACAAACTGTAATTTCATCGATTCGTTTGATTTCAATTGCAGCACAAAAATCAATTTAACATTAGTTTTAATTTCTTATAATTTTGATATATATATATATATATATATATATATATATATATATATGTGTGTGTGTGTGTGTGTGTATGTATGTGTGTGTTTGTATCCATTTTAGAGTAAGTATGCCAGTATGCGTTCTAATTATGAATAACAGTTCTGATGAAGTCATAGCTTACAACAAACAACTCAAATTATTAACGTATATATCTAGATTTATCTTATTTTTTTACTTTTGTCTTAAGTTGTTTGATTCGAATTATATCTAGCATTAATAAACTCAATTGAAATCTATATAATTATTTTTATTTAAAAATATATCATTATTTAAACGTTCAGTTACTTTACAGTATAGGCTTGAATACCTTTTTGTTTTATTTAGATTTGAATTTGTAATTATTTTATGAATATGCCCACATATATACACACACATATACATATATACAAAAAGTCGAATTCGCTTTTAATGTGCACTGTGAGATAACTACTTAATTATTATAATTATTACACGTTATATAAGCGACAGGAAAATTTCATGTGGATATTATTATATGCTATATTAATTTCAATTTAATCATAAATTATAATATAAAATAGAAGACTTACATATTAAATAACAAATAAATATAAAATTTAATTATAATACACGTAATAATATAAAAACAATATAACAATAGCCATCATTTAATTTACCATATAAACACATTTGAAATTTAATTTTTGTAAACTACACAACATCAGAAAGCTTTTATTAAAATAATAATAATATAGATAGGTCTATGGAAAAAATTACTTTTGTTGATGTGTAGGGTAGTTCTTTTCTGTCTGTTGTAAAAAAGAAGGTGCACTGCCAATTAGAAATAAGATATAGTTCTTATAGAAGAATAAATTTTCTCGGTATATTCGTAAAATTGGTTTCTTATAAAAGTGAATGTTTGAATGTGAAAAATATAAAACTAATATCTAACATTTACTCGTCATATCCATCCTCACTATAATTGACTTCGCCTGATTATATATATATATATATATATATATATATATAACAAAAGATGAGAGAAACCACGTTTATAAGTAATCGGCTATTGGGCTCAATTTCATATTTGCTTCAGGCGCATAAAAGCGTGTAGCAATATCCAAATGCTGTAAAATTTGGTTAACACATGTCACAAATTAAATTTTTATTCTGTAATACTTGTAATTATTTAAGTTTGGTTGGTTATTTCGAGCTTAAGGGCCTGTCAAGAACTAAGGTCATTAACGTACGATATTTATTAAGAATAGTTTCCATATAAAAAGTATTTATGTATGTCAATATCTTAAAAATAAAATAAAAAAAGTAAACAGTAATTATTTTTGAGATATTTAGGGAAAGATCGATAAATTGTTATTGTAAAAAATAAATAATTATATATATATATATATATATACATATATATATATATATATATATATATATATATATATATATATATATACATAAATACATACATACACACACACACACACATATATATATATATATATATATATATATATATATATATATATCTGCGCACAAGTATATCTAAAAACTATTTTGAGTAATATCTAAAATGTTGTCAATATTTTACTCGAATTGAATCGAATAAATATTTACTTATAAATGCGGCATAAAATTAATTTCCAAAAGAAATTCAATATTGACATATATGTTCGGTTAACTTTTCCAATATATTTACAGTAAACTGAAGTATAAAATTTGTTTCAACGAATCACTAATAAGCACACGTGCGTGTGTGAAAAAAACCCGATTGCAGACAAGCACAACGTTCCATTTTTCTCGGTACACTTGCTGTGCCCTCGCGACATACTAGTGTGACGTAGAACGTCTTGTAAGGAACCACTTTCCTCATAAAAATGTCATGTACATCATCGAAACCGATTAATATTTTAATGAAGAAATACAGTTTCTTTTCACGGTTAAATTGAAAAATATACACATAATAATAACGTACGACGAAATAATCGACATTTATTCGAGAATTAGTATTCATTTAATACTAACTCTTAAAAAAATACTTGTTAAAATAGGTTTTCATCTCATTATATATATATATATATATATATATATATATATATATATATATATATATATATATTATAAAATAGGCCTATTCCAGAAATGCAATATACTTAAACTTTGAATAGGTTTTTTTATTTGCACAATATTTCAAACGGATGAATTTGGACAATAAAAACTTTGAAGAGTTTTTAGAAACTGAAAGTAACAAGAATTTATAATAGTTCACATGGTATTAAAATATTTATAACTATTCAATTTTTATAATTGGAAATAATTAGTATTGAAAAAATATTTTCTTTTATATCAATTTTAATTGTTTTAAAAAATATATTAAAAATTAAAAAATATTTATTTCTCTTTAAATTCATATACATACATATATACATAAATTCATTCATACATACATACATTTATATATATATATATATATATATACACACATACACACACACACATGTAGTTATAGACATCTTTATAATCGAAATATTATCTTGGAGAATCACACTCTATTGCAATCCCTGATTTTGTATAACAAAAACTAAATACGTTGTATCTGCATGTAAATAGTTTTACTTGAAAAAAAATGATAAAGAATATATTTGAATAAAAAGATAGATTAGTTTTATATATATATATATATATATATATATATATATATATATATATATATATATATATATACATAATCAATGCTCGTGTATTGAAATCGAATTTCTCTATGAAATATTAGTAAGTTTTTATTCACATATGTCAAACAAAAACACGGTATAAAAATAGATCATAATTATTTGAAAAAACATCACATGACGAATGCAATGTACACATCGATTCTGTTTTACAAAGAGTCCGTTTACCAAACCATTTAACATTAACAGTTTCACAGAATAATTCTTGGTGGTAAGCTATTTGTCATCTGTTATCTTATCAGAAGTACAATATCAACAATTTACTCCGTATTTAATTCACTCTGTTTACAATTTCAAACATTATTTAAAAGTCAGATAAAAGTAGCTGTCAGTGGTTTAAATTTAAATCGTATACGGTATAAAAAATATAAATACACAAATTAAAATGTCTGTAAACTATACGGTTGTCGATCCGAATGAAAATGAAGTGAATAAGTTACTGTATGACAAGTATACATCGGCGAGAAGACCGGAATACATTCTGTATGGCGACAAGAAGTTTTGTTTGTCAAAGAAATATATTCAATATGCAGAACGAATCGAGAACTTTCAAGTTAGACCCAATGATATTTGGGTTGTTACTTATCCGAAGACAGGTATTCACTTTTTTATTTCTATTTGATATATTATTTATGATATTTTTTTTACAAATTTTTCAGTTATGAATATATATATATATATATATATATATATATATATATATGTATATGTATATATATATATACACATATATACATAGACATTCAATTATTTAAGTTCCCACATGGAAGTATTAAAAGGGGGCGCAGGGGTCAAGAAAAATCATGTTATTTTTTATTAAGCATTTTAGTTCAATTCAATACTAAAATATTTGGTTGGCAGAAAAATAATTGCGGTTTATGATCTTCAAATTCATATACATTTTTTAATTTAAGTGGTTTCAACTGGTTCAGAACTATTTAGAATCTAGAATTATTTCTCTATAACTTAACACAATTAAACTAAAATAATTAATGAAGGAAAGCATAGTCTTTTTTATTTTTTGCGTTTTTTAATCATTTTGTGTGGATGCATAAATTGAATCACCTATATATATATATATATGTGTATGTATATCTTCTGTAATTTGCTATTAACATTTTTTAACTAGAACTGTATACTTTTATTTTTAATAATAAACATATGCTTCTGTAATTTAAACGCGATTATGTTATATTTAAACGGTTCATATTTTTACACTTGTATGACTTTAGGCAAGGTATTATGCGTTTCGTTTAAATTACATACGTTTATTTTTCAATTATATATAACAGTATATATATATATATATATATATATATATATATATATATATATATATATATATATATATATATACACATCGTGTTAAGGAGTGAGAATATAAGTGAAGTGGATTTTTGGTATATGTTGATGCTTGATTCTTTAATGAGCGTTCTTCTTAATGAACTTTGTTAGCTACAGATGTTCATGTTATCAATTTGGAATGATGATATAAGTGGTACTTTCTGAACTATGACGAAGAACCATCAAACAATCTATTAATGACTTATTTTGAATACTTTATTATGCTATTACAATACTTAATACTATATATATATATATATATATATATATATATATATATATATATATATATATATATATATATATATGTATAGAGAGAGAGGGTGGAGGTTGATATTATTAATAGATAGATACATAAGATAGTGTAGTTATTTTTTAATTATCCTCTAAATCAAATACTATCTATACTTTGAAATTATTTAATATACTTCTTCTACAAAAAAACTGTAATTTGACTGTAATATAAGTATTGATGAAGACAAAGAACAGATTTCAAAGGAAAGCAGTGGGTTTAATAACGATGATAAAAATATTTGTTTGATAATTAAAATAATTTATTGTAAGAACGGGAGGTTATGCCCAAACTATCAAAATCTTATTGTATGTATATTGTGTTAATAACAATGTAAAGTGGATGTTCGATTATCCATGAACAGATAATGCATTTCGTTCATGCTTAAATTCCAAATATTTGAAAATGAAAGAAGTTAAGAAACAACTATTCTTAAAACAAAATACATAAATATTTTAAATATATGTTGGTGTAAATACATCTATAGTAGGGAGAAAATATAGACGTCTTTTTTAATAGTTAGGAAATTGCAATACTGAAATTTCATAAATGTGAAATAAAAAATCAACAATATTTGAGAAAGTCGCAAATATAGTGGTTAATTCTCTGTTTTAATAGAACTGAAACTTATATCTTGAGTGCAACAATAGAAAATGTGTACAGATTTAATTGATTCAGACCTTTTTTCTTCTAAACATAAAAGAAGGATTAAACATAAATATAAATTTAAGTTGATTAGTTATTTGGGTTTTATGGGCGCGTCTACAACTAATATCATTGACACTCGAATAGAATTAAAGATAATTTTGTGACTTGAGGTTAGAAAAATGTATATAAATATTATAACAATTTAAAAAATATCCACCCTTCATCATTTACCTTTTAATGTGTAAAAAATATAAACATATATTTCATGAAAATAAATAGGAAGTTTATATTTCTTTTAAGTAATAATAGAAATATAAACATATATTTCATGAATATATGTTTATATAAATAATAGAAAGAAAAGACGAAAACAGATTTTGGTCATTTTGTTTGAAATTAACTATAAATATATCTTATATTCACTAATATATATATATATACACATCAATTACATATTAATTAATTATTTTATAAACTTTGTAGGTACAACATGGGCTCAAGAAATGATTTGGTTGATTGCAAACAATTTAGATTTCGACGGAGCTAAAGTTAGTTTGTTGGAGAGATTTCCATTCTTTGAGTACGTTTTTATATAAGATTTTATATAATTAAGTATACAATTTCCAATAAATTTTAATTCAATATTATATTTTCAATACAATTGACATAGATTGTAAGACAAAACTGTATACAATTCGTCATTTGTAGTTACTCTCAACTATATGATTTTGAGCCAGATAAAGAGAGTTCGCCTGGTTTGTCATTTCCTCCATACGTTGAAGATTCGGTGGGTTATACAGAATCGATGACATCACCACGTTTTATTAAAACACATTTACCTTGGGATCTGTTACCAAAACAAATCAAAAATGGTGAAGTCAAACCAAAGGTACGGTTTAAATTTTATATACATACATATATATATATATATATATATATATATATATATATATATACACACACACACACATAGATAGATAACAGATGATTTTCAAAAGGGTTATCACGTGGGTATAAATGTTAACAAAATACAGATTTAATTATATTAATTTTCGAAAATAAATATAAATATAAAAGAACAATAATTATATGATAATAAATTTCAATAAATAAAATATAAGTCATACTCTAACACCACAAAGATTGCGAAAGTAAATAAAATATTTTAGAACACACATAAATAATTTAAATTAAATTCAAATAACGATTATTTAATTGGCGATGATTTTTAGTTTTAAAAATATGCATATTTTATTTTATTTGCATTGTAGATTTTTGTGCATATTAAATTACTTTCTAGCATTTTATTTGTTCAAAATTGTCAAGTATTAAATATTGACACACAGTGTTGTTCGCAATTTCATTAAATGATCAATCAATTAAAATTCAAATACATATTTTGTTATAATTGAAGTACAAATTTCATTTTACGATTCCTTTTATTTATTTATTTCTTATAGTATTGATTTAAAAAGTTAAAATATTTAAAATAAATTGTAGAAATGATAAAAAAATATAACTAATTACTGCAGAAAGTCTTCATTTTAGATGAGATATATATTTTTCTTAAAAACTTAATTGTCGGGTCGATTTCAGTTAATTGGAGTTTTTTACTGAAATATGTTTATAAAAAACATTGCCTGCTTGTATTTGTGACAGCAGTTCCAAATTTTTTTTCCAATCTAATTGTCATTAGACAATTGTCAGTTTATTTTTTTTAAAAAAAATAGTTAAAAGTAATATTATCTCACAATATCTATAAGAATATTTTATAAAGAATCCATTTTATTATAAGAAATAGAGCATTTAATGTTGTTTGTGCAAATTGTAATTTTTCATTATTTTGAATAGTAGTGTGATTATTAGAAGACATATCGTTCAGAGAACCATACAGATTCTTTAAAAGTTAATTATTTTTTTTAATTATCTATTTTCTAGTTAAATATATATTTATTTTTATACAACTATTTTAATGGAATAGTTAGCATTATTGAATTAAGCTTTAAGAAAATGTTTGAGTTATTCAATTTTAATACAGGAGTTTTGATAATTTGATTTAAATGAGACCAATAAGGGATTAGATTTCCAAAAATGGCGATTAATATGGATAAGTACTAGGTAATTTAAATTGTGATATGACTTTTATTAATCTTTATTTTACAGTGAAAGTAATAAATTTATTTTTTTTTATTAGTTATTATATATACGGTACAAAACTATCATTTTAAGTTATTGTTTAAAAACATGAGTAATTAATATTTATTACATTTTGATACGTCCTATATCTTTATTGGATTTCGCAGAATACCAAATAATCTAAGAACGGATTATCAGAACTCAAATGTACCTGTATATTTGTTTCATATAAAAAGAATTACTGCTGTAATTATTTTTTTGTCAGGGGTCAGACATAATATAATAATAGCAAAGTACATCCTGTGAGACAATGTCAATTTACATAAATATTTCCCACGAACTTGAACTTTTGATGAATGAAATTTAGAATTTTAAAAATTTGCGAATAAACGATTTTGATAAATCGTATTAAGAATAAGTCATCATTGTTTGTAGTATTTGCATAATTTATTGTATAATTTACGAAAATTATATGTACAAAATACTGTTTAATTAAAAACTTTGGTAAGGTATTTAGATAAGTAGATTCATATTGAGATAGTTCATATCAGCATAGTGATTATAAAAAATTAAATTTAGACGATCTTTTTAATGTATATATCGAGTTACACACACACACTTAAATATTTATATATATATATATATATATATAACTGTTTCAGATAGTATATGTTGCACGTAATCCCAAAGATGCATGTGTTTCTTACTTCTATCATTCAAAGCTGCTCGAAAATTTTAAAGGCGACTTCGAAGAATTCTGTGAGCTATTCTTAGGTGATCGAGTATGTTATTCACCATTCTGGTCGCACATCAAAGAATTTTGGGATAAAAGACACGAATCAAATATATTTTATTTAACATTCGAAGAAATGAAAAAAGATATACAATCGGTGATTAATAAACTTTCCGAGTTTATCGGTAAAGAGGTACCCGAGGACAAAATGGAAAGATTGAAAGATCATCTGAGTTTTAAAACGATGAAAACGAACCAAGCGTTGAATATGGAAGAGAAATTGACGTTTTATAGAAAATATGGACTTGTGGCTGAACAGGGATGCTTCTTGAAAGCCGGGAATATCGGATCGCATAAACAGGAAATGAAACCGGAATTAATTAAGAAGTTTGATGATTGGATCATTGATAATTTAGATAGAGCTGGATTACCGCTTGCGTGTGTCTAATATTCGTTCCTTTTTCAGTTTATATTTTAATTCATTTGGTGCGTGGTTATTAAAGGTTTAGTTTCTTTGAATATGATGATTGTAATCTAAATGAAACCGTTAATGTATTATTTTCATATATAAGAATACATACACGCATTTGTATTTATATAATTTCTTTATTAAAGTCGTACATTTTTTGTCTTTGTTTAATGAATCAAACCTCTACCATTTAGTATATTAATTTCATATATATATATATATATATATATATATATATATATATATATATATATATGTATATACACACACACAGAAACTATTTATATTATTATGTACCATTAATATAATTTACTTTTAATGCTAAACTTTGTTGAATTATATTTACTTTCATTTTTGAACGTTGCAAATAAAATACTAAAGCATATATATATATATATATATATATATATATATATATATATATATATATATATATATATATATATATATATATATATATATATGTTAAGTATGATAACTTTAAACGGTAAGTTCATTTATTGATTTCGATTAAATTAATTTTATTAGTTTTTTATTTTATAAAATATTTTATATTCTTTTATGTAATAATAATTGCCATGGTTTTTAATGCGGTTATATATATGAATGATGATTTGTTATAAATTATAACAAATACTTAATTTACGAATTTTATATTTAGTTACTATAACACTGAATTTGCTGGATGTTTCACAAAAATAATTTGTGGATAGAATGTGCATTTATTTTTCTAAGGAAACGAAAAATATGTCTGCCTTAAAGTTAAAAAAATGTATCTGCCCTATTATTAAAAATAGTTCAAATCTGTGGTTTTGTCTTCTTTAGGTGATTCTTATTATATCACTGTTAATGCAATCTGCTACGATTAGTTTCATATCTTAAGACGTGTCTGATAGCTTGATAAGTATGTGAATATATATATATATATATATATATATATATATATATATATATATATATATAAAGTTGGACCTATAAAAAGGTCAACTTAACCAGTCTAGGGGCGACAAAATTGAGTGCTTAAAGTTTTGTAAATTATTATTTAATTTCTTCGTACTGACTGTTAGTAGTCCAAGTACAACAAATTAATCAATTGATGTACTGATTTATTTCATTTAAAGTATATTTCTTCTATATAAATCTCATTTTCTTTGCTAATTATTTTTTTTGTTGTATTTTTTTATTCATTTCAGAAAGGTTGAAGGAAGTATAAAAACATATAATAATTATGTGTAGCAATTTCACAAATGTCTCTTTCTCTCTCTCCCCCCCTCTCTCTCTCTCTCTCTATATATATATATATATGTGTATATATATATATATATATATATATATATATATATATATATATATATACACATATATTTATATATATATATATATATATATATATATATAAATTGCATAATTTTATTTCATAAAAGTCATAATACTTTCACAAAATGACTATGTTTTATTTCATTTAGTTAAATATCACTAATTCAATATGAAATATAAAAAAAATTAAATAAATAAGCAGCTATTTTTAAACTTTTTATCATTTTTCTATTTTTATAGCAGATTTTTTTAATGTATTTTGTTTAATATATTTAATTTTTAACCTTATCATATGATTATATAAAAATTATCTTATGTTTGTCATTGACTAGGGATATAAGTATTCGTGTATGCAAAATTATCTCATTATATGCAGTTATATTATTCAATATGACTTGATTTATAACATTAAAAACAAAATGTCTCGTAAATACGTTAAAGTTATTGAAAATGAGAATGAAATTCACAAAAAATTGTACAAATATTCTTCGAATAGGCGTCAGCGTGAGTTTATATTATTTGGGGAAAACGAAATTTGTATGCCGTCGTTTTTACTCAATCACATAGACAAGATCGATGGATTTCAAGTAAGAGAAGATGATGTATGGGTTGTAACATATTCAAAAACAGGTATGTGCCTTTAAATTAACAGTTTAATTTAAATGTTTATTCTTTATGAAAATACACATACACACACACACACACATATATATATATATATATATATATATATATATTCGTCAGTTTTCATTCACTGAGTTGCTTATTGAGTTGTTTCCTACAAACTTTTCGAAACTAGAAGCTTTTGAAGACTGTGTTCTTTAATCA
>CM068319.1:17037421-17052421 GCA_034766995.1 Acanthacorydalis orientalis
TTTGCTCAAAAATGTTTAATAAATGATTTTATTTATCAAATTTTATTGTTATCTATACAAATTTCGATGGCGATACTATAATACACAGAGCGGTAAGGTACAGAAAAATCTGATATATTTCTTTACAGATTATTCTCTATCTTAACACTCTAGGAATAATAGCATCGCCATTGAAATACATATAATTAACAATGTTAAATAATAATTTATTGAATATTTTTGATAAGAAATTTTTTTTGATTTTGTGGCGCGAGAAAAAATATTTATCTGTCTTTTAAATATCTCAAATAGTAAGATATACTCTTTTTCTAATATTTTTCATTTTTAATACATTTCTTCAAATAATACATTTGAAATTGTATCACAAAATTAAAATACACACACACACAGAATAAATTTATTTTAAATACATTGCGTTGGAATAGAGTGAAGGTTTTATGATTTTTTTAATTATTATTTATTTTAACATGCTTTTAGATAACGAATTATCTTTATAATAATATGTTTTACCTTATAAAAGTATTCACGTTTTCACATTTATACGCACAAATAATACTATAATAAATTAACATAAATATATTTTAAAGGAACAACATGGACTCAAGAGTTAGTTTGGTTAGTTGGACATGATTTAGATTACGAAGGAGCTAAAGTTAAACAGTTCGAACGGTTTCCTTTTATGGAGTAAGTATTTAATAGAAAAAAGATTTGAAACATTATATATATACACACAAATATATACACATATATATATATATTAGATCGGTAGGAAAATAATTACGGTGTTTAATATGAATTTGAAGATCATGAACCACAATTATTTTTTTTACCGATCTTATATATGACTTTATTTTAGTTATTCAACCGTGAATCCTTTTCAACCGAACAAAGATTGGTCACATTTAAATTTGCCACTTTATGTAACAGATTCTGTGGGGTATTCAGCTTCATTAAAACCACCACGTTATATTAAATGTCATTTACCTTGGGAATTGTTACCAAAACAAATCCGTGATGATGAGGTGAAACCGAAGGTAGGTATTTATTTTATTATTTTAACATTATTTGTGTAATCTAGATATAGTCGTATGTAGGATTGTTCTAAAGGGACTTTAAAGATTAAATTGAAGTATAAATTAAAAAAGAATATTTTTTATTTCGTAGAAAATAGTTTGTCGATCAAAAATATATGTATACAGTTTATGGGTAATTAAAAAAGCATATCATGTTCGAATTTATATTGATTGACGCGGATGCGACTATATTTTCCATTCAAAGAGAAGAATTATACATAGAATTAAAAAATAATAATAAAAAACGTAAAGAAAGAGAAATTGTGTATTAAATAACACAATCAGGTTTTAAATAAGTCCATTTGTTATTAATGTTCAAAAGAGTTATCTGTAATCTCACAGATATTAAAAATAATTTTCGTAAAATACAATTTTTCAATTGTTTGATTTGCTTCTCAATTAAATTATGGAAGATATCTTTAAAATTGGTGTGATTTCAAAATAAATAGTTTAGAATCAAATATTAATTGATAAAACAAAATGTTTATTTTTGAATAAGTGTATTGAAAAAATGATAATTTATAAAAAGATAATTCCAAATAAACTTTTTAGTTTAAAACAAATTATCATCTTTAGTAGATTTGGAGGAAAGTATAGCAGTAAAAATATACTTAACATTCAACATCGAATCGAGTTCGTGTAATTATATTCAAATTACAATAAAATCTGAACCGATAAAATAATTCTATAAAAAAAATGATTTTTCTAAACTATAAGAAACAAGTTATCTTTGAACCAGATGGTTTAATTAATAATTTTATTTTAAAAGTAGTCAGAAGAAGTATTATAAGTATAATTTCTTTATTGTTTTTTTTTCAAGTTACTTCAGAATTCTCTCCAATGATGTACATAATAATAACATTTTTAAAAAAGCATTTTTATTTTTTAATTTTATTGGTATATACATCTCTTTTCCCCTTTGTTTATAGATTGTATATGTGGCAAGAAATGCTAAAGATACTTGTGTTTCTTATTTCCATCATTATCGGTTGGTGTTAAATTTTAGTGCCACTTTTGAAGATTTCTGTGAATTGTTTTTGGCCAACAAAACAGTTTACGCTCCATTTTGGAACCATATTGCAACGTTCTGGAAAAAACGCGATGAACCACATATATTGTTTTTCACTTACGAAGAAATGAAGAAAGATCTTGTCGCTGTTATCAAAAAAGTTTCAGAATTTCTCGGTAAAAATTACACTGAGGAGCAAATGACTCGTTTGAGTGAACATTTATCTTTCGATAATATGAAGAAAAACACTGCTGTTAATGGCGATGATTTGTTACAAAATTTTATAAAAGAAAATCCGAATGCTGTTATAGACGATAATTTAAGTTTTATACGTAAAGGAAAAACAGGTGGATTTAAGGAAGAGATGACACCTGAAATGATTGCTAGATTCGATCAATGGATCGCTGAGAATATGAAAGCATATGGATTGCCGGAAAATATGTTTGATGTTTAATGATTCCACAAGTATTTTAATATTAGATAATATGTATTAAATTTAATGCCTTTATATGCAGTATTTTATTGGACTTGCCGGTTGAAATATATATTTGTATTAGAAACACTTTTGTAATTTTTATATGTTTGTTTTTAGTTGTAATAATTGTTGATTGCATGTTATTTTTATTTTTCAAACGGAATGTTGTAATGAAATATGTGAGAAAGTGTATTAAAGAGATGCAAATATTATACAGTTTGTTTTAATCTTGTAATATACCCAATCCGTTTTTTTAAAGGAATATTTACATAATTAAACATTTAAACATGGAGACACAAACGATTTGTTTATTTATTACAAGTATTATACAATTTATTTAAGAAAGTTTTGAAGTAATGAAAAAAAAAATCGTTAACAAAGCTAAAAATCCAATCGATCATTTCCTTTCTCTTATAAAAATAGTCGTTAATAATTAATAATACGCCTGAATATTAATATATAAGTATACATTTCTGTCTCCAAAACGTTCATAATGGTTAAAATAGCATGAAAATTTCAAAAAATATTCTTTGGAAACTATTTTTACTTATTGTTGATAGTTTTTAACCAATTTGCACATTGTATATGGAAGAATATTATTTTAGTCTCGAGTGTACAAATCCCTAGCACGAAGGAGATTGTACTACATTCCGAGAAACATCCGTTTGTGTAAATTTTGAAAACAATATATATATATATATATATATATACTGTATTAGCTATTTTAATGTTAGAACTAATGCAAGAAAAAATCTAGATTTAAATTTTCTCAGGGTATTATTACATTTTAATGTTATTTCTTAAATACATCAGAATTCTTTTTCTAACTTATGCAATATTTATTTTCAAAATGTTAATAAATTGATTAAATAAAGATTGTTATCAAGTGCAAGTAATATTTATACACAAGTATAAAATTATCTACGCATTGAATCGATAGATATATTCGTTTTAATGTAGAGATTATAAAATAGAACAAAACAAATAAAAAAATTTCCATCTATTCTTGTTACTTATCAAGGTTGCTATCTTTGAAAATACTATTAAATTTATTACTGATTTATTTTGTTTAATAAAAATAATATTTATTCGTATCCTTTTTAACTTTCATGAACACGAGATTGTAAAAAACTACCACCGTCACTTAACAGCAAACTTGTGTCATCACTACAAAATATTATTAACAAATAAGCTAACTATTGAATGTATCATTAAAATGTGAAAAAAATGTGTCCAATAATTCAGATATAACAGAAAAACTATAAATATTTTACATCAATGTGCGAACTGATTATTCAAAATTGCAAATTGTGTTGTATATTTAATGCCAACGAATTATATACAATTTACTGATCGTATCGAAAATTTTGATGTAGAAAATGATGATGTCGGCTGATGAGCTATCCGAAATCAGGTAAGATTGAATATATATATATATATATATATATATATTATATTTTAAAATAGATACCTGAATTGTTACTATATATATAATAATAATTGTTTGTTTAAATAATGAAATAGTTATTTGAAAAATGAAGAATTCATTTCTATTTTATTAAGTATAGTGTAATCGCAAAGCTGATCTATAGTAGAAATAATTACAATAATATTAAATGAGTTGTAATAGTGAAAAGTGACTTAATTCTGTATTTACAAACGAAGGGAAAAGTATAAAAAAATTAATTGAGTTTTTGAACTATAATTCATTGAAGATTACATGAATTTAAAATAAAATTGTAGACATTGTTCCCTGAAAATTAATTAAATAATTTTTGAGTTTCATTTTTCAGTACATTATCTTATTCATTAAAGTAAAGCTATTGTACAAAGACAATAATTGTACTTTAGTATTTTTTAAAAAAATAAATACAGAGGAAAGAAATAGTTTTGATAATAATAGTTTGTATTAATTATATAATTTGATGCTTTGATTAAAAATCGAATGCTTACACACATTTTTCCTATAACTTTTTTTAATTTCATAATTGTTATTATTTTTTTCAATTTAAGATATAGTGATATTAGTGTTATATAGTGTTATAATTATTTGAAATTCCTTTCAAATTGGATAGCCGTTAAATGACTACGAAACAAATTGTTGCAAGATGATTTGTTACTAAACTATTACATTTAATGTTTTATCTTATAAGACTAAAATGCGCGATAATTGGTGCTTTTGTTCTAGAAAGAATGTCTATAACGGGAATGATTTTTATAAGCAATCATATAGTAATTATTAGATTATCGTACTTATAATATTATCATATATAAAACTAAACGAGTAGCATTTTTTGAATGTCTTCAATATCTGGAATCTTATAATAATATTTGATATTTAAATACTTGAAATTTATATTTAGAACACAAATAATATCTAAAAATAGATGGAACTTTTAAGATGTTATCATAGATAAGACAATACATCGTTAATCAAAAGTTCGGATTCAACACAAAGTTTAACAATAACAAAGTTTCACAATAATAAGTTTATTAATAATATAACATGTATTCGATTATAAAATACTTTTACATCTGAATATTTCAATGAAAATGTGTCAATTATAATTATTATATTTATTGTCATTAAATAATATTATCCTTGTAGTAATGGTTTCTAATTCAGCGAAATAATTATTTAATAAAATTAAGTGAGAGTGCAGTTAAAATAAAATTGGTTTCACTTTCAATCATTATTTAATCTCAAGTTAAGAATATATTTGCTTAATGCTTTAGATTTATAAGTGCGCTCGAAAAAAGTTCAATTAAAATTTGTTAAAATACAAAACTATTAAATGTTGTTCTATACACATATTATTAATAAAACTATAAATCAATTTTATATTTTTTTAAAAAAACTGATAAGTTCTTTTTAACTTTGCATTTATGAATTGAATATTAAAAATTAAGTTACTGAAGCTTTTTGTGGAAAGTAAAATTAATTTCATGCAAAAATACTCCGAAGAACTTTATTAATAGTCAAATATGTATATATATATATATATATATATATATATATATATATATATATATATATATATATATATATATATATATATAGAGAGAGAGAGAGAGAGAGAGAGACGTATATCAACTTATAATTATTACGTTTACAGGAATAAAATTGTACACATAATCTTTTTCTTATAATGTGTTTATTAAGGTTGCAGGAAAACAGAAAAAAATATTAATAATTGATTATCTTTACTTGACTGTGCAACACGGTCATGAAATGATATCGCTGATTGCAAACAATTTGGATACTGAAGTCGTTTAAGATAGTCTAGAAATGTACATTTCTTTATAAACAAATTTGTCCTTAAGTTTAATAATGACAAAACATTCTAGCGTTGCATGACGTTTTGTGGCTGATTAAATATTATTTATTTTCTATGAAGAATTGATTTATTTAATGAATTATCTATTATTAGTTATATAGCAGTATATAAAATCAATCTTAAATTTGATATTCCTGGGAGATATGAATGCTAGGCACATCTTGTGCCTAGAAGTTATACTTGCTGTTTGAAAGATTAATAATAGTATGGTTCCTTTTTAAAAGATTGATTATGTTATTAGAAACGTTTTCACTATTACACAAACTCAATCTTCAATGATCAATCTTTTTGTTATATAAGTAAAACGGAGATTCAATAAAAAAAGACATTCTCATGCCATTTTATTAGTCACTGTCTTTTTTTTAAATTGTAGTTGCTTGTTCAATTTCTGTTGTAGTGTTAAAAGTCAGTCTTCTTGTTTTGATATCAATGAATAATTGGGTACAGTATACATTTCGGTTAATAAAATATTTGATTTAAAAAAAATAAGGTTGGTGTTTTAAAGTTGCAAAGTTTATTTCGAAATATATTTAAAAATATTTCTATTAAGGATTTTAATAAACGAATATATATATATATATATATATATATATAATGTATATTTATTAGGTGTAAAAAGTAATTCTGTGCCTTTTTTTATAGTAAATGAATACTAACGAAAAAATGAAATACATTTTTATCCTCAAAATATCTTCCATTATTTTTTATAATTTTATTCCATCTGTCGGATAACTGATAAATCCTTTGTCGAAAAAAAGATGGCGGGTTTGAATCGATTAATTCGTAATGCATATTCTGACTCATTTCATATATGTTAATGTAATATATATTAAGTGTAAAAAAAAATTTGGTGCCTTTAAATTGATCAATCTTAATTCTGTATTAAATTAAATTTTTTTCTCGTCGTTTTAAGATTTTGCAATGTCAATCATAACATTTAAAATCACTATATATCTTGGCCAAGCAGTTGGCATAACCTCACAAAGCATTAGTGAACACGATGGAATCCGAAATGCAGTATTTTAGCCATTACACAATTTTCGCATTCCAATCGAAAAAAGTGCTGCCGAACCCGCGAGAATGATTTGTTCAGCTTTGTGGGAAGGTGTTGTGACGTATAAAATATGTAAAAATCTTAAGTAATGAAAGGGGTCCGAACATAGGCTTCAGTGACTCAAAATATCTTTTTTTTGACGAGGGATTTCGTCAGTTTCCCAACAGATGGTATAAAGTTATATAAATAATGCGGGATATTTTGCGAATTGAAGTGTTTTTCATGTTTTCTCATAATACTTGAAATGTTTAGAAGGATTCCTTTATTGTTATATTAAATATAAAAGAAGATTATTTTGTTCAATATAAATACTGTTGAAAAAGTTTGGTGAACATTATAAGTTTTTTTTTGTAATTTATGAATGGTATCTATTGTTTAAAAATAATTATTGATTCCTCATTTAGTATTTGCTTTTTTCTGTTTTCTTTAATTATAGGTATATATATATATATATATATATATATATATATATATATATATATACTAACAATTGCAGTGAATTTGTATGGCAAAGAGATTAATGTTTAACAAAGTTTATTTTAATGATCATTTTCCCATTTTATAATTAGTAGACTTCATCATTTCAGTAATTACCTAATGCTGTGATAAAGTTTTAATTACAATTTTCTTTCTGTACTTTAAAGCTACAACTAGTTGTTTGAAATTTATTTTAATCATCGAATTGTTCTAAAATCAGTACAAAAATCAAAGTATTTATCATTAATTTTGGTTTATTATATGTATCTTATCAGACAATTATTAATAATAGAGAAACTACAATAATAGATTACCATTATCTCTTATCCAATATCTTAGCTCAATGGAGTATGAACTGTCGTTCCAATATTCATTATAATCTTTTTATACATATATAATTAGTTATAATTCGTTCCTCGCCACTCAGTGACTTAAAAATAATTGAATAATAAAATGTATCGAAATTATGTTAAGGTTGATGAGTTCGAAAATGAACTTACTAAAAAATTATATGAATATTGTACGAATCGGCGTAAATGCGAGTATATATTAATGGGTGAAAAAAAAATTTTAATGACATCTTTTTTACTAAATCATATAGAGAAGATCGAAGAATTTCAAGTCAGAGATGATGATGTGTGGATCATGACCCATCCAAAAACAGGTGAGTGACGTCTTTACTATTCAAATGTTTGCTCCATTTGTAATATCACAGAAAGTTTCATGAAGTGAATATATATATATATATATATATATATATATTATTTAATATAAAAAAATAAATGATAAATGATTTTCTTACATAATGGTTTCAATTTTCAGAGTACATTTTTGTCATTGTAACTAAGTTCCCATTCACCTAGATTTTTTTGGCAAGGCTTCAAAAAATTGTTTGATCAAAAATGTTTAATAAATGATCTTTTATCATATTTGATTGTTTTATATACATTGATGCCAATACCATAATATTGTACTTAGGGTGGTTAGGTACAGAAAAATCTGATATATTTCTGTACAGATTATTCCATACCTTAATGCTCTGGGAATAATGATATCGTTATTGAAATGCATGTAATTAACAATGTTAAGTAACAATTTATTGAGTATTTTTGATTAGAAAAAAAAGATGATTTTATGGTGTGAAAAAAATATTTATGTCTTTTAAATATCTTAATTATATATATATATATATATATGTACATTTTTCTGTTATTTTTCATTTTTAATACATTTATTCAAATAATATATTAGAAATTATGTCACAAAATTAAGAAATTAAAACACAGAATAAATTTATTTTAAAGACATTGTGTTTGAGCAGAGTGTAGGTTATGACTTTTTTAAACATAATATTTATTTGAACTTGTCTTTAGATATCGAATTATTTTTAAATAATATGTTTTAACCTATAAAGGTATGCACGTTTTCACATATATGTAATGTTTAAATAACACTGTAATAAATTAACATAAATATATTTTAAAGGATCAACATGGACTCAAGAGTTAGTTTGGTTAGTTGGACATGATTTAGATTATGAAGGTGCTAAAGTTAAAAAACCTGAACGATTTCCTTTTATGGAGTAAGTATTTAATAAAAACAGATTTGAAACATTATATGCATATGTATATACATATATATATATATAATCTTATTTTAGATTGTCGACCGTGAATCATTTTCAACCGGACCAAGATTGGTCTCATTTAAATTTACCACGTTACGTAACAGATTCTGTGGGATATTCAGCTTCATTAAAACCACCACGTTACATTAAAACTCATTTACCTTGGGAATTGTTACCAAAACAGATCCGTGATGGTGAGGTGAAACCGAAGGTAAATATTTATTTTTAATGCTATTTGTGTAATTCAGATTTAGTCATCTATACCATTTTTTTAATGGGAATTCAAATTAAATTTGATTAAAAATTGAAAAAAAATTGTTTTGGATATTTCATAGATAATATTTTTTCGAATAAGAATATATTTTATAAACTCTCTTTATAGTTACAAAAACCATAACGCATTCGAATTTATATTTAACATCATGGCTGTACTGTACTTTATTATCCATTGAAAGAGTAAGAAGTAAAGAAACCTAGAGTAAAATACAAAAAATAAAAAAACATAGAGAAACAGAAATTGTATATTCAACAATATAATCGAATCTGACATATGAAATATATTTCATATTAATGTTTAAAAGAGTTTTTTGTAACCGCGAGTTTAAACATTAAAAATTAAAAAAGTTCATTTTTTAAATCGTCTGTTTTTTTATCATTTAAAGTATAGAAGATATCTTCAAAATTATTCTGATTTCAAAAGGAATAGTTCAAGAATCATACATTTATTGACAAAACAAAATATTGAATGAAAAAAGCAAAAGACTATTCAATTTTACTTATTCTTGAAAAATCATATTGAAAAATTGATAATTAATACACAAAAAACCCAAACAAAGGTGTTATATTAATCAAATCATTTTTATCACATTTTAAGATTAAATCAAGGAAAGTATATCAGTAAAAATGTAGTTATAACATTCAAATCGAATAGAGTTTGTGAAATTATGTACAAATTCCAATAAAATCTAAACCGATAAGATAATTCTATAAAAAGAATATTTTTTTTAAATATGAAGAAATAAGTTTTCTAAAACAGATAGTTTAGTTAATAATTTCATTTAAAAAGTAGCCAGAAGAACTATTATAAATATAAATTCCTTGTTGTTTTTTTTTTTAATTTAACCTTAGAAGTCTTCCCAATGATATAAATAATAATTTTTTGAAAAATATTTTTATTTTTTAATTTAATTTTTATGTATGTACACACACACACACACATATATATATATATATATACATATCTTTTTTCCACTTATTTATAGACTGTATACGTGGCAAGAAATGCGAAAGATACATGTGTTTCTTATTTCCATTATTATCGGCTGGCAGGAAATTTTAATGGCACATTTGAAGATTTCTGTGAACTGTTTTTGGATGACAAAACAATTTACGCTCCGTTTTGGAACCATATTGCTACATTCTGGAAAAAACGTGATGAACCAAATATATTGTTTTTAACTTACGAAGAAATGAAGAAAGATCTTGACGCTGTTATCAATAGAGTTTCAGACTTTTTCGGTAAAAATTACACTGAGGAACAAATAGCTCATTTGAAAGAACATTTATCTTTTGATAACATGAAGAAAAACACTTCTGTTAATGGCCAACAGCTGTTAAAAAATTTCGTAGCCGATAATCCGGATGCTGTCGTAGATAAAAATTTAAGTTTTATACGTAAAGGAAAAACAGGTGGATTTAAGGAAGAGATGACACCTGAAATGATTGCTAGATTCGATCAATGGATCGCTGAGAACATGAAAGCATATGGATTGCCTGAAAATATGTTTGATGTTTAATGAGTTTATGCAAATATTTTGATATTAAATAATGTGTTATTAAATTTAATTCTTTCTTTGAAGTATTTTATTGGGATTGCCGGTTTAAATATATAATTCGTTAAAAATCTTTTTGTAATTTTTATAAGTTTGCTTTTACTTTTAAATTGGTGATTGTCTACATATTATGTTTATATTTTAAAGATAATGTTGCAATGAAATAAATGTAAACATTTATTAAAGAGGTGCAAATATTATATAGTGTCTATTATCCTAATAATAACTCAATCCGTACTTTTACGGAAATATTTACATAACTATATAAAATGTATAATTTTAATGTAAAGTTAAAAACTATTTTAATGTTTACTGAAAGTCCTATTCAGTTTTTCTTACGAAATTTAAGAAGTAGTGATACAAATAGTCGTTTTCGATCAATTATTTGTTTGAGTATTAAATATAAGCATACATTTCTCGCTCCCAATAAAAAGTTTACAATGGATTCAAAAACATGAAAATTTCGAAAAATATTCTTTGGATTTTTTTTTTATTTATTGTGGATAGTTTTTAATCAATTTACACATTGTGTACGGAAGAATTTCATTACCTCATCAAATGTATAAATCCTAGCACGAGGGAGATAGTACTACAGCCCCGTGGAACATCCCTTTGCATAAATTTTAGAAACAATATTTATATGTATATATATATATATATATATGTATAAATATATATATATATATATATATATATATATTTATGTATCTATATACATATATATATCTATATACATATATATATATATATATATATATATATAAACTATTTTATCTTTTTTTTTGCTAGCATAAATGCAAGAAAAATAATCTAGGTTTATATTTTCTCAAGTAATTATTAATTTTTAAGTTATTTCTTAAAATAATTAATTATTTTAAAAAATTATAATAATTATTTTTCTATTTTATCTAATATCTATTTCCGAAACGCAAATAAACTGATTAAGTCAAGGTTGTTATCAAGTGTAAGCGATATATATATATATATATATATATATATATATATATATATATATATATAAAATTATTTATATCTTAAATGGAGAGATATATTCGTTTCATGTAGATTATAAAATAGGACAAATCAAATAAAAATATTCCCATCTATTCTTGTTACTTATCAAGGTTGCTGTATTTGAAAATACTTTTAAATTTATTACTGATTTATTTTGCGTATTAAAAACAATATTTGTTTCCCTTTTCACTTTCATAAACACAAGATTGTAAAAAACTACCATTGTCACTTAATAGAAAACTTGTGTTACTACAAAATGTTATTAACAGATAAGCTAACTATTGAATATGTCATTAAAATGTAAAAAAAAACGAGTGCAATGAATGGAGATATAACAGAAAAACTATAAATATTTCACATCAATAGTCCGAACTGGTTATTCAAAATTGTATGCAAATTGTGATGTACATTCCGTGCCATCGAATTATATGCGATTTACTGATAGTATCAAAATTTTTGATGTAAAAGATGAAGATATTCGGCTGATGAGCTACCCGAAATCGGGTTAAATCAAATTATAGTATCATATTTTATTTAATTATATTCAAATTTTCTCAGGATATTATTACATTTTAATGTTATTTCTTAAATACATAACAATTATTTTTCTAATTTATGCAATGTTTATTTTCAAAACGTTAATGAATTGATTAAATAAAGATTGTTATCAAGTACAAGCAATATCTATACACAAGTATAAAATTATTTATATATTGAATCGATAGATATATTTGTATCAATGTAGAGATTATAAAATAGAACAAATCAAATAAAAAATTTTCCATCTATTCTTGTTACCTATCAAGGTTGCTATCGTTGAAAATCCTATTAAATTTATTACTGATTTATTTTGTTTAATAGAAACAATATTTATTCATTTCCCTTTTAACTTTTATAAACAAAAGATTGTAAAAAACTACCACCGTCACTTAATAGCAAACTTGTGTCATCACTACAAAATATTATTAACAAACAAGCTGACTATTGAATGTATCGTTAAAATGTGAAAGAAATGTGTCCAATAATTCAGATATAACAGAAAAACTATAAATATTTTACATCAATGTGCGAACTGATTATTCAAAATTGCAAATTGTGTTGTATATTTAATCCCAACAAATTATATACAATTTACTGATAGTGTCGAAAATTTTGATGTAGAAAATGATGATGTCTGGCTGATGAGCTTCTCGAAATCAGGTAAGATTGAATATATATATATATATATATATATATATATATATATATATTATATTAAAATACATACCTGAATTGTTATTATATATAAATTAATAATTGTTTGTTTAAATATTGACAATAGTTACTTAAAGAATGGAGAATTCATTTCTATTTTTTAAGGACAGAGCAATCATAAAGTTGCTTCATAGTTGAAATAAATATAATAATATATTTAGTGAGAAATATATTATATTAGTCGATGAAAAATAGAAATATATTAGTTGAGTTTTTGAACTATAATAAATACAAAGAAGAGTACATGAATTTAAAATAAAATAGTAGATATTGTTCCGTGAAAATTAATTAAGTAATGTACGAGTTTCATTTTTAAGTTTATTATTTTATTCATTAACGTAAAGCTATTGTATAAAGACAATAGTTGTAATTTAGTATTTTTTTAAGACAGAGAGGAAGGAATTATTGTAGTTTTGATAATACAAGTTTCCAATTAATTCTTTATTCTGATGCTTTTATTGAAAATCTAATGTTTACACATATTCTTCCTATAATTTTTTTAATTTCACAATTGTTAATCTTTGTTTCAATTTAAGATAGTGTTATTAGTGTTATATAAAATTCTGTCAACCAAGCTCATTATATGAAATTCATTCAAACGAGCTATTTGTCGCTCAGTGTAATTTTTATCGAAAAATTCGGAAACTTTTTTGATAACAGCGACAAGATCTTTCTACATTTCTACCTAAGTTAAAAACATCATATGTGGTTCATCGCGTTTTTTTCTAAAATGTAGTAATATGGTTCCAAAATGAAGTGTAAATTGTTTTGTCATCCAAAAACAGTTCACAGAAACCTATGAAATTCTTTTCAAATGTGATGATCAATAAATGAGTTAATAAAAAAAATGTTGCAAGATGATTTGTTACTTCGCTGATTCATTCAAGTTATTTTATCTTACAAGATTAAAATGCCCGATAATGGTACTTTTGTTCTAAAAATAATATCTATTACAGGAATGTTTTTTATAAGCAGTCGTATTATTATTATAATTATTAGACTATCGCACTTATAATAATATCTATATAAAACTAAACGAGACTTTTTTGAATGTTATCAATATTTGGAGTTTTAAGAATTAATTATTTGAGTATTAAATACTTCAAATTCATATTTAGAACACAAATGACATCTAAATACATGAAACCCTTAAGATGTTAACATAGATAAGAAAATACACCGTTCATCCGAAGTTCGGATTGAACACATAGTAGTTAATAATACATCACGTTCGATTCTAAAATACTTTTACACTCGAATATCGCAATGAAAATGTGTCAATCATATCTGTTATTACAATACTATCCTAATTATTTAATAGTATCATTCTTGTATTGTTGGTAATTCACACGAAACAATTATTTAATAAAACATAAATTAAGTGAGAGTGCAATTAAAATCAAATTGGGTTCGTTTTCAATCATTATTTAATGTCTAGTTAAGAATATATTTACTTAATACTTTAGATTTTTAAATGCGCTCGAAAAAAAGTTCAATTAAAATGTGTAAAAATACAAAACCATTAAAAGATGTTCTACATACATTCTATTAATTAAACTTTAAATTATTAACACAGTGTTGAAATACGAATGTATAATTATTTAATTAAATGATGAAACTTAACCTCACTATAATATTTGATTACTTAAAAAATATCATCATTTTATTTCAACATTTCTTTTAAAATACAATGCCATTTTTATTAACTTAAATTATATAGTATAATCTACCATATAGAGTACCTTTCATAAAAAAATATTTAATTAATTATTGCATTCTCTTTGTAGTGTTAAAAGTTGGACTTCTTGTTTTAATATCAATGAATGGTCAATTGAGGTAGAATATAT
>CM068319.1:17062421-17189921 GCA_034766995.1 Acanthacorydalis orientalis
ACATCCGATTTATAATACATTTGTGTTTCTCGTACGAAAATTCCGAACAATATAAATAAAACTATTTTTTTTCCAAGTGAACATAAAATATTAACTGAAAATATTGAAAATTTCAACGTGAGAGATGACGATATTAAATGTTAAATTTTTCAAAAAGCGGTGAGAAAATGTATATATTATTTTAAATTTCAGTTGTACTTAGTTATCAATGAATTTTTTCTATGTATATTTAGTATGTCATACAGTTCAGATTTTTCGATAAATTACTTTCTTATGACCTTTTTAAATACAGTCTTTCACATATTAAAGTGTCTATTTCTTAAGAATTGTAATTTGTACTCTAAATAATTTAAAATAATATTAATTAAAATATAAACTTTTACTTAGTATGCTAGCTTTGATAAAGAAACAGATAAATGTTTGTTTACTAATACTTTTAAAGTATTAATGCTAATAAATAAATAAAAATACTACGTTTCATTTCTTTGTATAAAATATTAATGTATTTTTTTCAGTGGAATGTTGTAGGTAAACATTCTAAATTTTCTAAAATTGAAGAAGTCAATGTATTATATGAATTTCCATTTATGTATTGGTAAATAACTGGTTTGATATTGATTAGAAAATAAATATCAAATATTAGTATGTAGAAAGTACAAATTTGAAAAAAAATCGACACACTCAAATTCAACATACTGCATGTTGAGATTGCTATAAGGTAGATATTAATTTTTAGGCATGTCATTGGTGAAAAGTGAAAATTTAATCTAAACAAGTAACTAATAATATACATATATATGTATGTTTGTGTGTGTAATGTGTCTGAATAAACTTATTTATAATTAGAATTTGTGTTTAAGAAAAATATTTAAATTTATTTCACCTGTCAAATGTACATCAACTCAATATTTAACTACTTTTTATTTAAATGAGATTATAATGCTTTCATACACAGTGAAAACATTGAGATAGTTTCAAAACTAGCATTATATATATATATATATATATATATATATATATATATATATATATATATATATATATTAATATGTGTATGTATGTATAAATGCATGTATAAGGATGGATAGAAAGATATGTACTGTATTTATGCATGAGCAGAAAAAGGAAATGACAATTCTATGGTGATTTAACATAATCGTATGATCTTTTAGAAATCAACTAAGGTAGCATTCTATTTTGTTTTTTTCTGCTAAACACGTTATATAGGAAATTGCAATGGTTGATGTAATAGTAACTTGGATGACGTTATAAAGTATATTTTAAGATAGACATAGAGATAGATCTTTGTAAAAATACAAATAAAGTAGTTATGTAGAAACTAATTCATTTATAAAATATTCTAAATAATTCAAACTCATTTTATTTGCATTTTCTGACTCATTATTTAGCTCTTCTTTCCGCTTGAAAATCGTTAAATGAAAAGTTCTAACATCTAAAGTATTGGCCTTTAATCTCTTCTAATCGTACACTCCTATGATAGTAATGATATGCAGCACGCATCTTCTCATATATGTATAATATTTATTTACATATATATATATATATATATATATATATATATATATATACATATATATATAACTGTGAACTCTGATGCATTATCCTGTGTTCTCTTGGAACACTTGAGTTTTCGTTTTTCCATTATTAGTTTTGACACGTGTGCTATCTTCAGGTACATTTCAGATAGATTTTAGATCCAACAATCTAAAATCTATCTGAAGATGGAGTATGTATCGAAATTAGTAATCGATCACAGAACTCTAGTTGATATAAAAAGATGAAGATTTACCAACACAAGGTATACATATTTGTAGAAAATTGTGTATAAAGATTTCCTGATCAATTTCAATACAAAAATATGCACAAAAACTGATATAAAAGTATACAACTTTAATAAAAAAAAATAGTATATTTTGGATGCTAGTAATATAATTGAAATGTATCATTTCTCAATATTTTAATTTAACATTCTATCATACAACGATTTAGAAGTTAGTTATTGTTCATATGAAATTACAGATTAATTAATTTCCATTTAGTACTTTTTTTATTTTTTCTAGCCCATTTAAAAGATACTTCCTTTTTACAAACCCATCTAAACACAACAGGAACTAAACCCATTACATGGTAAACTTTTGTAAAAGCAACGGAACCAACGACTAAACTTATCATTTATTTTAATGACAATTTGAATTAAATTGTAACCAAACATATTCGTCAATATATGATAATGTAGAAATTACAGACAAAAGTCAGGATATTGTTTCTGCTCGGAAATTTATGTAAACAGTCCAATCTAGTTCCAATAATAAATATATTTAAAAAATAATAATCAGATCATCATCGATATTCAAAAATCACTTTGTCGACTTTTTTTTTTAATTTTCTTGTATTTAAATTCCTGGATAGAGTAAATACAATAGGCTCTACAATACACTCTAAAATATCCGTAAATTGACTATTAACAAATGAGAAAATCGGTGTATCATTAATATTATTTTAATAAAAATGGAAAATTAGAAAAACAAAGATGCGTTTTAATTTATTTTCAAAGGGAAATAACTTAAAAAGAAATTTAATTCATGTATAACATATTATACTAACGTAGTATATACCTTGAACATATGATTTAAATTTTTATATACACTGCTGTTTGCAAAAAATTAAAACAGTTATAACAATAAAGAAATAACAAAATATTTAAACTACATTTTACTTTCACAAATTAATTTCACTCTCCTTGCATCATAAAAAAGATTTATTAAACATGTTCAATCATTGATTGTTAATTCATTTAATACTGACGTAAGCAAATTTTAATAGTTATTTTAATAATCTCATAATGATAAAAAAACTAAAGTCTTGAATTACATATAGAGCTGATCAGTATGTTCTGGATATTGCATAACATGATTTACTAAAAGTAAGAGAAATCAATATTTTTAAGAAATATAAAAAACTAAAAAAGCGTTATAAGTTATTAATAATAATATGGATATGTAAGAAAAAATAATTATTATAATTTTTTGTAATTTTATAGTTTGTAATAATTAATTTATCTTTAAAAATTTGACAATGCATTTTTGACATTGTGGTTAAATTTACTTTCATAAATGAATTTCTTATCTCATAACCACATTTTTTTCTTAATAAAAAATTCAATAAATGATTATTAATTAAATTTTTTTTGTAGTTTACAGGATAAGAAAATATTTAACTTGTGAATAACATGAATTTTTTCTTAGTAACTTTTCAAATGGTTTATCTTTTTATGAATTTATACTATCGAATCTAGATTTCATACGAAATTTTTCTATATGTGTAGATAGAATTTAGATAAAAAACGTTCATTATATTATACTTATCAAACAATGGTGTATTCATATACTTTGTAGAATAAAAAAGAAGAATAAATCAATTTACAAGAAAATATATTTAATTTTTTAAAAGAAAACATGATTAAAACAAATAATTCCAAAAAGTATGATATCATTGAAATCAGTTTTATTTGTTTTTCATTATTTACATTTTTTCAATATATTTTTCAGAATAATCAGATATATACACATACAGATATCTACATATATTATCGGAAAATGATGAACCTGACCATTTACTGTATATTTAATATACGTAGAGAAAAGTTTTCAAGGTGTACGAGTTCCATTTTTCCATCATTACTGTTTACTTGATAATTTTTCTGAAAATTCTGAAGATTTCACAAACCTTTTCTTAGATGATTCAGTGATTCATATATCATTTTAGGCAAAATTTTCTGCTTATTGAAAGCATCGAAATTAATCTAACATGTTATACATTACATACGAAACAATGTTAAAGAATTTAGAATCAATTGTAAGAAAAGCTGGTGACTTTTTAGACAAAAACTTCAATCGATGCCGATGTAAAATTGTTGACTGATCAATTAAGTATTGAATCGACGAAGAATTCAGGAGTCAATATGGAAAAAACTAGAACCGGTTGTATAAAAGTTAGCAAATTATAAGCGCGCTGGATCATTTTTAAAACAAGGTGGGAAGAAGAAGAATGTATTGGATGAAAAATATACAAAAAAAAATCAACGAGTGTTCTAAGAAGAATCTAATAAATTATAATTTACCTCTAGAATGTGTGTAAGTAAGGTCTTATTTTTTTCTAAAATGACAATTAAAACAGTACTTATCGAACTAATTATACTTAATTTTAAATTGAAGTTAGTTAAATAATTCATTGTAACAACATACAATATCTATTTTTTACAGAGCAATCAAAATAAATATTTATTAATCAAAAATTTATGTAAGTTTATTTATTTACTTGAATTATAGAAACTGGAAAAATCAAACAGGGAATAAAACATTGATAAAAATGTTTTATATTAACCTCACTTACCTTATAACAACACACACACATACACACACACACACACACACATATATATATATATATATATATATATATATATATATATATATATAAATCTATCAACGACATACACATATTTTTCTGATATTTTTAAAGATTCATAATATTGAACAAGAATAAAAGAAAGCTCGATCAAACGCTACACACTTCTTTAATACTGTAGTGCACTTAAAAGCAATGGAACTCAGATTAGACGAGGATAATTCAATAACTAATTTTTATTACGAAATTAAGCGAATTTCTTAGGATATTTCACTCGCTTCATACTAAATGTCTTAATAATAAAATCAGATGTCAAATAGAAACAAAACGGAACAGGAAAAATTAATAGAAGTTCTGAAATCAGCATAGAATTCTACAAGTAGCATATTATTATCTATGTATGTTAAAACCTTGTGTCCCATTATAATTATTTAAACTCATTGCCGATAATTATTTAATTTATTATATCTTTACAAAGAATAAGAGTACACAGTAATCATTGTACATGAATACCTAATTTTGATAAATATTGATGTGTAATAAGTATTATAAAATCTGATGTGTAATAAGTATTAATTATTTAGTACAATGAACAATTTTATTAATAATAACATTACATGACTATGCAGAATTATGTATAATAATTATGTACTTTTATTAATTATCTACCTGTAAAGGAAAAGTATATATTAGTTTTGTTTAAAAAAATAAGTTTATATATATATATATATGTACTATTTATTTGAAGACACTTTTAGTGAGTATTTTATGTTGTTACGGTTATATTTTGAATATTTATTAATTCTTTAATAATTTTTCAAATCAATTTAATTTTTTTTTGTGTTACAAAATATTTCTGTTCCTTTCTACTAAAATAAGGTAACATATTTATTTCTAATTGTACACTCAGAATGTATGTAACAGTCGGAAAATGTTAAGAAAAATAGTAAAAAAAATTATAATGATTCCATTTTTAATAAAAAATATACATAAAAATTAAAATGGATTTTCTGTGTGGTTTGAGATATTTTTTTAATTTGAATTATCAGTATTTTTACACTTGCTCTTATGGAAAAAACATCTTATTATGGAACATGATAGAAAAAAAGATATTTTTTTTATATCTTTTCGCTCTGAGAATGATGGAATTGGTATCGAAATACGCATAAGCAACAATCTATAATGATCAATAATCATTTATTGAACATTTTTGATCGAAAAAATGTCTGTAGTTTCTTGGATGAGAATGTAATTCAATTTTAAAAGTAAAAAAAATATTTAAAAATAAATAGGTTTAAAATGAACAGGTTTATGTAAAATTTCGGTGATTCTATGTACCTTTTTAAAGAAACTAATTATAATGAGTCGAAATTTGGTTTTTATGAGAGAGTTAGTGAGTTACTAGGCTTATTTTAATTTGATATATAGAACTTGTCATTTGATATCAATTCTAAATAAGTATAAGATGAAAAATGTATGTAATTGAAATATGTTAATTATTATTATTATATACGAGGTCCATATAAAATATAATAAAAATTATAATTTTATAAATACATCACTACTCAAAGATTGAAGAGAAAATTTACTAAATGTTTTATAAGGTGTAGGATGGTAAATCTATTCACTTATTTCATGGAGACGTATTTATTATTTATAATATTAGATGCCTTTTCGGTTTTCTGTATAAATATTAAGTTGTATACTATTTAGAAACGGCTAACATTAACTAATGTACATAACATTACAGAATATTATTTATAAAAATGATATTGTTTTTTACACATGTGATCCCTAATGCGTTTTCCTAGACTTATTTGTCCATTTTTTTGGATCAATTCAGTCTTGGGTGCTATACTTTCTTCAGATAGATTTTAGATAGGATAAGTAATCTATTGAGTTATTTAAAATCAACTTGAAGATGGCATACCTACCGAAACAAGTAATGAAAAACATAAATTTTATTAATACAAAAAGGTGAAGATCATCAGAACAAATCATTGTATATATTCAGGTAAACCATATGCCCCTTTTTACTCTTTAACTATTAATTCTCTGGTGGTTTTTCGCGACTCGGACCTTAATTATTACAATATTAATATAATATACTCAAAATATTGTATTTCACATTTTCAGTTTGTAGAAATTGTTAATAAGAGCAGAAACAACGTCAGATATTTACTGAGTCTGAGACTATTGTTTGAATTTTTAATATTTTAATAATAAAACATTCGAATAATAACTCAAAAATTCGAATCGAATAAAGTACTTTTATAGTTTATGGCTTAGATTACTCATCGACACTTACTAGTATCTTGTATAATTACGTGCCTTGCAAGCAACTGATCACTGATCGTAATAATTATAATGAAAATCTATCATGAATTTGTTTGATGTGGAAAATCATCACGTCTTTAAAATGTGGTTGCGGATTATCACAAGTTAACCGTAGGATTAAAAGAATAGTTTTGAAAATTTTTAATTTTAATACAACAATCGCCAAAGGACTGTATTAGTAATAGACAGACATTGATTTATATATGGATACATATATACATATATATATATATGTATATATAAATATATATATATATATATATATACATATATTATAATTAATTTAAGATAAAGTTTGAAACAAGAGATTTTTTTCTTCAATAGGTCAATAGTTTATATGACTGTATTTTTGTGTCTTTCTAAGTCAATTGTTGAATATTGAACGATCTTTTCTTAAATTCCTTTTAAACTTATTTTTCTCTTATTTAATACATTATTTCAAAGATGTATTTCATGTTTAATATTATTTTTTTCACAAAATAATGTAATAAGTAATATATATATATATATATATATATATATGTATATATATTAATATTTTTTTAAAAGTTCAATATTTCATATTTAAATATCAAATATTAATTTATAAAATGATCTCTTTAAATATAAACTAAGATTTATCAATTTACTCTACCTTGACATTTATATATTCTATAGTAAACGAAATATAATAATATTTCGTTTACTATTATTTGAATAAATGAATTCTATGTACAGAAATCTTAGAGTATTTAATATTTTAGAAGAGCATTTTATCGTATCATAAAATTCAAACAAACGTAATTTAACGAAAATAAAATTCAAATGCATCTAGATACAACTATGAATCACTAAATTGAATCTGATTCTCAAATAACTCACTAACAAAATTTACATTTAAGAGGTTCAAAAATGAAATTACACATAAAAATGACATTTATTTGTTAATAATTTTTCTGATTATTACTAAGTTTTGGTTTAAAATCTTGACTGATCTTAGATTTGAGTTTCACTTATTTAAATATAATGAATTCATGAATGCAATATAATTATACACATATTCATAGGATTATACATACACACAGATATATATATATATATATATATATATATATATATATATATATATATATATATATATATACGTTTATATATGTGTAAACTTATTTCAATTATATTTGATAGTATTAAATATTACATATCAAGATTAAAGTTCATTTAATATTGAAAACAATGGCTTGTTAATAAAAATTATATACATACGGCAATGTATAAGAATTTATAGGATTTAAATATTTATTTGTATATAAACCTAATTGATAAGATGTTATCAAAATAATGTTATCATAGAATTGAACATAAAATATTAATTATGAGCAAATGAAAATTTATTTAGTTTGTTTTGAAAAGATACTCCAGTGAGAAACGAAATAATGCCAGAAAGTCACGTTGTTATACAAAAAGAAGATGGAGAAAGTGGTAAAATTTTACATGAACATTTTCGATCGGAGTTTAGAGATTCATATATTTTATATGGAGAACAAAAACATACCTTAGCTAGTATATATTTGGATGAAGCTGAGAAATTTGAAAATTTTCAAGTTTATGAAGATGATATATGGGTGGTTAGTTTTCCGAAATGCGGTAAGTTATTTTATTCGTTTTTTCATATATGTGAATGCATTGATTTATCTATTTTTCTCTCTCTTTATATATACATACATTGTTTTTAAAAAGTTTCAATTACTTTCTAATTAGAGTAATTGTTGAGAACATATTTCAAAGAGCTTCAATAATTATAATACAGGAATTCATTTAAATAAGTAAATTTACTTAAGCTTTTTTGCCTATAAAATATAAATCTATGATGTTTTAAAATGTACTTGATATTATTTTATTCATGATTAGTATATATATATATATATATATATATATATATATATATATATATATATATATATATATATATATGGCATATCTTTCGTAAATTCGTATACATATTGAGATGCTAAATGGAAAAAAAAGTTCATATTTTTCTACTTACTTTATCTTTCTTATTTTATCATAAAAGAAAAAAAGACATTTTCAGAATTTATTATGAATTTGTCTAACACTACATTTTTTTAATAAATTATTTTGTTTTTGACGTGATATAAAACAGGATACTTAAGATAGAAATATACAAAAAAATCAATTTATTTATAAGAGAAAACTAAAAAATGTCGTACCTTTCACAAATAAATTTTTATTCCCCACAAGGCACACCAAACTTGTACCACCTGAGTTTTTAATCTTCACTACTAGTTTCGGTATGTGAGTCATATTGTGCAGATTTTAGAATTTCCGAAATCTGCTAGTAGTGAAGAATAGAAACTCGGGTAATTCAAAAGGGAAAAGACGGTAAAAAAACTCTGTATTTTGAAAGTAAAACCATACAAAATTTTTGATTCTAGAAGTGTCAAAATGAATATTCATAAATATATTACAATTATATAAATAGATTATAAAATTGAACTAGATTATAAATATTTATGCAATGATATAATTACAGTAATTTGTAATACAGGTACAACGTGGACACAAGAAATGGTATGGATGATTGCAACCGATTTTGATTTCGAAGGAGCAAAGAAACCAATATATGAAAGATATCCTAATGTAATGTAAGTGAAATGAATTAACAAGTAGAGTAGATATTTTTGTTATGTATCTTTACTAAATAAAATACATGTGTTATTTAAAATTATAAAATACAAGACAGTCACAAACAGTTCTGGCACTGTGGTTAATTTAATTTTTACAAATTTTTTTCTCACCCCATGAACCACAAAAATATTTTGGATGAAAAATGTTTAATAAATGATTATTAATCATTTTTGATTGCTTATTACTACTTATTTGTATTTCTGTGGTAATTCATCATCAGAACGTTAAGGTACAGAAAATAGTATTCCAGATGTCGCATAACATTAGTAGACAGAAATTTGAAATAAAAATTGATAAAATAATTAGTGAAACATTTTACATGGAAAAATGTTATTCAAATCATGATTGTAATTTATTATCAATATTTGTTCATATTTTCTACCTTTTTTATTTTTCCTATGTAAAATGAAATTAGTTTGTATATCTACTCAAATTACATTAAAAATGATTTGTGTTTCCGAGTTTAAATAAGTAAGACAAAGAATTAGTATTCATATAATACTTTAGAACTGTGTGAATTTATTTTTTTAATTACTTATAATTAAATGAAGCCGACAATTTATTTAAAATACATTTTTTTTAAAAAAAAAATAGAAAAAGGTCTTTATAAAGATTTTACGGTGTCTGATTACTAAGATAGTAAAACTGTATTGATATTAAAGTGTATATAAATTTGTATTCGTACACATTATCAGACAAAGAAATTATATGTACTATTTGACTCATTATTAATCACACATACAACAAAAATATATTCTTAGAAACAATGTTAATTACACATATAAATCTAGAACTAATATACGTCAATCTATTCACTAATATAGTGAAGATTCTATGACAGTGAATTTAAAGCGATTAGAAATGAATACAGTGTTTGTATAATATAACAAGTAATAGAATGTATCCAAATCAACTGTAGTATATTCAAGAAACAAGTAATAGAGAGATCTAGAAATATAGAATTAAGTATCATAATGTTTAAAAAGACAAAAGAGCGAAACTAAATAGCGATTAATGTTAATGGCGAAAATAGAATTTGAGTTTTAAAAAACAATTTCTTCATAGTGTGCAAAAAATAATCAGAACTCATATTATAAAAAATATTATCAAAAAAATAAGCAGCTATCATATAAAAAATAACTGAGAACTGATCAAAGACGAAAGGGCTTCACTATACAAAAACTATAAATTAGGCTACAGTCAGAGCTATTTTTTTTTGAAACAATATCCTAAAATATTGTTTTATATAATGGAAGGTCTTATTGAAACGATTTCTAGATGTTCTACATTAATGCTCTGTTTATTTATACGTTGGTCTTTCATTTCAAATCTAAATTAATCCAAACTACAACCAGTATAATGACTAACGAATCATAGTAATTAAAGTGTCTGTCTACTAAACACACACTCTGACTGCTAACATAATATGCTCGAATGTATAAAAAAAATGCTGAGTTTAACAAATAAAATTTTTAATAAATGAGAATTGAAATTAATGAACAGGTTTTAATTTGTTATGAAATTTCTTTCGCATGAACACCTATCCTCATTTTAATGTTATCATTATTTCAATTAAAATATTGCACTATTTACCCTCCTATTGACTACTGCACCTTTTTCAAAAATATTGAACTGTAGTGACAAGTTATTTTTGATAAATACTTTTTACCGCATTCAACAATCATATACATTTTTTCTGTTTAAAAATGTTCAATAATTAATCTATTTAGATTATTGTACGCATTTTTATAGAGTTGCTATCAACCTCAGAACACTAAGATACAGACATTTTTGTTATTGACATGGGAGTGAAAAATATTCTGCAAAAGAAGATTTAACCACAGAAAAAAAACTATAATTGTTAAATTATTTCATGCTTTATATTATTAAAAAAAAGTTTTTTTATATATTTGAATATCGGTGATATTTGATAAACACTATTTTAATTGACGTATATTTACATGAATCTCTTTGTATATTTCTATAAAATATAAATAAAGACGATATTTTATTTATATACAGGAGTTCTGGTCAATATGATGCAAAGAATATGTCGAAATTATGTCCAGTGTTCAATGTGGAATGTTTTGTTGATTCAGTTGGTTTTACTGGCAAACTGCCTCGACCAAGATTTATCAAATTTCATGGCTCTTGGGAATTGTTACCAAAACAAATCAAAAATGGAGAAGTGAAACCAAAGGTTTATTATATATTTTTATATATTAAAAAAAGTTTTATCACTTAAGTGATTAATGTATTCATTTCATTAAAAGGATGTAGGCTTTTATTTATGTCCTTATTAGGGCATTAAATATGAATATAGTATATATATATACATATATATTATAAATAATTTTTATTATTTTTATATTTGCAACTTCTATTATGCATTTTTTATTCGTCCTCGTCCTTTTGAATTTGGCACGTGTGCCATATTTAAGCAGATATTGAAGACTGATCTGTCTGTAATATCTACTTCAGGATGCTACACATGCCAAAACTAATAGAGGAGAGCAGACATTTAGACGATCCAAACGAATAAACACCACCAGATAACTTAATAAACATTTTTACTAAATTATTAACATTATGAAATGGATTTTTAGACAAAATTAATATATATACTTTCAAAAAAATCTTTGAATATATAAATTATGGTTATATAAATATTCAGTCTAAAAAATGTTTTTCACTTATAGATAATATACATTACAAGAAATCCAAAAGATGTATGCGTTTCTTATTTTCATCATTCGCTTGTTTTTGGAAAATTTACTGGGACATTAGATCAGTTTTGTTATTTATTTTTAGATGATAAAGGTAAATATTACCATATGTTAATAATACAATTGAAACATATATATATATATATATATATATATATATATATATATAAGCTGAAAGGAAAGAAATGATATGATTAAATGGAATGTATGGAAAAATAATAATACTTTAAAATTCAATTAAATAATTATAAAAAGCGCATATGTGAATGTTTAATTTTCATAGAAGCTTTCATTCCCAAAATGAATTAGATTTCTGTATGTTAAATCCATTATCATAACAAGTAAAACTCTGCAAAAATAGTTTGAAGAAGGAAATCAATTAAAATAAAACATTTGTTTCTCTTTAAAACCATTGATACTGCATTTACCATTCCTAAACAGGTGTACTAAAATTATTTTTACTGTTTATTTTATAAACACAGTTAAAGAAATTTATCTTTAAACAATGCATGCAAGTTAATATTACAGTTCTTATTTATACAAATAAAATTTCAATCTATAAATTTTATATAAAACAATTATGAATAATATATTCAAATCTTGATATTTTATAAGTTTTTTTATATGAAATAATTATAATTAGGTGATTTGAATGAATGATTAGTAAATAATGAAACATTGATTGATTGATTATAACATTATTTAAAATAAATATTATTGTTTATTTAAAAGTAATAATTCATTCCATTAAAAGATTTGGTGGGATGAAAGACTTAGAAATTCGTTAAAGATATAGTCTTTATATATTATGCTAACAATGTTACAGGAATGAATTATGAATTATTTTTTTACCTAAAGTATTTTTGTTAATTTATATTGGCAATGAAATATAATAATATTATATTTTCAGTATTATTCGCTCCGTTCTGGAATCATGTGAAGACTTTTTGGGAGCGCAGGAATGAACCGAACATTTTGTTTATAACTTACGAACAAATGAAAAAGGATATTCGTGCAATTATAAGAAAGACAACATCCTTCTTAGGTAAACCAGAATTACCCGAAGAAACAATTGAAATGTTAGTAGAACACCTGAGCTTTAAGAATATGAAAGGTAATGAGTCTGTGAATATATCGAACGTATTCAAGGAGTTAAAGGTGGGTGGAATTGTACAAGATACTGGCTCACATATACGATCAGGAGAAGTTAATTCGCACAAGACTGAAATGTCTCAAGGATATATAGAAAAATTCAATAAATGGATAGAGGAAAATTCGAAGAAGATTGGATTTTCATTTGACTGATTATTTTATCAATTGATTTAATTTGAGATATAATATACAATTATATTGTAAATGTATTAACAATTGTTATTAATAAAAAATATTTAAGTGAAAAAGAGTTAATGACTAAACATTTTTATTATTGCAATTTTTGAAATTTTCCGTTAGTGATTTTTCTTGAAAAGCTTTTAACTTTGGTTTCAAATTGAGCTATTGAATTAAAGAGGGAAAGATAGCAAATAAAAGCATTTTTTGGCATGGGGTGGTAAAACAGCAGAAACTGCTCGTAAACTAAACGATTCTTCTTGTGTTAGTACTGTTAAAAAACGTATGGTGCAATGGTGATTCCAAAAATTTCGTACTAGAAACGAAAGCTTTAAAAATGAAGAAGGTTTCGAGAGTCCTTCTTCAGATTATAACGACCAACTGAAAGTGTTAGTTGAATCAAAACCACGCACAATTAGAGAGCTCGCACAAAAGTTAGGCGCTAGTCATCCAACAGTTCTGGACCACTTAAAATAGCTAGGAAAATCAAAAAAGAGAACAATGTATATGAATTTGAAGGTCATAAACCGTAATTCTTTTTCTACCAACCTAATAACAATTAGTAATGATTAATAATCATTTTTGAATATTTTTGATCAGAAAGGTTTTTATGGTTCACAGGGTGAGTGGAAAATTTATTTGAGAAAAATTACTTTAAACACAGATCCAGAACTGTATAATTCCGTTTACAATTTTGTGTAAATTGTTGATAAATATACATTAATTTCTTAATAGACAACCGCATTTTTTAAAATCTATACTTCAATCGTGTGTTATGACTCCGAGCCCTTCCAATCATATAAGAACAAAAATCCGTGTATAGGTTAAGTGATGCCTTTAAAAATAGATAGAAGAAGCATACCAGTTCAAGATAAACCGTTATTTCTTATTGAAAACTCTTCGACTAGTGTTTCTGTCTTAAGGGATGTGTTTGTATTATTTCTTGTTATTATAATAAATAAAGTATCCATTCTAATACGTATGTAAATTTGCAAGAAAAGTATGTATATAAAAATAAAATATTATTATCACAGAAGTTATTATAAGGAAATGAGTATAGTTTTATATTATTGATTTTATTAATTTTTTCAAATAGTGTATTTGCTATTAAACCTAAGCCTCATCTGTTAACAAACCTTTCCATTTTCTAAAAAAAATAAGAATAAAAAGAAACAATATTAAAAATATGTTCATGTAAATAAGTATAAAAGGAATTCGGATAATTTATTTTAATCATACTAAAACCTAAATGATGATTAGTATTCTAAGGAAATCAACTTGAACATTGTGCATTAACACTTCGACTACTGAGTACCTCACATTCAATGAATATCTCACTGTGTGCGAGTTTTAAATAACCCGCAGTGAATGTGCTAAGAAATGAAAACAATAAACAATTTATAAATGAAACCTGTAAAGTATTACTTATTATTATTATTGAAGAGATTTCCGAAAAATTAATAAAATAAAAAATTGTATAGTTATCGAAAAAGAAATAATTAATTGAAACTTCTCAACTTAAATATATTTAAAAGGGTATTGTAAAAATATAAATTTTATTTTTGTTTTCTTATGATTAAATGATTGATAAATATATTGTATTATTATTTTTGACCTATATATATATATATATATATATATATATATATAAATTAAATCATGGGAACATTCTACATTAAAAGAAATTATTAATTTTAAATCAGATAAAAATATATCAATGCATTGTTTTTTTACCGATTTTAGTATGAATTAAAACAATAGTATAGTTTAAATAAAAATAAATGAAGCGCAAATAACAATGATTTATAGGTACTTATTCGAATAATCTATACAATAACTGGATTGTTTCTTAAAACTGATTGAACATATACGATACATCACTGATAAACTGATAAAGTACTTGTAACAGACATATTTTTTTCAAACAAATATGAACAATTTTAAATGCTAATGCTGATTTAGTAGAGAAGTTATTAGTGTTTAAAAATTGTCAGGGTTAGTTTCAATTTCTTTAAAATGCCTCAAAATTATACAATCATCGATAAGAATGATGGTAGTAAATCGAGTGAAATTTTATATACGAAATTTAATAAAATTACAAATTTTATTCTGTACGGAGATACAAACATCTGTCTACCAGATACGTTTCTGGAACATGCTGATACATTAGATAATTTTCAAGTGTACGAAGATGACGTATGGATATCTGGATTTCCTATGTCAGGTAAAAAAGATTTTTTAATCCCCATATAGTTCTGGCATTGTGACTAAATTCACTTTCAGAAATTAATTTTTCACTTACTTGCAAAGCATAAAAAATCTGATTTAAAATGCTCAATAATTGATGATTTATCAGTTTTGATTATTGCTTATGCGCATTTCAATGACGATTCCACAGTGCTCAGAGGGCTAAAGTACCGATTTTTCTGTACTTTATCTCTTTGAAGATGATGGAATCGCCTATGAAATATTCAACTACAGTATATAATTAAGGTAACGAATAACCGATTACTATGTTCTAATCTATGTAGCCTAATGTGGTAATTCATGTAATATTTCACAGAAACATTAAAAGCTCAGGAACTGATATGGTTATTAAAAAATAATCTGGATTACGAAGGAGCTAAAAAACTAATTTCTCAAAGATCTCTCTTTATTGAGTAAGTAAAATATTTTTTTACTTAATAAATTGTAACAATCATTGAATTAAAATATAAAATTAATAACAACATTAACATGCATTCAAAGAGGGAAAAATTCATAACAATCGCTGCTATATATAGTAGAAATTGTTTATACTTAGCACTAATGTGACAAGTTTACCGATATAATGAGCAAAACGCTCACTGGATTAGGTTTATACATGTATCAACATAAATTTCATTTTTATAACCAGCTCATTTTACTGGTGTACTAAGTAAAATTGGTCTTTCTCAAAAACTGAATTCGTTACATGTTTGTCTCCAAGCTCAATTTTTCAGAACTATTAAAAATTTGTGTTTAAATTCATTTCTTGTTTAATACATGTATTACTTTCTTAGCTCTATACTTTTATAAAAATATTATAGTATTAAATTTGCAATAGCTAATAGTTTTATTTCAAAAGGGACACACATATCGCCGGTTATGATGTATTTTACACAGGTGCATTATTATTATTATTTAGATATATAGAGTAGTAATAATTTTTTGTTGTACATTTATTGTAAAAAAAGTTAAAATCGATTATACTTATAGACGGTTTTTATTGATATGGAAATAAATTTTACATATTTCTTTATTGACAAACACATTTTCCCAATGACTATTTTAATGATAATATGAAGAGTGAAAAATTAATTTTGATTACATTTCGTATTAGTGTAAAACCTTTATTCAACATGCCGGTCAGAATAGAATCACTCGAATCTGACGAAGTGATCGTTCATGAAGATTCAATGGCTTACGTTGACGCGGAAAAATCAAATAGAATTATAAAAAGTCATTTACCTTGGGATTTATTACCAAAGCAAATACGAAATGGCGAAAAAAATGCTAAGGTAAAAATAAACATTCTTTGTAGCCGACTTAAATACACACGACTTATTTTCATAAGTACAAATTTATATATATATATATATATATATATATATATATATATATATTTTGTTAGTTTTTCAAGTTTCTCAAATGAATAAAAGTTTCTTTATGTGTTTCTTGAATAATTAATTCATTAATATATAATGGATTGAATCACTACTTCCTTCTCAATAAAATTTTATAATATATATATATATATATATGTAACCATGATGTAAAAATGTTTAATCCAAATTTTTCCTGTCTTTTATGTTTAAAAATAGATATTTTTATTGTGGTCAACTAATATAATTCTATGTTTTTCAATTTCTGAGGTTACATTTTATATGTGAGGTGTAATATATTGTGTCATTAACTAACTTAACAACAGTCATTTTATTAACAAATACAATAATATTAAATTCTAAACAGTTCATTATTTATTGCTTTCCAAGATTAATAACCGTTTTTATATTGATATGTAGACAGAAAAGTTTAATATCATTTTTAATGTTTAAATATTCTTTCCTATAAAATTAACAAAATATGATTTGTAGTAGTTTAATTTTTTTATCATGAATATAATATATATATATATATATATATACATATATATTAACCAGAAACAGATAGATAGAAATATAATGAGCGGTTCAAAAATTTTGTACATAAACTTATAATTCTTGAATGGTTTGTGATATTGGGATGAAAGAAACAAATGAAGAAAGCTTAAAATATAGAGTGATTCAACTTAGAACTTCACACGAAAGTAATAAGAAAAGCATGTAATCCCCCATTCAGTATTTTAGTTCAATTGTATTTTAGTATTGAATTGAACTAAAATATTAAATAAAAAATAACATACTTTTCTTGACCCCAGCGCCACCTTCTAATACTTCCATGTGGAAGACTAAATTGAATCACCCTATATAATATATCAGATGGTGTACTTATGTTTTAGCATAATTACTATCATTATTAATACATTTCTATGAACATATTTTTCTTCATCCTATCAGTGAAGAAACTTGGAGTTTCTTTCTTACACAATTTTTCTTTTGATAACCTCAAGTTGATCGTGACTGAACTGTGTTTCATTGTGACAATCTAAGACTATACACTTCAATACTCACCAGGAATCCGTAACTGAAATAATTTTTTTGTACTTTCACGCAAATTTAACAATATATGTCTTGCATTTACTGTTAGCATTAAATCGTAATCTTAAAAGAAAAAAATTAGATTATCACAAGAAAGATAAAGCTGCTGTGAATGATTGCTTGGAGTAATAAACACAACTTTTCTTCACTGATAGAATGAAAAAACTTGTTACACGTTAATAAAAACCTCTTAACAATGGCTGTTCGTTCATATTTAAAATAAGTAAACTATTTGATAACTTATATTCTAAGCTGTCTTTCTCCCATTTCCTCCAAATATTTTAAACTATTAATGAATAATGAACTCCTATGACATATTTTTATCCACCCTTCGCATATAGATGGCGAATAAAAAAATATGTTTTGAAAAATATTAAAAATAATTTCAATGGACACTGCAAACCTTTTTTTATGTATATTAAATTGTAAATATATAAATATGTTATCAAACATCACATTTATGATTTATACTAATGTATTCTTAAGACTTTATTTCAGCATACTGTAATGTTTAACAACAATGAGAACAAAATATTGTATTTACATTTTAAAATATATGATTACAGACAATTTTAGTAGTAAGAGAACCAAAACATGTATGTTTAACCTACTACTGGAGATGCAAAAAAACTGGTCGTTTTAATGGAACGGTAGAAGAGTTCTGTGATTTATTTTTGGAAGGAAAAAGTGAGTACATTAAAAAAGTAAATATTTATAATTTAAAATTGTATGTATGCATATATATATATATATAGCGTGAATATATTAATATAAGATTATTTTTATTATTAGCAATTGGAAGCCCCTACTGGGGCCATATATTGGGCTACTGGAATAGAAAGAACCAAGAAAATGTATTATATTTAAAACAAACCGATATTGACTCCAATACGCCATTTACAATAAAACTCGTTGCTGAATATTTGGGAAAGACACTGACTGATGAACAGTTTGAAAAGTTATGTGAACACATGAGTGAAAAGAACATTCAAAACAATCCATATGTGAGTTTAGGTCAAATGGTTCCTAATCCAGATATAACTTTAAAAGAGCAGCTAGCTCCAGAATATTCGGAAAAATTCAATGATTATATAGCGACTTATTTAGGTGATCCTGATGTATTATTTAATTGTAGCAAGTAATACGAATGAAATTTATTTTTATCAATATAAACTGTTATAAAACTTACTGATGTATTGATTATTAAAGCAATTCGATTATAAGAAATGAAAATATATGTAATTAATAGAATACTAATAAATGTATGTGTATAAAATATTTCATTAACTGAATTTTACAAAATTTCTCAGTGAATTAATATCGCACACACAACATTTTTTTATTATAATGTCCAATAATTTACTATTAAGTATGGGTTCTAAACATGTTGACGTATTGCTATCTAATCAATGAATTAACATATCAAAACAGACAAATAATCAATTATTTTATATTTCCATAGAGAAACGTTTTCGACGTGTCTATTAATTCATTTGTGAAAGTGAATTTAGCCACAATGTGAAAATTTAGAATGTATTAACTTAAATATTTTAATTTATCGTATGAAAAGGTATATATGACAAACGGTAAAGAATGATATACTTTTATTTACTGTTAAAACTGTTTTTATAAAAAATGTATGATGTTATTATACGTTTAATTTCTTTACTGTATTTTTTAAACTACTTGATTTTTGATTTTTTTAAAGTGTTGACTTTTTAGTGTTCATTTTGTAATAAATAGACATTTATATAAATAAAGATCAAATTGGGCTGTCTAATTTTCGTGATACAATTCGATAAAGGGTACTTATCTAATAATATACTGTATTAGATTGTTTAAATTCTAAACCAGTAGAAAAAAATAGTTTAAATAATACGGAAAATAGTTTTATATTTTAGTACTTTTATATAATATATACCTATTTTTTTTAGATTTAAAATACAATCATTTTTATACACATAAGCATCAATGAATCTCCAACAATTACAGTGCTCAATGGGGATCTCTTTCCATTTAAACAATATAATATCTTATTTTTTTTACAACATTTAAATCATTTTATAATACACACACACACACACACACATATATATATATATATATATATAAGGCGTATCAAGAAAGAAATAAAATTGAAAAATTAGCTTTTGCAATATTCCTTCCTCAAGACGGGTACTGAATTGCTTAAAGTAGTTTTTTTCTAGTTCTATAAATTACTCACATGTTAGAATCCAGTAAACAATGTTTGTGTCAAGTTCATTACGCAAGATGTATTTTGCGGCCCTTGCAAGAAAATATGGGATAGAAAAAACAAGAATGTCATGGTTCAAAATGAATATAATGTTGATTGTGTTTTCCAACAAGAGCAGTATCGTACAACCTGAATACTTTTCGGCAAGACAAATTGTCAATCGATATTTTTACAACGATATTCTGTGGCGTTTCGAAAAGAACTCCTTGAAAAATTATAGTCGTGGTCCTGCAGGTAAATTCGTCATTATGAGAACACTTTTTGTAATTTTGAATTTTCAGTGAATGAATTATTAGTCCAAAGTCAAATCTCAACGATGGAGCATATACCCTATTCAACATATTTTTCCATTGGTGACATATAAAATTGTTCAGTAGTATGTAATATGAAAAAGTAGAATATAAAAGCGTGTTAGAGCGAAAGGAAACTAATTTGAATGGAACAACCCATTAATCCTGTAATTTTTCAATAATGAAAATTTTATTGACCTTTTTTTCCAAACCTTTTACATATTCTCTCTCTCTCTCTCTCTATATATATATATATATATATATATATATTACCACAATTGTATATTTCATATCGTCAAGATGATATTAAGTGTTATCAGACTGATAAAAAATAATTATAAAAACTAAATAAACTAAAGAACATTTTTCCTTTGAGAGTTGTAATTCATTTCATTCTGTTGAAGTAGTTGCATTAAATTCTCTGATTTGTATAAGTACGTAAGTGTATAGCTTGAAATACTATTAAATCTATTTAACTGGTACAACTGGGGAGCTCCATTATAGGGTAAATTTAGAAAAAATACATTAATCATTTCAAACATGAAATATCAATCAATTATAAAATTATATTCTAGAATAGCATAAACGATGCAAATATTCTGTTTATAACACAAAATAAGAATTTAGAATGTATTTTCATTCTGCATACTAGAATATGTTTTATGCATTCTTTCAATAAAAGACTAAAATGTCCATTACATATTTTGTTATCAAGGAAAATTTATACCATAGGTTGTGATTTATCTGATGTTCAGTAAACAGTTAACTTTATCGTGCCTTTGTATGTTATTTTCATAAACTCTTTTTTCTATTTTAAAGAACACAAATCGTTTTAATAATTACTTCTAATTTCGAATAAAAAATAAATAACTAAATAAAAAATGACATCTTGTCAATATATATATATATATACAAATCTGTTATACATAGAAGTTAATTTCATGTATTAGGTAGTCATATTGCGTGTCTATTTTAAGGACGGATATGAATAAAAAGTATGAATAAGTACATATAATTTATATGTTTTAAAATCGATTTGCAAATTTTTTAAACATATTCAGAGAATACTGTTACCATAAAGATAATAATTAGGTAATGTAATATTTTTCTCAGTATCACGCTAATTTCTTTTTGTAATGCAGAAAAAAATTATGGATATTATAAAAAGCGAAAATTTAAAAGAGAAATCATGGATATTTTGAACATATGAAAAAAGTAATGTTTTATTCATACATTAAAAATGTTAATCATATCATTGATTATGTAGAAGTTAAAAACACATTAATAACTGCACCTAATCGTCTTGGAAAGTGCGTAAATGTTTATAAATCATTAATAAATATTGTCAAGCAAATAATATTGATTATATACTATACATACAAATGTATATACATATTATATATATATATATATATATATATATATATGTGTGTGTGTGTGTGTATCTACTTTTGTATGCACATAAGACCGAAATAATACAATTTTACTTATTTAAATTAATTTAATTATTTTTTCCTTTCCTCTAATACAAACAAAAATTTTATTCTCACAAATATTAATAAAAAAAATAAAATAAATTAAATATTTCTCATCGGTATTTTTTTAAAATTGGTTAAATTATATTTATAAACAGTTAAACAAACCTATTCATTAATTAAAGTAAACATATTTTAAAATTACAAAAAAAACACATTTTTCTCTCTATTATAATCTTAAAAATAAGAATGGTTCAATATACCAAAATATATTAATTACTACAAGGTGTTTAAAGCATATGTCAATAACGGACATATATGTGTATACATATATATATATATATATATACACATGTGTGTATGTGAATTAAAATAAAATGCATATTAAACAAATATTTATCTTCATTTTAACATAACTAATAGTAAAATCAATGTTTGGTATTATCTTAAGTGTAGAATAATTTTTATTTACATTTAATGCAAGCTTATTATATTATAGTGTTTTAATATATATATACATATATATATATATATATATACATATATATACATATATATATATTTACTTACATAATTTGAAAATCATTATGAATATCACGTACCTGAAATAAAACGCAAATATTAATCATTTGTAAATATTTGTTATGATTGTAATAAAAGTTACAAAACTATATATAAAAAAAATTGAATTTGGTACTGTACATATGATAGGATATAAAATATTATTCATTTGTTATTAAAATTACATGGATGGAAGAATGATTACATAAAATGATATAATGTTTCAATGAATAACATTTCATACTGAGGAATTTCAATGCAAATAATCAGCTGTGCGAAACCTGCTGAAACGAGATCATGTTGTCGAATTTATTACACTCATTTACCTGAAACCGATTTTTTGCATAACCATTTTATGTCTTTTAACTAGTGCAGGTATTAACGGAATAGTGTCATTCGCATGACATCATAACAAGATATTTAAATTTATATACGAGTATATATATATATATATATATATATTGGTCGGTTTAAAAAAATTACGACGATTAAATAAAACACTTGACTCGAATACAACATATTATAAAAATAGTATCAAACCAGTTAGGTGCAATAAAATGTATTTTAAAATAAATACATTTATACGTTTTCTATAAAACTACACAAAATCAATGGCATGTTCTGAAAAATTTAAATCAGTCATTATTTTAGAAATATCTACTTAAATGATAATCATAGATTTATGATAGAAAATAAAAATTTCTCTCAATGATAAATTGATTTTATAACCGGTAACCGCCGAAAGATAATATACCTAGATTTCTTTATAGATTTTTAATATTCATAATTTTATAGTCGTTCTAATATGCGCACATTTCCTCGATTAGAGGAAATTTATTAATAGAACAAGTTTTTATACTTTTTCAATACATCCAAATTGTGATTTTACACAAGCACACGTTTTTTACATACATACATATATATATATATATATATATATATATATATATATATATATACACACACACACCGATCCCTAAACGAAAATTCCATATCTGAATGGTTTTCGGATTTTATATTTTACCATGTTGTCTGATTTATCAAGTCTTAATCTATAATATTTTTATGTTAAGTTGTTTTAACTGAAATCATTTAATTTTGACTTTAAACAGTTTAAGATTTTGGCACACTCATAACTTTCGGAAAATCGTACAATCTGGTTAAACATAAATTTAAAAATAATTTAGATTCAGCATTTCCCCTTAGGACAGCTCTCATATACATATATATATATATACATATATATATATATATATATATATATATATATACATATGTATATATGTATGTTTGGGGGGTGACTGTATATATATATATATATGCTGGGGGGATGAGTGTATGTATATATATATATATATATATATATATATTAGATGTAAGATTAATTCTGTGCTTTTAAATTGTATGAATCATAACTTTATTTTAAATTAAAATATATTCTCCTCATTTTAGGTGTTTGAAGGGCCAGCCTTTACATTAAAAAAATATATATATCTTGTCTAAGCAGTTGGCATAACCTCACAAAACAGTAGTGAATACGATAGCGTTTGAAAACAGCATATTAGATATTGCATACTTTCGCATTCAAACTGAAAAAATATTGCTGACATATCGGAATGATTTGTTTAGTTTTGAGAAAGGAGTTGTGATGCATAGAGCATGTAAAAATGCGAAAACAGTATAAAGGACCGAAAATACAATACGACTTCATCGACTCGAATTAACCATATTTTTTTCGACAAGGGATTCGTTAGTTACCCACCAAATGGAGCAAAGTTATACAAAACAAGGGGCGATATTTGTAGAGTTCGAATCTATTCCATTTTTCCGTCAACATTAATTTTCTATAAAAAGGGCATTGATGTAATTTGTACACCTAATATATATATATATATATATATATATATATATATATATATATATATAAATTAAGTTTCTTTGAAGAATTGTCTACAAATATCTAATACTCAAATCGTCAATTAAATATTCTTCGAAAATGTTAATTAAAAGTAAAAAACGATTAGAAATATTTGATAACATTAAATGAAATCTAGACAGAAAAATACTGTCGCTAGAATGTAAAATATTTTATTAAATATCATTAAAATGATTAAATCAGATTGTAAGAACAATTCTATTTTGTGTATCACTTCATTAAATTTTAAACTAGATCTTGATCTGAAATTGTAACTTTCAAATTAATATATTATAGTTATTGTTTGCTCTTACTGTCGTATTAATACATTTGATTTTTTTTATTAAAATTTATTTTATATAACAGAGATATTTTCTGATCTTATAAGCGATTTATTTATTTCATTTTTCGTAAAATAAATATAAAAAAATGATTTTCTCTTGAAATTTACTTCAATGAATTTGTTATCAAATAAAAACATTTTAATTAAGGTATTTATAACCGAAGTTAGTAGAACTTTGTATGTGCTTGTGTCTATATATATATATATATATATATATATATATATATATATATATATATATATATATATATATATATATATATATAAATTAACAAACTTGTAAAATAATGATATTTAAATTCATCAAAATCGAAATATCTTGTTCTTTTTTATAATCCGTAATGTAATTAAGATGAAAGTACTGGGTTAATGTTAAATATTTGCACATAAGTATATATGTACGGAAGCATCTATAAAAAATGATAATTTTAGCCAAGAAATTTCTCTCAATTGTTTATGATCAAATATTTAATTTTATTCACTGGAGTGTAGACGAAAACACAACATCAACAACAATAAATCTGTGTCTTAAATATACGCATTCGCATTCATACGCATGCTTTTATGTGTATGTGAGTAAAGTGAAACTTCATCGAGATGATGTTCACAAGAAATGCTAACGGCTGTAAGAACTCGTTCCTCTCCAAGAATTTAGTTTCCAAGTTCAACGTCTTGTTTTTTTTCGTCTGATCCACTATTAGCTATTGATTTCGTTAGCATATTTCCTCGACGAGAGAAGCACTTGCTGTCCAACCGACCAACCATTCATTCATGACCTTCGGAATCTTGACCTGGATTCAAGAATTAAACGACGTGCGTAACGATTTCTTTTTAATTCAACATAAAAACAAATCTATGAACAATATTTCTTTATCGCTGGGCCGTCACTTGTTGTTTTTTTTTTTTGATTTTGTTTGTATTGCGTATCAAAATTTCAGATAGTGGTTACAAAAGCATATAATTAAATATAACAGATTAAAGTTGTATGTCAGAATAATTAATGTTTATTTTTAAGTTCATGATTAACTCACTTTGAAATCCTACATGCTTGTCTTCTGATTCTGATCGAGCAACAGATTTGAAAATTTACAGATATTACAAATCAATATTTGTAACAAGAAGAATATCTTATTCATGAACAATTGTTTGTTTTCTAATAGAATTTTAAACTATTAGATTCTTATTTTTTATACTTTTAATTAATATTATATTTCTTTTGTATTTTAGATAAGACACTTATAAAATAAGAAGTTAATACATGACCAATGTAGCAGAGAATATATGAAATATGAAACTACTCATAAGACTCTCCTATTTCATTTCATTGCTATCATTTATGTGTACACATTTCCGAATTAATTAAAACCAAAATCGAATATTTGTTCTAGTCTACTCGTAGATTATCTCTTAAAAATACCATTAATAAAATGTGACTTTAATTTACAATTTTTCATTGATAAAAAAAGATTATTAAATTTTACGCCTTTTTATAAAAAGATAATAAAAAATTTACTGTCATGTAAGAAAATAAAAAAATTAATACAAGTTCTATATTAAAAAATTACATTTAAGTTTATTAGAAAGTTTAATATTATGATAATTTTCAGCATATCAACATTCATACGTAGATTACTTTCCTAATTGACGTTTTAGAAGAAATTTAAATTACTTGATGATTATTTCACAAAATTACTTATTAAATAAGCGTATATGTTAGGAAATGGCATGTAATTACATTTCACATCTTATAGATAAGTGATACTTGATTTGAAAATCAAGTTCAGCTCAAATTTAAATAGGTACTTGAAAAATCTCTCGGCAAATATAACTTTATAATTTTAAAAACATTTATCACCAGATAAAATCCCTCATTTAATAATAATGATAATAATATGTGTATATATATATATATATATCCTAAAAGAATATACTTTTTACTTAAAATAAGTTAAAAAGAAAAAAAATAAAATTTAATGAACAATTAAGTGAAAATCATTCCCATATAACTTATGAAATAATTTATAGAATATAAGATATAAATATATTAAAAAATATTAATTTTCGAATAAAAGGTAAATACCATAGCCATGTTATAAAAGCCATTTTATAAAAAAATAGAGAGTGTCTATTTTCGGTCGGTTTAGGAAGACCCAGTATACCATTTTGGTTTAACATCACTTTCGTACAATTTTAAAAAAAAGTATATAACATCTTGTCATACAGAGATTAAGAAATTATTATAAAATGATTTAATTTTCAAATATCGCAATATTAGAATAAATTAAATGTTACAAAAAGTACACTATTGGTATGTATATAAGTATAAAAATATTATAATGTTTTTATATATTTATGAAAAGATATCCTGAAATTTTAATTTTCGATTAATACCATTCTGTATATATTTTCTTAACGTACTGCACACTTCTACAACATTGATTTTATATAAAACTTGTAGAAATTGCTGTATACAGAGAAGCAACTAAATACTGCATTTACATGACAACACTTTCGTAATACAGGAATAAAACCAGTTCATCGATACATTTATTATATATAATTTCACTTACTTTCATTATCCGTATAATAAAGATATAATGTGTTGCAGACCCAACAATTCTGTAGTAAGTGAAAATATACAAATAAGAAAATTCAAAAACACGTGTTTAAATGACTTACTAACGACTTAAAATATGTTAAGTGAAATCAGATTGAATTGTTCACTGATTCTTTTTTAATTTGCAAAAACATGTGTATCGCTGACACGTGCAATGCATTTTTGTATATATAAACTTTAAAATTAATGTTAATTTTTCATGTAAACAATTTTTTAATATATATATATATATGATAATATATTTATCGGATTTTTTCATATTTTTACTTTATGTTTTCTTTTAACTGCATTTTATACACATTTAATATCTATATATTTCTGTAATAGAAAATTATTTGAGTTTTTATAAAAAAAAATTAATCTTAAAATATTTTGTAATTTTCTACCCTTTTTAAGGTATTGTTATATTTATTACATTATTAAATATTCTTTAAAAATCACTATCAAAAAATATAAACTACAATTGAATATTATTTTGTATATACTTTAGATTTTTTTAAATTTTTGAAACTTTACATTAAAGCATTCCGTTTTAGTTTAGATATTTTTTAAAAAATAGTCATCTATTTACATACTTCTAATAGGTATCTAACTTTCACAAAGGAATCATCCCCCTCCCGATGCAAAAATTAGGTGGGGGGGAATAAGGTCAGAAAATTATCTGAGAATTCAGGGAAGAAACGTAGTGGATTGTTTAAATTTTAAACTTTTGAAGAAATTATCAAAAAATAATATTTATGAGAATTTTATTAATACTATTTTGATTAACTGTGCTATTGATCAACAATTTAAATGATGAATTATAAAACATATAAAAGCTTCACATATCTTTATACTTTTAATCGATAGATTGTTTTCTATTTCTTCTACAAAAGTGAAAATATATTCAATAAATACATTAAATTTCACTTTTATCCTAACAATTATATGACATTTCAACCGAAACTATTGCTTTTCACTAAAAACAAATTATCAATCTATGTAATATTCGTTGTAACCACTGTTCATGTTCAACAGTGTGTCAACAAACTGCGGTTGTTAAATGACAATTGTATAGTTCAATACCATTTATATATTATAATATAAAATCTTCACTCTACCATTATGGATTTTTTTATTATAAATATTGAAAAACAATTATGGAATTATTCTTTAATGATTTAAAAGCGTACGTATTCTATATAATAAAAACCCACATTTCATGTCACTTAGTCTTGCGGACAAGTGACAAGGAGAAATATTTGCTTTGTCAGCTTATAGGTTTTAAGTCATTAAGTTTAATTTTCAGGTATTTTTTATGTTTAAATATATTATGTTGTAAAAACCAATAAACAGCTTTTTCTTTCTATGTTTCCTTCTATTTTCCCGTCAATTTTGATGGGCTAGATACTAGTAATCGCATAATGTTTTACCGAATCACACTTTCTTAGTTTCTATAACCTACTTTTCTGCTTTGTTTGTTGTTTTTTATTTCTTTTAAATATTTTTTATAACTTTATTAGTTATCAACATGAAAATGTGAATATATATATATATATATATATATATATATATAATATTCAACAAAGGTATTAATTAAATTTATTTATAAATTCAGGAATACAACCACCGATTGAGCTGAATAATCCGAGGCCCTTCTGCCGGAACAAGTATCGAGTATTAGGGATCACGACTCGCCCTGCTTAAATGTCTAGATAGTTTTATGAATCTGGTAACATGGACAAAGTGGTAGAGAAATTTTTATGACCCCTGATAAAATCGCATTTGTTGTGAGACGTGCGAATCTCCAGGGTATCCCTAAGTGCAACCGTTCACTATCCCGACAGGACTGCAAAAGGACCAAAATAGTTTATGTGAACTTGATATTTGATCGTTTATAATATTTCACTGAGAGAGAATTAAATAAAGGCGACAGAGATTGTTTTATTTGACTCTCAAAATGAAAATTTATGTTAAATAACTATTATTATTTTACTTAAAAAATGCAGCCGTTAATTAAAAAAGAATGCAAATTGTTTAGTAAATTTACAATTAATACTCAAAATTTACTGGTTCGTTTCAAATACATTTAAATATATAAAGAGGATCATTTTTTTATTTTTTAACCACTATGAGACTTTCTTTTTCTTTCTTTATTTCTCTCTCACTCTCTATCTATCTATATATATATATATATATATAGATAGATAGATAGATAGAGAGAGAGAAAATATAAAAAGGCAAAATAAATAATTAAAAAATTAGTATAAACGAGTAAAAGTACGAGAAAGAGTTTTGTTTTGTGAAGAAAATATTTGAAGAAAAAGATATAAAAACAACAAAACTTGAACAGAAGCGTTAAAATTCAAATATTTTAATTTAAGAGTAACAAAAAAAATGTTATTAATCAAATCTTATAAAGCATCATCTATATATAATGCAAGCCGATATTTAGACAGTGTCTATAAATGAGTGAACAACATGTTATTAACTTTCGTACACTACTTACACACTAAGGTGTTAGACAAACACACGTCAAATTAAATATTAAATAGATGTATGGCTAATTATAATGATTTGCAAATATGGACTAAACAAAATGAAAAAAGCATTAAATAGTATGTTAGTTTTTACTGATGCGTTCTGTAGTTAATTAAAAAATAAATTTAAAAATACAGATATTTACATTTTGTAATGTAATATATATGTACACACACATGATAATATATATATATATATATATATATATATATATATATATATAAATATAGATATATATATATATATATATATATATATATATAGATAGATAGATAGAAAGAGAGAGAGAACGTTATACGAAACACGATTGGATAAACGTTTCTTTCAATTTCAAGAATCTAGTAACACTCTGATTCAATTAATATACATTTCCTGAAATAATTAACTAAACTGTTTATTGATCTCCTAACATTTTTATATTTCTTAGCTCACAATAAAATTTTCTTGTTTATGTATGTATATATATATATATATATATATAAACATTAAAAAAGTCTTTGTATAATAATCATTCAAATATATGAGTGGTAGAGAGTCTACTGTTGTAAAACATAATTATTAACCTTATTTCCATATTATTTATTTTCGCATTAATTATCTCTCTTATGACTAGGTTATAACAAAGTGAATAAGACTATATATATATATATATATATATATATATATATATATATATATATATATGTGTGTGTGTATATATATATATATATATATATATATATATATCATATGTAAGTGTGTAATTATGACAAATTTTATTAGTCCTAATAAATTTTCTTTCAAACACAAATAAGATTAATTACGTTCAATTTAAAATATTCAATTGAAATTTATTGCATGAAATATAATTATATAGTAGTCTGCATACTCTGCGGCTAAAAAGTAAATTTAAATATCGTGTTTGAACAGTTTTCAACGTTTTGTCATGGTACTATGCTGTTATTTTAATATGAATAAAAGTACTGTAAATTGTAGAAAACTATTTTTATTATCACTTTTTTTTATTTTTCATATACAAGTTAGAATTAAATAAAACGTAAGAAAATTTCACTTCTATTATCGACAAATAATACTTTTCAATACTTTTTTATTTTTTGTTGTAAAGAGCGATAATAGTAAAAATATATACTGCCTAAGAGAACTAATAGAACCTTATCAGAGAAGAATATAATAGAGACAAAGCCTTTTATTAACTTGATGCTTTATGACCTTTCCTCGTATATGTTTTGTTATAATGTTTTTAAAATTAAAATATAATAAGTAATAATTTTTTTTATTAATGAAAAAAGATAGAAGAAAACCAAAAGTGGCAGATGATTTAAAATTATATACATATTCATTACTTTAATTATTTTTTCAGCGGATGTAACCATCTTCAAAATAATTAAATATAGAAAAGTCAGAAGATCAATCTTTCTCTCTTTAGGTATATATATATATATATATATATATATATATATATATATATGCATATATATATAGAGAGAGAGAGAGATGTATATATATATATACACTTTTTCTGTACCTTAGGTTTATGGTAAGTATATAATTGATGCATATAAATAATAATTAGAACAAACAATAATCAATTATTGAATATTTAAATCAGAAAAATATATGAGAGGTGAAAATTCAATTGTGAAACTGAATTCAACCATAATGATGAAAAATAAATTATTGTATAAAAAAAAGATGGAAACAGAATATTTTGATTGAAGACTTTCGGATGAAATTATAAAAAATATAAAGGACAAAAATACTTATAGAGTGTGATTTATTGAGCGGATAAGGACGTCTGGAAGTGAATTAAAAATTGCTTATGAAAAATGATAGTTATAATAGTAAGTAGTAATGGATCATCAAAATAATAGAATAATAGGTCATCAAAGGCTGTATATATATATATATATATATATATATATATATATATATATATATATGTGTGTGTGTGTGTGTGTGTGTGTGTGTACACATTCAGTATTAAAAGGATTCAAAATGGAAATACACCTAAAATATATCTGAGTTTTTATTTATATCCAAAAACAAGTTACTTATATTTGTCAAAACAACTAGTCATAAATTTGTGAATAAATAGAACTGGTACAACGAGACCATTAATTAAAAATCGTTCTCATTACACTGCTCCGCTCATTTTAAATTCTTATTTTATAAATGAACGAAAAAACAGTAAGAAAAATTCATGCAAAAAATTAACTGGATTTATTAAAATATTTTGAAATAAATATGAAATTTTCGATTTTTATTTTCGAGTAAATGTATAGATGGACAAGTAATTTTTATTTCTAGCATATGAAATTGTTAAAGGTTATTTTAATAGTTATTAGTATATATATATATATATATATATATATATATATATATATATATATATAATCTTAACTGTTCCTGGCCCTGCCGGCTACAAATGATGTTCATGTAGTATGAATTATGATTTTTTTAAATATTATATTTGTTTTAGATCTATGATTCAATGCACATATTTTAAACTTATTTTTACAGAAATATATATATATATATATATATATATATCGATCCATACATATTGAAATATTATAATAAATATGTATAAATTTTCATACTATATTAAAAAAACTTACTATCAGGAAAAATAGAAATTAACCATTTATAAACATTTAGGTAAAACCTAAGAGAAAATTTTCTTTTATGATAAAAAACAGATTTGAAAGAATTATATATGTCTATAAAACAAAAAAAAACTATTCTAAAATATCATTTAATTACTAATTACGTCCATTAGGGACATTTTTTAAGATTTCTCTAGCAAAAAACCATGTGGTTTGATTTTATTGGTGAACACGATTTGCATTTATAAAAACTATTTATTGTATGACAATATTGAATTATATTTTTGTGTTTTATATTACGAATAAAAGTTATTTTATTTCTAATCATAAATTTTCTAATAACTACAATTACAGATTAGAGGTTACGAATATTAATGTAGTAAAAGAGTAATTTCAAATAAGTAAAAGTACTATAATAAAAGGTATAATTCATACTATTCACACCTGAAAAAATTAAGAAATAAAATTATATTTAGATTAATAATTATACTTGTAAAAGCATAATTTAATACATTTAGGTATAGTTTTTATACCACAAATACTTTTCTTTTAAATTTTAAAACTGATAATTATTTCAAGTTTGGTTAAACGGAATGTATAAATATAATCATTTTTATTTCAAAGAAATCATTGTTTAAAATAGTTATATTTCTACTTCGTACGTTCATTTCATATACATTTTTTTCTTAAAATAATTTAATGCCATAAATTTGAGGTACACCGTATCTAAATACATAAAATTAAAGCAGTATAATACAAATGTTACTACTTTAAAGCTGGCCAACTTCATACCTGCAGGCAGACATTTTTATATCCGTTAAAAAAACTATACAGATTCTATTTATCTATACTTTGTAAGCATCACTGGGTCAATCACGATTTTTTTTTAAAAAAAGAATGTGTTACAAGTTACATTATTCAACGAAGCAAACAAAAAGTCTCTTTCAACTTTCTCTAACATTGGAATAAAATATATATTTTTGCAATAATTTTTAATAATCACTTTATTAATTCTGAACGAATATAATAAAAAACATGATTTTTTTTTATATTTCACAAACACAGACACACACACATATATATATATATATATATATCATTATAGAGTCATAAATGGCCCGAATTACCTTATTAATTTTTTTAAGAATATTTTAATTTTAAACACATTGAACAATTATGAAAATGCATACATACTCTTATTTTTATTTTTTATATATAAAAAAAACGTTATTGTGTCATTCTTGACAAAATTCAAACCAAACTTTTTATATACATATATTTTTTTACTAGTATTATAATTAAAAATATTTTTTTAAACTAAAATTAAGAAGCAATAAAATTGAATTTTCACATTTTATTATTAAAAACGAAGCTTGTCTTAGTAAAGCTTAGTGAGTAAAGATTTTTTTATTAAATCCAGTTATATATGCTATTAAATTTAATTTGTTTTTCGATTGGACTCAACTGATATTTATTTTTTGAATGTAAAATATTATTAACAGAAAATTGAAAAAAAAATATGTTGTATGTACTGCTAATGACACTGTACATACAACACTTCCTCATGTTCATCTATATAAACGAAAAAAATATATGACTTTTTTGAAACTGAATATACAATTATTCTATCGTACAATAAAGAAAATTATTTTCTCTACTGACAAAGCGCATTTTTTATTTAATGGACACACGAACGTAGATATTCGTATACATTTCGACAAAAAATAACTACTTAACGACAGACACACCTGTATTCAATCGAAATAATGGAATTACAATGTTAGATGATAAAGTGAACGTTGATAGTAATCAAAAATTAATAGTAAATATTTTTCTATTCAATATACATGGCATTATAGTCTTTGAACAATAAGAAGAAAGTATTACATTGGAGTTTTGAAATCATCTCAAATATTTTTTTTTATATATTATTTACAGTTAGGAACAGTAAGATATTCATTGTGCTAAAAGATTATTTTAAATATTAATGATTGAATGTTATTAAGGGATTCATCATAGGGGTATTCGTTTTTCCTACAGTACTATACATAAATTGGTTTTCATTATATATATATATTAAACATTCTATATACTTTCACACAATTCAAATTCTCATTCACTAAACAAACCAAAAAACTTTTTCGGATCAAAAATGTTCAATAAATGATTATTAACGATATTTTATTGTTGCTTATGCATTTCTGTGGCATGTCTATTATCCGTAGTGTGCAAAGATATAGAAAAATATATAAATATGCATAAGGAACAATAAAAATTGATAAATAATCACTTATTAATCAGTTTTTATTGCTTTGAGGATAATGTATTGCCAATGAAATGCTCATAAACAACAACTAAATTTGATACATTATCATTAAACTTTTTTGATAAAAGAACATTTTTGTGGTTTGAAGAGTTAGTGAAAATTGTAAAAGTGAATTTAGTCTCTGTGCCAGAATTATATTGTAACTGTGATATTTTCTTTAATTCTTGAAAAGTATTTTGTAAAAAGGAAATATTAAATAAGTGTTAGTCTTTATGCGAATACTGTATAAATTTATCTACTCTTTTACTATTAGACTCTAAATTTATATACTGTTTTTATAATTTATTTGCGTACAAATTTATTGTATCTAAACTTGGCTTTTTTTAGTCTATTCCTACTACAACTAATGTTAAAAATACATCTGTAGGCAAATTTTTGGTTAAATTAATTTTATTATTGACAATGAACTTAAAAGATTGTAATATAAAATGATTGAAAATATATTAGGAAAATATTTAATGAATACAAAAAATAAATAATGCATTTAAAAATATTGTACAAAAAACAACAGTATCTACAATAATAAATAGTTTAAAAGAATAAACAGAATACAAATAAAATTAAAATCACTTTCATATATTTCATTGTTTGAAATTAAAATCATTAAAAAGGATAACAGAAAACGAAAACAGAAAGAAAGAACATAAAAATAAAATAAGAAAACATCTTTATTCTTTTTTAAAATTTTGAAAGATTTAACGCTCCCAGTCCGGTGCCTTCTTAAGACACTCCGTATCGGTACAGTAAAGTCAGTTTATCGCTAAAAATTTTCATGAAAATTACTATTTATGAAGGGATAGAAGGATATTTAATTAGTTGAACATTAAGGTCAATCATGATACTAGCTATTAGTATCAATACAATATGTGTATGACGAGAAGATAAAGAAATATAATTAAAAATATCATGACAGATATTTGCAAATAGAAACAATGTCTGGATCAGAAATATTTAATCAAACGATATAAATTAATAAGGACTTAAAACGTTAACAAATGTAATAATTAAAAGTTAGTCTATAATAAATTTTAACTCACGAGGATATAACGACCTGTTTCCGTAATTAATTAGATAGAATTTCAGAAAAATACTTTTTTTAATCTAATATTTTATATCATACTCGTATATTTTTATTTATCAGCAATATAATTTTATTTATCGAATTGAAATCATTTAATTACTACTATATCTATCAATTCAAATTATGTTTTGATATTAATATTATTAAGATCATAAGTAATTCAAATCATTGATATAAAATTGACAAGTACAAACATGACTTATTAAAGTAACAAAACATGTTAAATCAAATCTATGTATGATACATTGTAAGTAATAATCAGCATTGGAAACTGAAATTTGAAGATGGTTCGAGGCGAGAAAAATGGACACAATTTGAAGTTTATAGTCTAAAAATTTCTCTTTCAACTAGGTCAAAACAGACGTTTGAAATACACACACATACACACACACACACACACACACACACATATATATATATATATATATATATTGTACATACATTTACATATTTGTATAAAAAAATCAATTAATCATTAATGACATGTTTATTGTTAGGTTTAAGTGTGCAATTCTCGACAATTAAATGTGTTCCTCTTAGGCCTTCAGGTTATACAATCGCCTACGTTACACATTGTCCGCATGTGAATTAAATTCACGGATTCGGATTTGTGTACGTGTAGAATTTCGTTAATGCTTACGTTTTATTATTTACTTATTTACAAGTGTGCGGATGTATCTATCGTTCGGTTACTGTACTACGTTTCATTATGTTGCTATTAACTATCACTTCACAAAAAAGAGGTTAAGAACACACAGACTTGCCAGTGATGTTTTCTTAATCAATTTACATATAACAATATTGTTGGAAGAGCTATGTGTGTGTATATAACCATTACCGTTAGGTTAATAATTCCTATAATAAAATATTTGTTTCATACTTAAGTGTTACTACTCGGGATTAATAAAATTTACGGTGACCACAATGAGGTAATACGAATTAACGATCGGATTTTTTATAGACTAGTCTATTGTTTGTTCAAGGTGTTAGATATATATATATATATATATATATATATATATATATTTAATCTATACAGAAAAAACAATTACAAGCTGAAAAACTAGCTAAATATTTGTATTACCTAAATATTTATACACCTTTCGGGATATTGAAAAAAAATATACAAATATGTAGTTTGCTCTTCCATTGAAGAGATCCAAAGCATCTTGTTTCTCTATTGTAGTGGTACAATGTTTTTTGCTTAATTTTATGTTAAGTAGAATTTAATATTTAAAAAGTATGATGTTTTAATAAGCAAAATGTTAAATAAGAAAATGCAAACCTTAAATCAAATTTAGAGTAAATACCTAAAATGTCATGTTCTTTATAATATATAATAAGAAATGAATATAATCAAATGAAAAAAAATAAAATTCTATTCATTTTACATCTTTGAATCTATAGACAAATATATATATATATATATATACGTATATTTAGTATATATGTAAACATATACTCATTTTACGCCCTCTCCTTTACGAAAAAAACTAACTGTAAAAATGAATGAAGATACGGCACATTTAACAGACTTAGAATTTTCGTTTTAATTTTTTTGCAGAAGCATTTCCTATATTTTTGTAATCAGTATTATTTGTAAGGATTATTTCTATTAATAATATTGTTACTGTGTTTTATTGGTGATTATATGGAACTCACATACATTTAATGTTTTCACCAAAGAAATACTTTAGCGTACGGAACAACTTGTTAAATGTGTGAATAAAAACATTTGAATATTTAATTTGTATGTTTTTGTTAATTAATCAAAATAAATAAGAATAATATTATTTACGATTTAAGGAGCTTTTAAGTGTCTTATCTTGTTTAGCTTTCTAAGCAACTTCTTAGGTTTATCTCTTCACAGAAGTTTTACCTAAGCAAAGATATCAAAATTATCAAAGAGTAAATTATCAAAATCTTGTCCTTATGTTCAAGTATGTAGATGTGTTAAATATACTTTCATGTATTTACAGTTTGATCAACATCTTTTGCACCATACGATTTACAATTAACAAGTTACATTTAAGGAAACGTTATAATAAAGATCCATTTTTAGATTATGAAGATTATATATATATATATATATATATATATATATATATATATATATATATATATCCTTTTAATGTAATTAAATTGGATTGATGTAAGGTCACGTCCTCGCGCTTGGTGTTCTCTTGTCTAGCAACCTCTCAAATATTTGATTCATAATCAAAGCAATAAGACCATCCAAGAGTTCAATTAGTGAAGCAGAATAACCTGTGTACCTGATACTTAACACGTAAAGTCACTGTAATCGCTTGATGGCATTGGAAAAAATGAGGCACTTGCACTATATGAAAAAGAATTTTTTAAGGTTTAGAAATCAAATTCTACTTTGATATCTATAAATAAAAATCTTTATAGGCTCAAAGAAAAATATAAAATTTAATATATTACTATTGTTTCTTTAGTTGTAAAACATCTAATCTAATGATATATATATATATATATATATATATATATATATATATATATATGTGTATATATATATATATATATATGTATACTGTGTGTGTAGGTATGTGCATTTATATGTTTTCAACATTTAATACCAGATGTTTACAAGATAATTACATATATTTATAATTAGCATTAAAATCCAAATTAAGTATATCTACTATTTATTTGAATTTTACGATTTATATACATACATACATACATACATACATACATACATATATATATATATATATATATATATAATTTAATAAGTATAAACACTGTATTAAGCTTATTATTATTAAACAATTCTATTTTATTTAGTAGTATCACATACGTGAAAAAATGTTTTTTGAGTCTAACAAAAAATTAAATTTGTTAATGAAAAATAAATTTATGCATAATTGAAAACTTAACATTAATCAATGCATTAAATATATTACATACAAATTATACAACTATAAATACAAATATATTAACATAAAATTACTAACCGTGAATAAAAATAAAAAATGTTCAAATAGAAATTAATATATATATATATATATATACATATATATATATATACATATATATATATATATATATATATATATATATATATATATATATATTGTTGATTTATTTAATAAATTTTTCAACACTAATTAGACATCAGTATTACTGCAAAAAAATTCTAAAACGAATCTATATGATGAACTATATGGTTAAATATTTTGACTATATTATTATTCTTATTTTAAATCATATTTACTGCTAATTACACTTTTTCTGCAACTCTTTAGTGAAATAGTTAACAAAATGTTTCAACAAAATTAAAAAGGAAGCTACTTTATAACTTGCTTATCCGGTTATTTAGTAAAGTGTTAGTATTATAATAATATAACAAGTTTTTTTTATTTACAACATTTTTGACAAGTACTAACAATATCTCGTATGCTTTTTAAAAATGAACTTTTTCAAGTCAAATATTATAAATATAAATTTAATTATAAATTCGTTCTTTTATTGATTTATATTATAAGTTACGTAACATATCAAACATCTTTTTTAACAGAAATACGAATGCATTTTTAATATTGTTCTAAGAAACAGTGCAAAATTAAACTGAATGTGAATACAGTTTTAATAATTTCTAAATATGTTAATTAAATTCTAATTACTCCATTCCTTATATATGTTTATAAATAATATATTTAAATATATCACAGTTCAACTTTCAGTTTTATACATATAAGAAGAGTCATTGCACTATGTTAGTATTTCTTACAGTAATTAACTTACTAATAAAACTGTGGTAGATTTCTAATCGTGTAGAATTCTTTACAAATAAATTGTTGTGCAGAAGAATTTGACAAATTATTATAGAATGAGCACAAATTAACATAACATTATGAAAAAAACTGTTTATCAGTGGGATTTAAAAATACATATCTATATCAAAGGAAATTGAAATCAAAAGAACTTCCAAAAGAAAGAGGTAATTTATGTTAAAATGAAAAGAAATCAATGAATTCTGCTCGATAAATTATTAAGAGATAAAAAGATACTAAATGTCAATTGTCTGATAAATCATTATAATTGAGGAACGTTTTACAAAAGTACCCGAAAGTACAAAAATACAGTTGAAAATAATCTCATAACTAATTTCAAATTAAAAGAATACGGACTTTACTATACTTTTAACTTTTTAAAGAGTAGGGTATCGCTATCGAAATACGTACAAGAAACAATCAGAAGTGATCAGTAATCATTTACTGAATATTTTTAATCAAAAAAGTTTGTTGTTCTTTGTGTAGTGAGAAAATGATTCATTTGTGAAAGTTCATTTAGCCACAGTGCCGAAACTCCGAAAAAAATTAGGATACCTTCCCATAATTTTCTGCAAGTGTATAAATAATGACAAACATTTGAGAATTATTCAACACAGTTTTGTCAGTATGTAGAATATTAATCAGAAAAAATGAATGAGAAAATAAAAAACACAAAGTTGATAACGAGTGAAAAACATTAAAAATTATATTGATCAGATGGTAATAATGACTAAAGTAAACAGTCAATTTAATTACAGAAAAAATATTTCTTTTAAGCAAGTAATATGTGTGTGTATATATATATATATATATATATATATATATATAACTAATGATTTGTCTATGAGAGTAGCAAATTAGTAAATCTCAATGTGAAGACATATAAATATATAAGTTAACTACACTAAGAGATATACAACTTGCGAAAAAATGTGATATGTTTATACAAAATTTAATAGACGTTCTCCAACTTTTTTCAGTAAACTCATAATGTGATAATTAAACAGACGATTGATAAATATGGATACATTTGATAAATTCGTAAAAAGATATTATTTACAGGATGAAATTTATATTAATAAATTTGCAAATCTAATATCGAAAAGTGATTCACTAACACTATTTTTCATTCAGTTTAAAATCTGCATTTGTATTAAAAATCATAATAAATGTAGTATGAATACAAATGAGACGAAATAAACAAATTATATTCAAAACTTATAAACAGACAGACGCGGAAGCCGAATCACATGACAATGTTCAAATTAAAGTATTGAAATAAGAAATTAATGTCAATAGTTCTGACACCGTAACATATATTCGTTAACTGATCTTTGCTGTAGTACGTAATATTAAGAGAATATCTGAAGTATAATATATATTGAAGTAAGTGCATACACTTACACGAAGATAAATAGAAAATGAGTGTTTTTTTTCTCTTTCTTCGACGACAGTGTCAATAATTAGAATTAATTAAATCATTGCTATTTGTAGATAATAATTACATTACTGGATTTAACTCAAAAGTGTTTTTCGATTCTTTAAGTTGGATAATTTAGTAATGTCAATATTGAATTTTTTAGTAAAAGTAAATACATTTGTCTAGTAGGAAAAAAAATGTATTTATGTGAGAAGAAATTCGTGAAATTTTTATTCGAATAACAAGAATTTAGGCACTTTTTAAGTATAATTCTTGAAGATTTTTCTATATTATTTAAGTGGATTTATATTCTAAGTATATATTCCTTATATAAATATATAATTTTATTTTCGAGATATATTTGGTGTGTTTACATAAATATCTTCAATGAACACTAGACAAATATACTATAATTACTTCTACTATAATTTTTATATCAATATACTAGTATTTAATTCTCTGATAGATTTTATTTTTTTAGACGTTATGTAATAATAATAATAATATCCCTACTTATATATTCAATAAATCAATTTGGTGATAGATATGATCTTTTGAAACAAAACTAAATAATATATATATCATTTCCCTTCCTTACATTTATTGCTGAAATCAGATACAACACAACTGAATGGTTGTAGAATGTAAAATCATAATTCATTCCTGACTTATCTATATTGAAAATTGAATATTTATCCAAATATTTTCTATTATTTTCTATTTACGACCATTCTTATCTAAAAGGATGGAGTTACTGATCTTTCCCTGGTCGTTTTTATCATTTTGAATTGCATTACATTTATTTTTATGGTTAATTTCGGTGTCATATTTAGGTAATTGTAGATAACTAAACTTTCCTGAGAAATAATCTAGATTTAATTAAAAACGACACGTACTGAAACTTGTAAAAAATAAAATCCGTGTGATTCAAAGAGGCGAAAATCACAAGGACATCACATAATAGAATCACATTAACAAATAAATAATTATAAATGCATCTTTGATGAAATTCCTCTCAATCTGGATATTCCCTAAATGATTTAAACCAGTAACAATATTGTTACAACTTATCTTTTTTTAAAAGTAAATTCGCTAACGAAACCGTAACTTTAAATATATTTGCACTAAATATATGTTTGTTAGAAATATGTATTCTACAAAATGGAAAGAAATCTGTAATACATTAAAATAATAAAGATTTTTCATAATTTACCATTAAGATTTATTATGATTACCTAAAAAGAAAAATTTAATCGTTCTTATACAAATAAATCATTATAATTCAGGTAACATTTCGTTTTGCAGTACGTAATCAAAAATAAACTGCAATAAAGATTTTGTGAAAAAGTTTAAATACTTTCCCTTATGATTAAAATGTGTTTAAACCCCATTATAATCACGTTTGTTATATTATGTCGGGAATTTACTATTATTATTATAAACTTAATTAGAATTTAAAATTAAATAAAAAAAAAAACAGTTTTTAAATTAAATATTGAGGGTTATTGTTCTAAAAATATACTGTTTGATACGCTCTCTACTTAAATTCTGTATGGTCTAATTGTTTCGCCTGAGTAAATTGCATACATTCTAGTATTTCACTGAAACTACGCATAAAAATAAATTACTTGGACGTTGTTCAATTCATACATAGGTTAAAATTGTTTCTTTTATTAATTTTCTATGAGTACTCTAAAAGACTAACTGAGTAATCTTTAAGAGGTTAAACGTTTTACTGTAAGTGTTAATCTAGTTGACAATATAATTTTTCGTGTTAAAGTATTATTTACATATATATATATATATATATATATATATATATATATATATATACTCGTATATATATATTAATTTAACAATTGGCATTCATATGAAAATACTTATATACTGAAATAAATAACTATTAAAATATTAATAATATTTTAACATTGTGTTACAACTGATTGAAATATTGAACAAATGATTATTTTAATTATCTATATTAATGATTCTATGAGAAATTAAAATGGATAGCGATAAGCTTCAAAAATGAGGATTGTCAAAAATAAAATTTTTACAAAGAAGAATTCAGGTCAAGATTTAAACACCTACGTATGATAGATTGACATCGATGACTGTCGACAACAGACATGAGCCACGAGGAGATGAAATTCATGAATCGTTAATAATTAAAAATGCATGTCACTCTAAGTATTTATTAAAAATCACAACGAATAATCAGTTAATGTTTACTTTATTATTGTGATTGTAATATTAATCGCTATACATATGTATTATATATATATATATATATATATATATATATATATATATAAATATTGGTTAATAGATGTATTATTAAATCAGACAGACTAAACTTTTAACTCTCTACCACATTTAAAATATTTTTTTAAATAAATCAATCATGGATATAGGAAAGTTTTCAAGGAAGCAAAAAATCACAAACTTTTTAATCAATGGATTATATATATATATATATATATATATATATATATATATATTGGAATATAATTTTTTAAATTTGGCTTAGAAGTACGGCTTTATATACACAAATCTATATAAAATAAAGAAGAGTACAACATATAAGGAAAAGCAGTATACCTCACATGAACCAAGAGACTTCGAAATAAAAACCAACCTTCTAATAAACAATGATCACTCTCCAACTGATAAAAGCAAGAATATTCCAAAGTGAAAACTTTTGATTGTATTTTTCGATACGAAAAGTCCTATACCATAAATATCTCCTAACAAAACTAACAATTAATCTTCTATAATAATATTCTCGAGGTTGCAGAGAAAAATTCCGTTATTAAAAACCAAATTTGTAGTGCTGCAAGTGTATTCTTTATAATAACAAAGCTCATTATCTTTCAACGTTATCAGTAAATCAATTTTTGGACTTGAAGCAAACCACAAAGCCAACAACAACGTCATATTCACCATATCTCATCAGTTATGACTTTTTTCGTTTTTAAATTAAATGATTTTCTGAAAAGACCTTATTTTGATAACGTGGAATATTTAAAGAGGTATACAAGTGAACACATAAAAATATACCTGAAAAGAAATTCTAAAGAGGTTTATGAACATGAAAGAAAAGAATAGAAATTGCCTTGGAGTAAAGGAGACTTTTTTGAAGGATATCCTTTCAATCCTATAAATGTTTAATAATGAAAATCGTTAATTTTTGCTAGATCTCATATAACATTGATTTATTTAAAGTAACTTATTTTCAAATCTTGTAATTTTATGATAAAACATTTAAATCCATTATACAAGTTACAATAAATAATAATTTATGATTGCCACGTTAATTTTATTGACAATTTCAAGTATGCTACTATTATATATATATATATATATATATATATATATATATGTATATATATATATATATGTATATATATATATATATATATATATATACGATTATACATTTTTGATGGTTTCTTTGTTTTAAGCCAACCCAATTGAATGGAGTAATAAATCTCTAAGTATTAAAATTTACATAAAATTTGATTTATTTTGTCTCTTTTGGCAGATATTTTGTATTGGTGTTTAATTTCAAGTTTGTATCTCGACTTTAAGTATAGTAGATAAGTAATACATATACAATTAAATACTTTTTTTTATAAATTAATTATTTTATCGCTCCACACACAACAAAAAACTTTTATGATTAGTGATCAATAAATGATTACTGATCATTTTTGATTACCACTAATGTGCATTTTGATACCAATACGATCACTATTAGGGTAATAAGTAAAAAAATATACAGGTAAAGGAATAAAAAAATGTACACACATTGAAACAAACAAATTTTATCTCAGGTCTCGGTAAGAGTTTATAATGGAAATGAACAAGATATATTGCAACAAGAGAAGAAATAGATAAATCATATAAATTATTGATAGCAATTCAAAAAATATAAGAAACATATTAATAAATATATCAAAAATCAGACATGTCTGGAAAAACAGACACTAAATCGTTTAAATTGGAAAAAAACTCTTTATCGAATAGTGGACCAATAAAGGTTGAATAAAATAGATTTTTTTAAATTAACATATGAATGCTAATGTGTGCTAAAATATTATTATTAAATAGTTTAATAGGAGATATGAAAAATTTTCGTCGAATTTTATTAAAATATCTGAGTATGTAAGTTCTTAACATTGATGGATTTTACTTGTTAGAATAAATTATCGATGAGAACTGCAAATCTGAAAGTCATTTTATAAAAACAGTTTAATAGCAATATTCAATCAAGAGAAAAACACGCGTACTTCTACAATATTGCTTTCATAACCACACACTTTCATTTGATACAGTTTGTTCTGTGCATCGAACTGAGGTAATAACCAATTAGAATCTGTCTTGAAAATTTGATTGATGGATTATATTAATTTAGTTCGGACACAAAGTTTCAAAACTTTCATCAAGTTCATTAGTCATTTAAAAAGGAAAAAAATATCCATACAAATTTATAAGTAAGAATTTCAACACGTAATAAACGCGAATAAGTTAATAATGAAATTACAATTTCCAATGTGTTGTATATTTTCGATTTCTATGTCCTGCACGTAAAATTATAAGTAGGTAATTATAATTATATCGGTTTAATTTAAATAATTATAGTAGGGGATTAGAATCAGTTCTGAAGAAAAATTCTGATGAAAAATATATGTTAAATAGATGCGAGTGATAAAAACAACCGTTCTTATATAAATGAAATAGTATTATATTAAAGTGGGTCTAATATCCGGCAGTGACAATGAAAATTAGAAAGTGAACAGTGTCACGGATACTAACAGGTTAGAGAACTGTGTAGATTTATTATCGATCAGTTTAATCTTGTAGCGATACTCTGTTTAATGTTATAGATCTTCTTCAATCAAATACACTGAAGCATCATCCGGTAAAAAGCTATTCAGATATCAAGTTTTTCTTTCATCAATGACACGATTTTTTTCAATCATATCACACGAAAGTGTTTGAAGTGTGCCGATAAATCAGTTATTTCGAAAATGGTTTATGTAACGGTTATTTCTTTTTATATATTTTTATTAACTACATCGATATTCGCTTAAATATAATTTTTTTAATTAATAATGTAATTAAGAACTTTGAAATAAATACCTTGTATAAAAATATACACTGTTTTGTTTTATCAAATATGCTTATTTAATTATATGGTAATACATTATTGACAATGGAACTTTAAATATTCAAACGGACTTAAGAACGGGTTGTTTAAAAACTCCTTCTTTGGTAATACTTTCACAACGAATTGATTAACATTAAATATTCCAATTATTTTTGTTTATATTTTTTTCTGTAACCCAGCACATACTTTGTAATGAGAACCTATTGGAAAGTAGGATTATTAAATATAATTTAGAGTCATAATTTTATATATATATATATTTATATATATATATATATATATGTATATGTATATATATATATATATTAAAGCTTTTTTATTTTCATGGAATCTATATATAAAATCAATTTATATGCAAAAATAATACAATATAAATAATAACACAATATTTAGTGCATCATTCTGAATATAAAAGTAAAAACATAAAAACCACAAATACTATTATATTAAATATAGTTTTGAATTTATAATTTTTATGTGTAAATTCCCTCTCCTAATTATAGTTTTTTAAAACGTATTTATTTATGATGCATTTGTTGATTACTAGTAATTAATAAAAGTTGTAAATCACACTATTATTTTTAATAAAATGTATGTATTTCTGAATAAAAAAATAAAATGTATTTTCGAATAGATTACACTATTATTGTAGGATATAACAGGAATATAGTAGCCCTTTTATTCAATCTTATATATAAATACATTTTCATAAAATTAACTTACTGGTTGTCATTAATCCATTAGCATTTAACATGACATATAATTAATTCAATTCAAAAGTTCCCAAACAGATATATTTGTGTTCTAAAATTTTCAATATCCTTACTTAAGCATTTTTTCATCTCAAGTATGTTTGAAAATGACAATCGTTAGAACAAAAGAAAGTCGAAATGTTTAGAAATGAATAAGCTCAATACAGAGCAGTGATGTAATTTCTCACGAAGAATCTAATTTCTTTGTCAATAGGCAACTTTTCTCCATCGTATACAGTTGTCAAACATTGGTCGAAGTTGTTATTTGAAAAGAAAGTGGGCGAAAGATGACCTATGTGAAGGACTTGATTATACCAGTTACTCGGTGAAATAGTGAAAGAACTTTTTGATGCTTTAAATTAGTGTGAAGAAAAGGACGACAATCGCTTATAGCAGCTTAGGAATTAGAATACAAACTCTTGTATTATGATTCTCAACCACAAAGTAAATTCCATTGAATGGAATAAAAAGAAGCACAGACTTCCAAAAATGTAAGAATGAGTAAAAATAAGTAAATTGCAATGTGAAAAATCTTTGAGATTGATAAGAAATATTTTTAATAAACATGAAAGATTGTAACACTGATATAAATATAGCCTGTTATTCTGATCTTCTAATTATGCTATATTAAAAAAGAATTGAGGAATAATTTGTTGTGGAGTTCATTTCTTATACTTTAATGCGTTGCTTCACCCTACTGTAATAAAAATGTATTATTTGCGAATATGATTTCACAAAACTTGCAAACACTACAATTGAAGATTTTCGCTTCGTTATGACCTACTATTTTAATATTAAATGCTGACCTCCAAGTAAAATACTTAATCATGGATGATGAAGTGTAATAAGCTATTTGCAATCGTCTTAAAACCCAAAATAGCTATTTTTTTAAAGTGGAATAATTTTTTTTATTAAAAAGTGAAAAAATTGAATACAGGTATATTGTATTGATTTTTTTCTTTCTAAAACCCCCATATCAAGTCGAGATATAAGAAAATAGATTTTTTCAAAATAAAACAATGACAAGTATACACTGAACCAATATATTCTAAAGTAAGTATGCGTTTTTCCTTACTGAACATGTGATATAAGCACATTTATCATTCGATTCCCTACATTCAAAATATAAGACTCTCGATTTATCACATTTTGAAATAAAATTGTACAACTCTATTTTTTGGATATAGATATACTTTTTGGATATTATTAATTTCCATTTTATTCAGAATGAAAGATATGCATTACTTAATATAATAAACTCATTAATATTTCATACTTTTCATTATTTTTCTATGTAATATTTTTTCGATTATAACATGTTATAAAAATTTATTTAAGTCTTTTACTAAATTCAAATCTAGAAGAAGAGGACGATGATGAAACCAGGATAAAATACTTAATTTCTTATAAATTCTTACGCTTACATTGAAATTTAATAATTAATAATTTTATTATGAAATTGAGATTAATGACCTATTTTTTTTCTTAAAGTAACACGTTCATTGTAGTAGCAAAATAATAAGCCAAATATGAAATTATTTATTTCAATTAATAAGAAGTTGAGCAAATAACTACAATAAACTGATAATACTTACAATACTTATTATAAGTTATTTTAAAAAATGATAAAATACGAATATTCTACATTTACTCTCTTATTATGCCTACCAATATAATTAAAGAATAATAAATACTTTTACTGGACTACTGATCTATTGAAATATTTATTAAGACATAAAGACAATTATTATTCATGGATGAAATTAAAAAAAAAAACGAATGAAAATTAAATACTATCAACTTCAAATAAAAAATGAATAACAAGTATGATGTAGAGACAAGTTTTATTTTAATATTCACTTAGTAGAGTAATATATATATATATATATATATATATATATATATATATATATATATATATATTATCGCTTTTGTTCTGAATACATGTAACTTTTTATAAAGGAAATATATTAGTAATACTTTTAAAATGATCTAGTTTTATACACTCTAATAATCTATTAACTAGTTAAATAAAAATCAAAAAATGAATCATATGTGGAGTAAAAAAACAGATATATTCAAAGTCAGTTTTAACGAAATTGCATTTTTGTAACACATAAATGACAAACTGAATATAGTAAATGACATCATTCGCTTAAATAAAATTAATTTGTTTACATGTGTATTAAAAAAGAAATACTTTATTTCATCTTTAACATTAAAAATACTTTAATTTTATTTAAATTATGTATTTTTTAAACGGGATACTGTTTCGTGTTATAAAAAAGTATATAATATTTTACATAATAATTACGAAGAGAAAAATGAGACAGTTTATATTTGAAATATCTTTTTGAATTTAAAAAAAATATTTTTAGTAACCTGTATATTAGTTATAATTAATTATATTATCAATATTTCATTCAAGTTTAAATATTCACAAAAACAGACTTTTATTTTAATCATGGATTGAAATGTTATCTGAATATTTTAAACATATGTAATTTAAGTTTATAGCTAAGAATATGCATGTTTTTTTGTGAAATGAACTAAATACTTTTTCAATTAAATCACTAGTTTTATTAAATATTTAGATAAAACTATTACTTTGATTAAATGTAGTTTTTGAAAGTTATATAGACTAAGAGGTCAATTAACCACAAAGATACATATCAAAATAAAAATATTAGTTTTCGATTCATTTTAAATGTAATGAGATCTCATCTTGCTGATTTACATTTAACATTACTTTCAAATTCATAAAAACTATGAGAACTAATCTAATTATTACGAATAAAAATGAAAAATCAATAAAAATATTTACAAACTGTTCTCTGTATATTTGACAATATTTTTTATTTATTTTATTAGAGTTTATATTCAATTTTTAATATATACATGCATAAGTAGTTTAAATTGATTAATCGTCTCATAATAGGATTAAATAGTTAACCGTAACTTAATTAAAAATATTGCTTCAAATTTCAATCAACTTGTTTGCTATGTATGCAAAATATTCAGACGAATTTTAATAGAAGTAAATAGACTAATAAAACCATCGATTATGTGTATAGTTTAAGCACTGTTATATTAAGTGTGTGTTTAAAATTAAAAAAATGTAACAATTTAGTAGGAAAAAAATGTAAAATCAATGGCACAGATACCAGGCCAGTATTATGTCCAAAAGATGCACAAAAAAATAAATCGATGTTATTTAAGATACTGTTTTATCTTGCTTTGTATAAAGAAAAAAATATGCATTAATTTGCATTGAATAATGTGCTAAAAACTTTCCAATCATATATTAAAACCAAACGTTTGCTGAAATGCTAATTTGTATATATATATATATATATATATATATATATATATATATATATATATATATATATATATATATATGTATATATATATATATTTGTATGTTTAAAAAAAAAATAAAAAGAATATTTAGTACCAGAAACCAAATGTATTCTTTTAAATGTGCTCTAGTTTTTATCTGAAAATTTATTGTTCCTTTGTAAAATATGTTGGTTCCAAGGACCTACATATTTATTTTTCTTATGAATATAAACAAAAGACCTTCTCGTCGACGAGAATGATATTTTTATATCTAAATACAAATTTTAAATAATATAAAAGCCTATTTCGTAAACAATATACTAAATTAATCTATGAACTGATGGCATACTGCCGAAACAATTGGACACTTGTTTGCTATTTTTGTACACAAATTGGTTGATACTTTCTAGTATGTTTTTTTCAATATAATTTTAGACCTACTAATACATTAAAATATAGGAAACAAAATTAATACATGAGATTATTTTTCGACATTTTTACTTATTTCTTAAGATATTAAGACAAAAAATCGAATAAAATTGAATTTTTCAATTCAACCTCGATTATGAAAATGTAAATGAAATAATTCTAAATATTTTTAAAGTCAAAAAAATATTTAACGTTCATATTTTAACATTTAGCGTTTTGTTGCTACATCAGCTCTTATTATACCTTGTTCACAATGTCTCTTTTTGAACTCGACTAAGAATAAACGTTAAAACTCTTTAAGACTTAAAAAGATTACGATTTATATGTCTCTTTTATTGGCAGTAAAATTACTTTGTTACTTCCGAGTGTCTTTTTTTCTTAGAAACTTACTACTCTCTTCTTAGAAACTACTTTTATGACAGTTTGTGTTTTAAATTGAATTAAGATTAACTACACGTCTTTAATTTAAAAATATTTTTTTATTTGTGCAATAAGAAAGATAAATATTAACTTTTTGCATAATTTTTATCAAATTTGTTAAGGATTATATATTTGACTATTATTTTAATGCGTGAGTTCAATTTTTTGTATATAAAGGTTTTATTGCGTTGTAAAAATTTTATGTATTGCCGAAGAATGAAATAGCAGATGGTGAGGAGAGGATCGAGATAATATAGCACAATACCCAAACGTTTATCCCTATTTTCTTCAGTGCAAACGTTTTGTCCTATTTCATCATTCGAAAATACAATTACAACCTTCATATTTGATAATGTCGTGAATAAAGATCCTTTTGACAAACATTTTTCAGATTGTCATCTTATAAGTAAATGTTAATCAGTTAGATTTACTAAATTTGAGTTCTTTCAATAAGGCTACGGTGAATATATCATATCCTAAATTATTATACATCATACAGTTCCTAAGTTCAGTTTATGTGGTCACAAACTTAACCGATATTTACACATCAATGATGTCAAAAATTGTTTAACTGCAAGTTACCGTCGTGTACGAAGTTCACTCCTCTGTATTTGCTCTCAAATTGTTCTAGCAGAATTTTTTTTCCTATATGCATAATAAAAGACAGATTCAAGTTTACGGATGTTTTAACGTCACTTAATGACTGAATTCATACAAATTAGTCAAGCTCTCTAGTTATTTTTTTTAGTGACCAAATAACCTCTTCATTTTCATATTACTTAAGTTTTTATTTTTTAAAAAAAACTTAGGATAATGCCATATTTTCGGCATATTGTAACTTAATCCATAGATACCTTACTGATCAAATTTCTTGTGTTAATGCTAAAACATATGTTTTTAGACATTCATGTTTTCCATTTCACAGAAAATATCAGACTAAAATCATATTTAATCATAACTATGATCTAAATCAACAAATATCAAGGATTTTTACTAAAGTTCTGAAAAATACCAATGCCTAATTGACTTGAAATTTGGTACAGCATTTTCTTTTAACTCAATAAAACATTTCTAAGGAGGATTTGAGCGTCTATAAAAGTAAGTCAAGTTTTTCAATATATCATATAAAAATATGTAATATGTATAAAAATATTTGATTATTTAAATCAAAGTCGCACGTCATTAATAGAATTAACTTGTTTCTACTAAAAAATAAATCATTAATTGAAAATATTTACATGCATTTCTAAGTTGAAATTAAAATATGATAATTGCTTTAACAGTAAATTCTAATCGTGTCGTAACTTTTACTTATTTTATATGAGGTTATTTTAATTTATTAATGTCTGAAAGGTATCATAAACCTTTTTTACTATCCGGATTTTTTTAATAATCAATTTTGGAAATCAATCAATTAGAAATTATTACACATATTACTTTTTGAATTAAATAACTAGAGCAGTGCATTTACATTTGTCCGATATAATATATTTAAAAATGAATAAATCAAGAAAAAATTGCAATTATTTGCAATTATAGATCTATAAAATATATCTCTTGAGGACAGTAATACATTCAAATAATAATGAGATTAAATAAAACTATATAAGCATTCAGTTAGTGGGTACGAGAATCAATTCATACCTCAGAGCATTTGAAGTCGAACGGATACACACTAACTTATAATTTAAAAATAATTAATTATTTCGTTTTTAATTTAGAAGCGTTGCAAAAAAAACAAACAGTATTTTATTATCTTTCTCATATAATTAACTGTTTTTAATAGCTGGGTAATAAAAATCTTTTATATACATACATACATATATATATATATATATATATATATATATATATATATGTGTGTGTGTGTGTGTGTGTACATATATATATATATATATATATATATATATAACCGCGTTTAAAATAGTCTCTATAATTTTAAATTGTTTAAAAGTCAATGTTTATAACCCCCTAAATAACTGTTTAATATTTAAATTGAAAATGAAATAAAAAAAAATATTATACACAAAATATTAATAGAGAAAATCAATATTTTGAAAGTTATAAACATTCAATATATTTTTGTGAACTAGTTTGAAACTTTTTATATTTGGATCAACTGTTTTATTATGAGGTACAACTTTCAATAATTAATAATATATATAATTATTTATAAATTTAAGAGTAGGCAGAAATTATTTGTGTACCTAAACTCCGACAATCTAGTCGAAATATTTAGATTGACATGTTATTTATTATTTAATTGATTGGAGAGAGTTTCAGATAAAACATGTTTTATAATTTGTCTCGTCTAACATATATTATAGTCTAGATTGTTTTAATATTCTCACTGTATCTGACAAAAAAGTACACACATTTAAATATTAATCGAGTTTTTATACAATTTTCCTTTTAAGAATAACTAAACTGGATTTCGTACGGCGTATCAAATTTCGAATCTGTCAATGAAAGTTGATGTAGATCAGTGATAACGTAAAATTTGTTCACTGTCTTTCTAATGACTATTGAGCCATTTTTCACTAATGTCTAATCTGTTCATTCATTGTAATGTTAAGAATTATCTCTAATCTATCTAATTACTGATGTGACTTTTTTGTACAATACTAACTAGAGTGCAATCTAATATTATTGACATCATGCTGAGTTAATACTTAGCAAACATCTAGACCTTCTTTAGATTAAATAAATATTAATAAAACATAGTTGTTAGATTTTCGGTTGCTTTGAAATTCAGTAGCCGTCTCAATGACATGACAAAATACGCAATGATGTTTCAAATCTGTTCGAAATTAGAGTAAATTGGATTAGATGTTAGAAGAATGTTAGTATGTATTTTAATTTATATATATATATATATATATATATATATATATATATATATATATATATATATATATATTAAGATACACATTAACATTTTCTACCATCTCATCAAATTTACTCTTATTTTCAACGGATTTGAAACATCAATGGGTATTTTGTCGTGTCATTGAGTCGACTACTGAATTTCAAAGCAGCCGAAAATATAACAACTATGTTTTATTAAAATTAAACATGACATATGTGCTATACTAAACAGAAATAATTAAGTAAGTAACTAGTATCTACGCAAGTATTTTCATGGAAAAGCATGTTATATATTTTAGTAAATATTTTTTTATCGTTAAAAAATAAAAAAGATATATATATATATATATATATATATATATATACATGACTATCTGTCGGTAAATTTTACAGTATTAACAATATTTGACTTGTAATTTATCCATGTTAAATATTTATACAAAATATTAATGTTGCACATTTGTGTGAATTGTAATTATTTTTCTAAATGTTATATAATATTTATTGTGGATATTTTTTTTTATGAAGACAACGTAGTCTAATAAAAAAAGATTTGCAATAGTAATCACATTGCTAGTAATCGGACATAATAATTACACATTTACACTCATTTTATTTGTACTTTGATATCAAAAATATTTACTTATATTTGTTATAATTAAAAAAAAAAACATATTTTATAATTTTTAAAATTATTATTTCCAATGTTTGATTTATAAATTTTCATTTAGCATTATCATTAAATTACTAAATAAATTTAACGTATAACTCATTAAAATTGATAATTAATTTAACCAGAATTTTCCTAAAACGCTCATATGGATATGAAATATGCACTTTTAGTACTCTCTCATTTTTTTCCATTTAAAATAATAACGAACCCATATGAAAATCTTCCTAAACAATCGATACATATGTGAAAAAATAAGAAATATATTAAAAGTACAGATTTTCTTTGTACCTATCTGAGTACATTAGAAAGAATCATTTTATTTTTTTTACAATCTTTAATAAATTATAACGTTATTTGCTAATATATATTATTATTAAAAATGTATAAATTAAACATTCGACTTTAATAATTTTAGAAAGTGGAAAATATAGGATTTAAGTTTTTTAATGAATAACAAAATGTAACTAATTATTTTTCATATGAAAGCACTATTTAAGTGATCATAAATGCAGTTATCAGAAAAAATATCAAATCCTCATACAAATCACATGATTCATAGATGTATTCAGAAATTTAAAAATTCCTAAATGAGAACATATAACACAGATTAGATTTAAATTTTAGACCAACTAAATATTGCATATATATATATGTATACTACCTTCAATTTCTATTCGACAATTGTTATTTTTAATAACTCAACAAATAACGAATAATTTGAAATACTTTTACATTGATCTTAATATATCAACCATATACTTTAAATTTATTAATATTTTTTACAATAATTTTTACAAGAATTTTGTTACTGAATTGAGATGTCTTAAAGCATTATTTTCTTAATGAGTTTAAAAAATAAATCACATATTGACACAATGATTGATACTACTAAATAGTATAAACACACACACATATATATATATATATGTATGTGTGTAAGTGTATATATATATATATACATACATACTGTATTTTGATTAAAATATTTCAGTGTCATTAAAATTGTATATTAATTTCAATTTAATACACTTCATTTTTTTGTAAACTCCGACATAGTTAACCAATTAATTTAATTTTTTCCCGTCTTATTTTTAATGAAAGCCATTTTTATTTTACTACATGGATATCAATCTTCTTTGTACAAGTACGTGGTTTTTTTCTATAGATTCAATAATATGCCAGTCAAAAATTTTACCGGTTTTACTAGATGCCTTTCAGCAACTGTTTGTAAAACCAGACATTGTCCTTTACCATATGTGCTTGTTCATTTATGATTGAATTTATATTGACATTTCATCGAATACATGTACAGATATGTGATAAAAAAATCAAATGTGAGAGAACATCGATCGGCTGCTAATTTATTCTGCACTTGAACACACAATGTCTTTTTAATGGTTTACATAGTCTGATCCAGAGAAGCAATACATCTGTTACAACTTGCAAAAATATTTCATACTTATATCAAGAATAACATAGTTGCGTGACTGATTTTTTATGAACCCTATTTAAAAATTAATAGTAGTAATAAAATGATCAAGTGCTTTTTATTGATATGTGATGAAAAGTAATTCGTAGTAATTACTACTACTCGTGCAATCATGCTATGAAAATTAATTTGAAATCTTATTTTGTTTCTTTCGTTTAAATAAAATGCTTTTTACATTTTTTTTAGAATGCTGCAGGGATCTTAACTCGTTAGCTCGTAATTATGAAGCTAGATGATGTTCAATAAATCTTAAGTCATAATTTAGGTACATTTTAATTAAGAGATAATTATTGTAATGAAACTAACAAGTTTCCATGAAACTTGTTTAGTCTTTAGATTAGATTTGACACGAACATTATTTATTTTAATCATTTAATTATTTATATATAAGATAAAATGTATAGTTAATACTTTTATTATTTCATACTTTATATAAATGGGTATTGGTATCCATTTTAATAAATGGATGTATTGATACAAAAAATAGAGTTTTTATCTAAGACAACTGAACTAAAATGTGTTATTTGCTGTTAACCAATAAATTAAGAATGGAAATTAATTTCTCATTTCTTTGAATCTCTCGTCTGTAAAACGAAGTATAAATATATTAAAGGAAATTATTAAGCGAATGAGGGAATTCATAAGTTTTCAAAGTAATCTAAGCACAATCTTTTAATTTTATTAAGGAAAATCTCTCTTCAATTATGTGAAATAAATGGGAAAAAAATTATCGTAACTGATATTAAACTTTATATAATCAAGATTAAAATTATAATTAGGATTAAAAAAGATTCGAATATTTTTAATCCAAAAACTTATCTGAATTCATCGTATACTGAGTACATTGCACATGTTAAATGTGTCAATATCTGATTAGAAGTACACATTTTCATGATATCCAGATTATGTGATAAAACAAGTATTCAAATAATATCTGATTCAGAAAAAAATATTAATCTTGTATGTAAGAAAATGTTTGGTAATCAATAAATATAACATGTGGTGGTTATTAGGGTTTTAGGGTGCTTCGACAGCTAAGGTCATTAGCCCCTATATATAAATACAACAATTTTGTATCATATACAAATAATATTGATTAAGTTCCACATTTTATTTTACTTATTTTTTTATCTAGAGCATTTAAACATACGTTGTCATGATGCTTTTCATTCTTTTGCATTTCCCTACTACTTGTTTCAGTACGTAAACTGTCTTCAGATAGATTTTAGAGACTTGAGTAATCTCTAAAATCTAAAAGAAATTCAGATGATCCAAAAGAAGGAGGCCATTAGAATAATCCATTAACGTGATCACAATGAAATATGTGATTGTATGATAACATTCAATTATATTTATTTCTTCAATGTTTAAAATTTTTTTAAAATTATGTACTAATGAGTATTTTTCTAGTCTCTTTATAATTACATAATTTCATCTAATATAACTATAATTGAACAATAAATGTTTCTGAACAATAAATTTAATTTGTTGAATTTAAACTGTAATAAATCACATGTACAGGATAATTACATCTCGGCAAGCACGACCTTTTCCACAAAAAAGTGGTATTATTCGAAAAAGGTTTCTACTTCTCAACTTGTTGGTCACTAATCTGCCGCATTAACCACTGAACCACTGTCGTGCAAAAAACGTTCGAATTTAAACTAACCATCCAAGATTTATTAAAGAAATAAGAGGATGAACGCACGAAAAAGATTGTTATAATTACTGTTTTTGTATAAGAAAAAGTTTAAATATATATTTAAGATTTGTTTCGGTCAATATTTAATGAAAGTAAATCTGTCTAAATGACACAAGTGGAACAATAGAAAATAATTTTAAAAATATACAATATTTGTGTAGTTCGAAACTTGTATTAGTAATAATATTATATTTTCTATACACAAAATCACTTTTTATGTACAAATCACATCTTTATTTGAATATATATGTAATATTCAACACATTCGGATTTTTTCAAAAAAAAATCTCTTTTTAAATATTAAACACAAATGACCTTGTTTTCGAACGATTCGCGAAAATTTCATTATTTGTTCGAAACTTTTTTATAAGTAAATAATATTTTGTACGGAAATATCAGTGAGAAGTTTAAATATTAAATTTTACTGTTTCACTCACTATTACTTTTAATATTTATTTTTTACCTAATTAAATGCCATCACATAAAAGTGTATTTCTATAAAAATATTTGTTTTAAATCATAAAAATGTATCATAAGACGAATATCGTTTAATAAATATAATTAAAATTGCCAATGTTAACGATCAATATTTGTATATTATTTATATTTACTTACCTCACAATTACACAGTGTCGATCAGACACACGGACGTTCAAAAACATCAAAGCTCCAATCTCGTTCCAACATCTTGTCACAAGTTCATACTTATCTAGTAATTAATAATACAACAGTTTTACGTTTCATCAGCACGCCGCACACACAAACACTTTTAACTAACGCCGATTTCTTTCCACCAAATCTTCATTTGTAATAAAGAAATCATTACTTCCGATTCATTTCACTGTATAATTAACACATTCGAAACATATCACAGCGAAATGGTAATCAAGTGATAATCTTGAATTAATAGCCATTTCTGAAACAAAACATAATTTTTAGTACTACTATTACTAATACATATCATTGAAAATAAATAATTACAAAAATATTTTTAATTGAATACTTCTTCAACAGGCGTTTAATTTTATATTTTATGTAAAACAAGTATAAAGAAAATATAAATATTTTCATTCAAATAATATATGAAATAAATTATTAATTTAAAAAATACATCTACAAATAAAACTAGCAAATACAAGAAAAGTTAAAAAAAATAAAAAGAATTTCTCACAATAAATAAAAGATATTTCCTTACGGAATTAACATAAAAGAAAATTTTAAAGATTATTAACGTAAAATAAATAATTTAATTTTATTTGAATGTTTATAGTACCTTCAACTTAAAATTGTTCAAGTGTCTAAAATATGAATTAATTTTGCGTACATAATAAACAAGGAACAAAGTTCAACAGTTTTATAAAACATTAGCTAGAACAGTCGAATGGATCTATTTTTAAATTTTCTAATTGAATATTAAAACTCATATTATTTTATTTTCGAATAATATACGATAATTTTATATCCAAGTATAATATTTGTTCATAAGATATTCAAATATACACAGATTATACGGAATATAAGTAACTAAACTATACTAAATTGTACTCATTGCAACATTAAAAAAATATTTAAAAGAAGTTTCCACTTTTAAAAAATTACAGTAACGAAGATCATTGTTATTACAAGTTTTTTGACCTTCTGGACCAACTACCTCTTCTCCACTATTACTTGTGTCACCTTTAGGTATATGTTAGAAACTTTCACTTCTTTTCTCTGCCTCTAACATTTACCTGGAGACGACACAAATGCCGAAACTAGTAGCGAAGAACAGACATTTTGCTAATCTGAACGGTAGAAGACCATGTATCAATATCAAGAACAACGTACCAACGGAATCACCGGTATAAAAATTAATAATCGTAATTTTAATATAACTTTGCTATAAATGAACTACAAATCGGTATTGTTGACGTTTAAACGGTTAAATTTATATTATAATTTCATAGAAAAGAATTTCTCTATCCATTAACAAATAATTTATAAAGAGTTAGAAATACATATACATTATATAAAAATGTTATGCAAAATTAAATCGACCAACTACAAATTAATATCCGTCTAGAAGATGAATGGTTTAATAACTTATTTTTGCCGTGTTTAAAAAGAGAATAATTAAATTAATGTGCGTTAAATTATTGGTTTTTATGCTTTTGGATCGTCTGAGTTTCTGTTTTCCACTAATTGTTTGGGAATATGTGCCATCTTCAGATAGATATTAAAGACGCCAAATCTTTAAAATCTACCTGCATGTGACACACAAACTATTAGTAGTGATGAAGATAAACTCAGAAAATCTAGAAAGACAAAGACCATCAGGACAATGTATAAATCAAAATTACAATCAACAAGGTCACTTATATATTACCATACAATTGTAATTTAAATTTATGACAATTCTGATAATAAAAAAGTATTTAATATACACATATATATATATATATATATATATATATATATATATATATATATATATATATATATATATATATATCAGTGGTGCACTCAGGATTAAATATTAGAGAGGACCAATACGAACGGATAAAAAAATTTTAATATGAATTCAATAAAATTCATTAGGTGTTATATAAAAATTCATTTAAAAAATAAAATCCAGTTTTCTTTTTACAAAAGTTCTTAAATTACTTCAGTAACGGTTATATTAAGCTCTCTGTGTATATATAGGATATAGTGAGTTTTTCCTTTTTCCTTGAGGGGTGTCAGGGTCTTTTTTCCTTCCCCGTGTGCGCTACTGACATATATATATATATATATATATATATATATATAAATGCATTTATTATATCAGAAAAAATAGTTTTAATTGAAGAATTAATCGATAAAATATATTAAATAAAATTTAATAGAAAAACATTTGTAAATAACACACACATCTATCTATATCTGTATCTATATCTATCTATCTAAATATATATATATATATATATATATATATATATATATATATATATAAGCATTGAAAAAGCTATTCTTAACAATATATTATTTTCATGTTGTAATTTTCATATTTTTTTTATTTCTATTTATATGATTACATTTTAAAAAAGGAAAATACAAATTTTAGTACATATCCAAACAATAGATAAACATAATTAAATTTTAAATAAGCACAATCGCATATATACATATATACATATATACATATATATATACATATATATATATATATATATATTAAAAATTTTAAAGCACATTAGTTAAATACTGAATATATATTTCCCTTATTGCTTGTTTATATACAATATATTTGCATTGTATTTGTAAAAAATAGCAACCCTTAATTTTAAAGTGTTTTTTTCTTACATATAATATATATATATATATATATATATATATATGTATATATATATATATATATATATATACGTATGTATATATAACGTTAAAATCCAAAAGCATTTCATGCAATTCTAACTAAATCACTTAGTTAAACAAGTAGTATGAACATCTCAATAAAGACCGCTTCATTATAAATCATGAACTCCTTTTTTTAAGAAAACAATTACATAATTGAATAAAGTGTCATATTACAAGTATTTAAAAATAGTAACAATTGAATTTTAAATAATATTATATATATATATATATATATATATATATATATATATAAAAATATACATATATATATATATATATATATATATATATGAATATATATATATATATATATATATATATATATATATATATGAATATATATATATATATATATATATATATGAATATATATATATATATATATATATATATATATATACGTTTTTATAACTGTATGTGTAAATGAATGGTTCATATGTAATGAAACTAAATGTGGCTCGTGACGATTTCACAAAGAATAATAAGAACGAGGCACGTACTTGTTTCAAATATCACATAAATATGAACACGCCCTATTTGACAGGCGGTATCGTTACACTGTCATTCACATAACTGTTTGCCATCTACGGCAAAAACACTACGACGGCTTTGTAACCATGACAGTTGTAAAGCTCCAGGCCTACTGGATCATATCTGCACTGTGTAAATACAGCGGTATCGCCTTTGTCCTTGGCTTCGGGAGCTTTCGGCGAATATCGCCGCCAAATAAGCTCTGTTCGGCAGCGATTCCAAGAATTGAGAGTACATTCGTGACGTACGTTTTGTATATTTTCAATCTAAATAAGGCTTTTGAAATTACAACAGCAAACGTATTTTTTTGCCAATCGTATACTGCATTTTTTCATTATATTAAATAATAACTAAACTGATATATATATATATATATATATATATATATATATATATATATATATCAAAACAAAACCAATCACAATAATTTCATTAATAAATATCTAAAGAAAGTCTGAATAATTTTTGTATAATTTATTCACTAATGTTATTGTGTTTTTTTTTTAAAAAAAACTAAACAGGTTACATGATTTTATATACTTATTTTGTATTTTATGTAATTTATGTATATACTTATTTTATATTTTATGTATAGAAATTACAAAAAAACAATGCAAGTTTATTAAAAATAGTAACGCGAAAAATATATTAATTATTTAAATTTAATTTTTAATGATATGGAAAAGTTAATACACACCATTTTATTTTAATTAAATAGTTTGTATAATGGCCATTTAAGATAAAAACATGATATTTAATAATTCGCTTAGAATCTAATTAGACTATTTTTTAAAATTTAGTAAATTTTAATTATTTGTCAGAGTAGCATACTTCATGAATAGATTTGGTTCGAACTTAGATTTTACTTAAAAGTATGATTAAGCGTTATAGAATACCCTGCTTAAGCTGATAATAAATAAAAAAATATAGCTACTATATTTTTATTATAGCAAATGAACTATAACATTCCATTCTTTAACGATAAATGCTATTTTGATAAATGTTTTCCTTTAAAAAAGTATGCATTTAAAAGTAACAAAAAAGTTTTAACACTGGCTAAATTTACTTTTACAAATGAATTATTTTTTCATCTCACAAACTACTATGCAATTTATTTATCAAAAATGTTTAATAAATGATTATTGATCGTTGCTTATACACGTTTAAATGACAATGCAACCATCCTATGAGCGCTAAGGTAAAGACATTTTTTTCTACATCTTGGCGCTTTGAGGATAATGGCATTGCTATTAAAATACGAATAAGCAATAATCAAAATAATCAATTATGATTTATTGATAATGTCTTATGGTTTGTGAGATCAACAAATAATTAATTTCTGAATGTATACACAATGATTATGTGTTAGAAGATTAATATTGTTATATTTTGTTTTTATAAATAATAATAATCGCAAGTATATTTGTTTAAGAAAATAAATCCAGTGGCTAAAGTATCAAATAGAAAAAAAGACTTTCTACTTTATTGAGTCTCTATTACTAAAATCTTTACTGCTGAAGGTAATAGATTTTACTGGCAGATTAAAATCATTCAAATTACAAAAATTACGTTGAAAGTTAAAAAACGTTCTTCAAAATGGAAATAAAACAAAAAATATGAAACTAAATCATTAGATAAAATTATATAAGCAAATATCAAGTCATAAAAAAATGTAGTAGAAACTGTAAATATAAATATACATATTTAAAAAATAAACATATTTTACAGCATTTGCAATGAATTGATAAGTTAATAAAACTAGAAATAGAATAAAAAATAGTTGCTAATATATAAGAAAGCCTGGTTAAACATTAAGTTTTGAACGCGTAACTTCAAGAAAAATTTGTATCTAAGTACATGTAACCCACGTATAATAAGGCACTTTCGAGAATTAGAGAAAATCCCCGTACAATATTCATACAACACGGTTTCGCTCAAACTTGGTTTGAGAATTAAGGAAATTTGATGAAAATGGCATCTGAGATGAACCAAATTAATTCAGAGGACGATAGCACAGATGGAAACGCTGAAATTCGAAATTACCCTAAAAAGCATACAGGAAGGCATGAACTTTTGGCCGAACAATTAGAGTTCTATTTTCTAAATGCAGATCCTTCCACTGGAAGAAGTGGAAAATTTAAGAGAGAACTTCACAAATACTTAGCTTCACACAACGAAATTTATAAAGATCTCTCAGGTAAAACCAATAGAAAATAACAGATTTTTTGCAAAAGTAGTTATTTAATTGTAATAAAAAGAATTAAATCAATATCAAATGCATGTAAATATAATAAATAATAATAAATTAAAAATTGAGAAAAAACATTAGAATATATATATATATATATAGATCAACAGTGGGAATGCCAAACCTAGTGAAATACATATTTTTTAAATTAAAAATTTATAACCTTCTGGCATCAAAACATCCTCCTATATTTCAATCCTTGTTACTAACTACTCACGTTGTTTACATAATGAGAGCACACATCAATTTTTAACATTTTTTCCACTTCAGAAAGTATTTTTTTATACGTTACAACCTATTGCATTCCCACCATCAATACATATGTATATATTAAATCATTATATTTCATGAACATTTTAATAGTCTCAAGTTAAATATTATTATAAAAATAAATACATATTAAATAAAAGAAAATATGGCATGCATGATAAAGTTCACAAATAATAATATTTTTATTTTGAACAAGAAAAAATTATATATATATATATATAAATTAGAGGTTAATTTTCAAAGAAATAATTATTTCAACAGAAAATTCTTAAAATATTTGTTTTATTTTAACACATATTTGAACACTTCTTCATAAAAGAGATATTTTAAAAAAAAAACAAATTAAATTTACAAAATAAATAATATATAAAATAAATAAGATATAAAAATAACAGAACCAATATTTTTGATTGAATATATTTATTTTTCACAATGTCCACGATTAATTAAATAGAAAAATCGAATGTTATTGGAATTGTGGAAAATTTTACTGTTCAATAAATTTCCACCCACCTTTAAACTGATATGTAAATATTTCAAAATGTACTTCAATATATTATTTTATTCAGTATCATTTAACATTGATTTATTCAATCTTCTATTAATGCACATTTTTTTCCAAATGAAATAATAATACATGTTTGCAGTCAGTCAGGATGGAAACTCTTTTTGTTTCAATAGATTTCACGTCTTAACACTATCATAAAATGAAAAATATTATTTATTTTATATTAATAGTATATGCATGTATATATATATATATATATATATATATATATATATGAGTATATACACACATACATTCATACTTTTTTTAATATATAGTTAATCCCCATTACTATTTTAAAGTCTTAAATGTATATTTAATTCTTATCAGTGATAATATATATATATATATATATATATATATATATATATATATGTATATATATAAATATATACATACATATACATATACATATATATATATATAAATATATATATATATATATAAATATATATATATATATAAATATATATATATATATATATATATATATAAATATATATATATATATATATATATATATATATATATAAATATAAATATATATATATATATATATATTTATATATATATATATATATATATATATATATATATATATATAAACAAGAAAACATATTTAGATAATTTTTATAATAACATTGGTACAGTGAACGCATTTTATACTTGTAAAACAAACAGGCATATTATTAAATCTAATATTTTATAAATTTCAAAAATATTTGAGTAATTATTGATTTTTTTCACATCTAGAAACAAATTGTTCTGGAAAGAAAAAATAAATATCATTGGTTGGTTGATTTCAAAATATAACGCATATTGTGCTAAAATCACAATATAAAATACGCTTGTAACAATGGTCATATATAGAATATAACAGAAGAATACATGTATATAAAAATACATAAATAATAAAATAAAATAATAAAAACACAAAAGTTTATTTCATATATTTCTTTATTAATACATAAATTATTTTATAGCTGAAAAAAATGTATTAAATATATAATTTTATGACAAAACAATTCAAATAAAAACCGTTTTATACATATAATCATAACGAATATAAAAAAATATACATATAAAAAGTATTGTCATTCACTTTATTTTGTACTTTAAAGAATAAAAATACATTCTTTAAATTTATTAAATATTATCTGGTAATTAAGCGATCACAAACATTATTGAAACGCCTCGTATAGATAAATACACACATAATGTTCTGAAAAGAAAAATATATTTTCTAATAACTACAACTTTATAGCACTATTTACAGTCATTTACTTAAAAACACATTTATATTAATTTCTATAAATAAATAATAAAATCATGTTAGTTTTTTGATTTAAATATATAAAAAAATATGCTACGTATATCGAAAAAAGTATAAAAAAATATTTCTAATAATATGATTATATTAAATACATATAATTATTTATCATATACTTAGAGAACGTATGTCTGTATATATATATATATATATAGTCATTAAAAAATACATGGCAATAGTGTACCCAAGCAATATCAGAAAAGTAATATTCAATACAGAACCATCCATTTACATTTTCATAATTATTATTGAAATATGTATATTAGTTCTTGAAATACTTGTATAATGCGTATATACAATGTTCAAACAATTGAACACAACATATATTTCTATTGCAGTGCACTTATTAATATAAGAAATTAAATTTATGATAAATCGTTACGGCATACCTTCTGTTTTTGATTCAAGACACGCACGAGATATTTATAATTAACAAACATTTTTTTTATAATAATGAAATAATATATTATTGACCAGCATCATGTACATGGAAACGGTGGAAACACAAGCGTCATTAATTTCAAGAAACAAACAGATGAACGTTGTTTATGTTTTGATTTCTATATTCAGCACTCGTAGCGCTAATAGTATTGAATATGAACTAATATACATTTATTTTATATTAATAATTAATTTAATTATTTTTTTGTTAAAATATATTAAATAATCATTTATATTTTATTATTAAATGAGTAATTAATATATATATATATTTATATATAAAAATATATATATATATATAAATATTTATATATATATATATATATCTATATCTATATATATATATATTATTTTATACAGTATTGTATATTAATTTAATCAAAACTGTTCTCTATTTTATTTATAATATTTAATTTGGCAAACATATTTTATTCATACAAATACAGGTAACTTCCATATAACACTGCATTCTTAGAACAGAGTTTCGCTCTATAACGGTTACAGAATTGGAGAAATTTGGTGGAAATAGTATCTGAGATAAACCAAATTAATTTAAATGATGTTAGATGTAAAGCTAGAGTTCATAAATTTACTGTGAAAATCATACAGGAAGACATAAACTTAGCCGAACAATTGGAGTTTTATTTCCTAAATGCAGATCATTCCACTGGAAAAAGTGCATTATTTAAGAGAGAACTTCACAATTCCATATAAAGAAATTTATAAAGATCTCTCAGGCAAAAAACAACAACAGAAAATAACAGATTTTTTGCAAAAAAAATAGAGCGTAGAAATCAAGGTGCTGCAGAATAAATTTCAGAATATGAGGATATTTTGGCAGAAAGAAAACGCTCTCGTTTAATGGTGTTTAGCAGTGATGAAGAAAAAACATTACGTAATATTAATATGTAATACATTTCATCAATTATTGATTGTTTTAATATTCTATTAGTCATAAGAAGAAAGTCATATTTCTATTAGTCATAAGATGAAATTATTATAGTTTTGTTAACTTTTGGAACCTAACACTGTTTAATTCTACTAATCTGTACTAATTCTTTGTTTCGTATAACACGAATTCGCATAACACGACATTGTTAAGAACTTAACTACCGTATAATAAAGGGGTTATCTGTATATATATATATATATATATATATATATATATATATATATATATATATATATATGTTTGTGTGTGTATGTGTGTGCTGTATATGTATATAAGCTCTCAAGATAATTAAACGCCGATCTCCACATTCGATAATCTATTTAAGTAATAATAAAATATTGATAATAAAAAGTCATGCAAACAACATAAATACATTTCATTAGAATTTCATAAACTCTGAGCATAATTGTTACTAAATACAGTGGTAAAAAAAACGTTGGGACTAATTGCGATTAGTTATGTAAAATGTTAACAGTTCAGAAATATTTAACAGGTAAAAAGAAGCAACCAGTACATGTCATACGAACTGACAATATGAATTCAATCGATAACTACACATGCGCACTACACTTTCAACTATTGTCTTGGTGCAGAATGACCTTTGAACTTTTAAAGTCCAGGATTTGATATTATATTCCTAATGCATATGTGCGACTAGGTAGTCCATAATTTCGTAAATGAGTACTCATCATTTATAGAGTGAATCAATAATATGGTTTTGCAAGTAAATAGACCTACATATTGTTCTAATTATCTAATATAACTGTGTAACAAGATCTGAGAAATATACAACGTTTTGTAGAATATTTTTTACATTTATAAGACCATGTTTACTCGAATAAATTTTATTTATGAATAATAATTTAATAGTCCATATACAATTTAAATTTGTATATATATATATATATATAGAATTATAAATATGTCGAAAGAATACAATAAAACTAAATAGAAGAATCAAATGATCATGAAAAATGCGTTATGAATAATGCGAAAAAGATACATTATTTTCTTTTAATTTTTCGGGGTTTAAAACATAAACAAAATATTACACAGTAAAAAACCGACGTATATTTTTACATCATTAGCATATTTTCATAAAATTTAAACTTAATTAACATATCTGTTATATGGAATTTCAACTCGAAGAGTATTATATACATACTAAAGACTTAAATGGATTAGTCCATAAAACATGCAAAATTAAAAGAAAATCTATTATAAAAACAGAAAAACTTATTTGCGTCTTTTATTAGTCACACTCTGAATAAATCATAATTTAAATTTATTCCTCTCTCGTTTCTTAAAATAATAGAGTATACACAATAAACTAATTTCAAAAACTATAAAAAATTGATGAATCTTACACAAGTCAATATTTTTTCTTATAATATTTTGAATATACAATATTTCTTAAATGTATTCTTTCTTGCAATGAAATGTAATGTTATATAGATCACTACCTTCTCCAGTCAAAGCTAAATCAAAGATGAAAATTAGAAAAAAAATAAAAACTTAATTACTTAATAAAATTCGTATCGTTTATTTCACTTTCATGCATTCATTTTTCCAATTATTAATTCTTTTTGAAATTCAAATAAACATATCTAGGCCATCTTAAAAAATCCTCTTTCCAAAATACCTATTAATAATGAAGTTGCGAATTAATAATTTTTTTTATCAAATATGTATATTTTATCAATTCATTATTAATTTTTAAAAAGAAGTTCTTACAATTTTTCAGTATCGTTTCAAATTTTAATATTTTCATATTGAAGAAATATTTTCATTTAATAATCTATTCTAACTCATTAATTGTATAGTTAAATGAACCTTTAAATCCAATTATTGTTATAATTTTCATTCAATTATAGGTATTTATTTTAACCAATACCAAAACTGTATTATATGTTTAATGAAAACTGCGATATTCACTTTTATTTTTTATTTAGTTATATATATATATATATATATATATATATATATATATATGTATATGTATGTATGTATGTATATATATATATATATATATATATATAAAGTTATAGTTTCCATGAAGGTGCTAGAAACACGGATAAAAATTGAGAACAAATATCAAATTAAAAAGATTCTGTTCAGTAACAGATATATTGCAAAATAGGTGTAGCTAACTACCAAATCTTCAATATACACCTACACTAAACGCCTTCGTGAGAAAAGGATGGTTGTGAATTTAGATATTGGAATTGTGTCATTCACGTACTGAAATTGTTTTTTTTTTTATATAGTTACCGTTGGCAATACAGAATTAAATATTATATATATATATATATATATATATATATATATATATATATATATATATGTATATATTAGATGAAAAAATAAATTCGGTGCCTTAAATTGAAACAATCATAACTCTATGTTTTAAATTAAAATATTTTCCCGTCGTTTTATGATTTCGAAGTGCCAATCTTAACATTTAAAAACAATAATTATCTTAGTCAAACAGTTGGTATAACCTCACAAAACAGTAATGAATACGATGGCGTCCGAAAAGCATGTATTAGACATTCATAATTTTTGCAGTTCAGTAAAATAAATTCGTTAGTTCCCCGTCAGGGAGGGAAAATTTATACAAAATAATTAGGGATATTTTGATGATTGAAATGTATTCCATTTTTCCGTAAACATTCATTTTCTATAAAAAAAAACGGCACCGAATTTATTTGTAGACCTAATATATTTAAAAAAAATTCACGTACCCTCTAATAAGCAAATTTTATAAAAAAAAAACATTTTGATATCCAAGTAAAAGTTTATTCTATACGATAAATGGTCTCAAAATTGAACTAAGATCTACATTTATAAAATAAAATATTTTTTCACTTCTTAAATTATTTGAATATTAAAGAACTCAGGCTGTTCTTATTTTTAACACTCATATATCTATCTTATTCTCTCTTTTAGTTATACACCCTTAAATTGCTTTATTTTAATTTATATAAATTTTAGATTCTTATAATGACTAAACAGTTCGATATCAATTTTAGAATTTTCAATTTTATTCTTAAATTATAAATGAATTTAATTATATGAAATTATTTATTATTTTAAACAAAATATGTTTCTACAATATTTGTTTTTACAAAATATATATCTTATTTTCAACATTTATAACTATATAACAAATTGAAAACATTATTATTTACATGTTTTTTAATAAAACTTTCTTAGTAAGTAATTTTTTATACTACGCTGTCTCTATACTCTGAAATAAGACCTCAAAATTATATTTTTTAAGAAATCCTATCAAGCTTGCCTTACTGCACATGTTACGTTTAAAAAAATCAAGTATGTATAATATTTTTTACTTGTCAATTCTGAAATTAGACGAGCTGTTATTAAATAAATTTGCATATATTGAAAAAAAAAATAAACAAGAATGAGTGATATATTTTGTGATTCTTTAGATGAAGAAACTTTATCGATAGATTCTCTCGAAACATCCATTACAGTTTCTACAAACACAGCGAGTCAAAATATAAACATAGAAGATACAGTACCGTTTTATAACGGTGAAGTAGAAATAAACACATTACTGAATGATGAATCTAAATTGAAAAAAATCAAGAAGAACCCAGCATTACGAGTACCTCTGGATAAAATACAGAACATTCAGAAGAAGAAGTGTACAACAAAACATGAAGAAATGAATGAAAATAATGAAGATATTAATAAAAATATCAAGAAAATCAAACGTAAAAAAGTTGTTAAGCAGTCGAATAATCCTATACTAGATTATACGACAGTAAAATCTAAAGGAAGATCATATTTGCAACTCTATTTAAAGAAAATCGGTGTTCCTGAATTGATAAATGTCCCACCTGCATCAGATACTGCAAGATCGATTTGTGGGGATAGCCCTAGAGATTTAAATGATATTGACATTTGTAATGAACCAGAATATGAAGAACAGTGGGATACAAGCAGGTAAGAAATGATTATTGTAGAGTTTTCATAAGCCCGTCTGTGATTATCTGATACTCAATGTCATTCGACTTAAGCGTGAAACATGTCATGTCTTATTCAATGTCAATTATTCGATGTTTTAAAAAATAACTTGTATTTGATTGTCTTAGTAATCTTATAAAACAATAACTAATTATAATTCAAATTTTTGTTCCATTTCGGCCCTATTTTTCTATATAATTTTCTAACATTTTCAATAAGCCAATTACTTCAATTCCATTGTATTATTGAGACTCTCCTATTTTATATTTTTCATTTATATACATACATATATATATATATATATATATATATATATGTTTAAAAATAATACAAATGCATTCCAATATAATATAAAAATTGTTAAAATTAAATTATAAGGGTAATAATAAAAAGTGAACAGAAAAAAATCCATAACTGTAAAAACACAAATACTAGTCTCTTAAAAATGAGTTATAAAATCCTTATTGTTTTTTATTTATTCTTTTTAATGCTTCTCTTATTTTTAATATTATGTATTTAATTAAAATATTTATTTAGTTTTTATTTCGATTTAATTGAACAAGAAAAAATGAAGAAACAAAAAAATTGTATATTGGATCTAGACGAAGATAATAATCAAACTAATCGACATTCAGAGCCAGGAGATGAAACCAACCGTACAGTGGATAGTCTTTCAAATTTTCAGAGTATATCTGAGCATTGCCTTCAACTTAACACATCAACGAAAAAGAAGAAATATAAAACTTATCGCGGTATCAAGAATCTGTCCGATGTACCGAAACTCGGAAGTTTAGGACCTGATATCGAATCGATGAGAGAGAAGGTAATTTATTATTTTTTTTGTAATTAATTACTTTAAAAAATTATATTTTAAAATACACACTGCACTTATATTTGGTAAACCAAATAAAACGTACATTGGTTTGAAAAGTATTTTGTTGATATTTGAATGATTAAAAGTGGTTTGCAAATTCCGTGTCTAATATTTCTTTCTAATATTCCCTACGATCTGAAAGGTGTTCATAGTTTCATGATGATAAAATCGTGCAATTAGTTTAGAATCCACAGTATGCTATTAAGAAGGAAGATAAAAGTCTACTTAATATAATAATCAGTTGCTGGAAATCTGAGTGATCTAGGCTCTCAATTTCACTAGAATATTTAAATGGAACATAAATTAATTCACAAAAAAAATAAAACGTTATATTTCTACTTGTGATTTATTCCTTAAGCTCAGCTAATACGATCCATTTTTGTATAAATTAGTGAATGGGGATGAAAGATGGGTTCTTTATAGTAATGCTAAGTGAAAAATATCTTAAAGAAAGAGAGATAAGCCGTTGTTGATGCAATAATCTAAAATAATGAATATAAAGAAACTGTTATCTACATCTGGTATGATTAACCAGAAAACTTCCACTATGAATTCTTAAACACAACAAAACGATTAGTAGGAAGATGCACTGTTCCTAAACGATTAATTTCAAAATAGTTATCAAGAAACAAGGGTGATATTGGTGTATCGAAAAAACGTTATGTTCTGCTTCTATTATGACAATACCCAGACCACATACATGATCAACCATTAGACAGAACAAATCAAAACGTTATGCCTTCAAACTTATCATATGATCTGATTTTTAGAGAATAGCTTTAATGGAAATGAATTTAAGAGTTTAGAAATCATCAAAAATCATCTAAACATATTCTTCACTGGTACTTTTTACTTACGGAAGTACGAATTTACCCAAACTAATATATATGTACATATATATATATATATATATATATATATATATATATATATATATTATACAAAATAATGATACTTATTGGATAAAACTATTTTTTAATAAAAAAATCTCATTTTTCTTTACAAAAACGAACGAAATTTTTGGTTAGTTTAATATATAAAATAATTTATTTTTATGTCAAAAATATAATAAAAACCCACACCAACAGAAAATTATATTATAATATATATATATATATAACAAATGTAATTGAATTGAAACTAATGTTAGTGGAATTTTAAACACCGGAAAGTAACAAATTAATTAAAACTCATAATTAGCAGCGCAGACTCGTGTTTTTTTTTTAGAAAATGTGACTAATGGTTTACGATTTAATCAAATATACGTAAAACTTGTTTCTTGTTTATGAAGTATTCAGTATATTTAAAGTAACCTACATAAAAAAATGTGCAAAAACGTGACCTACAGGTTGAATCAATATCATCCTCAAAAAAATATAAAAACAATAAATATCAAGAAGTTCATTACCAAAAAACAGACGGTTTTTTGAAAAAAAATAAACAAGAGCTTTATTACATTTCATTTCTATATTTTTGATGATTTTTATTCTTTACATTTGATAGTTTGTTACTTGAAGAATTGATTTTTAATTGATATAAACTCAATTATATACATAAATGAGAACTATATTGCTGTGATTTCAATAGTAAAAACATGTCTGGGACTTTCAATTCAATTTGTCCACCCTATTCTAAACAAACTACTTTCAGTTAGGCATAAGTGTACACTAAAATGTTTTTTAATTTTTGTTTCTATTTTTTTTTATTTAATTACCGCTTGAAATAAATTCAAGAATGGCTTGAAGCGAATAATATTTTTAAATAGAAAATTGTGTAAACCTTTTAGTATGAACATTAACATATATTTTAGACAAACCTCTTTAAAATTTAAAAAAACCAGCATATTTAATTCTTGAATTTATTAACTCAATCAATAATTACTTACTCCATAAAAAAATTAAATAAATTAGAAAGGATTTATTAGATTATCATGTTTTCTTACAACTTTATCGCAATTGTTTTATATATATATATATATATATATATATATATATATATATATATATATATATATGTATGTATGTATATATATTCAAACTACTAATAAAATAAGACAAACCCATTAACATTCAATCTATCAGAAAAGAGAGGATGTAAAAAAAACTAATTAGCAAAATGTTGTATACTCTACAACCCACACATTACTTGCAATGCATTTGAATTAATCATTTCAATAAGTTATAATTTATTTAATAGCTTAATAAACATAGTAAAAAAAAATAAAAAAAATTTCTGTATGTTCACATCAAACATTTATGTCACACTTTGCAATTTGTAAATGTTATTATTTTATATGAAATTAAATATTATGAATAGAATATGCTATTATTTTAACGACTTAAGCAGAATAAATGTATTTTTGAGTGTGTGTGTATGTATATATATATATATATATATATATATATAAACATATCGTTTTTTTTTAAAAAAAAAGTGTGAAAAATAACGAAAATGTGACAAAATTCACATTTGGATTTATTTAAACATTCTTTTTTACTGCAAATGTGTTCTTAATATTACGTAATAGCAAGTAAATATGAACTGTACACTATATAGTGGACTTAAAATTGACGACAAAGAACCTTATTAATTTTTAAAGCATCAACATACTTAACGCTATTGTAAAAAAAGCATTTGAAGAACATTATACAAAGAGATTGTATCAATATTTATATTAGAAAATTAAAACAATTTTATTTTTAAATAAAAATTTATCAAAAATATTTTTACATTAATGTACAATTCAATTGTTTTATAACTTCTTCCCCCAAAAAAAAAATAAAAACTTATCTAAGTAGATTAAAATTTGTGAAAAATAGAAATGTAATAATAACCTTAATGTCTCACGTTCATTTTTGTGGAATTTAAGAAAAAGAATCGTTTTGATAAAAAAGAATTTCTAGTTATCCTCTTAATTCAATTTTCAAATAATTTAATTAAATTGTAAATCTTTCACCCATGATGATTATACTGTTATTTCGACTGTTTATATTCAATATACAAATATTTTCTCTGAATAATATTTATGAAAAAATAATTTTTCTTCCATAAACATCAATCAATTGACAAATTCATTATTTTCGACAAGCCCCAAATAATAAAACATGTGCTACAAGATTGTCTATTAAATTTATTTTAAACAGAAAGTGCAATACACAAACATTGTACTTTCCCAGTTCAATATTTTTAAACGTTTCAATCATTTATACCAGTGATTGTCAATCTTATCAAGCCAAATGCACTTTTTTATAATAAATATTTCATACAGTACTCTTTATTAACTTAAAATCAATTTTATGTACAACATTTACTATATCATTTTAGAGAAGACAAATATGAGTAAATATTTTGTTTATTTGCATAACTGATTGGTAAAAATGACTACTACAAACAACGAACTTTAAAAATTAATTAAATATTTTATAATATCATTATTAATGTTTCAAACAAATAAATATAGTGAGAATATTGTACTAAATGCAACATGAATAATTTTATTATATTTGTCTCTAATTAATTAAAATTAAAAAAGGTTAGTAATTTATTTAATTTATTTCTTTAAAGATTTTAATTATTTTAAAACTAAATTGTCTTAAAACATAATTATTTTCATTATTTGAAATAATAAATTTGTATTAATGACAAAATATTTATATGAAAAAATAGCAGAGAATAATACAGATCAGCCCAATAATAACAGACGTTTATTTTTTTATTTAAATATTCAATAAAAATCAATAAAATCGTTTTTTTTTCTGGCTAATTATTTGCATAACTAGGCAGTATGATTTTTTCAATTTTTATTTAAAACTAAAAAATCCAAATAAATAGTTATAATGAAATCAAAACTGAGTAACAATAAAAGTCAGTTTTAATAGATCCATGTGCAGTATTAGATATAAAATGCAACCAATAAAGAGAGACAAACTATGAATGTTGCGAACGAATCCACCTCTGGATTACCTAACGAGAATTCGCGTATGCAAATATGTTTTAAGTCACATCCTAGACCGACAGCGTTATGCGTGTCAGAATTCTTCGTAGGTCGGGGTCAAACTAGTGGTCTGTCACACCCTCCAAACGTTTATTCTGTTTGTTCTGACTGTTCAGAAAACATATGGACGTAGTAGAGGAGAGATATTCATTAAATGAAAGTTGTACGCGTTTAAGTATCATTAGGTCACGGGTAATTGCCTGCGCTGGCGTGTAATCAACTGTTTTCATTTAACAGAATCGTTTTTATGTTGGTTCCGACGAAATTATTTTCCGAATTATTTTGAATAGAAAAATCTCGCTTAATCTCTTTGTTCGAATGCTCTGTGTGCTATTATCGTTCGGATTTTTTTTCTACTATAACCTTAATTATGTATACATCATCAATTGACTCTGATGACTTATATGCGTGCTGAAACTGATTTTTGTTTAGAAAATAGCATGTACATTCATTGAAAAATATTCGCGTTTTATATTCAATGAAAAATTTGGCATCATTAAGTGTTTGAAAATAATTCCAAATACTTTCAGTAAAAGTGGACAAAAAAGAATTTTAGTTATAGGTTGTCGCATAGAAAAACTAAAACTTTTTTCCTATCAAATTGATTGTTTCTAAATCGTTCAATTTTCGAATCGATGAATTGACATTAAACTTGACAATATTAAATATACTGGAACCTCTATAATAATCACACACAAGTCATTTTATAAAAACGAATCCTTCCCAATAACACGGTAATAAGTTTTTATACAAATATTAAAAAGATCCGGTGTTCTCGTTTACTTTTATAAAATATATTATCATAGTACTTACTTTTCATTCATATATACAATTTTACGGCACATTTTTATAATTAAATTATGTATGATACAAATATACATTCAAAAAGTAAATTATTAATTTAGTACGGATTATAAAATAAATTATCTTTATTATAAAATAATTGTTTATTATAATTCTTTCTTTTACTTATCATTTTGTTATATAAAAAGCAAATAATAGAATTCAGAAATTTTCATTCAAGTACAAATTAATTTAACATCCAATCGCTTTATTATCTCAAAAATAGCTAGAATTCCTTACCAAGACATTTACCAGAAAAAATATAAACATTCCATTCACTCATTGTTAAGAATTTTAATAAAAATAGAAGAATTCTTTATTAAATCAACTGATTCAACCATATCTTCGGACATAAGTTATTTGAAAATATATTCAAATTTGTAAACTTAATATTATAGAAATTGAAAAGAATTTTCTATAACTTTTCGCTCTGAGCATGATGGAATTACCATCAAAATGTGCATAAGCAAAGTCAAAAATAATCAATAATCATTTATTAAACATTTTTAATTAGAAACAATTCTGTGGTTTGGGTAGTGAGAAAAATCATTTGTAGAATACTTTTTTGTCCATGTTCAGAATATAATGAGCACTACAGTAATCATACTTATATTGATTTCAAATTATATCAGCAACTTTCTCATTCTTCAACAAACGTACAAGTACGTCACTATCAATGTTGATCACTGTTCCTATATGAACTTCATCTAAGTTATTTACATTTTCGAAAGACAAACTGTTGATCAAAGTAAAGATATTTGATACCTCTTTCTGAGTTTTAATGACATTATATCTTTCAAAGACTATCTGTAGACTCATCTTCATCAAATATCTCTAAAAAACCAAAGTCTATGCCAAACTATTATTAATAATGTTTTTACTGTTCATAACTCATATTCTTAAATATAACACAGCACAAACACTCAACTGATGAAGATTATGTAATAACTCCACTTTATGCTCTATTCTTAATAAGAAATATTTCCTTTTTTCTTACTGTTACTTATTAGAATACATATATTTAACGTAACTGAATAGTGAAATTATATTCCATTCGTAAAAAAATTAAAACAAACAGACCAGTAGCCAGACGCGAGATTGACTTCAGGGCTAAAACAATTGACCATGCTATGCTTGCATCAATTTATTTAACCGCCTTAGGTTTAGGTTTATTAGTTTATAAACAACGTTCATCAACATTATGGAATGAATACAATTATTTAAAAACATTGAAAATTTGTATTCAAATATACAAAGTTGATATAACTGATAGAAAAATCGCTCAAAATAAATGCAGCAAGTGGCGTAATGTAAAAAAAAATCGGTTTCAAAGCTCTTCTATTTTCAGTTTTGAATAAAAGATTGTCTAAAGTATATTTGTGTATGTATGTATGTCTATATATATATATATATATATATATATATATATCCACACGATATTTAAAAAGTATTAAAAGCGTAACAATATTTATTGCCCATAAATGAAAACCCACAAAAATTATTTACAAAAATCATACATATGTAACAATAAATTGAAAAAAACATAAAGACGTGCCTGTCTCGTCATGGTCTTGGCAATGACCTTTACTACACAAAATATATTCAATCCACAAAGTGAGAGTTTGTATTTTTTTATTAATGCTCTCATTGGAAAGGTAGACTGTCGACGTCTAAGCATGAAAATGTTGCGACGAGCACACGCGCCGCCCAGAATCTAATACAGAGTATACGAAACTATGTAGTGTGTGTATACAATTTATTTAACGATAAGATTTTTTAGGTCAGTGGGTTATTTGAATCTTTCGGTTTTATTCGGTCTTCATTACTGGATACTAATATAAGCATTTATTTAAAAGTGACACGATGTTCTTACGTCTAAACGAAATATTCCTGAAAATGACATCGAGGAGAACTTTTCACGTTCATTAATTATTGTTTTAGAGTGTATAATTACATTAAATAAATCATATGGAAAGTCACGACACTAACGATAACAGATACACGTGCTTGAAACCCATCTTATGTATAATAATTGACACTTGTGAAAGGAAATACCGAAATGTTCATTTTACTGGCCTTAATTGCATCTGTATTAGATAAAATGTCATAACGTATTCCTAGGTGGATTAAATTTTATTAAGTACATAAGACAATAGTTCAAAACATGAATACCGCTTGCTTATATTAATATAAGCTAATTTTTTTTTGAATATAATTCAACTGGCACTATCATTATGCGACATAAAAATGTCTTAAATTGAAATTACTTTGCACAACGTAACTAATAAAAAAAATTAAATTAAAATTCGAATTATCAGTAGTTTCCGGATCATATTTTAAGCATCACTTGAAATATTATATTCATTAATATCAAACATGTTTAAATAATAACAAGTAAGTATATATTTAAGAAAAAATTAATTGTCATTAAGTTTCGTTAGTGAAAACAGGAAAATAAATCCAAAATTGAAACTTTTTTGTTTGACATATGACTCAAATTATAAATAAACTAATGTAGTCAATGATATTAGCAATAAATTTAATGAAAATGTGAGAAAACTACATAGTTAATGGACTGTTCATTTAAAATAAATTATTTGTTAAGAGATACAAGACAAGACAAAACATATTTTTCTATACAATATATATATATATATATATATATATATATATATATATATATAAACTAATAAAAAACACCAAATATCATAATCACTACTTTTGAGGGTTTATGCATTAAAAAATATCCTTTAATGATATAACAACACATTTTTTTAAATATTTACAATTGCATAAGTTAATATTTTCATAAAAGTATTGAAAATATTATTATTGTTAATATATATATATATATATATATATATATATATATATATAATTGTTAATAATTTTTATTGTGAATTAAGTTACTGCAAAATCATCGGTAGAATTATAAATTACTACCCTAACGGTTTAACGGTTGCAGTCAAAAAAAAATATCAATTAATATAAACATGTAAATAGATTATATCAATTAAATTGCGCATATAAAGTTATTTGAAATAAACAATATATATATATATATATATATATATATATATATATATATATATATATATATAATGTTACAAAAGATATATTCCAGATTTATATTAAGTAAAAATATTTTTAATGAATATGTAATTAAATGTTAATATCAAACATTTCAGAATGAACGTTGGCAAAAACAACGGGTTTATGGAATATCTGCTAGTATCTCAAACAGAGCGAAAATCATGCTAAAAAAGATAAATACGAATTCCAAAAACGATTCTAAAAACACTTTTTCAATAAGACACACTAAGGAGATACATGAAATAGATATAAAAAACAGCAATAATTCATTAACCGATACTTCATCTTCAATAGATACGTTATCCTATCCTAATGATTTACCTACATCAACCCATGAACTGTCTGAAATATTTAATAACAATTTACAGAAAAGTAATACAATTAAAATCGATATAAAAGATACTGACAATGAAGAATACAACCGGGAACATATGCAAGAATCATTATTGAATGCTTTAAAAATTACAAATATTAACAATGAAGATATTCGAAAATTGGATGAGGAGATTGAAACGAAAATGAAACTCAATTTGAAAAGGAAAACAGTAAAACGTTCACAGTCAGTCCCTAGAAAATCTATTGATAATAATATGAAAATAATAAAAGAAAATAGTTCTTTGAGTCCAGAGAACCGATCTAATGTTAGTAGTAAATGTTTAAAGCCAACGTATACGATAGAACAACTTCAAGAAAGGCACCTGAAAGAAATGTTAGCAGTGGAAAATATACGAAAACAGATTTTTGAAATGTAACCAAAGAAATGAGTGAATACATATTCTATTTTTTTGTTCATTTTAATATTACATCCCAAAAAAAATAATAAATATATTTCTTATAAAATGATTCATAGTGTAATTAGTTTAACAAAAATGTTTAATTCTGCAAAATACATACGAGTCGAATACTCTTATGTTTATGTAAAGTGAAAATGGTTCGAAAAATATTTTGCATATTAATTTATAGGAATTAATATGTTCGAAAAGGATTTTTCTGAACTTTGGTGCTCTGAAAATAGTACTACTACAATCGCAACTGCACTTAAACAACATTTAGTAATGATTTATTTAACATTTTCGATCAGAAAATTGTTTTTTCTAGTTTGTGAGGTTAAAAAACAATTCATTTGTCAAAGTACAAGAAGAAATCTGATAAAAACTTGTTTAATTAAATAAAATAATACTAAAAGATATTAATTTTTAATAATTATTTATCATATTCCAGAAACCAAACCTTTTTTATGTTTATTCCCTTCAACTTTTCTGTTGATATAAAAAATATATATACTTCTGTTCAAAAATATGTATTTTATATAATCGATTTATTTAATAAAATATTTTTAATTTATTTAAATTCATATTGAAATTTCTTCCAAATCATATAAATTAATAATATACATATCTCTGAACATATACATTACTATAATTCAAAACCAGTATTCGTTTTGTATGATATAATAATTACATAATTCGCATTTTAATACTCTATGCAGAGAACAAAATAGACGTGTAAATAATCCATTTAATTATAAAACAAGAAATCCAAACATTCTCTTAATAAAAAATAAACAAGTGAAGATTACTCACAGAGTATATAATGTAATTTTCTTAGATTTTAGACATCACCAAAATTAAATAATACATTTCACACAACGTGCAAGAACATGCGTTCAACTAGTCTAACTAAAATTATTTACCTTTCACTTAGAATTCACTCTGACATCTATGAAACTTATTAAGAAACAAATGTCGGTAATATAGAACATCAACTTTAGTTTGGTGGCCTTAAATTGTTTTTAAATTTTGCAATTAAAAAGCATTGGACAGCAAATTACTAACTAATTTATATGTGTACACTAGATATATATATATATATATATATAATAATAATAATAATTTTAAAATGGATTTATTATATAAATATAAAAGTTAAATATTTTCAAAACATAACAAAATATAACTCCATTTTAGCATGCGTATATATCTCAATCTAAAATTAATTCTTCAATTAAAATAATTCTAACCTCGTTATTTTTTCGATTGTTCAAAAAATTAATGTTTGAAGCGGGGATTGGGAATTGAAATGGAAATGTATGCAAGAGAAGAAATAAAAAAAATATACTTATAAAAGAAAATAAATATAAAAAAATAACATTGTTCAATGAAATCATTACAATTTTCTGACGTCCTCCTAATTTAAACTTAAGATTTATAAACAATATCTTGCTAATTTTACTAATATATTAACGACTTTTTGATTAAATATTGAAAAATATACAAATATAATATATATCAGTGACGCATCCAGCGAGGACAAGCGGCATTGGTTCCTCAAAAAGGAAAGAAATTACTATCCCCTATGTATACACAGAGAGATTAATATAACCACGACTGAAGTAATTCAAGAGCTTTATAAAAAGAAAAGACAACTGGATTTTATTCTTTAAATGAATTTATAGTTATTTAATGAATTTTATTGAATTCACATTAAAAACAAATTTATCCGTTCAACTCACCCCCACCTTCCATAATTAAATCCTGAATACGCCACTGATAGATATATTATCTTAAACACATTTATTATATGGCTTTTACATCCTTAATCACATTTGTGTGAACTGTATATTACATATATATATATATAAAATTTTTAGCACAAAATGGTTCACTAACTGGTTTATAATATTTCGATATTTAAAAAAATAATTAAATTGCACAAGATGGTACATATATTGATAAATATAAAACAAAAGTTAGTTTATATATACTTTTTATTACATATATTGTTTTTTTTTAATTAAGTTAAAATACGTTTAAATAGTTAGTATAAACAAATAGGATCTTTACACATATATTTCTTATTTTAAAAATGAATATTAATTATATATTTTTAATTATTTGTTTTAGAAATTGCTTTTCTATTCAGCTCTAAGCAATTAAATTTTGTATGCAAAGAACAAATATACAAAAATAAAATCAATAATACTGTATTATATTTTACATGAACATATTTTAGAATTATTAAACATTTTTTCTCCGATGAAAGAGCATAGAATGTTTATATATTTAATTACCTAAAGAGTGAAATATAGGGAAACATTTATATTTGGAATTAAAATAATTATAATATTAAATATTAATAATATAAAATATTGTCTAATATTGGACTACGTATCTGGTCTGTTACATATTTTTATGACTCATAATAAATTCAGTTTTGTATATAAATTTAAAAGTAAATCTTCATTAAAGAACACTATTTTTAGTTATAAATCAAATCCAATTTAACCATAGTAGCAAAAACTATATTGAAAAAAGAGGTATAACATCATGTTGACAATTTTCACTCACATTTCATATTTTTTTAGATTTGACTTACCTATTCTTTTGTATATTGTTCTGACAAATTCATACAATTTTTGTAAAAAATAATCTGATAGACTTTAACAAGAAATCTATAAACATAGTGCTAACTGTTTTACAAAACAAAAATGCAGTTATGCAAATTACTGAAAATAAGATATTCTATATAAATACTTTTTAACAGTTAATTGTTTTAACTTAAGAAAAGTACTTATCGATTAAAAAATATATAAATAGGATAAACAAACAATTCATACATTCTCTTGGTTTATGTTTCAATAAACTGTTCAATTAAATATCAAACGTACTCAATATACATAAATATATTTAGAAATCTTTGTCCCATCCAGAGTCTTCAATTGGTGGATCATCATCGTCTTTAGCAAATTTGTCGAAATGACTTAAATCACAATTATCTTTCACGGGTCTAGAGCATGGTGCAGGTAATTCGCATGCTTGTAGTTTCTGCCATGAGAAACCAAGGAACCATCTAAAAAATAAAATATTATATAAATATTTTGAGTTTTTCACATCGCACACAAATTTATTTTTTTTAAATAAATATATCAATGTATAATTATATATATATATATATATATATATATATATATATATATATATATATATGTATTACTTATATTGATTACAAATATTTTATTGAAATGACTGAAAATAGTAGATATAATAACAAATCAAATACGACTTAAATATTAATTCCTACTTTCAATTTTGTTTATATTCATTTAAATAAGTTTAAATTTTATACATATATTGAAAAAGTTTAATATAAAAAAATTATTTAAAACTCATTAAGCATTTAAACCAATCGACTTCTTACTTAACCTGTTAGCTGTATCGCACGATTTTAAAAGTGTGTACCTACATTATGTTGCAAAAATGAAGGGATGACGAATATACTCGTCAAACATAGAGTATGTGTATCTGCTGTAAACTTGAAATAAATTGTAAAGAAATGGAATTTGATTTTTGAAAAATCAATTTTATTGCTCAAATTCACCTTCATGACGAGTATACTCATCATATACAGCTAACAGGTTAAAATTAACATATATTACCAATTTGAACTCTTAACTATAATATATTGAAACTATCTTGTTAAATGTGAAAATGGAATCAAGTATGAAATGCATAAGCAAGTCAACTTCTATCATAATTACTTGAAAATTGTTTAAAATAATTTTTATTTATTTACTATTAATTACTTATCAACTAAAACTTTGACGATTAAATTTAAATAATTTAATAAATATACATACTTATGTCGTCGTATATCAACAACACCATCTTTAAAACATCCAAGGCGTTCGGCCGGTATTGGCCGACACAGTTTCTTTATCAGATGCTGGGCACTCTTCGTGATCTGTGGTGGCATTTCGACTTGATCGATACCTTTTAGAATTAAATTATATGTCTTCATTTGCGATTGACCGCGGAACGGTGGTTTACCACAAAGTAATTCGTGAATCATTATTCCAAGTGCCCAATAATCTACGGCTTTGTTATGTCCTCTGTTTCTAATTATCTCCGGTGCCACATATTCGGGAGTTCCGGCAAACGTCCACGTTTTGTGACCCTCATTCAACTTTTTAGCAAAGCCGAAATCTATCTATAAAATTGAATATTATCTTAACGGTGCAAACATGTACGAATCTGTTCGATATCAATTTTAATATTCAGTAAAAAAAAAGAACATAAGATGGTTATAATATAATAATTCATTAAATCATAATTGGAGAAATTTAATTTATTTGCCGATCAATTTATTTTCAAAAATAAATAAAGATTCCTATCATAATTATAATATTTATCTAATCCTATTACACTACATCCTTAAATTGTATTTACACGTTTCATTAAAAGAATACAAAGTTGATTTTACATATAAATGAAAAAGAATTCATAAAATTATAGTCATTTTCAAAGAAAAAAATCATTATCTTGATTCTATATAATGCAGTGTATTTAAAACGTAATAATAAATCAATTACAAACAGGTAATGAAAATATAAAATAATAAAGGATCGAATAATGACAAATTTGTCTTGTAAGTTCAATAAATGATAATACTTACAAGTTTAACATATCCTTTATTGTCCAAAACAAGATTTTCTGGTTTCAGATCACGATAAATGAACGAACGGGAATGTAAATGGTCAAACGCTTCAACAACACATGCTGTTATAAACCTTGCAGTCCTTTCATCAAAAGCACGTTTCACTGAAGATTGCTGGAATGTCCAGATATCGCCACCAAGACATGGTTCTAATAAGAAGTATAAGTATTTGGAATCGTGGAACGTTTTGTATAATCTGAAAAAAAGCATCGAAGTTAAATGTATTTTATATAAAATTACTACATTATTTTTTTTAAAAAATATCCCATTTGTTTAGATTATGTTTACTATATCACTGGGATATGAATTTCTGACTGTTGACTTATTTTTATCCTTCAATGATATTAGAGCCAATAACATCATTCAATATTTTGTAGTCTTTTTTATTAATATCTTTTTAACAGAACATTTAATGAAAATAGAAAATAATTATAATAATTGTATCTTGAAAGTAATAGTAATTAAAGCAATTTCAAAATAAAAAAGTAAAAATAATATCAAATAGATACATATATATGGCAAATTCGGCTTTAGCTGCATTGTTTTAATGGACTATAACTATTTTTTTAAAAATAAAATGTCTAACAAATAAAAATTAAAATAAATATGTTATATCGTTTTGTAACCCATTTACTCCTTTTTACATGTATAGTCCAAAATAAATTAAGTCATATTTTTACTATTATATGATTTACTAACTTCAAAAAATATATTAGAACAAAAATCGAAGATTATCGTTTTGACAAAAACGTTGATAAGGAAACACTGATTAATAGATGTTCGGTTGACAACTGCTAGCCGTTAAAAGCCAATTAATATTTATCCGATCTGTAAAGTGTTAAGAAATCATTTCACTTACTTGCATATGAATGGACTGTTGCAAGATAATAAAATATTTTTTTCGTTGTATACGTGTTCTTGTTGATGTTGATGAACAATGTCTGCTTTTTTTAAGTACTTTAACGCGAACGTGATGGATTTATCCTTCAAGTGCTGTACTAATTCAACACGACCGAAAGCACCAATGCCTAAAGTTCCTATTAACGTCAAATCATCCAACGCGAGATCAGCATATTCTAAAAAATAAAAAAATATACTGATATTTTCTTTTATGTATTTAATTTACACTATATCACATTTAAGTAGTTATTATTGTTCATTATATATAAATATATATATATATATATATATATATATAGATAGATAGATAAATAGATAGAAAGAGAGAGAGAGAGAGAAACCTTACCAAAAATACATCTTTAAATCAATTTATTTTTGATGCTGATTTTCATTAATATTTACTGTAATTATATTTTAATAACGTTGATTTAATCATTTGTTATTATATATATTTAATACAGAAAAGTTTACAAAACGCTTGGTTAAAAATATGTTAAAATCAAAAAAATAGTTTAATATAAAATAAGAAAATCACTAATAAAAAATATTTATAACCCTTAAACAACAGGAAAAAAAACATTTTAAAATACGCATGAATAATAATATAAAGATAATGTTTTTTTATAAAAAAAGTGCGTATAGGATGACTAATAAATTATAAATATTTTGCGAATAAAAATATCATTTAATTGTAAAAGTTACCGAAAAATTTTTAGCACAAGTATCCTTCGGCTTATATTTAATTGTGTACATTATTGCAGGAATTCATTATAGAACGATTAGATATTTGCTACCAAAATTTTCAAATAAACAGGATTTAGTATTGCACAATTTCAATACGTTTCCTTTTTTGAATAAATTGCTAAAAAAGAATAAAATTATCTTACTATCGACTGCTGCAACAGGAAGTGGTTCATAATCAGCGGCAGTTTTTTGAAGTCCATCAAGACCTCCTAAGTATTTCTTAAATGATCTGAAATAAAACTCTTTGTAAGAAGAACACAACTAATTCATTTACAACATACAAAATACATTTTTCTATTTAATTCTACAAATTCAGTGATCTTTAATTCATACTATTCAAATTATAACATGAATTTTTTGTTAAATAATTTTTATTTTGCATTTAAATTTTATCTATAGATTTTTTTAATTTACTTTACTATATGTATCGAAATTATTTATTCTAACAACATTCAAAACCTATTTTGCTATAAAAATTTAATACATATAAAATAGAAAAACTTTCTATTATATATATATAAAATAGATATAATAGAAAATAGAAAAACGTACTTTAACACTAATAAAAAAAATAATCCTAAATTCAATTTGGCACAAAATTTACGTATTAGGAAAGAAACAATGATACACATTTTTTAACAATTTGTTTAGATTTAGATACAATTATCGAAAAAAAGTTTTAAAGACTAATAACCTTTAAAATTTGTAATTACATACATAATGCAGAATACTGAAAATATTTAAAACACTTTTAAACGATAATTCGAATTATTTTAAAAACTATTTTAGACGAAAAATACTCTAGCTTGGAAAACTATAATTTTAGTTCAGAAAATATCAATTTAGTTAAGTAAATTCATTTCGTACTATTTAAAAAAAATTGCAGGAGTATCAAAGTAATGAATTTCGTATTTTGAAGATAAATTTTAATAATTTATATAAATAACTATGAATATTTAAATGTGCGAATACATGGTCCTCTGTATAAATTTGAAAGAAAATTTACAGAATAAACAAAAATGTATTAGTAATGTGATAACTAAATGAATGTAGATAAACATCATTTATAAATTACTCCAAATACAGATAGCATGATATTCAATCATTAAAACAATAGTTACTTAAAAATTGAACTCATGATTTGTTTTAATTAAATATTTATTTTTGTTTCTAATCATCAATAAATGTTTTGATAATAAGAAGTTATCTTCATACATGATAGAAAAAAAATTATATATATATATATATATATATATATATATGTATGTATGTATGTATGTATGTATGTATGTATGTATGTATGTGTGTATAACTTACAAGATATCTAATGTAAGACAGTCGACTCCTGGCGCTTCTGCTGTTATAGTTGCCTGTCGACAATCCTCAGTCATCAGAGCTAACTCTCCAAAGTACTGACCTCGACTTAATTTTCCGACATGTTTTGCTTTCGTTTCACCTTCAGCTCGTTTCGTTATTGTTACAGAACCAGCACGAATTATGTAAAATGTGTCACCTATATCACCTTGTCGTAGTATTTGGGTACCAGATGAGAAGAATTCCTGAAAAGAGATGTTGTTTTCAAGTTATATTTTTTTATATCTGTCATCCTATTGATGTATTGTCCTTTTAGTCTTTATCCCGTTGAATCACTCTTGTAATATTCTGTTACTAAATGTGTGATTCAATGAAATATGAGACCAATGATGATTCAATGGTGTCAAAAACAAGAAGAGAGTACACCAGCGGGACCGAGGTATAAAAGTAAGAGTTACAATTTTAAAACCGTAATTAGCAAATATAATATATAAAAAATTCAAATAGCAAAATACTATCAAGGTTATTCAATAGGACTGAAAGCAAAAGGATAATATTTAATTTTTACATAAAATAGTACAAATATTTTTAAAGCGAACGATTCGTTTATAAAAGATAGAAATATCATAATGAAAAATCTAGAAAAAAAATCTAATTAGAATCACTGTTTCAAAAATGATATTAATTGAAATATGTTGCACCTTTTTCAACAAATCGGCAACTTTTACTAAAGTTGTTTCATCGAGATGCTCTAAGATCGGTACAGATTTTAAAAAGCTGACACTATCATCTTGTTCTGCCATTCCAGTTATCATCATTATTCTTTGGAACGCCATTCTGTCTAACACCCATACTTTGCATTTTGTTTTTGCTGAAAAATAATATTAATTATTTTTTAATTTTCAAACGCCTTTTAACTATTTTTTATACATAGCAAATCTTTTTTACATATTTCAGCTAATATATATAAATTAAGAAAAATAGCTGCTAAAATTGCAAAAAATACTGATTAGATGAAACTTAGAATGTTATGTATCCACTTTATTATACAGTAACGACAAACATACATTTATTTCAATTTTTATTTCTTATGAAATTTGGTACGACTATTCAAATTCTGGTTTTAACAGAGATAGCGTCCATATTTTTAAGCAAACCTACTATTTTATCCCTTTACTGGAAAATGAAAATATGGAGGCTATATGCTTTATATATATATTTATATTATATATATATGCTGTATGCTTTATGCAATACAAACAAAAAACACATCTCAACCTTAGAAAAAAAAATTTAAATGATAATCTGCATAATGCTTCATATATATGTTCATCTAACCTTTCATACATATGTGTAAATTACTACGAAAAAACGTTAACATCCAAAAATCGGAGTATTTGTTAATATAACTTTATTTTTGTGATGTGAAATACCTTAATTCAGCTAAAAGAGTTTGTACAAGAACAGATTAATTATTAAAACGTTTCATTTCTCAAAATAAGAAAATCGAATAATGTAAAATATTAATTTTAGTCGTTTACTCTCGAATTATATGTGTTTGAAATATTATAAATTATCACACACACACACACATATATATATATATATATATATATATATATGTATATATATATAAAAATGATTCAATTTAGGCTTCTACATAGAAGTATTAAAAGGGGCGCAGCGGTTAAGAAAAGTCGTGTTACGTTTTATTTAATATTTTAATTCAATTCAATACTAAAATACGATCGAACTAAAATAGTAAATAGGGGATAACATATTTTTTTAAATTTTTACGTTTTTTTACTTTCTTGTGGAAGTCCAAATTAAATCATCCTACATATATATATATAGTGTGTATATATATAATGTGTATATATATATATATATATATATATATATATATATATATCATAAAATATCACACAAGTACATTTACTTAAAAAAATGAATTATAAATTGTAATTAAATAAAAAAATTATAGTAAACGAAAAATAAGATTAAATATGAACACTTAAATGAATACCTTTTATAGATGCTTTTCTTTTGGCATTATATAATATAGCAAGTTCGCCGAACGCTTTTCCTGGACCGAATTTGTCTCCATGTTTGCCTTTAATTATGACTTCAAAAGTTCCCTCGGCAGAAACGTACATATGTGATCCTTAAAAATGCATAATATATATATAAAAAATCGTTCGAACAACAGTTTTATCTTAGTCGAAAATTGAAGAGTAATTTACTGTTTTCACACACAGAAACCAATTTCTAGGAGGTATCAGAGATTTATCTGATACCTCCTTCGAATTGGTACCTGAGAGGGCCAACATTCATCTTTAATATTCGACTAAGAGAAATTGATCATTTATTATAATTGAGACATAATGGCGAGAATTCAGTTGCAAGTGAGACACACCATCTATAATTTGTTTTATATATTTTTAATAACATGCTTTCCACAATTAATTTTCTATTTACATTAAGTTTTTTTAAGAAAAGTGACATTTTATTTTTAAATGCAATCAGTCAAATACTATTAGCTTATTTCAGTTAAATCAGTATTTGTGTGAATGTGGTCCATAGAATACTGGTAGCCCATAACCACCACCCACAACAACGAATGGTCCGTAAGTATATGATGATTTCATGAGTAAAAAGATTAAACGATTTTAATTACACACATCTCATATATTATAAATACAAAATGTTTAAACTAGAATATATAGAAATTCGTTAAAAAAGTGTATTAACGAAGATAAAAATGAGACATGTTGAATTATTAATTTAACAGAGAGAAAGAGTAACAAACTACTGATGTGGAAACTGATCTATGGGTCAAAAATCAATCTCAATATCTACCAATCAACCAAATGCAAGAGTATGTTTTCTTCATTTAAAAAGGTATTATAATGATTAGAAAATTACAAACAACCAGGGGAAAAGGTAATAGTGGAATAAGTTAAGAATAAGTCAATAGTAATTAATCGCATGATGCAATATAAACTAAAAGAAGACAAAAATATTAAACAGGAGTCAAAAAATTATTAAAACGATTGTAGTGATTAATGAATAAACAACTTGAAAACATGAGGTATAAATTTCAGAAACTAAAAAGATAATATCTACTGAACCAAAATAAAATTTGAATACTATAATTTTGTAATCTCATTAATAAACAAAGTTTTTTATTTTAAATATATGGTTTCAAAATCTTTAAGTATTTCTAAATTCAATTAGTTCTGAAATTCAATCATTAATGATAATTCAGCTTGCATGAAAGTCAATAAAAGTCATAATTATGTTAAAAAAACAGGACATACGAATTTTATAGAATCGATAATTGAGTGTTTACTATATGAGTATTTTTAAATTATTCCATAATTTTATATAGTTGATAATACTTCATTCTTATTTATATAATTTAGATAAAATTATTATATTTTTATTCCATATGCGAGAAGAGCAAAGATGAAGGAACCTCTTATTTTTACCTCGTAAAAACTCAAAAAATGGATTCTTTCCCTTTAGTTAAAATGTAAAAGTAATTGAAATTAACAAATATTAAATATAAAATATACAGTAAATCTTCAATTAAAAATTTCAAGTTTCTGAAATTGTTTTTTAAACTGTAAAAAATAATCTTAATTATAATTTGTTAAAAAAGCACATTTCAAAGAGTTATTTAATATACATATATATATATATATATATATATATATATATATATATATATATATAAATTAAATCAAATGTTAATCACCTTTTAAAATAAAATAAAACAAATATTTGTTTGAAATAAAATCGATAAAATTTACTTACAAAAATTATTGTTTGTTTTTTTAAATTCGATAACAAGATTTTATCATTTAACACATTTTAATTATCGTGGCACAATCCATTGCTAATTGTATATTTCATTTCAAATTAATCTATTCATTCTTATAAGTAAATAACACTCAGTTCTAAATGAATAATCATTAAATTATTACGTACTGAACGATAAAAATAAACGGTGGGAAATTGTGTTATGAATACTTTCTTATCATGCGCTGAATTATTATATTTTTCACGATATTTTTCTGTTAAAGTTCAATCATCGTCTTTCAGGTCGTTTTAAAAATGTATTAATAACATTTTAATTATACTATTGTTTTTAAAAAATACACAATTTCAAGGTTGTGCTAAAATATGGTATTATTTTCATAAATAATACCGTGAACTTAGATATTCACTTATTAATTATATAGGTAACTACATTTACATAAAAAAAACTAACTCTGCACTCTTGCATCAGAAACTTGCTATAGACTTTAGAATCTTACAACGAAGATAATATTTACCTTGTTCTCCTTCTTTAATAATATAAACGTTCGATTTAAATTCTTGCGGATACATTATTTCAACTATTAGTTTCATTCTATCCTCGTCGATCAATCTATTCAAGAACGCGTTTGCGGTAAATGCATCCCTAATTAATTGCGCCGTTCTAAGAAAGAAAAACATTTACATTACTATTTAAACGTTTAACACAGTAACACACAATTAGGTTTAGAGAACAATTACGTCAATAAAGTAATCTATATTTTATTACTTATTTTCTATCACATCATTAATCTTGGTTTTTAGTTTCTCGCTTTAGAACTTGTACAGTTTTACAAAAAAGATCATCGTTTCTATGTTCATGTTTTACCTTCAAACTTAATGGCAATTACTAATTTCTGACTAAATTTTATATTAAATAACGATTAGTGCTTATTGTACAAAAAAATGTTGTGTATGTATGGTTAAACTCATTTTTATAAATATTTTTTTCACTCGTTCCACAAACCACAAAAATGCTTTTTGATCAAAAATATTCAACAATTGATTATTTATCGTACTTTATTGTTGTTTATACGCGTTTGAATGAAAATGTAATCATTCTTAAAGCACTAAGATGTAGAAAATTCTATTTTTTAGATTTAACTGAACTTTAGCGCTCCGAAGATGATGGTATTACCATCGAAATATGCATAAAATCTATCAAAAATGATCAATAATTAATTAGTGGAAATTTTTGATGGAAAACAATGTGGTTTGTTAAATGAGTGAAATATTCGTTTATGAAAATGATAATCTGATAGCATTTAAACGTTTTTTTAATCACAACACAAACGGTTTAGATTATTTGTAGCAAATGAGCACTGATTTGAATCGCTGACAAGACTATTATGATTCAGTTTTTACAAACAAATCAAAAAGATGCCTCTTCATGGATTTCTGTAGCTTCGCTGAAATGAATGATTCGTGTCCATCAAAAGGCATGAAAAATTAATTTACTACTTTGCTCAAGCATCGAAATTCGAGCTATACCTAAGATTTTTCAGATACTATCTATATTCATGTCAGGGGAGATGTAGTTGTAAAGAATATCAAGGCTTCCTGGTTCATCATCCAACATTAATTATATAAAAAATAACTCCAATTCTTTTCTTATGCATCGCTGTTTTTTGGTTGTCATAATCGGTTTCGATTTTTTCATCATATTGGCATTCTTGAATAATTTGTTATATTGAAATTTAATTGTATGATAACCATAATACATAAATTAAAGTGGACATGTTGAAAAAATAAAATTTCAATTTTATAACTGACAAAAACGTATCTAATGCCACTAAACAATGAAAGAAGTTATAACAGGCAGATAGAAAAATAGCGAGGGTGAGGGTATTATTCCTCATATAAAACTAAGAAAATAATATAAGAAAAATAAATGTCTATTATAATCACGTCAAGTTTAATCCATACTACTTCTCTCTCTCTCTCTCTCTCTATATATATATATATATATATATATATATATATATATATATATATGTATATATATATATATATGTATATATATGAGTGTGTGTGTGTGGATTTGTATATTTTTCTTATAATCATTGTATTATTATTTACTTAGAAGTACAAAGTAAACTTACTTTTTATCTTTTTCAATTTTCATCATCGGTATATCTTCATTCACGTTCATTTTAATTCCTCTACCCGGTATTCCCTCACGTCTACCTGTCTGTACTTCATTAGTATTTTCTTCATCGTCTTCTATTAACGCTTCATCAATTTCTTCATCATTGACATGCTCTATCGATGAATCCGAATGTTTCGGTTCCTCTTTCGTTTGTATCTCAACTTGTTCATTCTTTATCACTTCAGGTATCTCTTTTATATCATCTTCTTCTTTGCATACTACGTTTGATGCCACCAATACTGATGGTTCTTCGTAAATTTTCTCATCAGATTCGATAAGAAGACGATTGGAAGATGTCGATGGCTGTCGTGCATTTGAAGTGGTTCCATTTGAAACAACTGCATTATTCATCTCAGAAACCTGTATGAAAAAAAATTATTATACATTAGGTTTTACTATAACTTCCTTTTAGGTATTTTCAGTTTTTTAGTAATTGTGTCACTTAGAAATTGATTAAAATAAATTCTGTTGGTATTTAACAATTATTTGTTTTTTTTTCAATTTTCAATTTTAACTCTATCGTAGCTATTTGAGAATAAAAAACCCGCTTTTGATATTTTAAATCACTAGATTTTATATGTAGAAAATCTTGTATAGCAGCAAAACTGATAATTATTATTCTGTTTCAACTTTTTTAAAATCAAAGTTTAATATATGAATATAAAATACATACCTGATTAAAATGCCCAAATGCTTTTTCATGCTGTTTACTAAGATCATATTCACTGGATTCTTTGAAACGGAAAAAACAGCAAGGCATGATTGAAAAATGCTGTAATCAAAATAAAAGAAGATCAGTGTGACATGAAATTAATTTCTATTTAATTATCTCTTAAGAAACGTTTATCGTTTATTTCCATCTTCTAACAGAATTTTCAACTTTTTTAATTATTGTAACTAAATTGCAAACACTACTTATTACAAAAAATTAATGTATAAAATCTTACATTCTACAAAATATGTATTTTAACTTATATTTGTCAGTTTATAATAAATTATTGTTTTATATTCTCAAACATCACATCTATTAAAAATTAAATATTTACTAACATCCTTTCTCTATTTAAATTTTATATTTCTGATCGTTTAATTATTAATTGTTAATTATTTTTTTTAATTTTAGTTATTTAGTTTTATTTTATTTTTTTTCAAAAAGGCGACATCTTACAGCACATGAATGTAAACTGTCTTCTTTTTATTAAACTAAGTCATTCTAGTTTTTTGAAATTTTACAATACGATAAAATATTGATAATTGTATTATTTACTATTTCAATTTATTCAGCAAAACTGATAAGAAGTATGATGAGTAGGTACATGGATTACTTATTAATTCATTATTATTATAATATCATTATAAAATAATGTCAATATAAATAATGTCATTATAAAATGTAAATCAGATGCGTTTTGTGATAATATATTGATATTACATACAATCATTTAATAAAATTTCATTAACAATGCCATTCTTTTCAGAAAAAAAAATCAAATATTAAAACAATTGATTTTCTCTGCATCAAATTCAAAATATATAAGTAAACGCTTTATGCTGAAAACATTTTTTATTATCGCATTTTTTTATTACAAAGTCTTTCAAGGTATTATTACTTTTAATTACTATAAGCTATCTACGTGTATAAATATATATATATATATATATATAAATTTATAGGATTAGTTATTTTTATCTAAGATACAGCAATGTCAATAAAATAATTACATTGTAATAATATTTCTTATATTTATTTAACTATTATATGTATTTCTTGAAACTTGCCCGACTTTTCATAACTATTCTATTGAAATTGCAAAAAATAGCATATTATAACAAAAATAAAGAAATTGAATAAAAATGCATGTTGAGTACGAATGTAAAAAGTATATACTGAGTAGCAGTAAATGTATTCTATAAATTTTATCGCCTAAGATTCCTATATATCCAATGTTACATCGCCCTGCATAATACATAGATAAATTAGTGAATTTTTTTCTTACTTATTAATTATTCACATAAATGATCTCAACCCTATATAGTTATAAATAACATTTTTGTGTGTATCTATCTATCTATATATATATATATATATATATATATATATATATATATATATATATATATGTATATATATATATATATAAGAGATAGATCATTCACTGAAGAAGTAAATAGGAGAATAAAAATGGGATATTTAAATCAACAATCCCACTCTGTTTAAAGAAACAAGTATTTGATCAGTGTATACTACCCGTCCTTACCTACAGCAGCGAAACATGGGTGCTTAACGCCAAAATAGTTCAGACTCCAAACAACACAACGAAGTATGGAAAGATGCATGTTGGGAATAACAAGAAGAGATAGAAAGAGAGTAGAATGGATACGAAAACAAACAGGAGTCACAGATATAATAAGAAGAGTGAAGAGTCTGCAACGGAAATGGGCGGGACATGTCGCAAGAAGAGAAGACAACCGATGGACAAGAGAAATTATTGACTGGGAACCAAGGAATATAAAAAAGCCAGAAAGAGACCAATGAACAGATGGGATAAGGATATTAAAAACTTTCTTGGAAATCTATGGAAAAGAGAGGCACTGAATCGAACAAAATAGAAAATCATGGAAGAGGCCTTTATCCAGCAGTGGATTAACAGAGGCTGAAGATGATGATGATATATATATATATATATATATATATATATATATATATATATATATATATATATATATATATATATATATACATAAGTGATAATTGATATCAAATACGGTTCAACTGAATATCTAAAATCGTGTTAATATTTAATTCCACTAAATGTATTTTTTATTAACAAAAAAAACGTATACAAATTTACTAATAAGTAATGATTACTGTTACATACTATTATTGACATGAATTTTATACTAATGACATAAATAAAAGCATAAATAATTTTGATAACACGTATAGACAATGAATATTAGCGTTTCTATACCTTTTGTTCTTATCTTATTTTAGATAATCGCTTCACTATTTCAAATCATTGTCTTACTAATGACGTGAGATCATAGAAATATCGAATTAAAATATAAACCATATTTAATTTAGTATTACTTCTTTTTGATAATAGAATAAATATTTAATACGTGGAAGCAATCTCAGAAAATGATTTATAATATGAATATTTAGCATCGCTAATGTCTATTTTTGAATCGTTACTTAATAATTAAGTAGAAACAAAAAATATCCAGTATTTTATAGAAATATAGATTAATTACAAATATAAATTATAGTAAAAAATTTTAATTTGACATCAAAATTCAACTAGTATTACTAAACAATAAAGTCTAAGCTTTCGAATAACAACGCTGAAGACAAAGCTTAAGGTAGATAAAAATTACTAACTGTTAAATATTACTATATGTTAAGGATATAAGTGTGGAAGCAATTTCTGTCCTAACTGTAATTATCAAACTCCAATTAGATAACTCAACGAATTCCCAAAGTTAAATGTGGTAATGAGAGTTAATTTTGTTGACATTATGAACGAATAAATATTTAAGTTGATAAAAATGGACATTGTATTTAAACTAACCTTTTGCATTCGTACACTGCTATTGGCGTATTTACATGTTGTTTAGCATTATAAATAACTTCATATAAGTGCAAGCAATACAAAGATCATATGATATTATTTTATCTTTGTGTTTACAATCGTTTTAGCATAGGTCATATATGCACCCTAATTATTTCATCATAGTTCTCTCTGTAAATATTGCACAATTATATTTATTTTATTTTTATACGTAAAGCTTATCTAGCATTTTGGTACTTAGTAATAAATATTTTCTTTATCTAATACAATGCTATATTCTTTAAATTCTCAAAAAAACACATTTTATTAAAATTCCCATTTTAACATGAACACAATAAGTGTAACGAAAATAATAGAATTGAAAGTTAAGAATCTGGACAAAATTTTTCCCACAAAAATATCAAAACTCAAGAGTGAACGAAAGGAGCTTATTGGACTTACAAAATTATCTATTTTTTTAATAAATGTGCACTTCGTACAAAAAATGTACAAATAAAAACTATTCTGTGAAGATAAAAATGTTTTGCAATAATATTTTATTATTTTCATTGATACTAAAATCGTGTAGAAATAGCAACTTCGTGTCAACATATTAACAGGTTTATATATTCAATAATATTCGTAAATATTTCATGCCATACTTATGTGGCAACAACGATTCGATGATCTTCCGTAGAAAAAAAATATTAATCCATATGTTGCAGAAGTGTTTAGTTACATTTAATAATATTTGTAAAAAACACAGAAATACTATATACTGATTGGTAACGTTTTACAACACTCCTTTTTCGGCTGAACCTCGTTGAACCATAATTTTTCTATTCTATTACCACTAGATTTGAGTTTTAAACTATTTTTTTAAAGCTTGATGCACATTAGATATATATATATATATATATATATATATATATATATATATATATTAAATATTTAAACTCTTTTAGGATTTTTATAGTAACAATAATATGAAATAAATCAGTTTAATGGCAGACATTTATTTCAAATAGAACTTAATTATATTTGCATATTCTTCTCTTCATATTCCCGCCTCTGTTGAAAAATGAATATATACTGGCACCTTTTCTCTAATTTCCTACTTTAAGATTAGATTTTTGATCATTTTTAATTAAAAAAATTAAATAACTAATCTTCAATGGAAATTCTTACATGCTGAATAATTATTAAATTATTTAAAAAACAAAATAGTATTATAAGTTCCCTTCTTCTTGATAAAAAAAATTTATCCAAATTTATTATGCATTTTATTTTAGATATCTAACATATAATATCTATTTTTAAAAAAAAGATCAGCTTTTTCTACAGTTGCGTGATGTCTCATGTTTTTAAAATTCTAGTAGGATCTCACACACTACTGAAGAACATTAAGAGTCTCATTAATGTTAAGTAAGCAGTTTATATACAGCTACTAGAAGAAGGTTCAAAAACCAAAACCGGTCGTAGTAGATTGCTTGAAACAATATTCGACGAAATTCAGCACAAGTATTTACACTGATTAACCATCTTAAATTTAAAGGGACCATTCAGTATTTTTACAATACATTACCATTTTAAAAATAAGAAAGTTGGCGCCTCTTTTAAAAGTTATGTCTTGTGTTATATATATATATATATATATATATATATATATAATATATATATATATATATTATTCTTTAAATAATATATATATATATATATTATTTAAAGAAAACTTAAATTACAAATGAAGTTTTTTATACTAAAAACAGCCAATCTTTGATTAAATGTTTGATAATTTTTTTACCCCGTAATTTAATAATATCCATTCTCACAATATAACCCTTGGAAATATAGGTATTTATTTTAAATAATGGATTTTTCACAAAAATTATTTTTAAATTAGATTTATAGCGCTCTGAAAATAATGGCATCGCCATCGAAACGAACAAAAATAAAAATTAAAACTGATAATCAATTATAAAAAAAAATTAATCATAATTCTAGTTTGTGGAGGAAAAAATATTTGTGAAAATTCATTCCATTATTAAACTATAACTTGACAAATTAACACATTTTTTTTCAAAATGAATGTAACATGTCCATTGCTATACAATTTCAGAACAAAATTTTCAAGTTTTTTTTTATTTAAATATTGAATCAAGATTTAAAAAACACTAAAATTATATTTCAATATGTTTGTACATTTTTCTTATCTAGTTTTCTGAAAAATGAATCACCTTATATCAAACTCATCACACATGAATTATTCAAAACATACCAGATAAACCATTCGTAATTATTAATATAAAAATTTGATTTTCGAACGAAATTAATTGTTTAAAAATAAAATCGAAAGTTCATAAAGAATCGAATTAATCGATTTTGATTAAAAATAGTTTATGAACAATAAGATGATTTTGATTAAAAAATAACACTCAACTTTATTTTTAAGAGCATGAAATTTTTATGAAAGTTGTATATTTGTGTATGAAAATGAATTAACCTGTCATAGTTATACTATACAATACTTTTTTGTAATATATTTTAATAGCATATAACATATATATATATATATATATATATATATATATATATATATATATATATATATAAAATACCTAATAAAGTGTTTTATTTGAAAATGTAACAATAAAAAGATAAGTAACATACACAATGCCTTCACGCATATCATAAAGAGATATTATTCTACATAGATAACATATTAAAAGTAATGACAAAACGAAATATATGTATATATAAATAAAAACGTAGTTACCTTGTGATCTGTTCACAAATTACACAAATTATATTTGAATCATAGAAACACAAAATCTCAACTGATGAAAACATGCACCGCACTAACACACAGCAACACCGCCAATACTAACGACTAACCGATCGATTGTTACAATTGATTCTTTTCTTTAAACAAAAATCGGAACGTCTACGCCTTCACACAATACGTTCAATTGTTATAAATGACAGGTATACTTTACACGGCCTGTTTTCATAATCTTATCATTATAGAAGAATGTCTTATCACATGAACGTACATAATCTTTAGAGGTTCTCTCGGACGATTCAGAAGTCTCGTGACATATGAATATGTAATTATTTGTTATTTCATACTTGTTTTTCATTTAGTCTCAGTGTTTCTATATGCATTTTATATTACCTTGTTCCATATTTGTTATTTTTAATAAGTATCTTATTTTTAAAAAGTTACACAACACATTAAACATTACACTGCTTAAATTTACAAAAAGTGTTATTTTTGATATTACAAATATAACCCAAAAAAATATTATATGAATCTGTATAATTACTTTAAACTACATGCAAAAGAATCAATCTGATATTAATTAAATTAACAAATATAGATACTGTCATTGTCTATTAACGTTACAAAATTTTCAACGATAACATACATTAACTCCTTAGTGGACCAATGCCGCAATATAAGCAGCAGAGCACTTTGATTTACGAATTATGTCGAATACCGCATATATTGCAGCAAAAAACATTTTATTATTTTCATCATTGTTAATGTTATTAATCATCATGTTAATGTTATTATATTTTCATTAAATATGTTAAGTGATACGTCGGTCCCTCCTAGTTAATTTATTTCCATTTGTTATCTGTATTTTCACTAAAAATAAATATTTTTTTCTTTATACCTAATATAAAAATCATTAGTACATAATTTTTCTTCGTATAAAAAATATCTTTGACCCAACGGTAAGCAAACTTAAAATACTTCTGGACCGTTAATGGTTAACAAAAATACATCAATATGTATTTGAAGTAAAGTAAAACTTATTAAGGATAATTCTCAAGCATGCGTTGTACTGTTTCCGTTTAAATTTAATTTACTTCCTATTTTTAAAATTGTCCACATACTGAAACCGAACCGATTGTTTTTTACCGAATTCGTTAACAATGTTTGAGTATCAAACTAATGTATGCTGCACATACATATAAAGTATGTACTACAATGGCTTAACATTTATTTGAAAATTCCGGCTAGTTGGTCGAACAAAATTAGTTAATTCATTAGACTGGTAAGAGGAACGTACTCGTTTGTTGCACCTGGAGTTCTCCAGCGTCAGAGTCCTGTCTGCGTCTTACCGCACATCTAACACATCTACATTCCTTGGTTATATCTGAAAACTATTCATGGGACATGGGTCATGGGTCTCAAGCCCAGTACCCAGCTCACTAGTGTGCTAGTGAGCTGGCAAAAATAAATCTTCGGTTCCATTTTATTATAACTCCCTATCCGATTTGGCAAAACTGTAATACGGCACCATGCAAATATGAATCACTTCTTAAATGTTTAACTTCACAGTATATATTATAATAGGTCTACAAATCAATTCGGTACCTTTTTTTATAGTAAATGAATATTGACGGGGAAATGGAATACATTTCAATCCTAAAAATATTCTCTATTATTTTATATAACTTTGCTCTATTTGTTAGGTAAATGATGAGTCACTTACCGAAAAAAATATGGCAGCTTTGAGTCAATAAGGTCATAATGTATTTTTGGGCCTTTTTCACTGTTTTAGCATTTTTTGTATGTTTTATACATCATAACACCTTACTCCAAAGCTAAACAAATCATTCCCACAGTTTAAGTTACAAGTATGCAATTCATAATATGCTGCTTTTCAGACCCTATTGTCTTCATAACTGTTTTGTAAGGTTATTCCCTTTGCTTGCTGAAGATATATAATATTTTTAAATATTAAGGTTTTCACTTCAAAAGAGATAATATTTTAATTTAGAACATATTTGATTGATTCAATTTAAGACACTGAATTAATTTTTTGCACCTAATATAATGTAAAGAATAAATTAAAATACATTAAGTATTTTTGAATCCTCTTTAAAATCATCTTTACAATCTATACTGTTAACATTCAAATATTTTTTTTAATAAACGATAATATTATTATAAATACATACTTGTAACAAATATTATAAGCAACACTGATAATTTTTTAACAAAAGATTAATGATGTTTTCTAACAGAACTGGATTTTAATAAAGTGAATAATAAAAAGTGTGTTTTCTGACACTACTCGATAAACATCAAATGAATTCCATAACAGAATATAAGCAATTTGATTTGAGAAAACGTTATAAACAGTTCTAATCCTAGAAAACTATTCATTTTTCGAAATTGTGTATTAAAAGTTCATTGACACCTGACACGAATAAAATTGATTTATATTTTATAATTGATATTATAATCCACCAAATATATATTAACAAGGGGTTTTTAAAAATTATATTATAATTATATTTTGTGTAGTGTATTTTTTTAAAAATAATACATTTTGCAAAAATTATCTGAAAATATATAAAAGCTAATTATACTGGAATAAAAAAAAATATTAGTTTGTTAATGTTTACAAAATGAAAAGGAAACGGAATTACCTCTATCTTCTTAAAATAACTGGAAAATTCTTTATTCAACTTTAAAAAGAAGACTAATGGCTATAAAAAATCCGAATACTTTCAATGAAAAACGATTGATTTCGTTGAAATTGACGAAATTTAAAAATTGAATTGTAATAAATAATAACAGGCTGAATTTTATTCTTTAACGACATATAAGATATGGTTTCTGAACTACAATATACTTTACATATAAATGGTTGAGGTGTTTTTCTTAAAATTATTTTCTTTTAATTTTGTTTTTTTTTTTTACAAATACACATAGAGTCTATGATATGCATTTACATAAGCTATATATTTTTTTAATTATATATATATATATATATTTGGCAGACATGTATAAACACTTGTGAAAACACTTCTATAAATTTGTAATTTTTCAATTATTACAAGCTATATTTAATCAATAACGTAAAGAACAGTTGCCTGCATATTATCCTCTATACAGCTGCCTTGTACTTGTTTTATTGATCCTTGGTATACATTATCTATTATTTTCCAAGAAAAATATTTTCTATAAATAAAAATCTCCATGTTAGTATTACACAAAAGACGTTTCTTCCAACATGCATAACAAAAATATTTTTAACAGGAATGTATAAAATATGAATTAATTTTACTTTTGTGATAAGAATCTTCAGAGACTAAAAATGTTAATGCATTGGTCATTCGGTCCTTCAATGATTCCAAGAATTTATAATTTATATCTTCTTTCATTATTTGTTGAGTTTCTGGCTCAATTAAACAATGGAAATTACTTATAGATATTCATATAAAAAAATTAAACTCTGCATTAAAATAATGTAATGAATACATTTTTATTATCATAGTATTAATGTAAAGAAAGTTTCACGCTATATCTTCTGCAAACTTTACAAATTTAAATGTTCTTAAAACCTTTATTATAGGCCCAAACAATCGAAGTCGTTGAATATGAATCATTAATTATCCTATTTTTGATAGACAGTAAAAAGTTGTAATCATTTTGTTGCATATAGTTTTGTAAAGTGCAACATCTTTCTGATTAAGCTCGATGTCATTCAGTTCGGAAGGTCATACACAGTAGCAATCATAGAACACGTCTCCAATACTTGACACTAAAACTATAATTATATATTTTTTTATAGCAATACTTATTTCTTGATTAATTAGTATCTTTAAACAAACTAAATATATTTCAGCTTAATCTTAGCATAATGTTGTTCAAAGCTTTTAATGAAAATAAAATCAATCTTTCTTGATACCAATACTCCTCATAAAATTATTAATTGTAGTCTTAACTACAGGTTTTTTTTTAAAAAAAAACATTATTTACTAACATCATTATTCTTAACATTTTTTTTCAAAGAGGACATATTTTAAAAGATTCAGGCCTATTTATGCTTCATCATTTAGACTTGAAAATTAATAATAAATATAAATAATAAAATTCTTCATAGACTTATCCACTTCTTAAGCAACTTGTTAACATAATTTCCGTACAAGTTTTTATTTTTTCACTGATCAACTTTGACAAGTGGTTCAATGTTTTCGAAACTTTTTGCGGTTCAATAAGATATGAACAAATTGAAACAGAAGGTAATATGTAAATAAATACCTAGTGGTTATATATATATATATATTTACAAGAATGCAAAACCTGTCAAAATATAATGAATAAAAAACAATGGAAATTTAAGTACACAAATTCCAAGAACAGAAATAAAATAAATAATCTGCAACCTAATTTCAAGAATTCATGTATATATATATATATATATATATATATATATATATATATAATGTGTGTGTGTGTATGAACTTTTTTATGTGTGAAATAGAGAATAAGCTAGGTGTAATAAATGATACATGTAGTTCAAATGAATTTAATCGTTTACAAATGTTTATGTTGACGGCGTTTCTCGGATTGCAAATAAAATAAATATTTATTACTCAAACACAATGCCCAAAAGCTGACGACATTCAATCGCTTCGTGCTATTTTCTCCACAACACGTACTCATATTTATACAAAACTTATGTTTATGTGTAACAAATGAAATTTATTAACTCAAATTAAATTCACACAAGAATGATGTCATGACAAGAAGTAATGGTGTTGTTATATATTTTTATTGTTTTTGCTATTTATTTAATGAATGTCCTTCACACACACAAACACACGCATATATATATATATATATATATATATATATATAATATGTAAACAGTTGTAAAAAATATACATCTCTCAATTACAGTATGCGAGTTTAGAAATAAATACAAAAATCAAAATGGAAAAAAACTATGCTATATGTAGAAAAATAGAGGAATTAATTATCATTAATAAACTCTGAGAAAATTAATATTGTGATGAAATAATAATTATTTCAGAAAAAGATGATATCAGAAAGAAAATACACACAGACTCATATATATATATATATATATATATATATATATATATATATATATATATATATATATATATATATATAAGAAAAATCTCACAGAAAAAAATTATAAAATAATATTATATTTCTATCCGATATTAACCGAATTTTCAAAAGTGGTGATGATTAATGATTTAAAAGTAATTAATAATTTGTATTAACCCTTTCTTGTATATAAGACTCCATGTATAGTGATTATTGAACAATTATTTCTAATATATACTTATAAAACTATTTTTATGATACATATATTGTGCATAAAGCCATGCATACTCATAAAAAACCTTCAATAAACAGACATCAGTATTCAAAACATTCTTTTTCGCCCCGAATACGTTCCGTAACATTTTAACAGCGTGTTTTGGATGGATTCGACGATAGAAAAACATAAACATATATCCGACTTCTTTCCGTTTTCAAAATATATTAAACAGGAACACGGTATATATTACAAAGTTGTGATCACTATAGATCAAAAAACAGTGTGGTTATAATCGTATTATGTGCAACTATAATTCATATTTATAATAAATAATACAATTTTAAAAATTTCATTTCATTAAATTCAAAAAAATAATATTATTACCGAGAAATGTAAAAGACCCATCCACAAAGTAATGAATAATTGATGTAAAAATATAAAAGTGAGTGTTAGCTTGTGAAAAATTGAGACTAAAAAAGAGGTTTTATATAGCAGTCGATCGTCATATATATATATATATATATATATATATATATATATATATATATATATACAGAATATTTTCATAAATTCTTACCGCCAGTTATGTTCGAAGCTTAAGGGCACCATTAGTGTTGTTGAAAAACTTATTAGCACGCAGCTGATTTTTCTCAAATTAATTTTAAAAATAATAATGTCAAAAACGAATTCTTTTAAAACAACACAATGAATATGTTATCTTCAGTCATATAGTCATAATTAAAACCAATTTATCGACAATTTCGATAAAGTGCACGATATGATGCTGAGTTAACGGCGAATGAAGGTGCACAAAATAGCAAGGACTTTGGGCATATCGCCTGACAGTGCACATTCCATTTTAACTAAAAACTTAGGCGTGTCAAAAATATCGGCGAGATGGGTGCCTCTGACTGTAAACCAAAAACGGACACGATACCAAATTTCAAAGGGTTACTTAGCCTTGATGAAGCGTAATAAAAAGGATTTTTTGTGTCAGTTTCTGACCACTGATGGGACACGGATTCATCGCCACATACCAGAGTTCACAGAGTAATCGAAACAGTGAACAAAGAGAGAAGATAGGCGACCAAAGAAGTTCAAAGATAGTATATCGGCAGGTAAAGTTATGGCTTCAGTTTTTTGGGATGCGCAGGGAATTTCGTTGGTGTATTATTAGAAAAAGGGAAATACAATCAACAGCGCTTACTACTGTACCGTTTTGGACAAGTTACAAGCACTGTTGGAACTTTTTGGACAATTTGATGAAAAACGACCGAAAATACAATGCAAAAAAGCATGTTTCATCGCGACAACGCTCCTGCTCACACGTCGATACAAACATCCGCCAAAATCCATTCTCTTGGCTTCGAATCGGTTTCTCATGCCCATAGTCACCAGGGCTGGCTCTCTCCGATTTCCATCTCTTTCTACAACAGAAAACATTCCTTGCTGAGAACAGATTTAACACAGATGAGCAGGTAATAACCGAAGTAGGCGCCTATTTTGAAGAGCTTGACAAATCCCACTTTAGCACCGGTATAATGGCACTCGAACAACGTTGGATAAAATGTATTGACGTTAAGGGAGACAATGTTGAAAAATAAATATAATTTTACTGCTCTAACTATTGCCTTTCTTTTTGAAACCTCATCGTGTATATATATATATACACATATATATATATACATATATATATATATATATATGAATGTATGTATCTACTTATATGTATAGTAAATAAATTACCTTAAAATTTGATTTCACATATGTATAGACCCGTGTAAATTATATTCATACGGACCTGTTTAAAACAATTGTAATAGAAAAATGAATAAACATTATAAAAAATAATATAAATCAGATTAAAACAATGTAAATATAACAAAACAATAAACATATTTTCTATATTTGTAACAGTGATTAAGGTGTTGTGCAATGTACATAAAATTCAATGCATTTGTTTGTAAGTTTTTATTACACAAAACATTTATAAAAATATACCTACTATTATAAAAAAAACGTTGACAACTTAATTATTTATAACAAATAGGATGGAAGACTAGATTATATTCATACGTACATATAAATTTTATTTTCTTTACACACACACACATATTTATTTTATATATATATATATATATATATATATATATATACACAAGTAAACTTCAATGGATAGACATGATTAACTTCTTAAGAGAACGCTAATTAATTTATTAGAAATTTACTTTGAGTCGTTTTAAATTTAATGAAAAAAGTTGTTCCACTGTCTTTCTATTTAACTATATTCTCTTTTGTTATATGTGTGCGTATGTGTGTTAGTAATACGTTAACAATTAATACATTTAATATATTTTTGAACTTATATTCATTGAACATATATGTATTTCAATACTAAAATAATAAAATTAGTTACGCATATTAATTATAACTTAATATTGACAGATCTCGATAATTCTTATTTTTATTACCCAACAAGGGTTATATGTGAATGTTTAGACTGTCTGATGATTTGATCTACTTCATGAAATGAAAATTAATAATGAGAAATTAAGAATTAATTTTTGTCTGAAACAATGTAAATAACGTAATATTTGTTTGAATTTGTTTAAAGTATCTCTCTATAAACAATTTAAGTAGGAGAAAAAACATTAAAAGATTTTGTATATCACTCATTTGTAAGACTACTAGTTTATTTATATATTTGTACCATGGATAAATTCACATTTTCAATGTTGTACATTCTGAATAAATGTCAACGCAATTGAAATGTGAATAGAATCAAAATGAACAAATTATTCAACATTTCAATAAAAAAATATGGTGTATTCTCAATGATTCATATGTATATGCATTAGCATAATTTCAAAAATTCATTTTCGAGATATTTTTTTAAAAAACTTGAAATGGTTATAAAAAGTGAGCGAAGTACCGAAAATATTGAAAGTTATTAAGTTTATGTAGAGACTTCTTGAATGATCTCTGAATTTCGTTAGGACGAATATGCTTTTCTACTTTGAACGTTCATAAATCCAAACAGAATAATTTTAGTTTTGTCAAATAGTTGAAATAGTTTCCATTTGAATATCTTCTTTAATTTTTTTCTACTTTCGGATATGTTCTTATTTACTTCTATAATAAGTATATTTAGCATTTGAATTATTCTGTTTATTTGTGTCGCCAATTCGAGTTAAATATCTTTATATATTTTTTTTTCAATTATATACATATATATATATATATATATATATATATATATATATATATATATATATATATATATATATATATATAATACTATCTAGTCTTATGACTTATCGAATTGAAATTGAAAGATATTTAAACCGATATAATCATGTAAAATATAGAAATAAAAATTTATAAAACGAGATTCATATTACAAACATACACGTCCATAGAAAACATCCTTAAATATGTCATTATTAGATATTTAAGATAAAAAATGTATGCGAATATACATCTTAGTCATATGCAGACATTAAGTCTGGTAAGATTACAATATAACAATGTAAAAGAACACATATGAACTTTATTTACAGAACACTAAGAGATAAAATAAAATATAGACATATTGTTAAAAAAAAATCGATTACTATTTACACGTAATTAATCATCATTCGTCATTTATTATCTTTCCTGTTCACTTCGCTTTTAATTATATATATATATATATATATATATATATATATATATATATATATATATGTATATATATATATATTTATTTAAAAGTACTTATTTTAAAAAATACTGTTATATATATATATTATAAAAATACTTTTAATACTAATAATATCATACAAAATTTAGGAACTGTATTCAATAAATGAGGTTTTAAATCTTGTCTCTTGAAGATTTCAACATTTTTGCAAAAATGCCATTAGGATTTTCTTTCAGTTCTTTTGGAGAACCGTCACCAACGATTTTGCCTTCTTCCAAAATGATTATACGATCACAATCTAAAATAGTCTCAAGTCGGTGCTAAAAAAAATATGTTAAGAAATGAATAATTATTATTACTTATATGTATAAATTATGTACGGAGTCAATTGAACAAAAGTGTAATTATTATCATTTTTAGAAAATTACTATTAATGACAACTAAACATTTAAATTTGCAAGCATTAAAAAGTACATTGTCATCACTAAGTAATATAAAATATAAAGAAACGTAGGTTGAGGAAGTGGGACACAATTGAGCAGTTGTGTGATAATGTCACCATCTGAGAATAAATTTATATTTGAATGTAATTTTTATGAATGAGAGTATCAAATGTTTTTAAACACAGTCGAAACTGTAGTCCAGAAATAAGTATGTTTTATTGTTTGTTAATTTACTGCGGATTCTTTTTTATCGAACAGATCAAACAAAAATTTAACGAGATATAAAAAAAATGTACACTGTATAAAATATTTTAAATACGATTCATTATCGAAGAGAGTTTGAGAGTTGAGAGTTTTCGGACAGGTCTGAATAAAAAAAAACTGGATTTTAAATGTATATTTTCATAAAATAAGATTAAAGTGAAAACCTCCACCCTAAATAGATGACTGAAAATTGTATACTTTTGAAAAAATTCGCAGTAGTTCTTTATCGACTAGCAAATAACCTATTTTATATTTTTCCCTTCATATCTTGTATAATGCCTAATCGTACTTCTTCCACATATATTCCATGTTTTGGAAATAAAAAGAAATCAGAAAATATTAAATCATATGAATTTAATGTGTGAAGAATAATAGTTATTCAATATTTACTTAAAAACTGGCAATTAATAATGGAATTTTCACAAATTAAATTTTTACACGGCCCAAAAATCACAAAATGTTTCTAATCAAAAGTATTCAATAAATTATTAACAATAATTTATTAAATATTTTTGATCAGAAAAAGTTTTTAGTTTGTGGAGTAACTAAAAAAATAATTTATTCAATAGATAGGCTGGTTTGCTTTTTATTATTCTATACCAGTGGTCTTCGAACTTGGTCGATTCACAGAACCCTTAAGATTATATTTTTTTTGTGAGACTTCTACCATCCCCAGAAAACTCAAGATGTGTACTCCACAAGTTTTGAAAATCAGCCATCTTACATGACTAAATTTTATTATATTATTTACATCTGATTGAGCGGAATTGTAATGTGTACTCATAAATACAGTTTTACTATATAATAGGTACAAATACAGTTTCACTGTATAAGAGTTTATAGAAATAAGAGAAATTATTATAAATTAAATATTTTGAATTTTTAACTTTTTGGAACCCGTGAAGGGGTTGGCCGTAATACAGATTAAAAAACACTGTTCTATACAGTGCTTTTCTCTGATATAAGAAAAACATACTAATAAATTTAATTGCAAATATAAAATCTAATAAAATTAAATAATAAATAAAACTTCAATCACAAAACGTAACTAAATTTAATGAAAGAAATGATATTTTTTGATATCATTAATATAAGAAATGTAATCTAATCAGATGCTTGAATCAGTCAAGTTAGGGATTTAGCCATAATCTTATACTGAAAATTATAAGAATAATAAATAAAAATTTTTAATTGTTGCACTGGAGTTATTCATTGAATTATTCATATTCTTGTGACATTTTTTATTGATAAGAGAAATGTCTTTATTTTAATAGGACATTTCATTTCAATATAATTATTAGGTCGTAAAAATATTTTTTATCTTTACTCTAGGTATATCTATTCATCATATCAGTAATTCATATTAATTAGGACACCTGATATAAGTCGTCAAATATTTACTCAATGTCCATTCAAAATCCTAAGAATTATCCGAAAATTCTTGTAATTAAATTTGTGAAATCATTAATAAAATTTTTTGAAACAAGAGTAACCTTTTGACTGATTTTTGAAATTCTCATATCTAACTATAACATATTGAAAGTCCACATAAAAATTTACTTGTAGCATCCAATTGTTTTTAAAAACCATAGATTCTTTCCCGGAATAAAAATGTTTCAGTATATTTTTTTAAAAAAAATTACATTCAAACAATATTTGCTTTAACAGAAAAGTAAAAAATGTATACACGTTTATGAAAATATAAAATATGATAAGTTAATTAAAAGAGAGTCAATCGTGTAACGAATGAATAAATAATTAAATTTAATACTTACGGCTATAGTTATGACCGTACTATTTTTAAAAGCTTGTTTTGCTGCTAATAATAGAGCGTACTCCGTACTCAAATCTACAGAGCTCGTCGCCTCGTCCATAATCAAGATTGATGATGTATTAAGTGTCGCTCTGGCCATGTAAAGAAGTTGCCTTTCACCAGGACTGAGATTACTACCTCCTTCTTGGATCTCACCGTCTGGAAAACATATTTAAATATATATATACTCATGTACAACTTTTTTAATTATAAAATAGAAATCATACTCTACCTAAACCACCAAGATGTTTAGAAACGACATTTTTAACTTGCGCTAATTCTAAAGACTGCCATAGTTGTTCATCGGTATATAAACGCTCCGGATCCAAATTTTCTCGTAGTGTTCCACCAAACATGATTACATCTTGTGGAATTATGGAAAGGCGAGATCTCAATTGACGTAATGGAATTTTATTGATATTAACACCGTCTATTAATATGTTCCCTTCACATACATTTACCATTCCAAACAAAGATAATGTTATTGATGATTTGCCACTACCAGTTCGACCACATATTCCAACCTATTAAGATATATATATATATATATATATATATATATATATATATATATATATATATATATATATAAATATATATGTGTGTATGTGTAAATAAAAATACAGATTTAAAAAAATCACCTTCTGACCAGCTGGTATTTGTAAACTAAAATTTTTCATAATTGGTTCATGTTGTTCGTTGTAACGAAGAGAAACTTTATCAAAAACGATATGGCCATCCTTAGGCCAACTTTGTACAGGTTTATAAACTGGAATTAAAATATAACACATTTAACATAATATGATAAAGTATCAACAGTCAATGGCAATATTTTTTATGACTGCGTACATCGTTCGTTAAAAAAATCTCATCTTATCAATGTTTGCTATAAAACAATTTTTTTTTTTTGGGAAAATAAATTATTTGGAACGATGTATTATATGAATCAGAGTAATGTTTTTCCAATGTTTTCATGATATTTTATAAGAAAATTGTAATTAACTGGCTGACTTTTTAGATATATTAACATCACTATTGTTATTGTATACACGAATGATTCTAATGAAGAAGAAAACGATGGATTTTCTAAAGAAATTGACAATATTTTGTGCTGGTATAAGAAACAGTAAAAAAGTAAAATATTATCAACAGTAAAAAAGTAAAATATTCACATCTTTATACTCATTTATGACTCCACTATCTTCATTTTTTATAAAAGGTATCTCAACCGATCATGCTTCAGATTTATCTTTTTCTAATAATTTAATTCAATTCTGATATTTTTTGTATAAAATGTAAAAAATATTCCCTTAAATTGAAATCATATGTTATATTATGAAAGTAAAAAATTAATTCCATTTATGCATTTTCACACCAATTGTACAAACGTATAAATGGCGTAAAAACGACAATGTCTTATAAAATGAAATTTCAACATTAATTTATTTGATATTAAAAATTAGTATACCAAATCATTAAGTATTCATCAATATCGTTTACATATTAAGAATGAAATAAATATCTGCCGATAAAACCATGCCATAATATTACTCTGAAAGTGTAGATACTTTCAGAAATGATTTTTTCACCTCACCCTCACCCCACAAACCACAAAAAAATTGTGATTAAAAATATTCGATAATTGATTATCAATCTTTTTATTACTGTTTGTACGCATTTCGATGAAAATTATCATTCTCAGAGCATTAAGATAAAAAAAATAAATAATTTATATGTATTTGTATGTCATTTGTATTTAAAATTCTATATAGTATATTTTTCAATGGTATTCCCGAATCGTGTCATCATACAAAAACTCGCCTACATTTGATGCATAATATATCCATGCAGATTCAAGTTAAGTGATGACTAAAAGCATGCTATTTAGTTTGAATTATGTTTGAGAGCAGTAGGCATTATTTCAATCTCTAGAAAATTAATTCAATTTAATCTCATAAATCGGATTTTTATACCTAGATTTTTTTATATCTTAAAGTTCTGAAGATGACGGTATCGCTATAGAAATGAGCATAAGCAACAATCAAAAATGGTCAATAATTATTTTTTAATCAACAAAAAAGTTTGATTTTTGTAATATAAATGAAAAATTAATTAATGAAAATCATACCATATTCACGATAGTCTTCAGTATCCATTGTTGAATAATGCTGAACTCTTTCAACGGCACTCATATACATTTCCATATCATCTAAAAATTTAACTACCCATGTCAAATAAACAGGCACCAGTAGCGTGTAATTCACTGCAAGACCAACCAAGGCAGGTGTTACTAAATCAGGATAAAAATGTGACGATATAAGTGATGCTAATGTAGCAGTAAAGACGATAACGCCGCCTAAATAATCCTGTAATTTAAAAAAGTCATATATTATTAGAGAATGACAAATTTTTTTAACATTTTTACTACCAATAGTTTAATATTCTGTTATTTATTTATTAAGATTTTCGATGATACACATTTCATGTCGGTTATTTTATTATAAAATCAACTGATCGGCATAGTTTTATAGCATTCTTTCCATTTATAATGATAGTAAATTAATATTAATCTTCTTATCATATTTAATAAATTTATTTTATATTAATTATTACTAAAGTAAAATACAAGATTTTAAATACTTTTTATTTAAAGTATTTATATATAAAATGTATAGAATTTTCTTTAAATTCTAAGTAACCGCCACTCGACTTACGAGGGTTGTTTGATAAGTTTGGTAAATTTCTATGATATGGCGCCATCATTCATTTGGTAACGTCACGGCTATCAAGTGTCGCTTTTCAAACAAGCATAGGCGAAATTTCAATCAGAAGCGATGCGTTGTTCACGTTCTACAGATGTTTGAAGCGAGCATTGTAGCATTTGATGCAAAAATTGAAAAAAACGAGGCCTTTTTACATCGATTCGTTACTGTGGATCAAATGTTGATCAACTAATACACACTTGAGTCAAAGCAGTGGACAACGAATGGTGAAAGTGCACCGAAGAAGGCAAACACCGTTTTGTCAGCTGGAAAGATAATGGTCGCTGTATTTTGGGATTTCCAAGGAATTTTTCTGATCAACTACTTAACGAAGGAAGAAATGATGACAGAAGCCTATTATTCAACATTATTGGAACGTTTGAAAGAAGAGCTGAAACGAAAACGGTTAAGATTGGCGCACACCAGACCAGTTTTATCGCTAGGGAAGATGATGGCCTCTTTTTTTGTGATTTCCAACGAATTAGTTTGACCGACTACTTAATGAAGGGAAAAACAATAACAGGAGCCTTTTATGTAACATTATTGAAGCGTTTCAAAGAAGATCTGAAACAAAAACGGTTAAGATTGGCGCACAAAAAAGTGCTCTTTCACCAGGACAACGTGCTGTCCCACAAATCGACCGTCGCAATGGCAAAACTGCACGATTTAGACTTCGAATTGATTCCTCATCCACCCCATTCTCGGGACTTAGCCTCGTGCGACTTCTTCCTCTTCCAAACTTAAAAATTTGGCTCAATGGGAAGAAATATTCATCGAATGAGGATATCAACGCCGCCGGCAATGTATATTTTGCAGACTCGCTAGATTAATTGTGTAGCCCTGAATGGAGACAATATTGAGAAATAAAATGGTTTTTTCCCAGAAAAAAAAACTGTTTAACTTACTTTCTTACCATACTTATCAAATGACCCTCGTAATATAGAATTGTTGGTTACTCGAAGACAATTTACAGAATAACAGTACAATTCCTATATTAAGCGTATATGATAAGATAAACATATATATTATTTATTACAAAAAAATAGCATATCTATTTTAGCATTTCAACATGTTTGCGGTCATCTTTAAATACCATATTAAATTTGTAATAGCTATGTAAAGGAAATTGAAATAGAGTGAAATAAAGTATTCTTATTCATTTATTTATAGATGAAATTTATTACCTACAGTATATAAATTAAGGCATAATATTCTTCTGTATACACGACAGAATAAAAAGTATTAATGGTTATTACATATCGAGCAGATACGAATATGTAGTGTTTATTTCTACAACAGTTTATAGCCGTTCTCTAATCAACCGACAATTTTTTCCGCCTTTTTTATTATGCTTTCTTAGAAAATTATGAAGTTGTGTTTAAATATTATTACAAGTTTTAATGATGAGACATAAATATAAATACATTTTTTTCTAATTATATTACAGCATTAAATACATAAAGTTCTAAGAAACAGATTATTATAATTATAATGTACATATTACGTTATTATAAAAGTTATATATACCATAGATAAGATTTAGATGAAAACCGCAAATTAAAGAAACTATAAAATTATATTCATGTCGTTTTAGAGTGTCTACGATCAAAAAAATATAATCTAATATTTGAATAAATATATAAATTAATTTGATGCAACTACAGAATACAGAAAAATCAATCATTCTTGGATAATAAGTACATAATTGCTTTAATAAAGAATAAAAGGTATTAATTATTAATAAAAAAGTGTATCAAATTCATTTATAATTTCTTTAAACAATTTTTTTTATAAAAAAAGTAATACTTACCAAACATACACCAAGCCATCTGTTACTCGTATTCAAAATTAAATATGCGTTTGTATGTGTATCGAGCTTATTATGGAGAGCTTTCGCAAATCTCTCTTGGTGTCCGTAAGCTCTTATCGTAACTAAGCCGTCGAGTGTTTCAGAAAAATGTGACAACAGTGGCGATCTGGTAAGAATATCTAATCGTTGTAGTTCCCTAGAAATCAAATAACATGACAAAATTAAAATATATTACTAGGTTTGTTTGTTGCTTTGTTTAATATCTAAAAAAAGGTTAACTTGATATAAATAATCGATCGAATGCGATTCGATAAGTAAAACAATGATTATTGTGTATTAAAAAAAAGATTAAATAGTGTAACTCGCAATATTTAATCTAAATGAACATGTTTTTTATTTAAATTGAATACATAAAAATATCAAATTATAATAGAATTTCGAAGCATATCAATATAATTTAACTTGACCTATGAGACAATATGTAAATCAATTATAAATTATAAATTGTTTTATATACAAAATATTTAAGTTTTTTTTAAAAAAAAATAAGTATATTGTATAAATATAAAAATCTACTCACAGATACAAAGTAATTAAGTTTTTATATACGAATGTCGTTTGATAAGTATGCTAAAAAAGCAAGTTAACAACCGTTTTTTTTTTTTTTTGGAAAAAAATGTTTTTCTTCTCAACATAGTCTTCATTGAGGACTATACACTTGGTCCAGCGCGTCTGCAAAATACTCATTGACGGCGGCGATAACATCCTCATTCGACGAGAATTTCTTCCCACCGAGCCAAATTTTCAAGTTTGGAAAGAGAAAGAAATCGCACGAGGCCAAGTACGGAAAATAGGGTGGATGAGGAATCAATTCTAAGCCTAATTTGTGCAATTTTGGCATTGCGACGGTCAATTTGTGGGACGGTGCGTTGTCCTAGTGAAAGAGTACTTTTTGTGCGCCAATCTTGACCGTTTTTGTTTCAACTCTTCTTTGAAACGGTCTAATAATGTTACATAAAAGGCTCTTGTTATTGTTTTTCCATTCATTAAGTAGACGATCAAAATAATTCATTGGAAATCACAAAAAAAAGGCCATCATCTTCCCAGGCGACAAAACGGTCTTCCCTTCTTCGGCATATTTTCATCAGTCGTTGTCCACTGCTTTGACTCCTGCTTCGACTTAAGTGTCTAGTGGTGGATCCATGTTTCATCCACAGTGACGAATCGACGCGAAAAGGCCTACTCGTTTTTTTCCATTTTTGCGACAACTGTTACAATGCTCGCTTTACACATCTGTAGAACGTGAACAACGCGTCACTTCTGGCTGAAATTTCACTTAAGCCACGTTGAAAAGTGATATTTAATAGCCTCGATGTTACCAAATGAACGGTGACGCCATATCATAGAAATTTACCAAACTTATCAAACGACCCCCGCACAATTATTTGCTTACGAATTCTTTTTAATTGAAAATGTCTTGCTTACTTTATACTATTTATATATATATATATATATATATATATATATATATATATATATATATATATATATATATATATATATATATATATATATTTCTTATAACAAATTGAAATTTACCTTGATGAGCTTCTGTAAAACTTTTGTACTATGTAATATATTAAACAAATTGGAATCGCAATGACAAGAAACCATGGTGTGATAATGGCATTCACGAGTATTGCCGAAAAACACAGGAACAGAAATTGTAATAGTCGTTGTATCGACGTCGCTATTTTCTATAAAAGAATAGTGAACTTAAATTTATAGAAATTATATCAAAAAAAATGTTGTAATAAGTACCTTATCAATAATAGACATGTCTGTGGAGAACCTATTGATTATTCTACCGATCGGTGTACTTTCAAAGAACGACATTTTACATCTAAACAAATTTTTCAACATTTCGTCATGTAAATGACGTCTTGCAACTGCGCCACAATACTGTCCTAAACCATTCGATGCGAACGACATTATGACAGACAATGCTGATAATATAGTATAGCCGAAAAGGTAATACTGCATCTAAAAAAATATATTATTAATGCATTTATAAACTACTTTCACGTACAACTACATATAAGTTTAAAGGTATATAAAAAGCATTATTAAAACGTTTTCTAATCTATCATTTAATAAAACAAGTATAGCGAAGTCCAAATAATTAATCAAAAATTAATCTTTTGACACTTGAAGATATTTCAAAAAAATGATATAAAATTAAAATACATTTATTTCTATTAAAAAATAAAAGGAACATAACAAAAACAAACTGAAGTAAATTATTGGCTTCTGTAATATTCACTTTACAATCAAACAAGTAACAAAATTGTTCGAACAGCCCTTTTTGTCGATTCTAGTAAATTCTCACATATTCAAATTCTGTAAATAATGCTCATGAAATGTTTGATTGTATTAGATGTGTTTTTATTGCCCTAGCCAAAAAATAGATAATGAAAATTAAAAGTAGGTCATTGACATCAAATTTGTAACATTTCAGAATAATATTACCACATGTGGCAAGACATTGATTTGTTAATATAACCCTGAAACTAAAAGGAAAAGTGTTCAACAGGCAATGATCACCTCATCCGAGAAAGCAAGAATGTCACACTCCGAAGCAATGATAGTGTTACTTGCGCTTTTCGACTCCAAAGATATCGTACACTATAAATATCTTCATATAGGGCTAATCAAACTTTTATAAGGATATTCTTGAACAGTTGAGCGAAAAATTTTGTAATAAATGACAGTTGAAGTTCCATAACTGGATTTTTTATCATAACAATGCTTTTTCTAATTCAATTTTTGATTTAATTTTGACCCAAAATCAAACCACAACGATAGAGCACCTATCATTTTTCCTAAACCGTACTGGTCATAACATTTTTCTGTTTTCAAAACTAAATACATTCTACCCGTCCTTATGGAAGTGAAACATTTCTCATACTAAATTTATTCAACTACTTCAAACTCCTCAGAAAAGAGTGAAAAGTTATTTTAAAAACAATAAGAAGAGACAGAAGAGTAATTAAATGAGTGGAAATAAGTTAAAGATTTAATAAAATAATATAAAGTTGATGTAAAATTCTACACATACATTTTCGTTAACAGCACTGAATATTCTTTTGTAATCAAGTTTAAAATCAATATCGTCAAAATAACATCAAACAAAATATCCGATCGTCTGTTTAACAGACCGAACTTATATTTTCAGAACAAAAAAGTTGAACACTCACCCGATCTTCTTTACTCTGTAAGTATGCCGGTACTCCGACACTGGAATTGGACGCCGTAATATTATTTTCACATTCTGTCCATCGACTTAGCCAGTAATCCGTACAGACGCGACACACTTGCCAAGCTAACGCCGTAATCAAATATCCGAAAGCAATGCATCTACCACCGGCTCGAGCGTACGCATAAAAAACTTGCTTCGGGATATGGCCGTACATACGTTCTTCGTTCATCGATGTACGGTCCGCAGTTAATCCGTTTGTGTCTGATGGCATCACTGTAAAAATAGAACAGTCAATTAATCATTAAACGAGTGAATTGACAGCCTAGTTTCGAAAATGCATTTGAAAGAAAGTCACATGGACTCGTTGACAAAGAAATATGGATGTTACATTCCAGTCTCTAGTCGTTTAGTTTATATTTATAAATCTTTAGTAAAATCAATTATATACTTTCAATTACTTAATACTGTAACTATTACCTATTACTTATTTTGATTAGATTTCCGATATCATCTTTTTTGAAAACCCTTTCTCAAGGGTTTTCAATCCCTTGCAATAAACAAGTTTGTAGTGTGGTTGTAGTTTGTAATGTTTGTTTGTAGTAAATGAAAAGTGGTTCACTGGTGAGAATCCAATAAGTGTATTCTTAAATATGCATCATGCGGACACACGAAAAAATGCATGTTGGAAATTATTTTATTACAGTTTTTAAAATAATGTATAGAGTAAAATAACTTTAACTATGTAAAAAAAACTGTAACTTACAAACGTACAAAATAAATGTATTTTTTTTATAGCAATGTTAGAAAATTTTAAGATTAAACGAATTTGTCCGGAATTCACACTTTTATTTAAATTATAAGAATTGAATATTTTCATAAACTAGAATAATTTTGTGGCGCCATAAGAACATTATTCATAATTTTTTTCAAATTATCATTTATGTGGGGAGGTCCACAATTTTGGGTAAAAGGGAAAAGGAAGAGTCGGAGCCACTTTTTATTAGTTCCGGTCGAACAGAGAACTCTCAGTTAGTGTAAAAGCGACGTATCATTGGGCTGTCAGAAGTACTCATCACGCTGTCGTCAGAAGAACAACTCAACTCGGAATAACTATAAAATCATGGAGAAAATCGAACTACGCACTGTTGTTAAAGTCCTTACTAAGCAAGAAAAAACCTCAAGTCATCATGGAAGAGATGTCTGCCATTTTCGAAGATCGTTCGTCAGGAAAGAGCATGGTTTATAAATGGCATTCTCTTTTCAAACAAGGAAGAGAAGACTTGGAAGACGATTACCGCTCTGGACACCCGCTCGAGGCAACCACCTCAGACATTATCGAAAAAGGCTGCAACTCGCAGAAATGACTGTATCTATCCGATACCGCCATTCTCAGAATCTTGCATGATCATCTTGGCATGACTAAGGTGAGTGGAAGATGGGTAACGAGAATGCTTGCGCCGGTTCAAAAGAGTCAACGAATTGCGTGAAGTCAGGAGTTTTTGGAGCTGTGTGGCAACGATTTTCATGCGGTTTTAGACATAATTGTTACCGGAAACGAGACTTGGGTTTATCACTATCAATCTGAGAGCAAACAAGAGTCTATGCAGTGACTGAAAATGGGGGCACCTCCATCCAAAGAATTCAAGGTGTTGCAGTCAGCGGAAAAAATGATTACAACTGTGTTTTGGGATGCAGAAGGCATTCTCTCAATTGAATACAAAGAAAAGGATATCAGGTAACCGGAGAGAGCTTGAGTATTCGTCGATTTCGAGAAGCCATTAAAGAAAAATGACGGGGGAAATCTTCAAAACATGTTCTTCTTTTGCAAGACAATGCTCCGGTACACCGAAGTCAGATTACGATGGGTGCTGTGACTGAGTATGACTTCCAAGAATTCAGTCATCCACCATATAGTCCAAATCTGGCTTCAAGCGACTACTTTTTATTCCCAAATCTGAAGAGAGACTTGAGGGGTAAAAATTTTCAAGACGATGAAGAAGTGAAGTCGACTATTTCAAAGCATTTTTCAAGAAAACCAAAAAAATATTTTTTGAAGGTCTTGAAAATCTGATTGAACGTTGTAAAAAATGTATTAGTATTAAGGGAGAATATATTGAGAAATAAAAAAAATCAACTCAATCAGACTTTTCTTTTTTTCCGTGAACCTTTGACTCTCTTGACTCTCTAACTGTTGACCCTCCTCTCGTATATTTAATAGTATTTAGATTTTATATCTTATTCTATTTCATATTTAAAAAACTTACATTCTTCAGCATCTTCAAAGTTTTCACTTTCTGCTGACTCCGTAGACTTCAGTCGTTTAATTGGAGCTTTTTCTTTCATGAGCGTACTCGTACTTCCCCGAAGGGATGTCGAAGATAGTAGACGTTTTAGTAAACTTTTTTCTTTTACATGATTGGTACTAGAATGTATGACATCAGACATAGATTTCTGAGAACCGAACTTAATTTTCGATGTACTTTCAATGCCGACATTTTCCATCGTCTGTGTCCTTGAATGTCTGAAACGAAAATATAAACATAAACATCCAAACCTCATTCTAACACCAAAGTATATAATCTCACGTTGATAATGTAGGACATAACAGATCGTGTTGCATCGATGGTGAAGATAATTGTCTGACAACAGGAGCAGGAACATCTTTTTTACGTCTAGTCTGTAAGGAGATTGCTCTCGTGGCTGCCTTATGTAAACGTGTATTCGAATCCCATGAGACTGGAGTCGAATATAAATTGTCAGAGCCTGACCATCGAGTATTAGGTAAACATCTCGATCTACGTTTTGTTATTCTTTCTTCGCCCATTTCATCGTCTCTTTCGTCTGTTGGTAGTGGTAGATCGTGAGCTAAGTACCGAGAACCGTATGTAGAACTTGGTCGTTTTCTTAATGGTCGATACACTGGTGGAGTCTTCAAATTTAAAAGATAAGAAAAATTTAAAAAATATAATATAAAATGTATTAAGTTCAATTAACTCAGTAATTTGGCATAGGCTAATATGTATAAAAAATAAAAAAGAGTATGCAACGAATTGGTGAGCAATGTTATTATATGTGGTAGTAAACTCTAAACAAAAAAAAATAACCAAAGACCAAAAGATAAATCAAAATCCAAAAGATCATGTTGGAATAAATTATTAAAACGGTATCTGATTAAATGTCTATAGTACTAAAAAATTTAGCTCTCGAACAAAAACACATTGGTAAATGTATACATTCGAACTTTGTATGAAAGTAACTACTAAAATTAATGTTTTTTCCATCTATGGGCCGCATTCTGTGACGTTTCAAACCCTTCGAGTGATACCGCTCTTAGAGGAGATGTATAAGAAAATCTTAAAGAGATAGATTTAAAATCGATCATTAAAAAATAATAATCACAATGTAGAAAAATGTAGTTATTAAAAAAGGATAAGCACAAGAGATGATATTGTAAGCAAAAATGAATAGAGAATATTGAATTAGTATGAGCATACGACAAGAATAGAAAAGAATAATGATCTACCAAAATATATAATAGGATACTTCAAAGAAAATATGATCTAAAAGATGTTGTATTGTAGGAATTAGAGCAGTTATAGAAAATTGGAGATTAGAAAATGAAGTAAGTCCGAGAGATACGAGAATTTGTTATCAACTGTTAACCAAATGATTGATAGATGATTTAAAATCCAATGAATGATGAAAATACATTACTTAAGAGAATATATTTTATATAACAAATATTTTTGTATAAAAATATTAAACTGTGAATTATATAAATACATAAATATTTCAAGGAATACATATATATATATATATATATATATATATATATATATATATATATATGTATGTATGTATAAAGACAAAATGGTAACTATTTAACTAGAAACGACGTTATCAGTAAATAATAATTCTTAAAGAATTTTTTGAAACTTAAATTAAAATAAAAAAATATGTTTAAAAAAATATATATCTTAGTTTTCAAAAAAAAAAAAAATAAAAAATATTAGTATTCATTTCTAAAACAATTCTAATGTTTAACAAATTTTAAATTATCTATAATATTGAATATAAAAAAGACCGAAACAATCCAATAAGAGAGTAATTCACTTAACGAAATTGAAAATCAGCTAATATAGTTTATAGTTTTAAACACTATTGGTCTCAAAAAAGAACTACACAAGAAATGACCTCGTCTGAAATTATCTATTTTTAAATTTTAATATACACAAAATACAAACTATTTATAAGAAACAACATTCACACTTACAACATGAGGTTCTTCATCCGTGTTCCAAGAAGCGTTAATACTATTCTTTTGCTTCAAGTGGATGCCGATTCTCGACACAAGCTTGAATAAACTCCATCTTTCCTTCGCTGTTTTTGTTACACGATTATCTCCATCAGTTTTGTCGCATGACATTGCGGTACGCCATTCTTTTGTCAAGTTAGGATCTGTTTTTTCGATTTGTTGTAGCGTTCCTTGAGCGCGAACCGCTCCTTTTTCAACAGCAATTATCTACGAAATTGTCGATCAGTTAATTACTATTATTGACATTTTTTTATGAAACATTAGAAGAATAATTCAAACGTATAAATAATATTTACATCATCATTTTCTTACTTCATGTTATTTTTTCATAAAAAAACACATCAAGTTAATTATTTAAAGAGCATTTCAGTATTAAAAAAGACTGTTTAATTTATTCTAAACAATGTTTCAGCACTTTTTATAAATATTAAGATTTAATTTTACTATTAAAAGAATTAATTCTATGCTAGAATTAATGAATTAATTTATTTTAAGGTAGGATAAAGTCTTTACATGTCTTATTTATTTTTGAAATACTTAACAAAATATTTTTTTAAATATTAATTTTATTTTTTTATATTAAACAGGATAAGGTATATAAATAATGATCAGTACAAAAAACGACGATACACTAATATATTTTCTAATTTACCTGATCTGCAGTATGAACTAACTGTAATCGATGCGTTATAAGAATCACAGTTCGTTTCTGTTTAATCATCATTTTACGGATGCCGTTTTCGAAAACTTCTTGTGCGACCTGATAATCCAACGCTGATAAAGGATCATCCTGGAATATAATAAAAGGATCGAAACGGTTTTTGTCATCGTTGACATCAAATCACTCACCAGTACAACAATACTAGCTGTCGAGTACAGAGCTCTCGCAATCGATATTCTCTGTTTTTGACCACCCGACAGATTGATACCTTTTTCTCCAATTTCTGTTAGATCGTTACTGGGTAATAAATCTAAATCGGGTTGTAAAGCACACGCCTGTATGACACGTCTATATCTTCTTGTACGAAATGGCTCGCCGAATAAAATATTGTCGCGTAAAGTTGCGTTCAGTAACCAAGGTTTTTGTGTTACATACGCGAGGGAAATGTTACTAAAAGAAAAATAACACATTAAATTATATATATATATATATATATATATATATGACATATGAATTATTCTTTATAAATCTATATCTCATCTAAAATTTATACGATGCATTGTTAAGTTATAACTAATGGAACATGAATACAATATCTCAAAAAATAATTAAATTTTATTTTTACCAATATCTGGATTAGTGAGTGAGTTATTAGGGATTTAGGGCGCATCGACAAGTGTGGTCATTAGCGCCCGAATATCTGAATTACAATCTTGATTCAAATAATACAAGTATACTTACTTGTTCCAGTACAATTTTCCTTTAATCATGTGCATTTCTCCTAATAATGCTGATATTAACGAAGTTTTTCCACTACCAACTTTTCCAACGATTATAGTCAGTTTTCCTATTAAGTATAGCATATATATAACATATATATATATATATATACATATATACATATATATATACATATATATATAAATATATATATATATATATATATATATATATATATATTTATATATATATATATATATATATATATATTTATATATATACATATATATATATATATACATATATATAACATATATATATATATATATACATATATATAACATAGATATATATATATATATATATACTAAATTGGTAAGAAAATAATTACGGTTTTTGTTTTCTATTTTCTAGCTTAATTTTTTTCAATGAAAGTGTCACTTCATCGTATTCATATTAATATTATTTTAAAGTGCATTTTTCGATCTGTATTTTGGTAACATCGGCTTTGGTTCTATTACTAATTTTGCTTCAAATTGGGCTATTGAATCAAAAATGGAAAAAAGCGAATAAAAGTATTTTTTTTGTATGAATTAAAAACGGGTGGTAAATCAGAAGAAACTACTCGTAAACTAAACGATCCTTCTGGTGTGAGTACTGTAGAGAACCATACTGTGCAATGGTGGTTTCAAAAATTTCGTGCTGGAGACGAGAGCCTTGAAGATGAAGAGGATCACGGGCGTCTTTCTTCGGTTTATAACGACCAACTGAAGGCATTAGTTTGATCAGAAGCACGCACAACAATTCGAGAGCTTGCACAAAAGTTAGGCGTTAGTCATCCAACAGTTATGGGCCACAAATGGAAAAATTTATATGAATTTGAAGGT
>CM068319.1:17197421-17469921 GCA_034766995.1 Acanthacorydalis orientalis
TTGATTGTTATTACCTTTGGTTCAGATAAATAAAGAAAATATATTTTATTGAAAGACAAACATTCAGTTCATTTGAATTCATCTAATTTTCATTTAAACCCATATATAGAAATTAAATACATGCAAACAAATTTAATACAACCGTACATACTTTTTCTTTCGTATAAATATTGTTGAACTTCTCAAACTGTGTAAGTGAGTTTTCTTGAACAGGCAAATCGCCAAGAACGTTAATTTCGAGCGGTTCTCGGTAACCGGCCCATAAAAGTTGCGTCAGCCACCAAAATGTTGCTTTAGAATAAACGCTCACATCTGAATGTTGATAGCTAGTGTATTGTTGCGGTCTATTATGAATAATGTAATGTGTTTTGCATATCTGAAAAGAAAAAATAAATCACATAAATAGTGTGTGAATATTACAAGATCTTTTGAAATGGATTGTGTAATACATCTTGAGTCTTATATGCCAGAACCTATTTTGATAGGCTGCTTTCGAAACTAATATCGTGATCAATTATCCTTTATGAAAAGAATAAAAACTTGAAGATCATCAAGGATTTTTAAATAAAAATATGTATGCGTTCGGTTTATAATTGCACACCTAATTATTAATAATTCATAGCATGTGAAGATGTGAATATTTGATCATTTTCTAAGTATTTTATCTATTTGTATAGGAGCGTATTTTAGATGTTTATCTATTTTTTCTCAAACATAAGTATTTACAGTTAATTTCTATATCTTTTAATGGCAATAATAAAAAATGTCAAAATTGAAAATTACAATTGTATGTTTTTATATCCGTACTCCCGTTCACGAGTTATCTTGATAGTCTTCATCCTTTTAGATTTCCTGAGTTTCTTTTCTCTACTAATAATTTCAGTACAATTAATATCTTCAGATAAGCAAAATATCTAATATTTGTTTGAAGATTTTACACAGACTTAAACTAATAGTTGATAACAGAAAATCAGATAATCCAAAAAGACGAAAAGCAACAGAACAACTCAAAACTGAGAATTGGAAAATTGATTATAAAATAAGTAAGTTGTTTACTGAATGCGATTAGAGAAGAAACACATATTTTAATATATTTTAAACCTATTAGAGTATTGAGTTCGCCTTACAAACAACAGTGTATAAGATGAGACTAAAATATGTAAATAAATAGAAAACTTGTTACCCGAGAAGATTTAATACTAAACGTTAAAAGTTGTGAATATTTCAAGAATATTTAAAAATCTTTCGCTTTTATCAAAAGTGAAAATCATTATGTTCAGTGTTTTTAACACCAAACATTTGTTTTACTTGTCATTCGTTTTTCACAAGAGAACTAAGATAGATTACAGCAATAATAACAAACAAAAAAACCCATCTATCTTTTATAAATTGCAAGAATTTATTTTCTCGCTTCTGACGCAATTAACTGTTAAATCTCAAGACACTCGATTGACATGATATGAAGGACATTTGTGTGATAAAACACATACATTAAATTCATAGTGTAATCAAACGATGCACATTTATGTATATAATTTATAATATTCCAACTAAAAAATACATAAGAATTCATGATAGTCACAACAATAGAATGCATACATATATATATATATATATATATATATATATATATATATATATATATATATATATATACACTTAAGTAAATATGCACGTACGAATTTATTATATTTACATAATATAATAATCGCATTTTAAGAATTCACATTGCATCAGATCACAATGACTCTTGAACAATATTAGCATTTCATGAAAACGAGGCTATTTACATACGTGTCAAAAGATCAGCACACACTTATTTAAAAAACCGCACATAAAAGATACACGATTGTATCCCAAATGTGGGATTTATATTGACATTGACTCATATGGTGATCATATAAAGCACACAATTATAATAAATGTTTTTTTATTATCAAATAAAACTCTTCTTATGAGACACATTCGTATTCGAATTGTAATTAATGTCATTCTCAGTTATACTTCGATATAACTTTATCTAATCATATTTGAAAATATATCGTTGTAAAAAAGATGAATAAACCCGTCGAAAATTGAATAAATATTGTAATAATTTGTATATATATTACTATTCTTGGCAAATAACGTGTACAGAGAGAGGAAATAATATATATTTCTGAAGTGAATCACTTCTTGGAATTTTTTCTATCTATATTGAGTTATTCCAAGATGATCTCGGTTTTTTGTGGTTTTTATACACTAGTTCTCAAACAATATCGTATGACATGCATGTTTTTTCTTCAGAGCTGTTGGAAAGAAAACTAGTTATTATATTTTATTAATATGCACTATGTATTAATATAAATATATATATATATATATATATATAATTTTATATATTTAATTATTTATCCGTTTTTATACTAAGTATTTAATACGTTCAATTAAATAGAGTACGTAATATACTTTTATATAGAAAGAAAAAAGAGGGAAAAATGGTAGAGAAAGAAAAATAAAAGAAACAGTAACTGAAAAATTCATGAATTAACGTTAACAATTACTAAGGATTGCTTATTAATTGAGACATTTACAAAAAGAATAAAAATGGAATATTCAAATGAATGAAAATCTTTAATATTTAGCTGTACGATTACGTTTTTTTTTTTCATAGAAAATAGTCAATTAATTTATTTTATCTATTCTACAAAACCTAGTACATACTTCCTAATTACCAAAATAATTCAATCTCTTAACAAGAGAGATTAAACGAGAGAGAAAAGTATGAGAATGTATGTTAGAAATAACAAGAAGAAATTATTACAGAAACTATGACAAACTTCAGCAATGACCTTTTTGATGTTCAATCTATAAAAAGATTGATGTTAGCTAAAAATTGGTCAAGTTTTCCGAAATTAATCTCACTGATATGATATAAAAAGGATGAAAAAATTATTATCTTCTTCATGGAACCATTTAAATATTTCAATAATTTTCTCTTTAATATTCGAAAACTGTCGATAGATAATGTCTACAAAATATATAAAATATCAGTTATCTGGAAAAACTTTTATTCGCTTCCGGTGTTATTCTCTTTAAAAGATCATAATCTTCATAAATGAATGCTTGTAAGAAAGAAAAACAAATAATATCGTCATATAATAACATTTTAAATTTTACAGCAGAATAAAAAAAGGTTTATTTGTTATTGATAAAAATATTTGAAATCTTTGGAGAAGAATAAGAAAGAAATCACTGACTAAAATTAAAAAATATAAAGATACAAAAAGAGATCAATGAATTTTTATTATAAACATGCTAAAAAATGTATTAAAGATATACTGAAGACAAAGATGTAGATTAAACTGAAATAATTTGGAACATCTTTTATACAGCAATGAATATTCAAATGAAATAAAATTTATATCATGTTTTTAAACCAAAAAAATATATAAATGATTAGATATACAAACATTCCAGTGGTATTCTTTCCATAATCTGTGTACAAGTTTCAGATTGTATTAACAAAATACAAAAATTAAAAAACATTTAAAAAACGTATAAGTGTATCATACCTTTAAAGCAGTAAGAGTTTCATTGTCAAAATTTTATTGTAATTTTCGATAAACTAAAGAAATATACGTTTCACTTCTCTTCGAAAATATTCTAACCAAAATCTAATAGAATTTAAAAGTGAATGTGTGTAAAGCTAGTTCCTGCAAACTAGATAAGTCATATGAAAATCAGTTCAAGAAACCAGTTCACCAATACTAGTACATTTTTAAGTATCTGTTGATAAAATATGCAGAAGCCATAAATTAGAACGTTGAATACTCACAGGTTACGGTATTGCAAATTGCATTTCTTTAAACTGACATTTGTAAATATATTTTTCGAATAATTTTAGCACATCGTTCTATTTATTCGCAATCGATAGTGAGATTTCTATTTATTTAATTATTCGTGAAAAATCACAAACACAATTAAAAAGACTGGCTTCTTTAAGTTGTAAGTAAAGTACGATGATTTTCTTCATTTTGATCGTTCCCTAATTAAAACAATTACTTGTACATTTTTTTAATAAATTTATATTTACTTTACTTAAAAAGCAGTGATAAAATATACTCTTAATTTTTACTTCTTCATTCCAAATGATTTTTACTCGCCTAACAAGCCATAAAACAATATTCAATAAATGATTCTTGATCATTTTTATTTGTGAATCTTGTGGATTTCAATATAAATGTTATTATACTCAAGACAAATATGAAAAGTATTTTAATCTTAGCATTCTAAAGATTAAAATCGACTCGAAATGCATATGAGTAATAATCAAAAATGATCAATAAATAGTTTAACAACTAAATAATTAGTATTAATATTTTTTGATAAGAAAAATGTGAGCCACAATGTTAGAATATTATCACTCTATATTTCTTCTAACCATTTATATAATATTTTATACATTGAAGAATTGTATCTTCACTGAGTAATTTTGATATATTTATTTCCACTTACTTTGCTTGCAATATTGTCATAATTTTATATTAATATTGATTATTTTTACAAATTCTATACATTTTTTGTATGTTTGAAATTATGTTTTCATTTACAATCCATTTTTGCTGAAAAAATTTCATATCTTCAAACATAAGTTAAAAAGTTTGAAATATATTGTAAAAAATATTTTTTTACAAAAAAAATAATGGTATAAAATTATTCAGTAATTGATTATCTAACACATACACACACACACACACATATATATATATATATATATATATATATATATATATATAAACGTTCGTTACCAGAAATACTCTAATCATGACTAAGTAAGATCGATGGCACAGACATACATCTTAATTGTTTGCGACAAGCAATTACTGCTAGAAGGTCAATATATTAATAAGTGAGTTAAATTAAACGTGTCTTTTAGTTTAGATATACTTGTATGTTCGCAATCCGTTACATTGATAAAAAAATAGAATTACTTTATTTATTTTTTAATTAAATTTTAAGTACCTATATATATATATATAATGTAAGGTTTTACAATTTAATGACTTATAAACCCTCTCTCTCTCTATATATATATATATATATATATCACATATTAAATAAAAAGTTGTCATTAGTTATTTTTTTAAATACTTGCATGCACATTGATTTTATATACTCATGAATATAATTAACTCTTTTTAAATCTGAATAAAACCTTTCTTAAATGGAATTGTGTTATTCTAGAAGCAAATAAATAAACTTGAAATTACAAATAATTTTAAACAAATTTTCTTATAAATACCACTCAATATATTAGGTGTTAAAATTAATTCTGTGTCTTTAAACTGAATCAATCGTAACTCAGACTATAATATTTTCTCGACGTTTTAGGATCTTCAAGTGCCAATCTTAACATTTAAAAAGAAGGTATATCTTGGCCATGCCGTTGGAGTAACCTCATAAAACAGTAGTGAACACGATAGTGTCCGAAAAACAGCATAGTAGGTATTTGTATACTTTTCGCATTTCGGTTGAAAAAAATGATACATAAACAGCGAGAGTGATTTGCTCAGCTTTGGAGGAAGGTGCAACGTACAAAACATGCAAAAATGCTAAAACAGTGGAAGAGGTCCGAAAATGCATTCAGACTTCATCTTTTTTTTTCAAGAGATCCATTAGCTGCTCGACAGACAGAGCAAAGTTATGTAAAATAATGAAGGATATTTTGAGGATTGAAAAGTATTCCATTTTTTCGTATACATTCATTTTCTATAAAAAGAACCGAAATAATTTATACATATTGTATCTAAATATTATTTGTACCAATACACACCAATGTAATGTAATATTAAACATATATATATATATATATATATATATATATATATATATATATATATATATATAAACCGTACTGGTGATGGAGCTTTTGGATCATCAGACAGTCTGTTCATCACTACTAGTTTCGGCATGTTAAGGATGAAAAACACCAGGACAACGTATTAAAGAGATCACAGTTATAAAAACATATAATCATATATATATATATATATATATATATATATATATATATATATATATATATATATATAGTATGATTCAACTTAGGTGTCCACACGAAAGTATTAAAAAAACTCAAAAATTAAAGAAAGCCATGTTATCCCTCATTTAATATTTTAATTCAATTGTATCTTAATATTGAATTAAACTAAAATACTAAATAAAAAATAACATGACTTTTCTTAAGCCCAGCGCCCTCTTTTAATACCATCATGTGGAAACCTAAAGTGAATATCTCTCTCTCTTCCTCTCTCTCTCTCTCTCTCTCTCTCTCTACACACACACACACACACACACACACACACACACATATATATATATATATATACATACATGTAACCATCGTATAATGCAGGAATTGGGTACCGAGAAAGTGTCGCGTTTCAAAAATCTCATTATACTAGAGTGTGACATATTGTATAGTCAGATACCAAATTTGCTACTTCCACCATTTCGTATTTTTATGACTATACATGTCTATGCGCCGCGTTATGCCAGGGTTACTACAATTTGTGAACCGCATTATATCGAAACCAAGTTGTATAAGTAGCGCATTATACGATTGGTTACCTGTATATATATATATATATATATATATATATATATATATATATATATATATATATATACAGTATAATACAGTAGCACCTCATCCTATGGGCAAAAAGTATATTTGCCTGGGGTCACCATCAAAAGGAGAAGCCCAAACCAATCTTTTATAAACTTATTACTGTAATACAGTACTGTAAATGCCCCCCCCCCCTTCCTAATTCAAATCTGTGTGTGCCCCATGAAGCTATAACAAGCCAGTGTACGTGTATATATATATATATAATTCAATAAGTTTTACAGCCCACATTTAAATTTAATATTAAAAATTAAATAAAAGACCACCTACCTCTACATAAAACGTAATACAATCGACAAGAATCAGAATTCCGCACAGAACAATAACCGTCAGGGTGGTGTACATCCTCATGACAGTCCAATCGCCGATACCATTCGATATCAGACAATTGAAACGTAGACCTCTTCCAAGTCCCGTGCATAGCCACAAAATTATCGATAAAATCAAATATTTTGGTCTGCAAGCACGTTCGATTTGCACATGTAGAGATATTACGATCGACCATGCAATAAGTGACGTGATTGGTACCAATACGTCGTGCACGACGATCTTTGATGTTAACAACGAATCGGCGAATTCGCTTACGTGCGCTAAGAACAGCAGTAACGTCAGGAAAGCTCGGAAGTAGTGGCCGCAGAATAGGTATGCGTTGAATGCGAGTTGACTGTAATAAATACAAAAATATATTATCAATAAAAAAGAATGTAAAAAATCTCTTTTACTACAATTTAGTCTGGTATTTTACAACAAATTGATTTACTAAATACATTCGTCTGCATAAATACAATACAATTCAGTGAGACTATTAAATATTAACATAACATGATTTAAACAAGAAAGTCAATATAGTAAATAATCAGAAACATAACTAGGTCTTAAATATTGTGTTAGTTCAAGCATTGTCTAGAAAGTAAGTAAAATATATTTAAAAACATCTTACTATTTAGCATGTGTTTAATTAAATAAGCAACTTATTGTAATTTTAATGCATATATGTTTTTAAATATACTATGATTTTCTATTACAAAATAATACAAAAAAATATTTATAAAAATATTAGATTTAAATCCAAAAACACTTATTTTTTCCCAGAATGATTATTAATATCTCATTGGATATCTTTTTTGCTCAAGTTTAAAATACAACATGTAACATATTTTAACATTAAATACATCATGTAACAATAACAAATTGAAAATAATAAATTAAACCAGCATTTTTTTAAAATGTACAAAAGTTGACAGAAACATGAACCAAATGTACTGAAAAAAATAATGATTACATTACGATCAAGCGGATTACAAATGCATAACAATCTTTATTTTTAGAAATAAACATTGAACGGTTTTTATACAATTTTCAAAAGTATTTTCTTATTCAGATTCAATCGTATACTTAATTTTAAATTATTTCAGATCTTTTTTACTTTGATAGAACAAGATTGACGGAATACGAACATGTATGAAAATGTAATGAATCAAAATCTGAGTATAGATATTTTATTCTAAACAGTACACACCATTGGTATATCATTATCAGACACATCATCGTAATGAAAATACTATCACTTATCCATTATCTTCATAGAGATATTTTAAAGTATCTAAAATAGAGCCTGATAAAGAGAAATAAATTATTCTTGAACGATTTAACAAACATTGTAAAGAATATTTCCTTGAGTAATTAATTTAGATATTATTTCAAACGTGATGAATATACATACAGAATGACTATTTTAACTATTGATTTCAATTACAATGTGTAATAACATCATAACAATGGCAATGAACTAAATGAGGCTCTAAAAAAATAAATATAGGAAATAAATATGTAAAATAAATCTAGGGATAGGACAGAGTCGACAGTCGCAATAAAATAAATGTATTATCTTTATATATATATATATATATATATATATATATATATATATATATATATATATATATATATATATATACATATATATATATATATATATATATATATATACATATATATATATATATATATATACATATATATATATATATGCATATATATATATATATATATATATATATATATATATATATATATATATATATACATATGTATATATATATACATATATATACATATATATATATATATATATATACACATACATCACTCGATTTACACTGTTTCGTTTTTACACGGTTTTTGTTTTATCGATTTTTTAAATAAAACGTACAAATATCTATTTTATCTATGTTGTATAACATGTTTCAATAAATATTTAGATGTATGCATTTCATTAATGTTTCTAAAAATGAACCTATCCTCCTCTTTCCCATATATATTTGTTCGTCTCGGTTTACACGGTGATTTTAAGGAAACTATCTACCGTGTAATCGTAAAATGGGTATGAGTATATATATATATATATATATATATATATATATATATATACTTGCAAACTATTTTAGAATTAGATTCGATTGTAAAAGCGGCATAGAAGTCATTCACTTTGAAAATCCAAAGAAAATGTAAACAAGAGAATCTGCATTGCTAAAATGTGATAAAACTAAGAGATATTGAATATAATGTTAAGAAAGATTAAATGAAATTACCATAATCAATTTTAATAAATTAATCAATTGAAAAAAGAAATTAATAAATTAATCATTTTAATTAATTGATTTAAGTACACTTATGAAAATTAATATAAAAAAAGTCTTAGCATATCAAGAGATATGAACGATTTGCTTATTTTGTTATTGAAAAAAATATACGGAATTCTGTTTATAAAAATATGAGAAAAAATTTGTATAAGAAATTGAAAGTTATAGATGTATAAAAATATTTTCTTAGAAATATCGAAAGAGGTGAACATTTATGTCCGACGCTGCATATATGAATGTAAAATTATTTTTTAAACTATTTATTATATTATTTATCACTTTTTTTTTAATTACAGATAGGGATTTATTTCATTACTAACTCTTATCAAAATATGTTTTTCTGTAACTGGGCGTCCTATAAAATTTTCTTTATTTAGCTCTGAAGATAATAGAAATGTCATCGAAATGAGTATAAGCAAAAATCAAAAGCTATCAATAAATAATTAGTGAGTAATATTGATTAGAAAAAAATTATAGTCTGAACTAAAAATTAATTCGTAGAAGATTCAATTGTCTTTTATAGATACATTTAAAAAATAATAAAAAATTCACAACTCACATTATTTAAATAAAGAACTGGTATTAATGTATATACTTAGAGCAAAGGTTCTTAATCTGTGAGGTGTGCCTTCCCTGGAGAGGTACAAAGTGCTTAATAAGGAGGTGTGACTGTAATCTATAAATCAAAGGCAAGAGAAATCGATTGGATTCCAGGCATGACATGCGGCTAGCTTTGTCTCAGATTGTACTCCGAATTTGTGGTCTCATTGATCAGTAGAAACAACAAGTATCTCAATTAAATGACACCGATAACTTTAATTGACTTCATAATCGTGCTGAACCACAAAATGATGTCCCAATTATTAATTGGTGTTGTCAATTATTAATTGCTTTCGGAAAGGAATTTTAAGTTTACTTTCGGGGGAGGTATGAGACTAAAAAGATTAAGGACCCTTGATTTAGAGTGTCCTGAATACTAATTGCTATTACAGTTGTATATTTGGACAATTATTGCGTGTCATAAATATCTTTAATTGTTCAAAACTAAACTTTTACTATCATAAGGATCGTCAACAACAAAAAAAATTGAAATTATAACTCTTTCAAAGTACTAAAAAAATATTTACCCGGCATAAATGTTCACTTTAAAACATTTTAAAAAAGGATGTATTTATTATCTCAGTTCCTGGAAGTGTATACATTCATATATATATATATATATATATATATATACATTCTAAATAGTATTGACAACTGCAAATATAGTACGTTTTATGACAACTGTCGACCATATTTCACCTATTTAACCGTGAAAGCAATTTGTCAGTAAACACGTTCGCACGACGGTATGCATGCATTCAGTAGTCAAAAGATTTCAGATATATTTTATTACCATGCATCACCTCGTACTATTCGCATGGTCATTTCTTCGAGTTTTATTACACATACAAACTCTTAAGCTAAAAGCCGGCTCCACACATTATATATGAAACGTTTAGTAATTTTAATAAAATGTAATCGTGTAAGAATCTTAAGGATATTGTAAATGTTTTCCGTATACTCGTTTAGAAATAAAATTCAATGTAAATGAATAAAATATATAAAATATGTAATAAATTGTCAGTCGGGAGATAATACCGTGGAGAATATGTAATAAATTATTGCAAAATTAAGTTAAACATATATTTTTTATAGTTTACTCAGTGGCGGATTAAGGAGGAGCTCGGACTGAGCGGTCGCCTGAGGCACAGTAAGTGAAAGGGGCCGCGTTGAAGATCTCAAAAATACTAAGCAAACTTAAAATATCATATAAAATACATCAAGATGAATGAATTTCAGTTTCTATGTTTAGACATTAAGTAAATACTCATCGAGTTCCAAGCTAGAACCAATTTTCGATATATGGAACAGCACGCATTGGTGGATCAAGCGGGTCTCAAGGGGCCCAAACTCGGGGAAAAAATTAATCGTTACATAAAGAAACGAAACTTACACTTCAACGTCTTAGCTAATAATAATAAAATTTCGTGAAAAATGCATAGTGATGTTGATATTATGCATTTTGACGACGAATTAGAACAATTGCTCCTCTTTATATGTGAAGATTGAAACAAATTCAATACTTCGATATAAATCAAGAAAAAAGTTTATTGAATTTCTTCACTCCGAATGAAATGCACGGTTTCAGTTACAGTTTTACAGAGTTGAAAGTTTTTGTTTCTTTATTTTTCTGAAAAATAATTCTATTTTGATGTAATTTATATATTCACAGAATAAAGTTATAGATATAAAGAAAAAATGTTATAAAATATATTTTTACACAAAGCAGTATTATTTTTTGGTCGTCTGATAATTTTGGGGGCTCTGTAAATTTTACTGCCAGAGATCCCTAACTGGGTTAATCCACCCCTGAGTTTACTACTTATTTTAAATAATTGAAATATTTTTTTAGTTCATCACTTTAATTTTTTGACGGTGCATACAAGCATCGGTGGTTCAGTGGTAGAATGCTCGCCTGCCACGCGGGCGGCCCGGGGTCGATTCCCGGCCGATGCAATACATTTTTGTCGATAACAAAACTTTTACAAACGTACAACTGTATAATTGGGTTTCTTACATTTTTTAGATTATATGTGTGTATCTGTTCTCTAGTACTAGTTTTAGATAATGTATTGTCTTCAAAAAGATGTTAAAGATTTTAAAATCTACATGGAAATGGCATACCTGGAAAAATGGTAGCAGAGGACAGATGCTCAGATGATTCAAAAACACGAATACCACCGTGACTACATATAAACCAGTCTTCTTTAAATTATGTTTCGCGGAATTCTGGAGTTCCGAGAAACCTCTTCAAGAGTTTCGCAAGTCAAAGTCAAAATTCGAAAGAATTATTAAAATTTCAATACCGGAAAGAAGAACTTTTGGTCACAAATTCATACAGAATATCCACAGAAATCTCTAACAAAGCAGTATAAATGTTAATACATTTCACCAAAACTTATGCGAAAAATCATTTTCAGCCTATGTAGCTACGAAAACAAAATATAGAAAGAAACTGGATGCCGAATATGAAATGCGTTTACAGACAGTATCAATGGAACCTAATTTCGATACTTTATCAAAAAATGCAAGCACATCCAAATCATTAAACTTGGATATGTAGCAATGATTAAAAATTGATTGACTGATTAATTAATCATTTTTCACTTGTATTAAAATTGTTCAATAAAAGAAAAATGTAATGAAATAATGATTTTCTTTTCATTTTCCGCATAAATTCTACACAATATTGATATCCTTTCAATGATTTTTTAACAATTTTTTCCGAGGATGGTAGGGTTTCCATAAAAAAAAATACAATCTTAACGGTTCTCTGAGTCGACAAAGTTTGAAGACCAATGATATAGAGTATACTACTTTTAATAGAAGTGTAACAGTCTATTTTCTTATGAATATACCTTCAACTTTTAAATAATCTTACATTGACTTGTATCAAAATTCACAAACTATAATAAAAATGTGTATTATTTTCTATTGTTTTGGAGAATATATCACAGAGAGAGCTTATGAAAAAAAATATTAATGATAAAAAGGTGTAAATGTTTTTTTTTTAAATTCAAGACATGATATTTATTTATTTAAAATCAAAAATTTCTAATCAATATCATTATAAAAACATTAAGTTAAATATTTTCTTTAATATTTCTAATGTTATATATATATATATATATATATATATATATAGAGAGAGAGAGAGAGAGAGAGAGAGAGAGAGTAGGTGTATAGAAGAATGTGTTTACTTAAGTACCTATAATACAATTAATGAAAATATCAATTAATAAGTTACAACTCACCTTTGTAGTCGAGAGCACCTCAAGTAAATGAGAATGAGCAGAATAAGGTAAGCGAAAGTAGCACTTATTGCGAAATTCAACAAATTAACGTAGCACTCAAAGTGTCTCAGTACCCACGTGACATTTTCGATATGACTACCGACACTTAAATTTCCGAATGTCCTGTGTCCACACAAATTATCCATTTTGGTTTATTATCTAAACACTACGTCAATGTGAAACATAAGTTCCAATAACATGCACATACTTCCGTTTATAATCGTATAAAATCGTCCAGTCCAATTGAATGCATAAAATAATCTATTTTTTACATATATTCACTTTCACCGTTTTCTTAAAAATTGTATTTATTTATATAAAAAATCACGTGGTTCTCCGGATAAATGAGAATACTTAAATAAAAACAAGTAATAAAAATAAATAAATGAAATATTTTGTTATATATTGTTTATTATAAGAACCACAAAAGATTAATGGTAAAAGAATCAGCGAGTCAAATAATTATAAACGTTTTAAATTATTTACTTAATGCTAATTATGTTGTATGTATATTTTTAAAAGCGTTGTATCTTAAATGTTAAACAGTTTGTCAATAATAACACCGTAACAAAGTTGTTCGAATATATTAACAGTACTTTCTATAAACAAAACATTAAAATGCATGTATAAGAGATTCATTATCTGTACTACTACTGATACGGTTTGATAACAAATCACTCACTGAAAATTAACTTTGAAAATATTCAACATATTTTTAAAGTCATCGAGGAGATTTTTTACTTAAATTATAACGACGAACATAAACTGTACTTGCAAGTCATGCTTTATTTGTGTTATTCACAATCAGTCCAAATAAGGAAAATCGTTGCATAAAAAAAGAATGAGAGTAACAAATGAGGTAAAAATAAGATGATGGTGTAAGGAAAACAGATTCAAAAATTACCCAGATTCGATCTGAATTCTTGAGTCAGAACTTTTTTTTTCTTATCGGGCTACTTTTTTGTATTTCAGAACAAGGTTGATATTCTTTGTAGTTGAGATCTTGGTCACATTTATATGATAAATTCAATCAGTTCAATCTACATTTATGTTCTTAAATAAAATATAACTAAATATTAAATATATTTTAAGCAATCTACTTTCATATTAAAAATATTTACCAGGTTCAATTCAGTTCAACCAAACGAACAGGATTAAAAATTATTCTTGAGATTTGCATATGTTAATATTTTTTTATAAGCTGAAGATAGTTGCATTTGAAGTACTAATATAATTTCAGATTATAGTAGGGGCTAATAAATAATTGTATTTAACAATAATCTCAATGTTAGATACATATTCGTAAGATTTACAAAAAAAATTAAAATAAAGTAATGGTTGAAAGGAAATCAATAATATAATTATAATTAGAACAATAATATATATATATATATATATACATATATATTTATATTATATATATATTTTAATTATATATATATATATATATATATATATTATATACATATATATTATATACATATATATTTATATATGTATACATATATGTACACGGGTGTGTGTGTTGTTTTAATATATTTCTAAAAATATTTAGAATAATTTAATTAAATCTTATAAATAAGGACAAATACATTCATTTATAGTCACGTTTTCTGTTTAAAATATTTGCAATAGAAGATTTATAATTGAATATAACACAATAAATGGCTACACTATTCAAAAACTTTAATAGTTGATAATTTATTTTAATATAATCCTATAACGTACTCCTCAATCCAGCTCTAATGTAAGTTGGATTTGATCCCTAGTTCAGCCACTACAGTATAGAAAATTGAAATAAATGTATAATGCTTGAAGGTTAATGTTTATTACATTTTTGTCCGTTGTTAATTATCAAACTGTTATTTTTTACACAAAGAAAAGGTCGTTTTTCTTCTGATCTTCTGGCGACCTATATTTTACCGTTCTAAGGATGATGACATCGCCATCAAAATGCGCGTAAGCCAATAATCAGAAGTGATCAATAATTATTTATTGAACACTTTTAATCAGAAAAAATGTTTGTGGTTTGTGGGATGAGTGAAAATTTATTAATGATTTAAACACATGAACCACGTAAATTTAATCACATGGCCACAACTATAATGTTTCAGAAATATATTCCTTTATCCTTTATATAATTATTTAAACATGCACTTTGTTATGTTCTATACACATTCAATATCAAATCTTAATACATAGAAACTTAATAACCAATCTTAATAACAAATTAATTGTTATCTAAAAGTTTATTTATTAAAAAATTCAACAATTTCTTATCATTAACTTTATTATTACTACATATTTCTAGTGCATAAGTAGTAGTATGAAAAAAGAAATGTGATGCTTGGAATAGAAATTAATTTATAAAGAGAATTTGCCTTCACTAAAAAACCATTCTTGTGAAATATAAACTAATTATTTTTATTTGTTTTCATTTAAGTTGAATTTTTCTCTATTATAAAATTTAACAGCAAGTTATTTTATTTTTATCAATTTAAACGTTTGAAATTGTTTACTGTAACTGAAAAGTTTTTTTTGTATGAGCAGTCGATACATAACTACAATATTTACATACAAGGTGTTTATACCTTTATCAAAGGTAATTCTGAGATATAACTTCAAAAATCAAATTCAATTACGAAATTAATTACACAATTATCACATAATGACGATTACAACCGACAGCAATTTACAAACTCTTCGCATATTTACATGTTACAAGTTTATTATTTTTGTACTGGGCTGGGAAAAAATAGCACCAGCCGTATATTTCACATACTAAAAATGTTCTCATGTGTTCCTGTGTTTTGTACCGATCACATCATAAATTTTACGCGCACATTTGCATAGATCATGTTAATGTGTCATCGCCTCATTACTGTGTTTCATAATTGGCTATTACAACTCGTCACTATATCCCTACGTAGCACAGGAAATAGCTTCAACGGTAGACGTTTGGGGATACCGCAATTCATCGGGATACGATACAGTTTAATGTGCACTTGGGATGCGGAGTATTTTTAGTGAAGAAAACAACTGCGTTCTGTATATGGCAATAACCTTGATCTAGTGCTTTGTACAAGTGGACGATGAAGGTTGACATGTCTAATTGGTTGGTTAGACGACTCGGTGATCAATGTATCATGAGTTCGAAATCAAACTTGAGATATATATTATTTCATTATAAATAATGTTATGAGTCATAATATCACACAATATACAAAAATAATTGAATTAAAAATATAAATGATGATATTGTATGTTTTGTATTACTGTTACTGAGACCTTTTTTTTTAATTTTATAATAACTAATGATTCATATTAACTACTATACAAGTGATAACCTCAGAATAGCAATCAGACACGGCACCAAATGTAAGCAATCTTAGCTATTTTACAGGATATTATGGAAACGCCTATTTGAAAGTTACTCTGATATTATTAATTAAGTATTTAATTTTTTGTAAATATTTCTAAATGGTTTCAAACTCAAATCATACAATCAACAAGAACACATGTAAAATACTTGTGTGGTATTCTATATGATTGTCTTAATGTATCTGAACGAAAAAAAAATGATAGAGAATACAGTTTATATGTATTACGATTAAAGGAATTTTAGCTGTTGTAATCTTAACAATCAGTACACATTTATCACAATTTCAATGTCTAAGATATATAATAGTAAAATTATATACATACATATATATATATATATATATATATATATATATATATATATATATATACCTATAATCCGTTTCATGTTTTATGTTCTTCGAATGAATCCTAATGGATTACCATTAAAATAATTTACTGCAATTGATTTTAACTCTTGTGCAATCTTCTAGTAGCTTCTTATATATTTCAATTACATATTCAACTACGAGAATATAATTCAAGATATCTAAGATTAATCCCAGCAAAATAGTTTAAAAGTAATTCCATGAAATTCATTTGTAGATAATAACACATCAATAGTACAATATATATATATATATATATATATATATATATATATATATATATATATATATATATATATATATATATATATATATATATATATATATATATATATGTATATACATATATATATATATATATATATATATACACAATTATGAGACACCAAAAATATTATCGAACGAAACTCTGATGCAAATGATTAAAAAACAACATGAATTGTATTCCACGAACGATTTTTAGTAATTCCCCACTAACCATATGTATCTTCACGCTCTGATTATGATGTATCGTTATCGAAATGAGAAAGGCCGGCAAACAGAAAGAATCAATAATCAATAATTGAAATTTTCTTCAAATAAATTCGATGGGAGAATGAAAATTCAATTGTAAAAGTTAATGTAACCAAACTACCAAAAAAGTTATTATAATAAATTGGATATAAAAGTTTGCACCATACATTCACTAATGCCTTCCATTAAGACTAGTTTCAGAAATTATACCAATTGCAAGTATTTTAATACTGGATTTAAAGCTTATTCTACTAAATGTGTCGACTGGTGCTAGTAGCTGATACGTGATATAACTGAGTTTCGAAGTCAAAACTCATGATTATGCTTTGAGTACAGACTACTATAGACTCCAATAGAAGTGTGATAAAAGGTTTATATATATATATATATATATATATATATATAATATGTAGATTATTGAGGTATCTAGTGAAGTGAATAAATTAAACATTTTGTAAACTGGACACGAAATCAACAACGCTAATAATAATAAACACAAAGTAAATAAACGAAACTGGATGTACTAGAAAAGTGAGAAGTATATAAAAATGACATATTTATTGAACAAATAAACAAAATTAGCAACTCAATATCTTGTACAATAAAAATAAACCACGTTTTTTAATAAAGCATATATACAGATTCGCAAATTGTTTCAAAAGTCGATATTAAGCTATGCGAAGATACAAAACAGAACGAAAAGAAAACGATAACGAAAATGTATATATATATATATATATATATATATATATATTCTTGCACGTTAAACATATAATCAATACAATAAATTAGGTATACAAAACAAAATTATTTGCCAAATTCCTTGGCGATTAACTAGCACACTAGAACACAATTTAAAGAAAAACTTTATTACAAATAGTAAAATAATATTTAAAATGTACTTATATATATATATATATAAAAATTAAAACATTAACTCTTTGAAAATAACTGTTTTATGTAAAATCATTTCAGACTGGAATTCATCATAACATTTATACAAAGAATAAAAACAATAAATGATTAGAAATCAATTATTGGAACAATGAGCTGTTACTATATACAAGAAATTAATAGAGTTTCAGGAAAACACCGTACAGCACTTTAGTCACAAAACGTGAAGCATAACGATACATTAATTTTATTTTCTTTCATGTAAAATAGAAATTAATTTCTATATTGCATAAATTAAAGACTCTTTAATATCCGTAAAGGTCATACAGTTAGACATATATTTATAAACGAAGAGATGTAGTACATAGGTAATTTGTCTATTTGTATACAGATTCAAGACTGCTGAGAAGGAAAAAAAATATTTATATTGATATATAATTTCTTACACCTCATTTTTAAATACTGAATATTTTAATTTCTTTTCCTGTAAAAATGAATTCTGCGTTAAATATGATTTGTTATTTTTATTATAAAATATCATTTTATTAAAGTAATTCAGACCGTGAATTAAGCGTATAGTAAATTCTCAAAATAATCTTAATTTTAAGTGATTAAAATAAACAATTTCACATAAATAAAGAAAAAAATATTTCTTGCATATTTTTCATCCTGAATCTGTATGTGTGTGTGTGTATATATATATATATATATATATATTTATTTATTTAACACCCCTATAGATTATTTCTATATAATAATAATAATTAATGACAAATTGTTGGAGGATGTGACTTTTGCACTCATTCCCCATTAGATTATTGTTATATAGTTTTAATTTTGTAAGATAGATTCTATTCTGAAACTACTAATTCATATTTAATATATATATATATATATATATATATATATATATATATATATATATATATATATTACCATAAATAACGCGTGTTAAATAATGCTATAAAATGATATATAATTTTTATGATTTATATTTTCAGAAACTGACTATAACAAACTATAATTTATCGATCAACGTTATTCTTTTAACTGTCTATCGATTTAATAAACTTTTAGCATACTTAAAACGATTACTTTCTCAAAAAGTTATGCTAAATTGTCAGTTAGTATCATATTTCCATACTTTTTAAATTTATGTCATTATTCATGCACAATTTTGAACATTTCATACATATACAATACATATTTGGGTCAGGCCCGTAGTCAGGGATGAAACTGGGAAAGGGGAAATTGTCGTGTTAATTGCTCAATTTTCCTCTTCTAACAAAAACTGTACTTTTGGGAGATTTAAAAATCATGGAGAAATCGCTGAGAGAATCTTCTTAATGTGTTTGTATTGATAATTAAAAACATTTCTACGCGCGAAAAAAATATCATTTCTATAAATGCGTTTCCACCGTAACCCCCAACAATTTTGTCATATTTTTTTTTGCCCCATCTACTAAGACATCCTGGCTACGGGCCTGATCTGAGATTACGTGCCTTTTTCTATAAAAGTAAATTAAAACTCGAGGAACTATTAGTTTCAAATTTTTAAGTAATCTTCGTACTATAATAAATATAATAAATGATTTTCATGAACTAAAAACATCAATAACTGTATATATATATATACATATATAATTGTTTATTTATTTTTCGACAAAAAGACGGTAGCAAGTCTAACAAGTTTGTAACTAAAAATATAAAAAAAACGTATACAAGCGTATAGATTTAGAAGTAGGATAAACTAAGAACACATAAATGTCATATAAATTTGTAGCTTGCCCTATTTAACAAGACAGAAAATAGATTCGTGTGATATATACAATTAGAATATATAAACAAGGTATAAAGTGATGATAAACTACTGTAAAGTAAATACACATCGATGAAGTTCGATGTTTTAGGTACGTAATAAAGGTAAACTCTCTTTCTTTCTTTCTCTCTCTCTCTCTCTCTCTATATATATATATATATATATATATATACACACACTGGCAATAATTTATTTCAACTGAAATTTTATTAATAAAATAATTATTCTCATTAAATGTGTTATGCCTTTTTAATAACATGTAAATTTTTAACATATATATATTCATTCAATGTTGTTCTTCGTTCTTTAAGTTGTAACTATATAAATAATGATAATGTTTGACATTTTTTATCCTCTCATTGATTATATTTGCAACATCTGTCATAAAAAGTTCCTTTATATGAATATATTATATATAAAAAAAATATGTATTTTTTCCTTTGTATACACTACATAACCGATATGATAATAGAATTTTATCAGGTATGAACGTAGCAAATAAATTGATTGATGAAGTTTAATAAATATTGAGTAGGAAAATAAACGTGTAGTTTATTTATTTTTTTATACAAAATTAAATAAGATTGGTATATTTATAATGAGTAATAAGTACAGTGGAATATGTGGAATGTAAATGACACTAGAAACTGTAAAAATAAAAGAGCGAAAATATATAGCCCATTTTATAATTATAATATGGATATAATAAGTACTATATATATATATATATATATATATATATATATATATATTATGTATGTATGTATATATATATATATATATATATATATATATATATATATATTAGCTTGTCAACATACATTTAAAATTAGAACAATATTAATACTAATTTTTAAGAAAATATATTTTTAAATTATATTTACTAAAAATTTAATTTCATCATATCAACCCTAAATTACGTATGAGAAATTATATATATATATACATATATATATATATATATATATATATATATATATATAAATATATATTTATTCATACATGTATCATATTAAAAAACAGCACTGCATGCATAAATTAACACAGTTGTTTACTTCCTAATAACTCACTACTTACTTTCATGTTTACCGAATTTAAATTGTATTTATTTATATTTATTTATTTATATATATATATATATATATATATATATATATATATATGTGTGTGTGTGTGTGTGTTAATGATAATTAAAATTTCAAATAAAACTAATAGATTTTTTTATCATTAAAATAAATTATAAAACACGGTTTTATTTTTATCAATTTTCTAGCTTATAATTTTCATTTCTATTTAATAGTGTTACATGAATTAAAAATTAATTATATAAAATAATTTGTTGTACTGTTTATTAATTTATTTTAATCATTTTAATATATATATATATATATATATATATATATATATATATATATATATATATATATATATATATATAAACAGAACAGGAGAGACAGAAATAAACCTTTACTTTTAATGTGATGCATTATTTCGCGCGATTTTAAATTTCATTAATGAATTAAAATAATTACATTTTTGAAACAAACATATCCGAAAAGTCAAACACAAAATAAGACTAATCACTAATACGCCGATTGAAAAAATATTGTTTCGTTACACTTTGTTAGAAAAAATGAACTAAAGTACACTGGGCTACACAACACAACGATTAGATATGAAATATGATGTCCATGCGACTTGCAAAAGTTGAAAAGGTTAATTTATTTTAATAGTTATTCTTGTCAACTATTAATTATCCAGGAATGTCTTTTTTAAAATAATTAATCTTTTTAATGACATGTTTAAATATCTCAATTAGCTTCTAAACACGTCGAAGTTCTCATTAATTCTTCAAATCGGTAATAAAACAAGTAAACTCCACTAACTAATTTCTTCGAGCCGCATTTAACGAACGTATTTAGCGTTGCTTCTTTTACTCGATTTAATTTACTTACTAATAATAAAAATGTTTACCAAGTTTAATGATCATCGCAGATGTTCAACACTATTTCGTAATTATTTCAGTTCATTAAAAATGTATGTTTAAAAAATCGAAACGCAAATCACATAAACACTTTTAAATTATTCAAAAACATCACACGCCGAATTAAAAAGAAACGATGACACACGTGTTTGAAACAGACGTACGTGTTTGTAAATAAAATAAAAAAAAAATAACAATAAAACAACACTTTCTTCGCACGTATTTCACTCGCGATGTGCGTTTTGTTCGAAGTAGTTCAGAAATGTTAGCAAACTCTTCTCGAATGCGAATGAACCGCGTAGATTTGAACGAAACAGCTGACAAATAACTGAGCATGGGAAGTCCGAGAGGACTTGATTATTACTGGACAGCGATCGCGCAGCGTGCCATGACAGATTCGAACGTGCGTTTACGTCCCACTACCCTGACAAACTGTAGCTGTATTGTCGAATACAAGTGTAATTTATGCCGGTGTGTTGAATTTCTACGAAATGAAATTCATAATACGTACGAATTTCAATGTAATTTCAAACAGTTTACCTGGTATCGTTATTCAGCGTGATCATCTTGTGTAACTATCTGTTTCAGAGGAAGCAATTGCCATTTCATTACAATAAGTGTACTGAGATATAATTATCTGATCACTTTTTTTGAATGTCCTACAAATGAATACTACGCATACACACATGTATCTTTATGTATTATATATATATATATATATATATATATATATATATATATATATATATATATATAATATATATATATATAATATAATATATATATATAATATATATATATATATATAATATATATATATATATATATATATATTATATTATATATATATATATTATATATATATATATATATTATAATATAATAATATAATATATAATATATAATAATAGAATATATAATATATATAATAATATAATAATATAATATAATCATATATATATATATATATATATATATATATATATATATATATATATATAATATTATTGTAAATATAATTGTTGTTAATAATTAAAATAAATTGTAAATTAACATGTTGGGGGTTGTTAATACAAAATAAGACTAAGTTGACTCGAATCAGCTTCATTTTTCATTAATAAGAGTTTTTCTCGATGAATATCCTCTTGTAATTATGAGATATTTTCACATTATTTTCCTAAGCATCTGTTAATATTTTAGTAAGATTTTTATATAGATTAGCCAATATTTCAAATATAAAAACGAGAAATATCATAGTAAAAACATATATTTTCCATGTCTCTATAGGCAGATTCGTCATAAATGGATTAAAAATTGCGTGCCATAATCTGATTATGAGTGATACATGATGAGAAATCATGTTATTAAAATAAAAACATGCATGTATCACTTATTATCAAAACACAGGGGATCATGAAAACGACAAAAAATATTAAAATGAGATACCAGATTAAAATGACATGTTAAAGTAACTTTAATGATTAACAGGACAGGAAATTAAATTTTATCGTTAACTTTATAATAACTCCACGTATAATTAGTTCATTTATTTACAAATTATAAAGATTATCTAGCTTTAAACTGTATTAGAACCATGTTTTATGAATACATGGGATGTCAGATAAGAAAAGAACTGAATACATAGAAGAAAATAAAATACAGATTTTTTTTAGATCTCGAGAAAAACGTGAATTTCAAGATAAAGCAAGGAGATAATAAATGAGAAGCATTAAACAGTAATCAGCCGTAAAATTCGAACACTAAGAAAATATTCTCAGTGATGTACACTTTTTAACACACCATATGTATATATATATAGTAAAACTACCAAGAGACATTCACAAATCCAATTTATAAGAAGTCAATTATAACTGAGGAAAACTTCATTATCGACTGTATTATCTAAAGTTTAAAAATCTGAATTCATAGAATAAGAATACAAATTATTAAATTAAATTTTTCTAGTAGTTGAATTCACAAACTATTTACCAACTAAACATTTTACAAGATACTTCAATCGAAGTCTTTGAAACTGAAGAAAAAACGATTAATAATTTTCCAATGACAACAACACACAGATCTTCGAAAAAATGATCAATAACTAAATACCAAAATCAAATAAAAAACTAAACGTACTGAAAAACGTTTTGTTCTGGTGGTCTTCGTCCTTTTGGATCATCTGAGTAACTGTTCTCCACTACTTCATTCAGCGGGTGTGCTCTCTTCTACTGGTTCAGATAGATTTATAATGTTTAATATATATATATATATATATATATATATATATATATATATATATATATATGTATTCATATATGAAAATGACAAGAATCCACTATTAGAAAATATACACACATATGGTCTAAGAAGAAGATGGCTACTGAAAAACATTAATGGAAATACGAGTTTAAAAGTATACTAATATATTATTAAAAAATCTACAACATTAAAATAATAATGTCGACCTAAATGATTAATTATTGTCATTTATACGACAAAAGTAGTTATATGAAATATATAACTTAAGATTCAAGTATAATTCAGAGAATTAGAATTGTTAAAATAATTTAAGGAACATAAACAGTGTACAGCTATATCAATGAAATAAAGGATTAAAATTGTCCCGGAAACAACATTAAAATCGTTCATTAATATTTAGTATTATTATACACTTTTAGATATATACATATATATATATATATATATATATATATATGTATATATATATATATATATATATATATATATATGTATGTATGTATGTATCTATGTATATTTCTAATTGAACGTTGGTTAGAAGTTTGATATTTTTATGTTTAAAAACTAACAATACCAAAGAAAATCCATTGTAATAAATATTTTAATGACTTATTTCAATATTACACCGTTATAAATGCGTTTGTCGTACAGTAAGTAAAGTTTTAATTACTAACGTTATTCATATTTCTATTCAGAACATAATTTACTGATAATTCTATGCAATTACTTTCGAAACTATTTCACAGAATTGTTTTAAATAAAAGCAAAATTCTGTTGCATAACAATGAGAGGAATTCAGAATAAGTGAATAAGAAGTTAAATTGTGAATTTCAAAATATAAATTTTTCAATGATTCATCATTTATCTCAATTCACAAGCGAAAAATATCATGAAGATAATTTTCTTGAAATATATATATATATATATATATATATATATATATATATATATATATATATATATATATATATATATATATATATATATATATTATCTTGAAGTAATAAATGGTCCATGCGTTTATGTTTGATATGTATTTAAAAGTCGGAACAATAAATAACATATCGTGAAATATACTTTATAATCATTTTCCAAACATTTATTTGTTAATTATAACGTGAATAAGCAACAAAAAAGATAATCAGTTAAACATAATAAACGGCATGTATAAATTCACAATGATTAAGAATAACTAATGTAATTGGCATTTCCGTAAAAAATATTAATAAAACCATAATGATACAAAAATAAATATAATGTATTACTAGTTTTTTATAACACAGTATATTATTTTCTAAAAACTTTGAACTGAAGGTCAAATGATAACTATTAGTGACAGATGATTAAAAAAGAATGTGATTTTAAACAAATAATAACTTTATCGTACCTTCATTTTGAATTATTTAAACGCAACAGATTCGAAGTTAGTAGTATGTAAAAAATTAAACAGGTGTATCTGAACGCTATGGAATGTGAAATGAATCAGCTTTTGATAAATGCATGTATTATATTGAAAACAAACAAACATACACTTTTCTATAAATAAAATGTATTATTATTGATTGATTTATTCAGAAAACATACACTACACCCACACTTTATATAATTTTCAACATCGGTTAATTATAATGTGTACTTTATATATATATATATATATATATATATATATATATATATATATATATATATATATATATATAACAAGATTTATCCATCATGTACAAAATGTATGTGATGAATGTTTTATTATTATTTTTAACCGTATTTTTTCAGGAGAACATTGTGGCTTGTGGAGTGAAAAAAATATTTAGTTTATGAAAATGAATTTAGGCACAATAGCAAAACTGTATTATGACTGTGAACTGATTACAATTCTATAAAACACCCACCTAATCCTTAAAGCAAAGGCTACAAAGTTAGTTGCAATTTATATCTCTTCAATCAGTTATGAAACAAATCTATGTTTAAGAATTTCAATAAGTGTCAATAAAAATTGTCATAATTAGTTTCTAGTTAAATTTAAAAAAATACCACACATTTAAAAGTGTTTTTAGTCATAAATAAAAAAAAACAAGCAATAAATAATTACACAAATTAATTTTTTCATCGCATTGATCACAAAAAGTAGAAAAAATATTTTTGATGTTTAATAATCGATTATTAATCACTTTTACTTGTTGATTATACACATTTCGATGGCGATTCCATTAGCCTCGGATCGTTAAGTTACAGAAACCGACTGTTTCAGATCAGATATTCAAAATTTATTGAATGGAGTTTAAAATAATTGCTGCTTGCGCTCAATCACAATTCAAACAAAATTTCATACATTTATATATGAATTATGAATGTATTTTCCATACATTGTCATATATTTCATGCTAACACTTAGCTTCAATTTGCACGAAGCATCATTCATACAATGTAGACGATTTATTATATGATGACAATAGTAGGGAATACCACTGAAAAAATACTACATTAATTATTTAAAGTACACCTATGAATCATTCAAATGAATGGAATGAAAATACATATTTATTTTATTTTATTCTCATAGAAAATTATTAATTTCACTTTACACATATACAGACATTTTATCTCTAATTTTGCTCATAAATATAGTTTTTTTGGAAAAGAAACATAAAAAAAACTATAATAATATCATTCCTATCAAATATAAGTATATATATATATATATATATATATATATATATATATATATCAATGGTTCTAAAAGTAATCGATTGTTTATTTATACTTACAGGAAAATTAATAAAATTTATAAAGTTTCAACAAGATATATTTAAAATAAATATAATTAATATTTATGTGTATGTAGAATAACAATAAGAATATAACAATATATATATATATATATATAACAACGATTTGATATGATTAAAAATGGATTACTTAAGGTATAAAAATAAAATAGATGATAAATACTATTTTATATATATATATATATAACAAATAAAATATTAAATTGTATACAAACACTAATTACAAATAACATGAAATATAACAAAACTAAATCGTTTCAGGCATGAATGCATTGTTATTATTTGATTTCTGTGGTTTCTTTTAATAATCCACAATTTATTTTAATAATTCAAAAAAATGTTCTCAACTAAAGCACGCAATTCATTGAATATAAACAACTTAAACCAAAAATTAATAAACGTTTGATAATATGATATTTCTTCTTAATTTAACGAAAGTAGAAAAGTTTTTTTTTTCATTTTAATGATGTGTTGAAAACGTACATATATATTAATTGTACTAGTACCATAAACATCATGCCATGTACGAGTATAGTCATCTTAAATGTAATAAAAAATTACGTTATTTTTTCAATACAATCGGTTACTTCTGTCAATGAACTCGTATCAAATCTATCATAAATTTTAGCTCGTAAAAGTATGTAATAAATAAATTACCTACACTTTTTTATTTCGACATTGAAACCTGTGATTTAATGATTGCCTATCGTGTTGTTCACTCTGTTGACAATTTATATACGCATATACAGGTGACACGGATAGAAAAAATACATTATTTAAATAATATATACATACAAAAATGTATATATATATATATATCACAACCTTCATTCCATAATGATCCAGTGCTAGATGGAATATTATAACTTTTTTCAATTTAAATGATACACTGCCTCAAGTTATCAGTAATTTTCTGATATTATTCCATTAGTTAGTTGTACTCTTTGTAGGCCTTTTTACTTTTTACTAAATTGCAGTCAATATTTTCAATCGTCCATTTGTTACTCTCTTCATAAACTATACTTCAACCATTTTCATTTCTCTGTACATTTTTCTTATTATGACAGTAACTTTTGTTTTCGTATCTATTCTATTCTTTTTCTATGTATTCTTGATATTCTTAAACATACATACTTTTATATTTCCCTGTGTTGTGTGAAATAGAAAAGTTATTTTGATATTTTAAGCCCATTATATATATATATATATATATATATATATATATATATATATATATATATATAATATAATATAATATATATATATATTAACTTTTATGTATTAGGTTGGTAGAAAAATAATTGCGATTTATGACCTTCAAATTCATACACATTATTTTTTGGATTTTCTTAGCTGTTTTAAGTGGTCTAGAACTGTTGGGTGACTAACGCCTAACTTTTGTGCAAGCTCTCGAATTTTTGCGCATGCTTCTGATTTAACTAACGCCTTCAGTGTTGAACTTTATAAACTGAAGAAGGATGCTCGCGACTTTCTTGATTTTTAAGGCTCACGTCACCAGCACGAAATTTTTGGAACCACCATTGCATCATACGTTCCTTAACAGTACTCATACCAAAAGCATCGTTTAGTTTAGGAGCAGCTTCTGCTTCTTTACCAACCATTTGGAATCCGTACAAAACATTGCTCTTATTAGCCCCCTTTCGATATTTAACTCGATAATCCAATATGAAGCAAAATTAGTAATAAAACCAAAATCAAGACCGAAAAATGCGCTTTAAAATGATATTAACATGAAAAGGATGAAATGGCACTTTCATTGAAAAAAATTAAGATTAGAATTCAGAAAACAAAAGTCGCAATTATTTTTCTACCAACCTAATATCTTAGCGTTCTGAGGATGATGGTATTGCCCTCTAAATGAGCAAAATTAAAAATCAACAATGATAAATAAACAATTGTAGATTATTTTTGAGCAAAAAAATATTATGTGGTTCTTATGGTGAACGAAAAATTATTTTTTAAACAAAATAGTAATATTCTCATATATGTGTTCAAATGAATTCAAACCGACAATTTAAATACTTTGTATCATACAATCGGTAATCAAGATATAGAAGTTCCAGTGAAAAATTACTCTTATTACTAAAATACGAAACGAATTTATTTCCATTAATTAATATTACTTTTACCAATTGAATACATATATATATTATATATATATATATATATATATATATATATATATATATATATATATATCATCATCATCATCATCATCTTCAACCTCTGTTAATCCACTGCTGGATGAAGGCCTCTTCCATGATTTTCCATTTTGTTCGATTCAGTGCCTCTCTTTTCCACAGATTTCCAAGAAAGTTTTTAATATCCTTATCCCATCTGTTCATTGGTCTCTTTCTGGGTCTTTTTATATTCCTTGGTTCCCAGTCAATAATTTCTCTTGTCCATCGGTTGTCTTCTCTTCTTGCGACTCTTTACTCTTCTTATTATATCTGTGACTCCTGTTTGTTTTCGTATCCATTCTATTCTCTTTCTATCTCTTCTTGTTATTCCCAACATGCATCTTTCCATACTTCGTTGTGTTGTTTGGAGTCTGAACTATTTTAGCGTTAAGCACCTATGTTTCGCTGCCGTAGGTAAGGACTGGATATATATATATATATATATATATATATATATACAATATATATATATATATATATGTAATATATATACAATATATTTGTATCAAATAATACAAGAAAAAAATACTTCATGAAACCACATAAGAGGACACTACCGACAATAAAACAATATATCTGTTACATAATTTCGCAAAGAAATGACATCTAAATTTTCTTTTAAACACATATGAAAAAAAATGAATGAGATTAGGTAATTACAACTTTTTCAAAAAATAATTAGAATTTATACAAACAGATGCTACATAAAAAGTATTACCTCTTATTACTAAAAAATAAATAAGAATATAAAAATAATAAAGTTTAATATATATTTATATATATATATATACATAAAGGTATAATTTAAATTATGTTCTAAATTATCATATACAATGCCGATAGTTACCAAACATTTAAATTAAACATACCTTCAAATTAAATCCGTTTTATGCAGTATATTCTGTCGTATTTACGGTCCCAAGATACAATATATATATATATATATATATATATATATATATATATATATATATATATATATATATATATATATATATATATATACATGTGTGAGTAAGTGAATGTATAATCAAAATCGATTGCAATATGTATTACCCAATCATGTTATTATCATAAAATTGATTGTCATCCAAAAGCTATAGATCTTAGTCTTATTAAAAAAAACTAGTGAAATATATACTAGACAAGCATGATCTGATCTGATTCTGAGCATTATAAATCGATTACTACATCAAAGAAGTGAAATATTTCAACAACATATGTGCAGGCTGTTCTGTTGAAGATATTTATTCAATTCTTTAACCGCAACCTACTCATTTTCATGTAATAATTATGCACTTATATTCTTTCAATAAACTTGAACGCACTGACCAAATATTTAAAACAATCTAATCAGTTATCCGTATGTAAAATATATTGTTTGAATTTATCATGCTTTTTTATTTACTTCCACAATAATATAACATTTACCAGAATGTATTAGTTATTAGTACCAATAAAGTATAAATCACAACAGATATTACACTTTTCATGTATTTTGAATATGCATCTTTCTATACTAATATTCATCAAATTTTTTTATTGAAATATATAAAGTTAATATTGGCTTTAAATAATTATTTTAAGTTTTCAACAAATAACTCGTATTTAATACATGGCTATGTTTGATCTGCTGTACGTTTATAAATAAGATTTTTGTTGCATTTGCAATTTTTATTTCAATCTTGAGGCGAAAAGAGATTAGAATTTAAATGACGTTCTTTTAACCACAACAGTATATAGTAATTATATATTTTTTTTTTAAATATGTTTATACTTTTTTGTTTCTAGATATTTTATCATTGCTGATCAGTTCAAACGTATAAAATATATTATTTGTTGCCAACTCATTTATTATAAGTATTATTCTTTGAGAATTTACCGCTAATGATAATATATATATATATATATATATATATATATATATATATATATATATATATATATGTATATATATATATACATTTATTCTTAAATATTATAAACAGAATATTCAAAATATTTTTTTTGAAAAAAATAAAAGAAGATTTAATAAAATTAAATAATCCTATTCTTTTCATTTTCAGATATTCATAATTCTCATCTTATTTTCAATATATTGAATATAACATACAAGCGCTCTACTGAAATGTAACTACTTTTGCATGGAATTCAATTAAATGCAGATTTCTACTTGTCTAATATTGTACATTTCTTGATATTCAGTTGTATATAGCAATCAGATATATGTATATTGCTCTTTCAAAACGATCACATCAATGTCTTGATATATTTGTACATTTTCAATTTGAAATATCACGTGCATATTGTTTATATATATATATATATATATATATATATATATATATATATATATATATTACTTCAAACAACGTCACACCATTTTAGAGAATAAATAAATAATAAATCTTCAACAAGAATATTTATAACACACATCTGTACAAATATTTAACGACAGTGCCAAACGTTAATATAACAAGAATAAAGAGTTTGAAAAGGAAATGATCGAGATATATTGCGCAAAGAAAGTCAACTGGTTGATGATAGAAATTACTGGCTGATAGCCAAGAGATATAAAAATGTCTAGAGCAGAAATTAATTTTATGACATGTGACATTTCGTAAATAATTCATTTCAATATATATTTGATCAAATTGCGATGTTTACAACAGCACTTATCGTCAACATCTATCTTCTATGTAATAACATCGGTGGTGTAGAGCAGGAGTATTCAACCAGGACCCATATGGCCCCTAGAGAGCAGCAGGATATTCCGAGGGAGCCACAGGTTAAAATCACGTAAAAGGGGAGCCACGGTACGAGATTAGGGGGTCACGGAGGGAAGTGAGAAATAAAGATAATAGAGAAGTGATCGAGAAACGAAAACAAAAGAAAAAAGAAAACAGATAAGTGACCATCAATAGAATTTAAGAAGTGCTCATAGAGCTACAGAGCAATATAGCAGTCAAAATAACTTTCAGTCAAGAAAAATACTACTTTTGGATCAAGAGTACAATATCTAAAACGTTTCACAGTTTTGGGATAAAGTTAAATTGTTTTTCATGACATTTCCTATTTGATACAATCAGGTATCAGTTGTGTGAATTATTTACTCAGACTAAAGCGAAGTCGCCTTAACATAATGGACAGAGGTGATCTTCGGTTATCCCTCACAGCAATAAAATTGGATATAAAAAATCTTCTTTCTGGTCATCAAGGTATAAGGATCACATTGATCGAGAAATACTTAAAGTATTAATTTTTTAATTTTTGTATTTTGTATAATTTATAAAAAGTATAATAAACCGTATTCTATTTATAAAAAAAAATATTTAAATAGCTACCTTTATACCGGTAGGACAGGGGGCCCCACAAGAAAGAAACATGTTCGGAAGGGGGCACGGTCGCAAAAATGTTGAAAAACACTGGTGTAGAGAAAGAATATATCATAGACACACAGTTTGTAAAGGATAATCGGTACGAGATTAAGTAATTGAAGACAATCATCCCCTATTAGTGAAACAGAAATATGTCTCGATATACTTCAACCATTATATTTATTTAGAATTAATAAGAGCATTTAAATAATTTATTTATTATTTTAATTCGAATATATATATATATATATATATATATATATATATATGTATATATATATGTATATATATATATATAAATATATGTATATATATATATATATATATATATATATATAACAATAACTCAGTGTTCATTTATGATTTAAATACAGGTTATAAGTTAGAAGTAATAAAAATTCAATCCGGTTTTTAAAAATACTTCTCGGAATCCCAAAACTCAATTCATCAATTTCCACATTTCTAAACACACACGGACAACCATCCCCCATACCCGGATAAAATGCCATGTGTGATAGGTGTCTGAACAAGATTCACTAATCGATAATTCATAAAAACAATTGTACGAACGATAATTTCATCAATAAAATTTATTTTGACTTTGAGTTTTCGTTTTCTTGCCTGAAATGGTCTTCTGTCAACATAGCTAGTCGTTTCCTCCGTGATGACCACTTCCCATATGTGCTGTATAAAATTTTATAATGATGTGTGTACGATGATGATACCTTCTGTAAAAATCCTTAACCATCGACCGATACTTAGTCATAATACCAATGAGTTCAATATCTATAACAATATGTAAAATAAAGTATTATTTAAACAAATAAAATATGATCGGCGTCCTCTAAAACTACAAATATTCTTCCTTTCATTCACAAAAAAATTTTAAATATTGTACTGACATTCACCATTTCACCGAACCATACTCCATCCATCATCATCCACTTACCCCCCTCCCCCTGAAAAACTATATATTTCGATAATATAATATATTCTATAAAATCTTTTTTAAGAAAAAATAATAATCATTAGGGAAAATTCAAGATTACTAACATAACAATAAACATGTTTAAAGTAAATTCACCTGAAAAAATTGTCTAATATTTGTAAATTTATTTTTCCGTTATATATATATATATATATATATATATATATATATATATATATATATATATATATATATTTGTAAACTATATTGACTTATAATAAGGGCAAGCTGCTGTCCCTTCGTAAGAAACTAACCAAACAAATATTTACATTTCTTCTTTAGGTATTACTGTTGTTTAAAAAATACTTGTGATATGATTCCTTGTATATATATCTTACCGCACACGAAGGAACAAACATGCTGAAAAAATCTGTCGAGTGTAAAATATCAAATATCATTGCTAAAACAGTACATGATTTATTACGAAATTCTGTGAGGTCGAAGTAAATCATTTGTCAAACCTTTATTTCAAACATTTTCAAACTTATGAGAAATCCGCTGGTCGGAATTTGTTAAACGGTTGAACATCTTTGAGAAGAAAAGCAGACACATTTATACACAACACTGTGATTTTGTGAATAAGCACTTATCAATTATATTTATTTTTTATTTAATGCCTTTAATTTTCATAATTAATTTTCTGTAGATTTTTTCGACAGTATTGTTAGTAAATTAATTACTATTCAATAATTATTTTTTTAGTAAAAACATACAGTATTTTATCAAAGACTTATTAGCAGTTAACACATTCACTAACAAGAATGAATTAAAATCCCATACAGCATAAAAATTCTCTATAAAAATTTGGTAATGTTTAATTACTGGCTGAATTTTAACATTTTTTATATAAAAATAGTCAATAATTTATTATTAAACATTTCGATAAATATCATTTCATAGTATTTGTTGTTTAAATTCTTATTTTTCTGTACTTTAAATTAATAATTAATTAAATTTTGCATTTACCGACCACTTATCATTGAAATTCGAATCTACTAATAATATTTTTATTGTCAAAAACATGAAGATTTATATTTAACAGCATAACTATTATAAGATTTACTAGGATAATTAAAATATAACTAACCACAATTAGAATTTAGCGATACTATAACAGGTAGTACTCACTTGCATAAAATAATATATGTGAAAATACTTTGTATTACAATAAATCTCAACGAAAACAAGTCTGAAAAAATAATGCAAAATTTAATCGCAACAATAATATTTAAATCTCTAAAATTAATATTGGAGCATAACTAAATGACATACGATATCAATATTATCTTATTGATATTTTTTTTATAAAATAATTTACTCCATTAAATATTCTTTGCAATTCTCTGCCAAATATAAACGTTATAATGATTTAATTAAACGATTTATGAGAAAGGATGGGTTTTTTCAGAAAGTAAATGATTTGAAGATAAGAAACTAGTATAAATATCAATAACATATTATATTAATTTCTTTGATATTATATTTAAATAGTAACTGATTTAGCATGAATTTATTTGAATCTACATAAGAGGAAATAAATTATATATATATATATATATATATATATATATATATATATATATATATATATATATATATATATATATATATGATCAGGTAACTTTAATATGTGTGATAAAGTTCATGGAAGTTTCGTCTTCAAAAACATCTTTTTGAATGTATCTTGAACATCCTTCATTACATCAGCTAACCCGAAATTAGGTCTTATTCCGTTTATGTTTCGGCGTCTGATATTTAGACCAGCGCTGTTCATTTCTGTGAATCGTTCACTAGTCTTTAACGATACCATATTATTGTTTGTTACCGCACGCATATTTTGAAAATCATTCAACATGGAAATTAATAGAGATGTATCATCTAAAATAAAAAAGTGTATCGACAAAAGACAGTAAAAAAATATCTCGTTTACATTTAAACGTGATTGTCATTAAGTCTATTTAATTCATTTCTTTGTTAAATGTTTATTCACTTTAAAATAAACTTATGTCACAAACAAAAGCTGAATATAACTGTTGATGGAGAATTTAATACAATACGTAATTGCATTCATCAAGTCTGACATCTGAAAAAGGGCGTGGGTGGAGACACTGGGTTAGTCTGCATGTTGTGAACGGCACTCACGTTGAAGTACACAAGTTACATTTGTCACCAAAAGTTAAACGCTTCATCACTGTTTAACGACAACGAGAATTCGCATCGTTTATTTTCTTATAAAATGTATAAGGTGATTTTGATAGACGTGCAAAATGACATTTTTTAGTACAAAACTATTCACTTTATACAACACGTTTTATTATTAATTGATAAACTTCTTTAATAAGAAATATCGTTCTAATACGAATGTTTTAATTAATTATTAATATGATATATATATATATATATATATATATATATATATATATATATATATCAGGCATAATATCTATCGAATTTATACTATTTTATATTTGAATTTACAAAAAAAACTTGTATCATAAATAAAAATACACAAAATTATTTATTTATATAAATAAATGTGAATACATATGTATATATATATATATATATATATATATATATATAGAGAGAGAGAGAGAGAGAGAGAGAGAGAGGCATAAATAGATAGATAGATTTCAGCGAGATATAGATTTTAAGTTAAACTGAAATAAATTAAAACAATTACTCGTTTGTCTTTCGTTATAACATTCTGGGAAAAAAAACAGTAATCTAATAATTATTTTTTTTTATTTGACTCAAGCGGTTATCAACGATCAGCCTAGGATTTAGACAAGGGCAAAACGGGCCACTGACCAGGGCGGCAAATCTTGATGAGCGACAAATTTTGAAAACATGGAAATTTTATTTTCAATCATCGTTTCGATTTAAAGATAGCGCAAATGTGATATGAAAAATGAAATCCTGAAAAATGTGAAATGGAAAACTAAATCCAAAAAAAATGTGAAATAAAATCTTAAATCTAAATGTAAATAACATGATCCATTTACTACATGCCAATTTGCATTTTTTAAATAATTTAAATGAATGGACAATTTTACAAAATTTCTAATGATCATTAAATTTTTTTCTGTTGAAATGTTCTCAAAATTACCACCAGTCACAGATTTCTCTTAATTCATTTGGACAAAATTGTGGGGGGAAAGGAGCGGAATCTGATTGGTGGCTCAAGGGCAGCACCTACAGTAAATACGACCCTGGTCCTGGTGGTTTTCGTTTTTTTGAATCATCTAAGTGTATTTTCTCTACTATTAGTTTCGATACCATCTTCAAGTAAATGTTAAAAGATAATCTTTAACAACTAGTAGCGGAGGTCAGATACTTAGATGATTCAAAAGGGAGACACCAGATCACCAGGACAGATTATTTTTCTGTTTGAAAAATGATTTTTTGGTGTCTAATATATAATTTAATTGAATATATATTTAATATATTTTATAATTTCGAAATTATATAATTTAAGGGGCAGCAATTGATTGGTAGCACAAGGACGTTACCTTCTGTAAATCCAGCCCTGTCAACGATTTATGATGCATTTAAATATGAAGAGAATAGTATATATATATATATATATACATATATATATACATACATACATATATATATATATATATATATATATATATATATATATATATATATAACATACATATGTTTGTATACAACAATAGAAATTAAATAATAAATTAAAGATAAATATTTAACTTACGTTAATCATTCTTCTCGCAAACAATCTGTTCAGAGAACTACGTTAAGGTGAATTCTTAGAAATTAGTAATTATAAGGAACGTTTTTTACTCAATATTAAAGACTAACCAATAACTGCCCGAGGCTACTACCTTAACTACGAATAATCTCAGTATGAATGATCTGTTGAATGAAATTTCTACCTAGCCAGACAACGGTCGAGAACAATATGAATCTCTTATTAAAAATGTCCGTACATTAAGTTATTAAAAATAATATACATTCACGCAAATATATATATATATATATATATATATATATATATATATATATATATATATATATATATATATACAATCAAATATAATGAATGGTGGGTTTACAATATATAATTATTTAGTATTCACATACTAACCATTGAGCTGACAATACACCATGTGATGATCATCCGAAAAATATAATAAATATATTATTGCGAATAAGGGGAGACAAACATTTAATCGAGATTTCCCCATTAGTAATAAAACTAAAAAAGAAATAATTTTATATATAAATCATCAGAAACTTTAAGTGTTGTACAAAATATTTTCTTTCGAATTTCGTGAAAAATATTTATTTATGTTTTTTTTTATAATAATTGATATCTCTATTGCTGAATAAAAACATTACTATTTATAATCAAATGTATTTATAAACATTCATTATTTAAATATTTAATTCTTTCAACTACTATTTTTTATACGCGTAGATCATTATTGTTATGTGTGTAAATTAACATAATGATTACATTCAAAAATCAAATTGAAATTTAACATTGTTTCTAATAGTCTTTTTGGATCGTCTGAGTGACTATTCTCTGCTGTTATCTTCGACGTGAATGTCATCTTCGAATAGTTACTGGTGATTAATATCTACTTGAAGATTTACATACGTGCCGGAACTAGTAATGAAGAACGAATCCAAAAAGATGAAGACCATTAGCATAACGTATCATCAACAGGATCGCAAATATAAAAAAATACAATTATAATTTTAACTTCAAAATATATGTAAGATCAATCAAAATTATATATCAAATAAATTATATTTATAAATAATATTCATGACAAATTATCATATTTATCTATATTTTTATAATCGTCGATAATTGCTATTACTCTATCTCATTCTCTCTCTCTCTCTCTCTCTCTATATATATATATATATATATATATATATATATATATATATATATATGAGTGTCGTTTGATAAGTATGGTAAAAAAGTAAATTACACTGTATTTTTGTAAAAATGAATTTTATTTCTCAACAGAGTCTCCACTGAGGGGTATACACTTGGTACAGAGAGTCTGCCAAATTTCCATTGACAGTGACGATGACATCCTCTTTCAACGATAATTTCTTCCCACCAGTCAAATTTACAAGTTTGAGTAGAGAAAGAATTCGCATGGGGTCAAGTCCAGAGAATAGGGTGAATGACGAATCAATTCGAAACCTAATTCGTGCGATTTTGTGATTGCAACGCTCGATTTGTGGGACGGTGAGTTGTCCTGGTGAAAGAGGAGCACTTTCTGTGCGCCAATCTTGACCGTTTTGGTTTCAGCTCCTCTTTCAAACTGTCCAATAATGCATAATAGGCTCCTGTTATCGTTTTTCCCTTCGTTAAGTAGTCGATAAGGATGATTCCTTGGGAATCTCAGAAAATAGTGACCATCACCTTCCCAGCTGACAAAATCGCCTTCGTCTTCTTCGGCGCACTTTCACCAGTCGTTGTTCACTTCTTCGACTGTTACTTAGACTAAGGTGTGTAGTGGTAAATCCATGTATCATCCACGACGACGAATCGACGCAAAAAGGCCTACTCGTTTTTTCCCATTTTTACAGCAACTGCTACAATTCTCACTTCAAACATCTGTAGAACGTGATACCGAGTCGCTTCTAGCTAAAATTTCGCCTATGCCAATTTGAGAAGTGATACTTGATACCAGTGACGTTACCAAATGAATGGTGGCACCAAATCATAGAAATTTACCGAGCTTATCAAACGACCCACGTATTTATATATATAAATATATATATATATATATATATATATATATATATATATATACAAATTAAAAATACACAAAAAAATATTATAATTAGTCTAACGTTTACAAACAACAACTATTTTGATTAAAAATTATCAAGATAATTCTAAATTTAAATCAATACTTTTCATGCTATTCTCAGAAATAAATATTTGTGTTTGTTTAAAACATGTTTGTTTTGTATTATATTAAAAATACATACATACATACAAACACACACACACACACACACACATATATATATATATATATACATATATATATATATATATATATATATATATATACTTACGTTAATTGAAATTAAACAAAATATGTTTTTGATTACTCTGAGTAGGTGTACATTTCTTTCCACATTTATTAAAAATCGAATATATTAGATAACATATTTTGAATATCCGTTAATTGTACCTTTTTTATTCAACGTGAATATAATTATTATAAAGTAAATGAAAGATTTTTACTGTTTACTATAAAACTACCTAAAACCAAATCTAAACATCAAAAAAAAACAACAAAAACAACAACATAGACTGTTAAAACTCAACACACTTTTATATATTTATCTCCTGATTTTAGTTCAGTGCACTGTATTGCATTCTATCCCAACGTATTTGTTAAAATTTACTTAATGCGAACAAAACATACGTTTATAGGTACTTAGCTAACATAAAATGTATGTAACTATTATCCACTTGCATGTATCGTGTAATTACATTAAAATAATGAATATTCTTAAATTAATAGATACATATAGTGTCATATTACAGTGTTTTCAAACATTTATAACAAGATTATCAAAATATAACAAAATAATCCTTCAATGTTAACAAATATTAATTCAGTGGGAACAAGTATACATTATCTATATAAGATAATAAATATATCTTAATATATAAATATTATATTTAATATGTATTGCAATAGGAACACATTTCACTATTTACAACACAAATTAAAGAATACTAACTGTATCTGAAGATAGCACGCATACCTTAAATTCCTTTATGTGATTCAGTATTCTACAACATAAAAGTAATCGATAAAAATGATTAATCAGTCAGGAATTTAAGATTTTAAATTGTATTTTAATTGGAGTTAAAGGAAACAGGATAACAAAGCATTAGAAATTATTAAATTCAAATTAATTAGCTATGCATATGATACCGCCTAATTTAACTATAAGTAGTAAATACCTTTATATTGAATTATATTGTAGATACAATTTATTTCATATATGATAAATAAAAATATTCAATACTGTTAATTAATGATCTTCACACCTCTTAAAAGTAACGAATGTCCTGCCTGAATGAATAACACACTTTTTTCAAATATTTTCAATAATTTTTGATAACAGTTTCAAGAACGTACTTCCAGAATTAAAAAGTATGTATTACAGATAGTTCTTAAAAAAATAATACTCTAAATTTTATTGAATTGTGCAATAAATATGTGTATTATTCAACAACATAGACTCGAATGAATATATGCTAACAGACCTAAAAAAAATATATAACCTAATTATGCTGAATTGCAGTAATTTAGAAAAGAAGGTTCGTTATTTTTTAATTTTGAGTATTAAAAAGTAACAGTAAATTATACATAGATACCATCAAGTATATCATCTAGTATACCATCAACTGTCCCAGTAATTTTATAACTGTTTGGGTTATTACCGATATAATATTTTTGAAATTACTTTCAAATATTAATAAAATAATTTCAAGCCAGATATAGAATTTAATTTTATTCACATGTTTGTAATTTAATAATTTGTAATATGCTATATTTTGAAAATTACTTTTAGTGAAATAATCTTGTACAGATTTTAGTACAACATACTCGTATATCATAATTTAAAATATGAGGTATGGAGCTAAGTTAAAGAAAATCACGCCGCAACTTATATTTATAATAGATTATGTATATTTTTTTATCATTTTTATGACTATTATGTTTCAATTTATCAATAGATAAAAGAAACTAATTATTTTAAAATATTTGTAATGAAAATATTTTTTCTCACGATTGTAAAAAGATAACATAATTCAATTATATTTATTGAGATTTACAAAAATAGAAACGTACTTTTCAGAATGACGGAAACATTAGATTACATTAAAAAGATTATATCATGAAGATTACTAATAAGATATTCATTAATAACAGCGATCAAAATTGCCAAATTAAAAACTACTTTTGTAGTTTTTTATTCGTCATTGATTTTCATTTATGTACATTAATAAAATAAGTCTTAATTTATGGGAAATTAAGTCCGGTTCAAGGGAAATTTACACAGATATGAAATAAAATATAATCAGGTATAAAATACCAAACGAATGTTTTTCGCTTAACAAAACACAAAAAAAATATGTAGTTTGTGAGATGAAAAAATTTGATTATTAAAATGAGTGTATACACAATATTTAGCTAGCGAAGTGCCCTAAAACCCAAATAACCCAAGTATAAACAGAGTGTCAGAACTGTATTGTAAAAGATTCCACTTTTCATGTTCTTATATAATTGATTCTAAGATATGAGGAATTGACACAAAACACAACCAAGTTTATTGAATTGATTTTTCGATAAGAAACTAATACAATATTTCTTAACATCAAAGTTAATATTGTAAAATTTCTTAAATTTCGAGAAATAATGAAAACCCTTCACAGGGCTTCCTATTTCAAAAGGTATTTCTATTTCATACATAACTATTTTAAAGATTTTTTTAACTACGTCTGAAATGAGATTTTGTTAAGATATCCATATTAAACTTCATATGAACTAGAGGTATAGTTGTCATCTCGAAAATTTCAAATAATGAATTCTGCCAGTTTTCTAGATGACTCATGTATGAATGAATTTTATTAACACACTTGAGTCTGGTTTCTTAAAAAACAGCATATTTAGTAAACAGTTTTTTTATGATTTCTATAGTTTTAAAAAATGAATGCATCTAGTATGTAATATATATATATATATATATATATATATATATATATATATATATATATATCCAACTATAATAAAAAGACAAAAAAGATTTATTTACAAAATAAAATATTTAATGAAAAATTTAGACACCTGTTAATATTTATAGAAAAATTAATTGAACAATAAAGAAACCTTTATATTTCTTCAATAAAGCATTGTTCAAACAATCTATTGTTCTCTTCTTACTGAAAATTCCTCATTATATATATATATATATATATATATATATATATATATATATATATATATATGTATATATATATACTTTATATATATAAAATCTATCTTTCTCTAAAAAATGTCTAATAATTATTTAAGAACTCAATTAGGGATGAAATTTCAAGTATAATTTAAAAATCCACCTGGGTGTATATTTTCTACAAAATGTATAAATAGTCTATAATTTCGTAGCAATTGTCAAGCTCTGTATGAAGACATCTGTTGTTCAGACTTGATTTTTTCTTACTTTTACACACTTTAGTGTATTTTACCTCAGGCGACCACCCAAACAGCGTTTACCACGAACCGACTCTGACCATTAACAGGTAATTTTAAATCAGTGAAAAAAATACATAACAATTTTCATTATAATAAAAGACGTTTCGATTTATTTACACTAAAGAACATCATTGCTAAGCAAAAGTAAAAAAGTAAAAAAATATATTTCACAAGCGCTGATATATTTTCAGAAACTACCAGCTATTAAATGAATCGCCAATGTAGGTAAGCCATGACCTCAATGTTTATATCCGAGAGAAAATATAATTACTAAATATATAGATATTTATTTTTTCCCAATCAACAGGAAATGAGAGTCCTTAACAATTAACTGATTAGTGAAGATCAACCTTGACACCATTATAAAGCAGATAGATGTCAACAAGAAGGATGTGTAGGATACAGGTATTTAAAATTTGAAAAAAAATTACTATGTATATATAGATATATATTTATTCTTATATATATATATATATATATATATATATATATATATATATAGATACACAATAAGTGATATAGGTTATTAATATAATATATATATTTTGTTTATTAATCATATCACAGTTATAGCACGCCTGATTAACAAATGTCGATATGCCGTCATAATATTCTTTATAACAGCATCGCATGAATAATCAGTCGGTCTGTACAATACATTAAATTACAAATACAGCTAATTTACTTTGGTAATATTTTTTTACGTTTATAGTTGTACCATTTCATATGTACTTGAAGGGTGTTTGTTTAAAAACTAAATTGATTTCATTTTTTTTTTTGTTTTACATACATTATATACATTTCTATTGTTTCATCATTTTGTGTTCTACGAAATGAAAACGTTGAATAAAACAGGTGTGGTTTGTATTCAGCATACGAAACGCATTATTATTATTTGTTGTTGTTACTGATTTATCATACGACATGCATTAAATTATTGCCTTTGTATGATACAGATATCAACTTCATTCTTAAATCGATGCATTCACTTCAGTATAAATGTTATTTCATATATTTATCAGCCATTTGTCTACAATCGAATAAAATTTAATGGCTCAATATAGAAGCTTAAGTAGCAACCGATTGATCAAGATGTATTATTATAAATTCAGATCGACTATATACGAACTTAAAGATCAATAAGAATTAATCACTAAATTTTTTATATGAACATTGTAGGTTTTAGTAAACATCATAAAAATAAGTTCTATATCGTGTTTTTTTTAAATAAAAAAAACAGTTAATATTTAAATGAAGAGTATACAGACATGATATAACATAATTAAGAAATTCGTCAGAAAAATTATCTTAAAACAAATAATTGATAAAACATGTTTAATAAGATATTTTATTCTGATAAAAGATTATAATAAAAATCATTATACATTACTTTATCGGAATATTAAAATTAATACCTTATCTGAATTTAAAAGAACATTCCAAACATTATATACATAAAGAACGAATTCATCGGAAGAAATAATACGTATGATCACATTTTATTTTTCTTAGAAACAGTTTGCGTATTTTTAAGAGTAAATAAAATCATATTGGCACATTATTTTTCCAGTAATTATTGATAAGTGTTCAAATATACATTTCTTTTAACAAATTGGTTTATGGTTGAAAAAAAGAGTTGTGATTATAGAACCATTCTTTACGGTGTATATATATATATATATATATATATATATATATATATATATATATATATACATACATATACCACTATAATAATACATTGTTAAATATTTTTAAAATAAAAAAAAATCTGTAAGAGTTTTATAAATATTCCGATTGAATTTTTAATTAATTCTACAACTACCTGGCTGACTTTTTGTGTCACATTTGAACTTCAAAGAGCTACATTATTTACAAATAAATTGATTTCGAATATATAGAACTATGTACTATAATGTATAGATTATTATTATTTACGCTTGTTTATTATTTTCCATAAAATAGGATATTTGTGTCACGAAAGACTTGTGTTCACGAAACACAAGTCTTTCTAGACACCGTTTAAAAAAATTAAGTAAAACGGAATCTACCTCAATGTATTTTTAAGATAAATCTTTTTTTTAAAAAAAAAACAATTTACTTCAAATAACTAAATATTTGGTATTTAATTACAGAATTGAATCTTCATTTTATCTTGTCATAAGATTAAAAATATTAAAAAATATTAAAACTATTCCTTTTTTTTGAACAAGTTTTTGTAAACCAACAACGTCGTTAAGTAACAAAAGTGCTGCCCATTTCCATTATCTACCAGCCGTGCAGATAATCAGTTAACACGATAATTTATGGCAATACTTCAAATTATAACAGAATTTTTTAAGTGTTAAGCAAGCACATAAATAGTAAATATAAAAATGGGTTCAAATATAGAAACTAAAAATTTTTATGACTATAAAATAATGATAAAAGATTAAATTTAAATATATCTACCATAGAATTAAACTAAAAAGGAGCATTAAATAGCGAAGGATTCGGATAGTAATACAGTATTTACTCTCTTAATATTTTATTCAATTAATGAAATATAAAAATGATTCTTATTTTTTTCTAATAAATTGAAAATGTCCTTCATAAACAATATATTTAAGTTTTCAAATAAATTGTAAATATTTACTTTATATTCACGAACTGTAGGTATTGATTAATATTATATATATATATATATATATATATATATATATATATATATATCATAAATTTCTTCCTAATTATCTGCCCTAACCTGTGATCCTAGCATGATCTACATTTTATATTAAATGAAAAAAAAATAGTAGCAAAATTTGAAAATAAGAGAATAAGTTATAAAATAAATAATTATAAATGCACAACGTTTATATAAATAGATATTTTCAAAATACATATTTTAAGAAAATATTAATTTGAAATCCCAGACTATATTTGATATTCATGCCTGGAAGAGACAACTTTTATACTTAAGAATAAATCGTGTACATAAAAAAACCAGATGAGTCACAGATCTCGAATGAAAATTATGTTATTGCAAGTCATTATTGAATTGTTTAATTGAATATGAATTCCAACTCGTTTTCAACCATTAGAATAAACCATATTATTCAATCATTTATGAATATCTTACAACAATGCATCACTTCCGTATAATTTATGAAGAAATAATTAATAAAACGACTGTTGATTTAATCATTAAAGCGACGATATAAAATGCATCGTTTGTAATCTGATTCGTTGTATTAAATGGTATAATCTATAGGTACCAATGCATGTAAGCATGGTAAGAAATAATTCTTTTTGAAATAAATAAATTAACATACAGCTACAATACTTCATTTGCGAATTAAAACTGTTTCATTTCATTTCATTACATATAATTAATCAAATAATATTTAACAACCGAAAGATTAATTTTAATGCCATTTCAGTAACAGTACTGCGATTTTATAAAATATGTTTACGTTTTATACCTCTTTAAATTTTTATTTATCTCTATAAACCACACCTATTTCTGCCAGTTACAAGTTGATTTACTTTCAAGACAAGTTAAACCGTAGTAGTTTGTCTACTTGATAGTTTGAAGTACTAGTTATTTAATATAACTTTAATTTGATTTTTTTATTGAGTTGTTTAAACCTTACACACCCAGTATTTCAATATGATACAAAATATTGTTTTATTCATCAAAGAATGGTATAAAATTTTAGTATAAATCTAGCTAGCAGCAAATGATCGACCAGCATCGAACCGACTTAATATTATAGTCTGCATTAGATATATATATATATATATATATATATATATATATATATATATATATATATATATATATAAACATCGTCTATCACTAATATAAAATTACCAAAATCGTTAGCCCTTTGGAGCCGGGCAGCGAGAAAGAGTGCTAAATTTGTTTAACAAATATTTTTCAATTAATTGGACATTCTTTTATGGTAAAATAATAAAAATTACAAATTTACAGGTTACAACAAAAAATATGTTAATTCAGATTAGCTATTAGAAATTTCATATCTATCTGATATATCGTTGATAATATTCGCGGAAACACAAATCTCTTGATTGAAAACATAAAATCGGAAGCGAGAAAATCGATTACAATTAAAAATTTGAAGAAATAATATTACTGTTGAGTTTGAAAAATTTTTAAACAATCAAGTGTGCACAAAACGGTTTCACATCAGTCACATCTTGTACCTGGACGTAGAGTCTCGAAATTTTTTATAAGCTTTCTTCTAATGATTAACTTTTAGAAAAAAAATATTCTTCAAACAATTCTTAAAATCACAATTTTTATAGGAATACAAATAAAAAAACAGGGATTTTTCTGATTTTTTGACGACCGTAATTTTTTTTAATGAAAGAAAAGTTATAAATTTAATCTCATTAGAACGAGACTGGTGACCTTTAAATATATTATCCAAAAAATAGAGCTCTGAGATCATAGTTTCTGTAGAAAACATCAATGGATTTCTAGATCCATGCCCGGCTACAAAGGGTTAATAAAATCAGTTAATGTCAGAGAAATGTTGTCAGCCCGCGTCTGAAACGGAGCGGATAGTGTGAATAGTGAATCACAAACTAACAATCGAAAATTAAATTTTTATTGTATTTCTATCAAGTCGCTTCCTTTTTTATAGATAAAAATAGATGATAAAAAATAATCATATTGAAATTGTTTGGAGAGTGTATAATATGAAGCAGAAAATATATAGAAACAATAACATGAAAATCATATATGTAGGAAGATCGGAGGAAAAAAAGAATTCAATTGAAAATTCTTTACAAAAAATCCAGAAACCGTTTTAACATTTCCTTCATAATAAAGATTTTTCTATCCATATTTTTCTGTGTTCCGATACGAACCGTCAGATTACTTTCAGAACATTTTTTTTAAAAATTATTTGAACAAAAATTATAGAAACAAGTATCAATTCGATTAGTTGCATCTGATGGTCACTTACAAATTCGATAGTGTTAACAAATAAGAAAACTCTCGACGCAATGCTAGTCGGTTGTTTACCACTGGCTAGATGTATTAAAAAAAACAGTCTTAATAAATGGAAAGAAAAACATATTCTATGCAAATAAAAAAATATAAAACCGTACATAAAAAAATAATAATTGATATGTTCTCATACCATTCTGCATAAAAACACTCTCTCTCCCTCTATCTATCTATCCGCCTCTCTCTCTCCATATATATATATATATATATATATATATATATAAAATATCTTTGTAAAAACAGATTAAAAAGTATTTTCTACTTTGTTTCTCAACATATTTCTATTAAAGTTTTGTCCTGACGATCCTTGTCTTTTTGGGTCATCTGATTGTGTTCCCACTAGCATTTTCAACACATACCATCTTCACGTAGGTATTTGATGTAGATATCTACCTGAAGATGTCACACGTGCTGAAACTAATAGTATACACCAGATACTCCTATGATCCAAAAGAATAACAGATCAACGGAATCGCAAATATTAAAACACAGAGTAATGATTTTTCTATTAATTTATATCAACTTATAACTGATCACATTTCCATTTTGTATCGTTCTGTCAGAACACAAAATACATTTCTTTGTACCGAATTCATAATTTTGCACACGATTTTCATATCATCCGACTTTTTACACTAAATGGACAAGCACTTAGAAGTAATACAAACAACATGTTCGATTTTTTTATGAAATTTATCTTACATTATAAATACAATGAAATAATATACAAAGATCTAAAATAAAATATCCACAAGTTTATTCAGAACTCGTATTTTTAACATTTTGAAATGATTCGATTTCTGATATTATTTAGATCCTATAAATAACATGTTACTCAGATCATACTGAGCAGATTCAAAAAATTGAGAAAGTAATTAAATCCTATAATAATAATACACAATGCTTCATATTTTTTATCACTTCTATTTTTAAAAACGAATAAAAATTATTTTAATACTTCAGTTTATTTAATACATCTTTATTGTTGATCATAGTTTAACTATATAAATTTATTGGAAAGTACACAATGTGATAATTCAATTAAAATTATTACTATATATATATATATATATATATATATATATATATATACATATATATATATATATATGTATGTATATACAAGCCATTTTGTGAAACACTCACTATTTACATGATACGATTTAGGGTGAATATTAAATCAATTTATTTTCAGGTTCTCCTATATTTAATTTTAACCGTATCTTAAATGCGGATAATAGACAATTCAAATCTATATTTTATTTTTTTATTTTTAACTAACATCAGAAAGAATTGTGAATTAATTATAAATTCAACTGTCAATTGAGACTTTAATTTTTCATTTCATTATAAAGACAAGTGATCAAATTAATCATGTGAAAAAGGATTCATATTATTTCAAAGAGGAAAAACATCTAATCTTTCCAAACCTTTCAGATATTATATCTGATATTTGACAAAAGACACTAGACTGACAGAATGTGAAGTTTTGATAAAAAATAATTTAGAAAATATTTTCGAAAGTACGGCCTCGTAATTTTAAATACAGAATGTTATGATTTCAAAACATTTTGAAAATCAAAATAAAAAAATAATAGAATGTTGTTTATAAATTATAAATACTGCTAATTCATTTGATGGAAAAATAACAAAAACCAAACAAGTCAACAACACTTTGAAATGTATTTTCAACAAGAATAAATAATCTTTTGCCTTAACATAATAACTTATGCCGTTTTTTTTACATTGACTTACGTTTCCATATAAAAATGTAATTTTTTGATGACATTCTTGGAATTATTAAAAAAATGAAATTGTATGTATAAAGTTGTGACAGTTTTTAATCAATAAACTATATGCGCGGTATATTTTAAAGAAAATATGAATAGAAGTTATTGAATTGATTTAATTTTCATTTCATAAATTGAAATCAATTATCATTACGTTATTGTATCTTGAATTTTGTACCCGACTACTCACTGAATCCCAATGATAAACTCTAAATTTAACTATGTTTCTAATATAAAACTAATGGACCGTTCGTTTGAGGTCGCAAATAGAACAACACAATAAATTTCTCATATGTACACTATGATTAAATAAAAGAATATAAAAACGTTTCATTATTTTTAAACATTTTTTCTCTATAAACAATAATTAAATACTATTTCCTTAAACATAATCGAAATCTCTCAAATATTTAATCAAATATATCTAATACCGTTGAATGAAAAAAAATAGCAAGTGCATATTTTTAAATTTTATTCCATCATAATATAAAATCTCGTATAAAAAATCGAACATGTTTTGTACATTACTCATATTGAAAATAAAATGTTCACATCTTCAAGTTTTTATTTAGTTACATTCAACCTTTAATGAATACTTAACACTAAGTAATACGTGAACTTTACATTAGACAATAAAACACAATTATTTATGTATAATTGAAACATGTGTTTCTATTAAACAAGATCAGAGTGTGAAAGTAAATCGATCTTGAGTCGAATAAAAATAAAATTTGTACTGGATGAAACCATGCTAGATGAAACAGTGATTTTCAAACCTTCCGAACATCCTTTCAAACATTTTATTGAAATTTTATTACATTTTTTTTTGTTATTTAGTATCAATTTATCAGAAACTTGAAATTTATATCAATAAAAACATGTTATTATTTACTTGAAATGTACTATATAGTAATAAAAATTGATATTAATTACTTTATTGCTAACCAATTACAACAATTCGGTTTCATCATTTACATTCCAATAAAATCTAGTTTGAAAACCACTCAATTGCTGAATTCTCTTGATTAAGTAGTAAGCTTTTTAATTAGATTTTTAGGCAAACAACGAATATACATATTCATTTGAATCATTCCTCCTAATTTATTTACTAGGCCTTAACGTTAACCAGTTTGGTACTATTCTTGACTAGTGGTCATTTTTTTTAAATAATCTAATCATCAAGTATATAAAAAGACCTGCTACAATATTTTAATTTATTTAATACCAGCACGTCGAAGAGATTCATTCTGGTCAACACATTTCGAAAATATGTTCAATCCGTTCACTATTTCTACAAAATTCCATTTCTCGTTTCAGTTCATAATATGAAATATTTTTTTTTGTTCTATTAATATACTTTGATAGTTATGTAAGCTTAAGATTAACAACAAATTAAGTATTCAGGTAAAAAAATGTTCTTTTAGTATATTTATTTGTAAGCAGATTGCTTTCTAGGCCAAAAAATTAACTAAAAAGAAAATATATCTACCTATGTTCATTTATCTACTTTAATATATATATATATATATATATATGTGTGTGTGTGTGTGTGTGTGTGTGTATAATTTGTATACTTGAAAATATTCTAATAAAACATTATATTTTTTATGTAAACCTTTTTTAAATTTATATTCGTATATCTTTAATAACTCTGCTTAAGAGAATAATAATATGTTTTAAAAAAATTAGTTAAGGTCATGATCAAATTAAAGCAGAGGGTAACGAAATAATTCTATGCAGCACTGCTTTCAATACCACAATCAAAACAGCGGCATAATTATGCCATCTTTATATTTGTTTGCATTCATCTAAGATCAAAAATAGGAAGCTTTTAATAACACGTACTAGTTTCTAATATCTATCATCGACTAAACTGAAATCTGTACAGCATTGATACTATAATCAACATTACAATCAATTCCTTCAGTCGATACCATTGAGAATAACAGTAGACAATTTAAAAATAAACAATTTAAAAGTTCTGCCACTGTCTCTGTCCTCTGCCACTGCTTTAAGAGAATTAACTTCTGTACAAAAATATGATCCCTACTTTTTTCTCTTCATTGCCACTGTTCTCTGCTTTGAGTTTACCATGGCCTTTAACTTTCAAAATTAGACATTAAATATGCGTTCAAAATATTAAAAATATTGCAATTAAATAACAAGTGTACAATTTTATAAAAATGTTTCTTTGAGCAATTTTTATTTATTAACTTTTTACGGTTATTTAGGTTCGATATTATGTCCGCGTCCATTTTGGAATATTCATGGCTCCTGTTCTATAGGAATTAAGGAACAATATTTAAAATAATGCCGGAAGATATTTGTTATTTATGCACAGAGATACGTTTATTCTATTTTTTTCGATTCTATTTTCCCGGAAAATCTACCTTGTGTATTAAAACGCTTTCTAACGATTCAATTTTTGTTTATTAAAGTTTATCGACAAGAATTGATCGAGTATTACATTCATTTTTTTTATATATTGTATAAACGGTTACAAATAAATTTTCTTACATTTAATTGTTAGTATGGCTATAGATATCGTTCTATAGAAAAAATAACTTAAAAAAGCTCATTCTAACGTGTATGTAGACTGACCGAAGCGAAAATAACATTAGTAATAATTTTAACTGAGTTAAGGAGCTTTCATAAGTTTGAAATCTTGAAAAAAATGTTTTTTCTTGCATATTATTAAACCTTAATGTCTTAAGTTTCATTACCAAAAAGAATTTTGTCGAAATTCCAATAATTCTCTGAGATACAGCGATTTTAGTTGAGGCGGTTCGAAGCGGGACAGGGCTTAGCCCGATCGCTTTCATTCGTCTTTCTCCGAACTATACTTTTCAAAACGGTGTACATCATATCTCAAAAACTATTCATGTAATTGGCTTGAAATTTTGATTGAACATTGTTAATAACATTTTTTATCGGGTGACCGGTTGATTTTTTGATATGCTTTTCCATTTGTTAATAATAAACAATTATGCGAATCAAAAATCGACTTTTTATTCAAACGGCTGCCATTTTTCCAATTTTCAAAAATTTCAAAAAAATATCCGGTTCTACCAGACTCATTACATTATGCTACAAGTATATTATTCTGTTTTTGGTCTCAGATCAACGCAGTTATTGCAATCGTGTACACCGATTGGCCATGCAGCAGATGCAATTCTTTAATTTATTTATAATATCTTTATAGTTTATACAAATTATTCAATAAAAAAATTAAAAAAGCATGTTCAGTACATGCATTTAATGTATACAAAATTTAAAACCCATAACATTAATTTACACGTCAAAAAAAATATCAAAAAATCGTACTACTTTTCGAACGGCACACTTATGCAAGCCCCTTAATAAACAGTGTTTCACAAGAAAATTCGCACATTTACAGCAGTTCTAAAAGTGAATTTGCGGCTCTACAAAATGTGACTCATACAAGGATTTATTTTGTTATCTGTACATCCGTTCAGACAATGTCGATACGAATAATATTCAACAATCAGTATTGGTCAATATGATTTTATACACAGATATATTTTACAGTAATGTACATACTTTATTTAATTGCTGTTCAATAAAATTTATCCTAAAGATATTTAAATCACTGATTTAACATTACCAGTGATATTGGCAAATAAAATCGATGTCTGTACATAAAATAACGCTTAATTAGATGCATGTGAATCAAATCCACATTTATTTAACGAATACAGCATCGAAATCGTACTAAAATATTTCATATAGAATTAAAAACAATTCGAAATATTTTTAAGAAATCAAAGAATGGAAAACAAATTAAAAAAATATAAATCATATAATTCGGGGATTGTCAGCCTGCCATGCGCACAATACTATATTATATAAAAGGCGTGGAATTATCCAACACTCCTGTTTAAATTAAAACATCAAATATATTAATTAAACATATTGATAAACTTTACATCAAAATGATAATTACTGAACGTATAATATTTGCATTATTAATAATTCAAATATTTAAAATATGACATCTAACGATGAGAAAAAATGTTTATTTTATATTTTCATATGAAAATGATAATCATATTAGGCAAATCCCGTTATTATTGTAAATAATAATAAAAATTACACTGACTACTCGTCTCGAAAATAGCCTTTTTGTGGCGATACATCAACATATACTAAATGGTAAATAAATAAAAAAATGTTTAAGTGGCGCTGGTATATGTCATACTGGCACATTATATCCCAAAAAAAAATAAAAATAATATAAATATAAATTATATATTGTCAATAATGTTATTGTAAAAGTCGAAACGATACAGTGCTATAACATGAAGTAAATTAAAAAAATAATTAGTATTAACAAACAGTATCCCTTCTATCATTTATTTCAAAATATTTATAGTTTTACATAGGGAAAAAAGAGAAGTTCTGTTTAAAACAAGTATAGAATCGACATACAGCGAATAATTCAAATAAAATTAATTTCTAGAACACAACGTACTTACATTCATAAATCTGTTTCTATAAAACAAACAATGTTTATTTGGCAATAACTTGAATTTTGTACAAAAATATTCAAATATTTACTATGACACATGCACTGTATAAACGTGTGAATAGATTTCTTAACATGAAACTATTACATTACCTATTTACCATGAATGTGAATATATATTTATGTAACGCATTTAAACCTACGTTATGGCATAATCTATAAAATAGTGGCTGCGTTTATTGTTTGACAGACGGAATAGTACAATATTGATAATCTTCTCAACGATACGAAAAGCACGTCACAAAATTTCAATTCTAAAAGATGCATATGAAATATTTAGCAAGTTTATAGAATGAATTATGTAGCATTGACGGACTAATTAAAAGCGCATATTTCTGAACATTACGGTGAATGAAATTTTAGAAAGGTCATCGATCTTCAAATACGTGAAATCTTTATTAAATAGTTCTGTTTTACAACAACAAACGGTTTGTAACGAATAACTAGTAATAATTATATATTTCAAAATCATTGAAATAAATTCTATATAAAGCATAGAGTGATCTGAATTACTAATAACATTTAAATATTCCGAAAAATATAATCGAATTCACATTTACTGATTCGAATTTTCTCATTATTTTCGAATTCACATAAATAAATAATATTATTAAAATATTTCCAAGTAAGTGTACATACTATTTATATATATATATATATATATATATATATATATATATATATATATGAAAGAATAGGCCCAGTTTTCTTTTATATATAAAAACGGAATCTGAATTGTTCATTTCTATAACTTCACATACTTTGTTCCAAATTACTAAGTATATATAATACATATAAACAATAACAGAAAAACAAATTACATTAAATATTCAAAATATTTGGCTCAGTCTCGATTTGGACTGCTAAATAAGAAACATACTCTGTACGAAACTTACATTTACCACAGACAATATTGTAACTAATCTCGGCCGTACGCTTCTCTCATCCGATCCGATCATGTTTGTTTTTTTTTTTTATATTCCATTTTTCTCTTACCAAACTTCACATTTCTCTTTCGGATTCATTTTTGTGCCGGGTTTGCAGTTGAATTGTTCGGCGAACTCTGGTAGATTCGACAACGGACCGATGACGCGGTACATCGACGGCGTATGAGAATCTTTTTCGATTAGGAGAGCTAGAATAGAACAGTCGTTTATTTCTGTTCAGTAAATTATTGATTATAAACTAAAAATACATAAAAATGATCTCAAACTTGAATCTACAAATGAAATGCATTAACACTTTGTAATCGAAAAGTTTCATCAATTCATAATACTGAATTACAGAAATAATCAAACTAAAAAGTGTCTAGAAGAAGACGTGCACATAGCTGAAACAATACATTTGATATTTTTCTTTTATATTAAAAATAATATAGTTAAATGTTTTTTTTTTCATTAAATACAAGTCATTTTGTACAAGTAGACTTCATTAGATCGATAAAAAGACAAGAAAAATAGAATAAAGGGGTTTCACAGTGCACCAACGATATATAGAAAGTGATACTTTAATAATACTGTTGTAATTATAACATAAAAATAACTAAATGTATAAATAAATACAAAATTAGTGATTTTCTTAACAGCTTATATCAAAATCAGCTTGAAATTTGAAATTTTATTATCCGCATAGATGAAATGACCATAGAATAATAATACTCAGTCTAAAAGTTCAGAATATAAATATGAGAGAAATACAAATATCTTTCCTATAGATCTATAGACTTTATAGTGTCAACAGGTGCAGCAAAGATAATAAAACTAAATGTAATGTTTGTGAATAATTTACTATCCTTATTAGAAGTTTACTTGAATTTTTTGTTGATAAACAAGGAAGAAATTCGACATTTCTTTGAAAGTTAAATCATGCTTTTGTCTACAGTAATCAATTTGTATATCTGCAACTGCATTCATTCAAATTGGATGATTGATAAAATTATTTATATGGATATTACGTTAAGGAATCAGTGCTTAGAATGGAAAGCTTTAAAAATATTCTTTACAATCGATTGCATATATATATATATATATATATACATACATTAACAAAATTTTGCCCTCAAAATTCGATAAACAAAACCGTCAAGTATATAGGCTTTTACTCGATCTTCTACTTGGAAAAAAATATAAACTTACATACAATATTAACAGTCTATATATATATATATATATATATATATATATATATATATATATATATATTACGTCTATAATAATAAGCAATACCATTTATAACCGAGAAGTATATTGATACTTTCTAGACATATAATCGATTTATTGTTGAATATAATTGCCTTTGAAGAATGCAGTCGTTATTCTAATACAAAAATTATTGCTTTAAATGCAAATTCCGATTATAGTAATCAACTTCATATACCTACCATTAAATTGTAGCAATATTTAAATGTTTAAGAATTATTTTTAATAATTAAACCTCAATTATTTAAATAACGACCAGTTCGTTTCAAGGTAAAGAAGTAATAAAACTAGAAACTGTTTGAAAACAAGTTTTTTTCAGTTTTTGTCTCCAGTCGATAAAAAAAAATTATGTAAATAAATACATGAAAAAACTCTTCGAATACATCATTTTACTTTCATAACCAATGACTTATATATATATATATATATATATATATATATATATATATATATATATATATATATATATATATATATACACCTATATATGTCCTATATATATATATATATATATATATATATATATATAGGCATATATAGGTGATTCAATTTAGGTTTCCAGATGAAAGTATTAAAACAAATCATGTTATTTTTTATTTAGTATTTTAGTTCAATTCTATTTTATTATTAGTATTGAAGTGAACTAAAATACTAAATAAAAAACAAAATGATTTTTTGTAGTTTTTACAATTTTTTTAATACTTTAATATGGAAGCCTAAATTGAATCATCCTCTCTCTCTCTCTCTCTCTCTCTATATATATATATATATATAGTGTATATATATGTAAATGTATTTTTTTTACAAATTTATCAATATGTTAACTTTTAAAAACATATAATACTTTAATGTGATCATCGAATATTTTCTCAAAAAAATCTACTCACTTGAAGCTTCTTCCGTTGTAGCCGAGCACCATACTTGTGCGAAAGACACGAAAAATAACTGACGATGCGTCAAATTAACACCAGGCAGTGGTAACATCGTCTCGGGAATCTGCACTGAGATATTTTTCTGGCTGTTTGATATGTACTCATTGTCCCATTTCAAGTAAGCGTGATACGCTGCCTTCAAGCCACCGTTGTCGGCAATATTTTCACCTATATAAGTCGAGATTTAAGACATATACCGTATACACCTTGTGTTATCAAATTGATTTCTGATTCATGATCATTCTGTTTTATATACTCCGCTAAATAAGATTAAAGTTTCATAAGGAGTACATTTAAATAAATTTGTACCGACTTTTCCGTACATATATTCGAATTGAATTTGGTTTACTCGAATATATATTTCATTTCTCTAATACATTTATTCATTGTTTAACTAATTTTTAAACTATTCAGTTATTTTATCAGAAAAAAATAAATAAATTCACGTCATTTATATCAATTAAAAACAGTGAGGTAATATTAAATTTTATTAACATTTTATCCCTCTTTATTTTTCCTTATTCGTTGAAAAATCATCCATGAATAACTCACTTTTATTTTTATTGTGTTTCAATAATAGAGTTACAAAAACTGAACATACTGACAAAAACAATATTAAAAGATAGAATGTTTCAATCAAAGATCTTAGATTCTTCAGAAATCCATACTCATGGGAGTCCATAAGTTCTCTACAAAAATTCAAATTTTTCATTTCATTATAAAAAAAAACATAATTATAAAATAAATTCGGGCCTTTTTGTAACCATATTATAAATTTTATACTTTTATATTTTATAATCTGTAATTAATGTAATGTAAAAAATGAATATGTTTATTCACGATAATCTATTAGTATTCATTACAAAAAATACAATTTAATACTCAATTATTTTTTAACTTGTATTTCGGAAAATTCTGATTGATTTTCAATCCGAGAGCATTATAACATGTCTGAACACACGTCCAAATTATTTAAAATATATAAATTTTGCACATTATCTTAAAGATGAAATTTCAGTCTTTCTTTAAAGAAATCAGATTAATGGATTTATGTCAGTATTTTTTTATATATGGAAGAGCACAATGTGGATTTTTTACACTTGATGTTTTTTATTACTGGAAAGACAAACACGACACACAAGTAACAAACCATTTAACTATTTTTTACGAAGACGGCCCATTAGTGTGAAAGTGATTTGTTAAATTTCGAGTTAATGATACAAATCTTAAGGATCAAGCAAACACTCTGTCTTTGATGATTACCAAATCAAAACTCTGATTGAAAATAACCCGTATTACTAATACTAAAAATATCGAAAACAACTAACTGCAAGAGCATTTAGTGATGTTTGGTTATGTAAATCGAAAAAAAAATCAATAGGTCGCATTTTGCATTGAATTTTTGACTTACTGCATAAAAATTATGATCGTTTACGATTTTAGAAACAAATAATGATAGAAAATTAAAAAGTAATCATCTATAACACTGTAGAGTAAAAAAACATCATGGAATATATGAAATAAACCACCGACATCTACCCTCAAAGTCGGTTTTATGGCAGGGCTGAAGGGAAGCTTTTATGATGAGCTACACAATACAAAATAGACAAACGGTGAATTTAGATAAATACTGCTCGCAATTAAATAAAGCATTTAGGAGGGTACTAAATTCAAAATAAAAAAAGTGCAGAATTATTAAAAAGGTGTCGTATTCTACATAGACAATATTAGATCCTCATTTTTTATTTAGTAATAGGTTTTTTATTTAGTATTTTAGTCTCTGTGAATACCTAACAACAAATTGTTGAAACTTGAGTCCAATATATACTACTTCATTCATCGTACTTCACTAGAATGTGCATCTTCACATTATCATTTATTTTTAGTTTTTATAAAATTCTTTTAATGAAGACAACTGCGATTCTTTGGACGACACAAAAACTATTTTTCTAGACTTTAACGCTCTGAAGAGGATGGCACCTCCATTGAAATCCAAACAAGCAACAATTGAAATTATTATTGAATATTTTTATCAGAACAAACTTTTATGGTTGGTGGGATAAGTGATAAATTCATTTATGAAAATGAAAAAAAAATTGAGTAGTTTTAACAGAAAAAAACAGAGAAGTTTTGAAAGAAATGACTCTTCAAGTTGTGTGAAAGACTTTGGAACAAACCGGTGTGTGTACAATTAGATGAAGATCAATCTGCATATAGAAACATTACTACTGAATTTTTTTAAAAAATTGACACGACTTTGTTGAATATCCCGATATAGTATTATATTTTTTTTAAATCATAAATAAAGATGTGCGAATTTTTTTCGTTTTAAACAAATGTTAGAAGGAAAAGTATGACAATCCCTTCTCTAAGAATAATAAAAACAAATATTACGATTAACCAAACCACAAACAACGAAAAATATTTCTAAAGTTTAATAAAACAACCCCTAAAAATATATAGTCGCGTTCGCTATTACCTAGAGTTTGTAATCCATTCACATGTTTGCCATTGATTTCATAACTGTCGTACTGCTTTTTGAAGCAATCGGTTTTATTTTCAAACTTGGTGATTGTATCGTTATTCCACCACTGATGTAAATTACCATCGAGATCATATTTTCTTCCTTGATCATCGAAGGCGTGTGTCAATTCGTGTCCCATAATAACACCCATCGCGCCTTAAAGTCAAATAACCAACATTGAACTGTATTATGATTGATATTATATTTAAGACTTTTAAATACATACCTAAATTTAAACTTTTCGGATATTTCACGTCGAAAAATGGTTTCTGTAATATACCGCCAGGGAAAACGATTTGGTTCTTTGTCGGTGTATAATAAGCGTTCACTGTATGAGGTGTCATACCTGAAATATATAAAATGATTTTCAATGACTCCCTGCGACTTCAATATAAAGGGGTAATATTAATCAGAATTAATGAAAAACGTCAGATAGTTATAAACTGATATTTTCACGCAACACGTAAACAAATTTCGTACCCCATTTTGTCTTGTTCACTGTCTGTCCTAATTTTTCTAAATTCTTACGCAGATTGTACTGATTAACTTTGATGTTATTTACGAAATACTCGTCCTTCCGAACTTCCAAACTTGCATATTTCTCATCCAGCTGCGAAGGCTTTAGAATATAATCCGGATACCCAATCATATCAGATATTGAATCGGCCTTTTCGATTGCCGCTTTCCGTGTTTCTTCGTCCATCCAATCTAAGTTTTTCAAGTTTGCCTTAAAAGCTTCCCTCACCTAAGAGAATCAGACGTATGTATATATTTATATATATATACACATATATAATACATATATATATATATATACAGATATATATATATACAGATATATATATATATATATATATATATATATTCGTGGGTCGTTTGATAAGTTTGGTAAATTTCTATGATGTAGCACCACCGCTCATTTGGTAACATGAAAGCTATCAAGAGGCAGTTTTGAAACTAGCAAAGGTGAAATTTCAGTCAGAAGCGATGCGTTGTTCATGTTCTACAGATGTTTAAAGCGAGCATTGTAACAGTTGCCGCAAAAATGGAAATAAACGAACAGACCTCCTTTTAGCTTCCATTCGTTACCGTGGATGAAACATGGATCCACCACTACACACCTGAGTCAAAGCAGTAGACAACGACTGGTGAAAGTGTGGTGAAAAAGGCTAAAACCGTTTTGCCGACTGGGAAGGTTATGGCGACTGTTTTACTAATCCGTTTTACTGACTGTTTTATTACTTTTGTACTAACTATCCTAATCTACTACTTAACGAATGGAAAAAGGATAACAGGGGCCTATTAAATAATATTATTGGACCGTTTGAAAGAACAGCTGAAACAAAAACTAGCAAGATTGGCGCACAAGAAAGTGCTCTTTCACCAGGACAACGCATCGTCCACAAATCGACTGTCGCAATGGCAAAATTGCACGAACTAGCCTTCGATTTGATTCCTCATCCACCCTATTCTCCGGACTGAGTCCCGTGCGACTTCTTCCTCTTCCCAAACTTGAAAATTTGACTCGGTGGGAAGGAATTCTCGTCGAATGAGGATATCATCAGTGCATATTTTGCAGACTCGCTGGACCAAGTGTAAAGCCCTCAATGGAGACTATGTTGAGAAATAAAATCGATTTTTTCCAAAAAAAAACGGTGCTGATCTTGCTTTTTTACCATACTTATCAAACGACCCACGTGTATATATATATATATATGTATGTATGTATGTATGTATGTATATATATATATATATATTTACATGGCGTCATAAAATGTTAATACAATAAAATTTATACTCTGAATAATTTATAGTATAAATAATGAGGAACACATACTAGTTCTTTTTTCATACATTGTAAATAGCAATCAACCTATCTTGATATCAATAAACTGAACTATTTATGAGATTAAGACCTTTAAGAGAACATGTTAAATGCATTATGCATCTAACAATGCATTAAAAAAGATGGGATATAAATTTATAAAGAACTTTATAATATGTACATACTTTATATACTTTTTTTGCCTTCATATATTCAATAAAAACTTTTAAAAAATTGTCCGTGCAACGGAAATAAACTATTCGGCTGTTTTTCATTATATTATTTCGTTGTCATATCTTATTGATATTTTTGATTATATCTTAATAGGAATACTAATAGCATGGCTGCATTTTTTTTACATAATGTATAGTATTTATACTATTCGCATTAAAAAAAAACATTCCTATAAATTCACAAAACAATGTTTTTTCATTTCTTTTATTGTTGAATATTTAAATAAGAAAGTATTTTTGAAAAAAAGTAAGTAAGTAAAACAAAATATTATCTGACAAACGAAATAATCGGAAAATGTGACGGAATCTCTCCTCATTTCTTACATTTAGTTACTTTATTTCATAGAACAGTATTTATGGGAGTCACAAAAATGTAATTATATCATGGAACGTTCAAAACAAATAGTTTCAGAATCGTTATGATAATTTTTAATATTATATATATATATATATATATATATATATATATATGAGATAATTTTTTTTTAAGAAAAAAGAATAAATATTTATAAAAACATTAAATTTATTGGAACTAAATTAAATTTCTGAAGCAAGTAAAAGATAATATGCCTACATGCTTTTTCGAAATTCCTTGGGTTTATCTCTCTTTGTATACACATATACAAGCACAAATATATATATATATATATATATATATATATATATATATATATATATATATGTACATATATATATATATATATATATATATATATATATATATATATATATATACCAGGACACGTCTAGTAAAATGTCCCATCCAATAGATCGTGCCAACATGTAATTTCCTTAATTAAATAAAAATCAATTTAATTTAACGTTAAAAGACGTTGAATCACAGCATTTGAATGTTAAATACCTCATTTACTTTATAAATACTTTACAGAAAAACACAATATAACGATTTTTTTATGTTTCGTCTGCCTGAATAATTTTCTGATGTTTTCTATTTGACAAACTACACTTTCGTTTAACAAGAAGAGAAGACCACATATGGACAACAGAAATTATTAACTTGGAACCAAGGAATATAAAAAGATCGAGAAAGAGACCAATGAATAGGTGGGATAAGTAAATTAAATTTTTTATTGGAAACCAGTGAAAAAGAAAAGCAATCAATCGTGTAAAATAGAAAATCATGGAAGAGGCCTTCATCCAGCTGTGCATTGGCAGTGTCTGATAATAAAGATGATGATACATATATATATATATATATATATATATATATATATATAAATAGGTAGATAGATAGATAGATAGATACAGATCACACATACACACATTGCAGAGAATTTTATTGTTTGAAAATATTAATTCAAAACAAGTTTAATTCTGTTATAAAAGAGGATTCCACAAAATCACTATTATATTAAATGTAATATTAAAAAATATCTTTAACAAACCTCAGATATCATCTGCTCAGCGAACATTTTCGGCTTATAGGCACTCTTCGACCTTATAAACATCGCAGCGACTGCAAATCCAAGAACGTTCGAAGTATCCGTAACACAGTATCTCCAATTTTCTTCACCGCCATCCGAACCCACCAGTGCTTTGCGTAAAGGTTTGTACGCATCACTGAATACATGAAAAAATAAAGAAAGTTAATATCGTATGATAAAAAAAAACACCTACAGAAATAACGTTCGAAAAACCTACCGAAAATCTCTGGACAGACATAAAGTCAATGATCGAACGGTTTGCCATATGAGGTAATTATTCAAAATAGTTTTTCCATTCGTCGTCGAATTATATTCTTTGATTATGCCAGTAAGGTTTTTCAAATATTCGTACCCATAGACAACGACTATTTCTTTTGATGTGATCTGAAGAAAATCGATTATGATACTTCATAGTCAAATACTGCGTTACAAGAGATAAATTAAATTAGTAAGTTGTTCAAAAATTAATTCATAACATTCGATTTTTGGTTAACAATTATTTTTGATATCACAGGGAATGAATAAATTTAAAAATAAATTTAACGATTTATTATTTTTATTCTTTCAAGCCATTCGAATTGTCGAGTTATTAAATGTTAAAATTTGTTAAATTTTAATAACAAGTCACGCAACTGAACTTTTTATTAAGTAAAGATGTTCAAAGAGAAAATGATAATTAAATATTTACATCTTTTATATATTTTTACTAAACAGCTATAGTTTTTTTATAAACTGAACACAAATGAAATAAAAGAAAATTTTCAAAAAAAAAACAGTATTTTTCTACAAATAATATTAAAAACATTGAATAAAACACTATTAGAGTGATTTTTTATAGAAAAATGAATCTGTTGTGAAAAGTCACGTTTTTTTTTTGTTATAAAAAATTATGAAAATGAATTAATTTATATATCTTTTATTAACTTAAACAAATAAACCGTGATTAATGAAACTAATAAAAAATTTCAAATACATAACATTTCCTGTACCCACCTTTTTATTAACAGTCCTTAAAGCATCTGTAAAATATTCTTGCCATGACATAAAAGGAGCAAGTCGATTCAACGCATCTAAAGTCATAGCATTATACAAGTTCTCTTCATCTCTACGCTGTTCGGCCGACAAGCTAATATTCGCTAATTTAGTTTCGAAATCAATTATATCTTTAACTTGACTCTTCACCGTGCCATTAATATCTTTAGCCGGTGCGCCGAGCAATGACACAATCTTTATCATGTACTCTTCGTACGCGGCAAGCACTTTGGCATGTTCGGTTTTATTGAGATAATGGTCCCGTGTCGGAAGTGTTAAACCACCTTGATCAATCTGAATTATGTACCTTGAAGAGTTTTTGTCATCTTCGCCGACAGCCCAGCTGAATAGTCCTCCCATATTGTAACTACATTTTTAAAAAATACCACATATGATAATCAATTCAGAAATGAAATGTCAAACAGACATTACATTTTGTAAAATCAATATCCATATAAATTTAAATAACATGTACATATGCATATATATATATATATATATATATATATATATATATATATATATATATTTACATATATAATATTTTTTTACCAAAAACGAAAAAGAATATAAAAAATGTATGAGAATGATTCCTGCTTCTTTAATATTATAACAAATATAAACACTGAAAGAATTAAAATATTTTTTTTCAAAAAAAACGTATAAATATAAGAAAGAAATAAATATGAATACAGTTGAAACCTCAAACAATTATAATAAATAATAATTATGAACAATAGTTGTGGCAATTCGACTAATATAAAAAAAAGTTACAGACTATGCAAAGTAATTCGGAATATATTTAAGAAACAAAAAACAATACAAATACTTAAACGTAGACGTTAGTTTTCTTTCATTAAATAATCTATCAAAAATACATAAAATCAATATCCTAATAAGACCACAAGTGCAGTATATTAAAAACTATCATATAATATATCAAAATTCTTATAGTGTTTTTAAAAACAGTACAATTAAAAAATATATAATCATCAAAACAAGCATAAAATAAGCATAAAAATTTCTTTAAAACAAACAGAAGAAAAAACTACTGAATATCAGACAGTACGAAGATTGTACTGATATTAACTACATATATATATATGATTGTTAAATAGAAATAAAAAATACAAACCGATTTTGTACTTCTTGCAAAGTGTTCTGCAGACTCCATGTCGAAACATTGAAACCAGAACTCGTCAAATTCCAACCACCAATCTTCTTCAGCAGTTTCAACATTGGCTGCGCTCCTAATTTTTCAATTATTTCATCGGAATCTATGCATGATTCATAATATATTTTCGCTTTTTTTTCTGATTTCGATTTTAGCTGGTCTAAAGGTTTCACTGAAAATATTTACAAATATAAAAAATGTATAAAATATTTTTTTTAAAAATAATTGTACTTTTCTCATGCATAAAATGAATATAGCAATTACACGCTCATATATACATAAAAGGAAATAAAACGAAATCTAATCGAAACATACTCAGAGCATTCTTGACAATTTGTTGATTGTCTTGTTCTAATTTAGCGAAAGTCCCCCACATTGATTTTCCTTCGGGTATAGAATTTTCTTTTATCCAACCATTACAAGCAAATGCATAAAAATTGTCGCACGGGTCGACTGTATTATCTAGCCCTGATAAAATGTTCGAAGCGGCATGTATGCAAGTTTCTGAAATGAGAATACAGTATTTAACATACATTTACATAATAGTAACTAGTTTTTATTTATAAAGAATATTTGTATGTTATTTATTTCTTAAACAACTATACCTTAACATAACAATTAGATATCATCAAACCAATGCCTTACATGAATAATAATAATAATTCAGAATGGATATATACTCAGAAACACATCAATGCGTACTGAGCACTATAACCCGAGTTCTATGACTTAATTCGTTAAGTTTAATTAATAAAAGATGGATGTAGAGTTTAATGGTGAAAAATCATAGAAAACGAACGAGCCGGCAACTTCAGATGTGGTGTAAATAGAGGCCTCATACCTGATCGATGGATGTGCCCATCAATCTCAATCGTTATATTGCTTCACAGCGAATAGATGTATGAAAATGGCACAAACATTTAAAGGTGATATTGCATGAAAATACTATCAAACAGTTTGCAAAGAGTGGATAAATGATACTAACAAATTACGAAGGTATGTGTGAAAAGAGAATGGTACTCTTGTATGACAAAAGAAAACCGTCTTTAACATAAAAAATAACGAAAAATAAAATGGAACCAATCAATTGAAACAAAAAGGGATAAATATCTTAAATAATATAGGTTTTTCTTTCTTTCTGAGATTAGTTCGTAGATCTAGAGATAATTGTAAAATATAAAATTTTAAATTACAATAATTATTATAAAAAATAATTAATAAGAACATAACAGTACAACTAAAATACTGTACAATGATCATATAATATAACAAATATTCACCCTTCAACACTAATAATCTACTTTCTAATTAATATACAAACAACTTTTATGTGTTTCGTATAAAATGATTCAAATTTTAACTGTTTATAATTAAATATAGGAATAACAGAATTAGAATAAAATTAAATCAACATTATTTTCTTTAAAAATAAAAACTATGTAATTTTCATATTAGAAAATATAATGAACTAAAATACAAATATATTTAATTGAAAATATATTAAACCATAATTGAAAATAAATTTAAACATTATGATTAAAGTCATTTTTAACATCATAATTAAACTCTAAAGATATATTTTTATACACTATGACGCATATAAATATTGAAAATGTTTTTATTTTACTCTATGTTTATACAAATAAATTCACTGACGTTTGTAAACATGTAATTTAACACATTGGTGGTCATGTTACTATAAAATTTACAACTACAAACGTTAATTTAGTTGCATATAATAACGATGAAAATATTCATTAATTTTATAAATAAAGAATATTTTTATTTATAATAATTAAAAAATAATGTATGGTTATTAAATAAAAATCAATATATATTCGATATATATATATATATATATAGAAATTAATTATATTTTTTCGTCTAATTTTCGCGCAGATTTTCTCAAAAAGAAACATTATAACTAACAATATTAATGTCTAAAAAAATCATTTAAAGATCTTTTCACTAGAATTTATTTTTTTCAAATTTCAACGCTATTATTTTTAATAGAGATTTATTATTTATAATTAAATATACACTATTAATATTACAAATTCATCAAAGATAACATTATTTATAATTTATTTTCATACAAATAAAATAACCACGCAACAACATAATACTTTTAAACAAACATAAAAAATTATTTTAGAAAAATTAATATTTTACTTTATATATATATATATATATATATATATATAATTATCCTTAAGACATAAAAATTGGACGACTTTATATTAGAATCTTAGAGTATTAGAGATTTTGTTTTTTACAGTACATAATACACAGCTTACAAGCTTGACAATTTCTAAAACAAATCAATTTTTCGATTTCGAAAAATTATACATAAACAGAAATAAATCCTACTATTACTGATGAATGTACTTATTTGTATTCGAGGTACACAATGACCTATTACAATAAATATATATATATATATATATATATATATATATATATATATATATATATATACAGTGGCGCACCCAGAGAGGGAGCCAAGGAATTCTAGCACTCTCCCCCCCCCAGGAAAAGGGAAAAACTAGAAAACAAAACGAAACCATCGCGGAAAAATGTTCCTATATACACAGAGAGATTAATGTAATCCCCTATCACTATATCCTATAAATACACAGAGAGATTAATGTAATCACGACTGAAATAATTCAAGAGCTTTGTACAAAGAAAAGAAAACTGGATTTTATTTTTTAAATATTTTTTTTAATCGCCTAATGAATTTTATTGAATTCACATTTAAAAAAATGTATCCGTTCGACTCGCCCTCCCCCCAGAATAAATCCTGTGTGCGTATAAATTACTGTTATATTGCACATACCTGTAAAACAATTTCCAGCCGGTGCCCATCCTGGTTTACCAGTATAATAATGTGTATAGTTTCCTGCATATCCTGCTGAAAAGTTTGGATTCTCATTGAGATTGTTGTTGCTGATTTGTATACGATAATTGTTTTTTGATGACAAGACGCATGTCAATATAAGCGTAATTAATAGTAAACAAGATATTATTATCAGTAATATTTTCTCTAAAGGTGTGCGTGTTTTCCATAATGTTCCACCCTGTAAAAAATAATCATTTGTTAGTACTGGATAGCGCGGAAATAGTGATCGATTTTTTAGGAACAGTCGACTTTAATTTAAATAAAAATTATTAATACCTTGACTTTACATCATAAATATTTCTTTAATACATATACATGGATCATTTGATAAGTATGGTAAAAAAGTAAGATAAGCACCATTTTTTTTTTGGAAAGAAACGATTTTATTTCTCAACATAGTTTCCATTGAGGGCTATAAACTTAGTCCAGCGAATCTGTAAGATATGCACTGATGACACCCTTATTCGACGAGAATTTCCTCACACCGAGCCAAATTTTCAAATTTAGGAAGAGGAGGAAGTCGCACCAACCGGAAAAGTAGGGTGGATGAGGAATCAATTCGAAGCCTAATTCGTGCAGTTTTACCGTTTCGACGGTCAATTTGTGAGATGGCACGTTATCCTGGTGAAAGAACACTTTCTGTGCGCTAATCTTGGTCGTTTTTGTTTCAGCTGTTCTTTCAAACGGTCCAATAATGTTGCATAATAGGCTCCTGTTATCGTTTTTCCCTTCGTTAAGTAATCGATCAGGATGATTCCTTGAGAATCTCAAAAAATAGAGGCCATTACTTTCCCAACCTACAAAACGGTCTTCGTCTTCTTCAGCGCACTATCACCAGTCATTGTCCACTGCTTTGACTCAGATGTATAGTGGTGGATACAAATTTCATCCACAGTGACAAATCGACGCAAAAAGGTCTGCTCGTTTTTTTCTCATTTTTGCGATAACTGCTACAATGCTCGATTTAAACATCTGTAGAACATGAACGTGTCGCTTCTGACTGAAATTTCGCCTATACTAGTTTGAAAAGTGACACCTGATAGCCATGACATCAAATGAATGGTGGCGCTACGTCATAGAAATTTACCAAACTTATCAAACGACTCACATGCATACAAATAAGTGATTATAAACTTAGAGAAGTACATCTAATTACGAAAAGTAATTTGATTATCAAATTGCTAAGTTATATTTCAAAAATGTTATCCTGTAGCTCAATATTTATGTAAAATAATGAAATTTTCACATATTAATACATAATATCAGATATTAATTCTTGTAAGCTGTACCACAAATGTGCATACTTGTACATGTACATACTTTAATTATCAAATCCCTGTTCAGTCATATTCCTTAGATAACGAGTCATTAAATCTAAAGATACTGATATTAATACAAGAAAATTAACCGTAGAATCAAAATCACATTAAGAAAGACTTGATGGTAGTGGAAGACCTGTTATAGATTCACATTAGGTTTAATTTATAGAGAGAAAATTGCTACATCAGTTTGAATTGAGATTTTATATATTATGTATTCAAATTTTAACAAGAGACGCGTCATGGCTCTGACTCAGTTAACGCTCTCATTTTCCGAAACGCATCCCCTGTACTGAACGATATATAACTGTTTAGAATGATGATTTTTGTCATTTTAATTAAACTAATTTTCATAAATAATTACAACCTCCATTTTTTTCCAAGTGCGTTATTTCTACTGTGATGTAAAATTATGATATTTAGAATTATTTTAGCTCACAAAATGTGTTAAATAGAATGAAAAAATAATAAGATATATATTACAATAAATAACAAGTTGATATGAAACAAATGTTGTAATTTATTTGCATAAGAAATTTGTTTTATATAAAGTATTTATGAAAGAAACATTTTTGAGAGAACACATCATTTTTACTGTGAGTCATTGTAAACATATATATAATATATAAATATATATATATATATATATATATGTGTGTGTGTGTGTGTGTACGTGTGTTTATATTTTAATTTTTTTTTATTTTATGAAACAATAAATATACTGAACTATTACATAAATTACATTAACATACATACATATATATATATATATATATATATATATATATATATATATATGCATGTATGGATATATATATATATATATATATATATATATATATGTATGAGGCCATTCTTTATTTAATTTTATAATTTGTTTATTAAACAAATTGTAACAATTAGTACTGCTATCATAATTTTCCACGAAAAAGTTAATTGTTTTCAGAGAAATGTAGATATTTAATTAACACATTAATTAACTATATGTTTTGACAATTCATAAAAGGCAATGTTCTCTGCTGATAATTAACTGAAATAAAACATGAACTTACAATAATTCACTTCTGAACAAACAAGTTAAGGTTTATAAAATTAACATAAAATAAAAGGTACTAATTTAAATTTGATTGTTCATTACTATGAATAAACGAACGATTTCAATTGTAAATATTAAAATACAATTAAAAAATTCTTTCTCGACAAACTTTTTTCATAAAATACACACAATTAGGGACTCGGAATCTTGGCTGTGAACTTTTTGTAAAGAAACTTAACTACGCTTGTACGTGACCAATATTCAAACTTATATTTAGTTTAAGGACAGAATTTCGATATTAATACATAATACATTTTATATATATATATATATATATATATATATATATATATATATATATATATAAAGTTTTGATATAAATACCTTCTATGAAGAGAACTAATTACTTTTGAATAGAACCAAAACGTTTTCAATTTAACAGTCTTCTCTGTTAGAACTAAGTAAAAGTTTTCGACTTTTAGTTAGATCAATACAGTAACAGTTAGCTTCGTATCGAACCCATACTAGACATTTGAGTTTGAAATACTCTTAATAAAAATAAGAAAACAAATCGATTACAAATTTTTACAAGTCATCTTTCGAAGCATGTACGCCACTGTTTATCGATAAAATTATCACAGATGATGAAAAAGAAATCCGATATGAAAAAACTAAATGCATATTATAGTTTATTGACCGTTTCGATAGTGTCGGTGACTATAGTCACCCATCAATGCACGTTCTCTTTATCCTACTGGTGACTATAGTCAACCGTTAAATATTTGCATTGATTCACAGCTGTAGTCGAACATAGCATACCTTGTTATCGCAACCGATTTCTTTTGTTTTGTAATTATTTTGTTTCTTATCACGGCCACTCTGAACATAAAGATATGATTATCGGTGCTAAAGTACGTTTCGAAAGTGCATTAAAGATAACATAAGATTTTATTTGAGCACTTTTATTTCTTATGTTGTCATTTTATTGTTTATTTCGTTTCATTATTTTTTCCTTATATATGTAGTGTAAGTATACGTTCGCATCGTAACAGGCCCGTACAGTAATGTTTTATTTACGATTCGAGTACCCGTTAGAGCGGGAGTACAGTTGCGAACGACGTAGCCATATCGAAAGGATTAATAAACATTAATACCCGCAGCCGGATCAACAAGCTCACCTTTATATGAAAAAAACAGTTAAGCATGTGATGGAGTCACCGAGACATTATACATTTTTAGGTAGTAAATCACAACGAAACTCTAATTTAAAAAAGTCTATTCAGCAACTGTAATCTGATAAAACTTTTAAAAACCATTTAAAAATTTCCATCTTTATGAAATCTCTTAAGTCCATAGTCCTGTCTGATTAAAAGTTCTAGGTGAGCTCCTGACATCAATTAAAACAATTTTTGACTCATCTGTTGAAAAGGGTGGACTGTTGTGGAGATATTACATTTTTTAAGTTTCATTGTCGAAGTCCGAATAAAAGAAAATGTTTATTAAAACAAGTCATTTTTTCCCAAAGAAATATAAAACATTACGTTATTATATGTAGGAAAGCATATTATTGTAATAAATTATTATACAATGTATAGAAAATTTAATAGAAGTATAAATTTCAATATTCGAAATAGTTCATAACATATATATATATATATATATATATATATATATATATATATATATATATATGGGTGTGTGTGTGTGTATTTATGTATGTGTACAGTTCAATTTACACTTTAAATTTATTTTAAAATCAAATACACAAGAAAAAATTTAATTCTGATTTCAAAAATGGTTACTATCATATTTACAACATATGCAAGAGACACAAACTCCTGATTTTTCTTCGACAAAATTGTGAAACATTGTAAATCCCTTTCGGTTATGAAGAAGGATATTTCAAAACGACTTCAAAAATACGAAAATATATCTTACCTGGAAATACATAGTGATATTTGAAAATATATAGACATATATATATATATATATATATATATATATATGTATATATATATATATATATAGCTTATTGAATAAAAATAATATAGGAGATAAACCCAATGTAATATTCACGACCTGTCAGTCTCCGAATCTTTCGATACCTAATCCAATTTTGAAATGGAATATACGAAACAGAATACGTCGAGGAAATAATTTATAAAAATATGTATATCAGTAGACCTATATATATATATATATATATATATATATATATATATATATATATACATATACATATACATATACATATACATATACATATACATATATACTTTTAATTTCCTTTTTTTAATAAAATTGTGAAAAGACAGGAAGTATTACTATTCAAATAATAAAAATTTCTAGAACATAATCGATAAAGGCCAGTGAACAGAAACTGATCAATTACAATTTGAATTAAAAAAGTATGAATCTATTTTTCTTTTTTCAGAACACTACTTCATTGTTTGACATAAATGTAATATTAACAATAAATAAATTATTTGAAAAAAGTTATATCATTAAAATGTCGATTGTTCATTTTTATATTGTTTTATATTGATTTCTAAAAAATAATGATGTTGAATTTTATATTGAAAATAAGTAATAAACTCGAAATATGGAATCATTGAAAGGAATATCTTACATTTCGTTCGAATATATTGTATGTGATTTTATAACTTTCACAAAATAAATTAAAATTAATAAGAAACTATAAATGTCAGGGAATATATTCGTTATTTTCATTTTGTGATAAAAGCCTGATTGTTTTTCATATTTTCCAATCAAAATAAAAAAAAATAAACGGGCTGGAAAATTTAATAATTCAACATAAAATACAACATCATTAAAACCTTCATTATCAGTATTATTAAGTACTAAATTCCTAGTGATAGATAAAAGAAATTCGAAAAGCAAAGCACAACTGTAAATGTTTATTTATGAACCATTTCTTTCATAACAGCATGTTTGCTGAAAATACGATTACCTCGTAAAATGTTTTCCTGATAAAACACTACACTGTATGAAAATATGAATATTTTTCCGGTTTACTCTAAGCGAAACATACAAACTAAAAACGTATTTAAAAAATATAAAAGAGAAACAAAATCAAATTTGCTCTGTATGCGAATATAACGCAGGTTTTAAAACTTTAAAGCATTTTAGTCCATCAGAATCTCATTCTCAATGGAAATAGTATCATCCTTACAGAGTTACTTGAAACTTTTTTGTTCCAGCATATTGTTTAGAATAATTCTATTGGCTTCTCATAGGCACGACTTCTATTAAATGGACACTACCGGATTCTTGTATAAACTATTTTAATTGTAACATTTTAGAACCAAATATAAATAAATTATTCGAATTCCATGAAACTAAAAGATTTCGTTAAAAAATTAATAATTGATGAAAAAATGTTAAACTTCTTTGTATTTGTAATTAAAATTCTTTGTTTAATCAATTAACCATTACATTATAGGCATTAAATAATAATATATATTCATATTAACCGTTTATATAACAATAATTATTGTAACATTAAAAATATGCATATAAAGGAAATATATTTACTTATATTTTCAATGGTTGCATTTATCTTCTTTATTACAGCCAAAAACTATATGTTTTTTTCTTGCAAAATGACTGCATACAATGGTTATTATATATTAACCCTTTACACACGAAAGGTGACTCTCACTCGCCACTCAATGTATTGCGACAACTCGAGCGGCGACTAAGAGTCGCCATCAAGAATTATCTGTGTTATTTTCTGTTTGTTAACTTAAATACGCCGACAGTAAGTAATTAAATCCAGGGAAAACCTAAAACAACATCTTAGTGTAATTCAAATAAGAAAGGTTGAGGAAACCTGCATTTCTCGAAACCGTTATCTGAAGCTAATGATTGCCATCAAGAACTGGTTGCGTTGTTTTTTATTTGCAAACATAAATAAGTCTACAGTAGATAAATTAAGTATGTTTTGAGCGGCCCTGCAGAATGGATTTAGATGAAGAATTTTTTAGCAGTGACAGTAGTAGTGTAAAAAGTGAGGAAATAATTGCTCCAATAAGCAAAAGAATCCGAGTAATAGAAAGTGAAAGTGAAACCGATTCTGACATCAATGATGAGGAAGATTCTTCGGAATGGATCGACGTCACCGAAACTGAGGAAATACCAGGCCGGAGACAATTTAGAAGTGGTGAAAGACCTACGAGACCTCGGGTTACTTCAAACGTTACGGAAACAAAAGGAAAGAAACAAGACTAAAGTCTGCTCTCGTAAAACACCAGGGAGGAAAAGACACGAAACAATATATTCTTGCGACACCTGCCCCGACAAACACAGAATGCATCTTGGGGAATGTTTCCTGAACTATCATATGAAGGAAAATTATAGAATTTAAGAGATAGGTATTGTATCCTATAAACATAAAAATATATTCATGTAATAAATAAATTGTATGTATTAATAAATATACTTTTGTAATAAATAAATTACATGCATGATAAATTTTTATGTTTAAAAAAACTCGTCGAGTTGCTGGTTCCTCATACCTAAAGAGACTTCGAGTCCAAAGGGTTAAAATGTTTACAACTAGAAATTAATCAAATCACAAAATGTCAAAATAACAATATATTCTTTTTAACTTTAAACTGTACTGTTATTTTAAAATCACTGTAAGATTCTACACTCGATCTATCAATAATATGTTATACAAATGACTTGCTTATTTTATAAATAATATATATATATATATATATATATATATATATATATATACATATATATATCAAACATTGAATATTTAAAAATAATAATTATTCATGTATTTTATTTTTATTTGAAACATTTAACAATAGAAACTTTTATCTTGAATATGTTATTAAACGTTATATTTTATTCTATTCTTAATTTTCTTATACAAAAATATAAACTGTTATCTAAGTTGAGTTCGTATTAAAAATCAGATGTTTTAAAAATGCATATCATTAATTATAAACAATAAGTTTCACATCTAAAATCGAATGGAAAGAATGAAATTAAGAATACATTTATGCACTGATTTAATAAACATCAACATAATATAATTACCCTGTCAAAGTGCTGCTTTTATAATATTTCTTTTGAAGTCACGTACTAATACAATTAACTTTTTTAAACGACCTGAAAAAAGTATAACAACATGACGTCAAAATAATAGCAGATTGCCGGTATGGACGACGATGTGTACTTTTATATTCTGCAGTACATTTTCGCATTAATCTTTTTTTATCAAAAATGTAATAATGTTCACGCGTAACTTCAAAGAAAAGAATGTATAAAATATAATATCGCAACACACTGAAATTGTAAAGAAAAGTTTTGTCATTTTTTCGAAATTAATTTAGTTATTTTTCAAACATAAAGGGTTGAAAAAAACATTATTATATCCATTTAAATTAGAATTTAAAAAAGATGTATTTAAAGATAGAGATTCATAATAACTTTTTACTATGCGTGACATCCTTCAATCTGTCATTCTTCTCGTATTAATATCAACTGAAAGTTCTTAACCACAAACCAAAATATTAGTTCAACATGTTATATGTTACTAGCTAAACACACTGTGGGCAGGAACTAAAAGTTGATAATAACATTCCATAGTCCATGTTGCCCCTGTCTAAATCCTATGCTGATCAATCAGAACAACGTATTAATGGGATCACAGGTATAAAAACATATAAATATAATTTGAAAAATAATTAAATACTGCACTACCGTAATATGATATTATTGATGTTTTATTAACTTCTTAAAAAGTGATTTTGATTTTAAAAGCGCCAATAGAATAGAGACAGTTATATTCGATACTCAGTACAAAATAATTTCAAATTTCAATGACTATTTCATATCAAAGATAGAAACACTTTTATATTAGTTAATTGTTTTATTAAGTTATTCAAATTGGTCAAGATTTATACTTATTAAACACCATTCTTTATTAAAAAAGAAGTAATTCTAAATTCAGACACCTTGATTAACGTTCTTATCAATTATTATAACCATCTTACTATCAACTTCAAAAAATTGACATGTAATAAAGCGTTTTGAATAATAATAAGAAATATATACATTAATAAAGTAAACAAAAACAACATATTTTTATCTATCATCTAATATCATACCTAATGAACTAAATATAGTTTAAAAATGAAAAATACCTTAGTTTGTGTATTTTCCGTACAAATGTTTTTTTCAGGTTTTTTATCAACATCCACTACTGTTGTCATTTTATTATACCTTTTTATAAAAGTTATCTGTTTACAAATATCACAGTTTAATATGTTGTTCAATTTATATTCATACAAATTAACTCATCCGATCAAATAAAAATATCTAATTCTAATTGTAGTTATTCATACAAAAATATTATTTAAATCGTTTTTCAAACATTGACAGTAAGAACATCTAATGCTCGAATACTGTATTCAAAATTAAACTGATTTAATTCAAATGTTTTCATTAATCTTCATACTGATTAAAACTTATTTATATATTTATTCATTTTGAGAATAGAAAATCAAAAAATCTACCAACTGGACATTTACAGATATTTTATTGAGTTAAAATTTTTCAATTTGTGAAACCGAATTACTTATGCAGAATTATTTTATGAATTTAAATGATTTTCTTTTGAATGATTTCCAGTTTATCCGTGACTTCTGTTAACTCTACGGTCTTCTATTTTTTTTAAGAAGAATTTAAATGGATTAAAATTATACAAGTTACCACGAAAAACAGATTATTAATAAAATATATGAATGCTATATTTTAATATTTATTTAAATACATGTTTCAGATTATTGTTATAAAATAAATGCTATTTATCATTTTTATTCACTAATACTACAAAAAAAAATACTACTTTTTTATATAAAATACACTAACACACGATACATCTACTTTAAAAACAAGCCTACGATTTTTGCACCTCCGTCACGTCGTACAAGAATATATATTGTGAATGTTTATTTATTTATACGTAATATATTTGATGTTATAATTATCGTACTGATTTACATGTATATATGAAAACATTATTAAGAATACCCTTTCATACATACCGAGAACAATCAATGCTCTAAGTAGAATAATTAATATGAATTATTAGCATATATTTTTATCAAAGCGACTTTCAGGAAGCGAGTTTCAAAAAAAAAATCCCGTTTATTATTAAAAGAAAACTCATAAACAAATTAGAATATAATAATTCTTTGAACAAATAAATAAAACTTAAATTAAATTCACAAAGTATACGTTTCTGGCTTATAAATATGAAACGTATTTTACATTTTAAAATTACTGAATCTTTCATTATGTATAATAGCCGAGCGTACAGCGCTTAAAGAGAGATCTGAACTTATAACGCCGAGGCTCAAAACTTGTAATAGCATTAATCTTACCAGTTGTTAGATGATAACAACTTAAACGTTTAAAGTTAGTTTGTAGGATGTAGATAAGAAAATATATTTCTTCTAGATTAACATTTTTAAAAGTTTTGAATTCGAATAGATTTATTTATAATTATTTGTTTTTATTATAAAAATGCTCTATAAAAAAATATCCCTAGATTATAACTCATTCTCTGTATAATATTATTATTTATTAAAAAATATAAGAGATTTATTTCACTTCAGTAGTGTTAAACTTATATAAGAATACGGGCTACCAAATTCAGTTTAAGAGAGTCTGAGGGCCGCAGACAAAAAATTCATCCAAAAAAAATTTAGAGAGTGAAAAAGGTATTTTATTTATGTTCGAAAGCAACTCATTTAAATTTTATATTTATTTTTTCTTTAATGAATTTATAAATTTTTTTTAAAAAAACATTAATTTTAGGTATTATTATCAAATGTTACAATAAAATTTTAAATCAGAGAAATTAAAAAAAATAACATTTTTTAACTACAAACTTGGTATCTTTTGGCAGAAACATTTTTATTAATTATTTTTTTGTGATAATGATATTGTTATTATAGATGCTAAATGTTTATTTATCAATCTTGACCTGCGTGAAGTCTTACTAGTCTTTAAAAAAGGAAATAATTGTTCACAGGTACGTACTACTAAAAATTTCCAAGATTCTTGTTGTAAACATATACATTTCAATAAAATATTCTGACAAGTACAAATAAAAACCTAGAATATCAACTTTATTATACTTTTCTTTAGCACCGTGTTGCACTGAACTTCCAATCAATTCCATTTGGATGTTTACTTTTTGCTTCTGTTAAAAGAAAACTGAGTACTAAATTGTAAAAAATCATTTTCACATGACTTGAATCATTCGAATCGGTTTTCAAATTCAAATAATAATTCTTGAATATATAAAACATATTTGCTAAACTCACACCGTAATATAATTCTTGATAATGTTTGGAAATAGGGGAATGAACTCAATCGGAATTGACTATAAAACGGTGTTCCTTACAATATACTTCTACAATCTGCAATTTTAAAAATGTATTTTATATTTTTTTAAATTCTATTTTATTATGTCAATAAGATCAACTAGTTTTGGGCTGTGGGCAGTATTTTAGTCTTGTGGGTCGCCTGTTTCACATCACTGGTTTAAATTAAAAGTAAATTTAATGTGAAATTATTATTATACTAATAGTTTACACACACACACATACATATGTATATATATATATATATATTACTTTCATTTCTGTTATTTAAGAGCTATACAGTATTGGCTTTCACGTATACGTAAATAACATTTTCATATTTTCCCAAAATCAAAATAACTCAATAAATACTCCCTTTTAACAATTCATCTTTATACTGAGAATCTAAACTTATAATTAAATATTAAATAATACATGTTTCTATGAATACTCGTACTGTCAAAAAGGTACCTTTTATCAAACACGGAAAATGTGAAAACCTTCTACCGTGCATACATAAGTGAGTTATAAATTTTACTAAAAGATACATATCATATGTTCATAGCAGCTCTCGACTGATACAGGAATTTTCCATTCAATTATTTAATTTCCATTTCATCTTGAAACGGACGCTAGCGGAACCATAGTATTTCATAAAAATTATTACTTCAATTCACTAGAGTAATATTTGACGCGCAACTGAAAACAATATTCACCTTACATGTTCATTTTTATTGATTAATGCAATTGTAGTAGTTTAAATATTTCTAGTAAATTAATCAATTCCTTTTATTTGATTACTTTATATCTATAAATATATATTTATTTATTTCTTGACAGTCATTTCTCTTAAGTTGCATATTTAAAAGACAGAAGAATGGAAAACTAACTCGCTCTTACTTAAATATAAAAATTAGTTTTACTGTATAACTGAATTTCAGATCGGTATTAGATAAAAGAAATATATATATATATATATATATATATATATATATATATATATATATATATATATATATATGGGATTCCACAGACAATAAGGCGACTAGCTACATAGTTAATACAGTAAAATAAAGTAAAAAAACTAGTGTAAAATATATAAAAAAAAACAAATTAGCTAAGTAGAGAACTGAAACCTAAATACTTTTTCTAAACTAATCCAAACAAGTATTCTGAAAATTTAATTTAAATTATAAATTTTACATGCTTTTTTATATATTTTCAATATCTTGTAATTTAAACCTTATAATCATAAAATATTTCAAGGACTTACAGATAAAGATCTTATCTAAAATTTGTTGATTTTGAAATAATATTAATTTAAAAAAGTATATATATATATATATATATATATATATATATATATATATATATATATATATATATATATATGTAAGTATATATTAAAAAAGTGATTCGTGATTTATTAACGGATTTTATAAATAATCTAATTTTCTGAAGGCAAGATTTGGCATCAGTTAACTTCAATTTATCCCTTAAACCATGATCTCAAAGAAAAACATTTTGACTCTAAAAACCAAATAAAATATGTGAAGAAGAGTGTTTTAAATGTCTTCACTGAAATAAAAAAACTTGTTACACATTTTCAGAAATGTATAAACAATAAAAGTGAAGTTGTTTTGAAATACAAATAGACCATTTCAAAGATTACATTTTATTATGTTTAATCGTTCTTCATTTTTCTATTTTATTCAATATCTTAAACCATTCAAGAGTTATGAGCTCCCGTGTAAAATTTTCAACCATCACTCGTATTAAAACGTATCTGTTTTCAGTTGATACCGTAATATATGACCCATTTTTCATCCCATATAAATATCCGCTCGCAAATTGAAATGATTGATATATTTGATGGTTATATAAAATTGAGGAAAATGCCATTCGTTACATTTCGTTCTTTTTCCACATAATTCATTTAAAAGCCATATTTTAAAATTTATAGTTTTTCAAGATTTATACATTCAGGATATCTCTATGGGTACATTAAAGATTCTAACATTATTCCTAACATCATTATAAAAAAACACACTTGATTTTCTTTAACAGAAATTATTTTCATTGTTATAAATCATCACTGTAAAATTTTACAAGTGAAAATGAACACTTCTGGATTTTAAACATACCTGAGCCATTTACACCACAAATGTTCTCTGGTATAATTATATTATTCTTTTTTTGAAATTCATATAACATGCAATTTCTTTCATACATTCTATTCATGCTTATTTTAAATACTTGAACATATCTCTATTAATGAAATTAAATCACATATACTCATATTACCCATTCATTGTACAATTATTTTAGAAAAGGCTGAATAAATAATAAAATAAATGTTAAATTCAAAATTTCCATACCTTAAATTCACAACGATTTAGTTTACTCGTACAGCTTGTTATTTCGTTAAAATATAAACAGTTAATCAAAAATTTTATAGCATTTTTAAATGTTTTAAAAATATTATACAGTTGTATTTACCACAATTTAATACCCGACCTATATTTTTTTTAATTAGAGACCATTCTGCTTTGACGTGAAATCCACGTAAATGACATTGATAACAGCAAGGATTTTTTTAATTAATCAAATTCGAAAAATCATTATTAACCCCTTGACATACGAATTATATGAAATTCGATATGATCAAAAAATGCTATTTATTTTTCAGCTTAACATTTGTGTAAGCTGAATAAAGAAAAGAATATCTATACATTGCTAAATATTATAATTCAATATTAATAACCGAAATTAATAAAGAGTAATTAAATAACAAGTTAAACAATAATTCAATATTCCTGGAGATTATGAAACTTTTCGAGACATTCTAGTAAATGTAGAAGTACTTGACATTTTTTATATTATTTTTTGAACACACATGACATCGCTTTGCAGGATGTTGCTTTTTACCATTGGAAGGTATGTCTTCAAGAAAATTTGCCTAATTTTTTGCTTATAACAGGGATGGGCACTCAGTTTGAAAAAGTCTACCTCGTGCCGGATACTCATGTAGAAATAAATTACATAGTGTTTAACGTTACTAACAACAAAACATCCTCACTTTCGTACAAATTCAAAACAGACATATTGCAGGATTTATTTCTATGACTGACACTTTAAATATAAATTTATATATATATATATATATATATATATATATATATATATATATTATTTATTTCTAATATTTGTTTTGTAGCTGCACTAAAGCGAATTAAATCTGCGTGCGCCTGAGACGTCAATGTTTACAATGGAATAAGAAACACATATCAGAAACGTCTTTGTATATCAAGGGATTAAATACAATTATCAAAAAGAAACGAACGAGTATGTTTTTACCACATTGAAATTTGAACTGTAAAAACATTTTCAATAATTTTTCTTTCATTTTTTTTTAATTTTAAACAGTTATGATTAAATTAACGAACTACTGTGCGATCAATACCCCCTGAATATAATCCATTTATAGAATAATATAGAACTTTATCTATTATTTGAGAAAAATCTAAAAGAGCATGTGAACTTCTTCAGTAAAAATATTTAATACTATTATATATCTATATATATATATATATATATATATATATATATATATATATATATATATATACACATATTAATTCATATGCCGCTACAGTGTTCAATAAATATTTATTTCTCATAATATGTGTATTTATAATCAAAACAAACACCCGTGTATGCGAGTGATCGTTCCAAAGTTATTGTTGTGACGAATGTCTGCGATCAAAGATTTAATTTACTTACTGTATGATATCTTATATGTGTTGCACTTGTTGAAATTCCTTCGGTCAATTGTACACTTCCACAGCTAAGAACGTCATCGTCTTGGAAGGCAGTGTGCTTGTACCGCGTCATCTGCAACGAAAAAAAAGTACAAAATGAATAATACATATAGTTAAAAGTGACCTCAGACAAGACCATTAATTACAAACATTAATATCGTTCAAAATGTTATCAATATTTACAATGAAACGCAGTAATACTTTAATGGATGTTTTCAACATTCAGATACTTTTTTAAAAGGTTATATTTATATAAAATATGACTCGTGCTGTTTTCTTTTAGAAATAATATACATTTTTTTATTATAGATTTTCATTGTGTTTATATATATATATAAACATGCGCTCTAGAAAAATTGAAAATATAAACATATTTCAATTATTGTTCGAAAACAGACTAGTACAGTACGTGTATCGATCACTTTAAATTGTGTTCATTGCCTTGATAGAATAATAAATATGTACTTTATCTTATCAATCAAATGAACATATGGTACTTACATTTTGATTCAACGTTGAATTTAAGTCAATCAATAGAACTATTTATTTTTTTAATATCACAACAGTCAAGCTGCACTACAACTCATTATTAATTTTTACTAAAATTGATATAATTTAAATACTAAAAAAGATATTAAAAAAAAACAGTAATTAAACACTGAACCCTAATACATGTATCTTACTAATTACACTAAAACAATGTTATAGCAAATATTACTTTCAGGATATATTTATAAAATTTATTTTATCAAACAATTTTATTAAAACACTTACTAACTAAAATCTATTTATGTAATTACAAAACTGAATACGATTTATCACCTATGAAATACATTTGATTTTTTTAAATATATATATATTTAAATTAATATAAAATATTTCTTTCCTGAAAAATGAGCAACGTTTATTTGATACATTCACTTCCAAACTGAATTAATAATTGTCTTTTTCGATTAAACAATGTAAGATACACACTTTATCTAAATCATCTAAATTAGTGACATTCAATTCATGATTAATATATGATTATAAATAATGGAGTACACAGACGTGTTATCAAAGGTTTGAATTTTGAAACGAGTTCGTGAACTATATCACATTTAATAATAATTGTATTTTAAATTTAATCAAGTTTTTTTTATCAAGTTTATACAGTGTTTTAAAATATATAAATCGATATCAAACATAATTTTCTTTTAAAAATATTATTTCTTATCAGTTAATTGTTATCTACTTACAAATAAATGTTATAATTATTCTAATTTACTGTACATGCTCATAACATTTAAAGAATTGCAATTCAAATGCTCTTTAATCGAAAAAAGACAATATTTTTTATAGCCTTTCATTGAAAAATTACAATGTAAATGTTAAATATTATTAATGCGTTTGTTTTTCTGAACTTTCAAGGCAAGCCAAGGTTGGCTAAGAAACTTCAAATCACGTCATGGAATTAGACAACTCGGAGTTCATGGAAAAAAACATTCGCCTGATGCAGCAGTTGCAGATATTTTATACGAGATACCTGGTTGTTTAGATTGTGATGACGAAGACATTCGAGAATGGTTAAACAGAGATTAGAATAAAGTTGGATACTAAACTTTAAATGACGACGAAATCGTTAGCCAAGTTTTTCAAAAGCCAACAATTGAAGGCGAAGAGGAAGAAGAAAGAACTTCGCACCAGCCAACAATTAACCATGTTCATGCCATCAAGGCAACTGAAGATATCATGAAATATTTAGAAGAACAGGACGGGGTTAATGACCTGAAGAAAGAGGCTCTGCTGCGATACATCAGAGACATGGCTGCAGCTAAACTACTTACTTCCAAGAAACAAAAATAAATAACTGATTTATTTTTCTAAATATATTTTTTTAAATCCAAAACTACATACATATACATATGTACATACTATGTACAATAATTACATTTAATAAATATCTTCATTATATAACTCAAATAACTATGTGTACACCTTCACTAATTCAAAAACTCATACAACCTGCTTATTATGAAATTTCGTTATCCGGTATAGCCGTGACAGAGGTTATGCCGGATAGCTGGAGTTTTACTGTAATTTTAATCAACATAGTATTATCGATTATTTTGAAAGTTTTGATTATTGTTCAAGCTTCAAACATGAATATATGAATGAGAAATATCAATAAAACAGTCAATCTTTTTTATAAAATGATTAATTTACTTAATTATATATATATATATATATATATATATATATATATATATATGTACTGTTCAATGCGTTTGTCTGTCCGAAGAAAATTGAAATAAAAGGAACGGAAATAGGAGAAGTTACGAAATATGTCTATCTAGGCCAGCTTATCAACAGAGATGGATCATTCACTGAAGAAGTAAATAGGAGAATAAAAATGGGATGGAGCTCTTTTGGACGAAACGCCTCGATATTTAAATCAACAATCCCACTCTGTTTAAAGAAAAAAGTATTTGATCAGTGTATACTACCGGTCCTTACCTACGGCAGCGAAACATGGGTGCTTAACGCCAAAATACTTCAGACTCCAAACAACACAACGAAGTATGGAAAGATATATGTTAGGAATAACAAGAAGAGATAGAAAGAGAATAGAATGGATACGAAAACAAACAGGAGTCACAGATATAATAAGAAGAGTAAAGTGTCTGAAATGGAAATGGGCGGGACATGTCGCAAGAAGAGAGGACAACCGATGGACAAGAGAAATTATTGACTGGGAACCAAGGAATATAAAAAGACCCAGAAAGAGACCAATGAACAGATTGGATAAGGATATTAAAAACTTTCTTGGAAATCTATGGAAAAGAGAGGCACTGAATCGAACAAAATGGAAAATCATGGAAGAGGCCTTCATCCAGCTGTGGATTAACAGAGGCTGATGATGATGATGATATATATCATATATATATATATATATATATATATATATATATATATATTATTAAAAAGATAAATTAATTTAATAATATATGGAACTGTAAACAAATTACTGTTTCAATGAACTTTGATAAAGAACCTAATAACAATGTTTATGAAATTATAAGAATTCCTCTTCGCATACGAATTTCATCAAAACAATTCCAACGTGATATTCCAATGATAAACAACTATAAACTAGTTTCACACGAAGCCATCTAAAGACAGTATTAAGTTACCTTCTTAATTCGATAACTTAAACTACATGAAATCTATATTACCACCAAACAGTATTTGTGTACATAGTGTTTGTGAAATTCTATCGCAGGAACAAAAGAGGAAACTTTTCAGCTTCGATTCGAAGTTATTCAAGAACTCGTGTAAAACGGTTACTCGTAGATCAAAATATCTGACAAGTTTACAACTGCCAAAAGCTATTAATTTATCTAACTTACATAAATTCCGTTCGTTGATAGATAACGTCGTACGTATTTACTCACATGCCGTGGGACACATACGTACAAGAAACTTTCGACGTACGACGTACTTCATTACCGCATTTTGAACAACAATCAATGAAATCAGATACTATATCAAACTTTTAAGACATAATAATATGAAATTGCTAGCAGGAATACAGCGATAGATATTATTTGTAGGTTTAACGTTGAAGTAAATAAACATTTTATTTCTAATACATGTGCATATAAGATTTCTGTCAATTTTTTATATTAATGAAAACAAATTAATAATAGAACCAAAGTTAAACTGTTCTGTATTAAAAAAAACTCCAAACAGATCATTTTTTTCTGCATTAAATTAATCAGTTATAGCATCATTTTCAAAAAGTATCAAAAGATAAATACGTTTCTAATTGATACACAATTACAAATTTTAATCGATCACCTATCATCTTTATTTTTTATTACCTTGATAAAAATTTGAGAATTATTTCAAATAACTTTATATATATATATATATATATATTTATATATATATTTATATATATATATATATATATATATATATATATATATATATATATTTATATATATATATATATTTATATATATATATATATATATATATATATATATAGTATGTGTATGTGAGTAGATAAAATCTACAAATATTAGGATGTGATGTACACAGGCTTTTATTTCAAAGTAAACAATTAAAGTAATTGACATACATTTCAAAGACGTTCGCAAAAAGCTTCTCATACATCCATTTCCTTCAATTTAGTAAAATTAGCTAATGTAATTATACATCATATATATATATATATAATATATATACATATATATATATATATATATATATATATATATATATACATTACTCGGAGAAAAACGGATGATAAAATATAACTAACAAGAAAAAAAATATTAGGTAGAAATTGTATTTCTTCTGGAATAAGAAATAATAATATATGTTGTCTCATGAACTCTGAAGATTGATGGTGAGTTAGCATTTCATATATTTTATTTATATATAAACCATGGCTTAAATACAACAAGTGAAACTAACCACCTCATTCTGTACATTTTATAACATATATAATTTTCTTAAAAATCTTGATCATTACTTAATGTAATGTTGACGATATTACACTTGTTATGAAATTTCAATTTTTACAAGAACAAAAGTTATCTTAGAAAAAATTAAATGAAAGGCTATTTAATAAAAACATTTTGCTATACGAGTATTATGAATTTTTTATGTTAAATTTATTGATTTTTCAAATTTGGTTGTCTTAAGTTCGTTCTTACATGAGCTATCAGTAATAATTACATGTTGGACTGTCTAATTTTATCTCTTGGTTATCATCAGTGTAGGTTTAGAGATGATATATTAGGTTGGTAGGAAAATAATTGCGGTTTTTGTTTTTTGAATTCTAATCTCATTTTTTTCAATGAAAGTGCCATTTCACTGTGTTCATGTTAATATCATTTTAAAGTGAATTTTTCGATCTGTATTTTGGTAACATCGATTTTGGTTTTATTATTAGTTTTGATTCAAATTGAGCTATTGAATTAAAGATAGAAAAAAGCAAAGAAGAGAAAAATTTTTTGTATGAGTTCAAAACGGGTGGTAAAGCAGCAGAAACTGCTCGTAAACTAAACCATGCTTTTGATGTGGATACAAAAGCATGGTTTAGCAAGCATGGATGTTAAAGGAACGTACGGTGCAATACTGATTTAAAAAAGTTCGTGCTGTGGACGAGAGCCTTGAAGATGAAGAAGGTCTCGGGCGTCCTTCAGTTCATAACGACCAACTAAAGTAGTTAGTTGAATCAAAACCACGCACAACAATTCGAGAGCTTGCACAAAAGTTAGGCATTAGTCATCCAACAGTCCTGGATCACTTAAAACAGCTAGGAAAATCAAAAAAGAGAAAAATATATATGAATTTGGAGGTCATAAACCGCAATTATTTTTCTAGCAACCTAATATTTCTTCATACGGAATATACAATAGAGATTTATTTTTGGAATCAAGCATATCTTTCTCGATTTTATGAATATCTCTTTTTAAATCATCTTATAAGTTTCAATAATATATATTCCAAAATCATATCTATATGATTTTAAACCTCACATAGTTCAGATCCGAAAATCAGCCATTTTTTCAAATAACGAGTTAAATTGTAAAATTTTAATAACTAATGCGTGCTTACATCTAATAATATATATAAAAAAAATTAAAAGAATGTATGTTATAAAATAAAACACCTGATAATTAAATGATTAATAATACACATTTATATATTTCAATCGGATAAGCAAATATGAAAAAATAATTTATTTCAAGAAATGTCTGTTCTATTTTAAAAGAATCTGCAGAAAAATTAATGATAAAGTATCTAACGTATCACCTTTCAATGTTCATTAAAAGTTTAGTTGCTTATAAAATGTTCATTAACATTCATCAAAGTTACATATTTTGTCACATCACGTCATCAGTTTGGTGACATTTTCAAGCAATTATATCCTGTGTGTGTGTATTTATGAACACGGTTTAGAAAATCGATTATTTATATTTATAACAGTCTAGTTCAGTCGACGCACATCAATATCAATGTACTGTTAGTGCAAAAATTGTTTTGAACATTAGAAAAATTGATTTCCTGGCACAGGATTAATTATTGAATAATTTGAATACACGTGCATACTTTAAAATCTAACACAAACTATATTTTAATTACTGAAATTAAAATTGATTTCTATTTTATAGCAAATGTTACTTTATACATAATTTAAAATATGCACATATCATAAAATTTTCAAAAATCATTTCAATAGTTACAATATGAGATGAATTTCTATTTAAAAATGTGTATTGTTTTCTCTAGAAAAATATATCTTCCATCATTTATGTAGATTATAATTCAAAAATAGATATTTTAAAAATCAAAATAATTAAAGAAATTATAAAACAAGACCTCTCTTATAGACAAATCATTGAGTTTATATTTTTTTTAATGTTTATTTATTTTTTAGTTACTGAATAATATTTAACATAAAAAATACATTATGTTACTTAACATAAAGTTAATTTCATTTCAGAATAATGCCCTTTCCAGACAATATAGTTCTGTGGCTAAATTCACTATCACAAATTAATTATTTTGAGAAATTTTGTCACACCAACCATACTTTTTTTATTATTTCCCCCAACTAATTTCCCTTTAATTAAGACTCTTCAGATTTTTTTAATAATCAAACTTTTCAAGATAAATACAAAATCAAAAAAGACTCTCGATTACTCCATTAATTCTAAAAGTCTAATTTTGTTGCCAGGTAAATCAGATAATTGATGTGAATGTGGAAAAAAGTCATACAAAATATACAAAAGTGTGTACAGCACGAGGTATTAAATAAACATCAAAAATAGATATGAATCTCATTGATCAAAACCGACAGACAGTATGTGTGTTTGTATATAAGATAGTACACATTAATAACTTAACCTCTTTTAAACATTTAGACACTGTACCTGAGGCAAATAAATATTTATTCAATATGGAAGTACATACAAATATTAACATTAGTATTAGATATATTTAGTTCATACTTAATGACCTTATATTGAAATAATTTACAATGTCATTTGTCAGCACGTATTATAATTTAAATGAACTGTGTAAATTTAGATATCTTACTAGGAAAAAAAAACTATTCAGTAAAAAACGAAATTAATTACAAAAAAATATATACGAGTAAAACTATTATTAGTTACACTAGAATAGATAAAAAGAAGTACGAATGACGTACAAGACATAAACTATCGAATTTATGATAAAACATACACATCCAAATTCTTAAATACATCCATACACAACACCCATATATATATATATATATATATATATATATATATATATATATATATATATATATATATATATATATTTACACGCGCGTGTATGTGTATCAATGTTCAAATAGGTATTTATTTATAAAGGTGTTTAAAGGACAATAAAATAAATAATTCAACTCAAATAAAATAGTGCAACTACTCATATTGTTCTCAACAGTGCTGTTTGTTTTGGCGATATATTTATCATATTTTTTTATTTAATACGATGTTTAAATACTACTATAAGAATTGTCTTTATCTTTAGTTTAAAAAACTGATTACTATTAATTTATATGCGCATTTTTTACAAGACACGGTCATGTTACATACATTTAATAATAAACACGTTTATATTACACAGTAAGTAAAAAAAATATAACAACAAAAGCATTATATGCACCTTGATATTTTCAAGAATTTCCTTTTTTTTCATAAAATATACACATGTATTCATTTATGGAAAATAACAAAATTAAAGTTTTTTAGAAAATAATACAGACTGTTTCTATCATGTAATTTTACTAGTGTAATTAATAATTTTTCTATTTATACAGTAATGAAAAAAAACATGATATTTAATTTTATCCAATTAGCTGGTTATCACCATCTTTTCAAAATAACTGTTACTTGTATTAAATATTTAAATCGAAAAAACTACTCGATAACTTTAAATTTGAAGCACATAATATTCTATTCCAAAAATAAACAATAATTGACAGTAATTTAATAATTTTTACCATATTTAATTTCCAAAGTGATTAACTAAATCATATATTTGTTCATTAACATGAACGTTTTAGAAATAAGGTATTGATAATATAAACTTGTAACAAATAAATGTGTATTTTTGAATGATTACTCCTTCAGGACACTATACATTTCACGAAATAATCAACACAGTTGTTATAATTCATGAAATCCTAACGGAGCAATCAATAAAAAGTTGTTAAGGCAATACACTATGGAATATAAGTGAAGAAACCTGCAAATAAAGTATAATTAAACCGCACGAAACATCAAGATCGAAAACGCTTTCATTTTTACAATTTTTCTTCTGTATACCGTTTATATATATATATATATATATATATATATATATATATATATATATATATATATATACATATACATATATATATATACATACATATATATATATATATATATATATATATAGAGAGAGAGAGAGAGAGAGAGAGAGAGAGAGAGAGAGAGAGACGTGGGTGTGTATGTATATATTATTATATATTAATCTAAATGTTTACATTCCATGCCTTTTATTAAGAATAGCTTGCTATGTAACATAACTTTCATGTGTTAATATATAATATTTGATTAGATTACGCCGAATTTTGATAATAAAATTTAAATTATACACCGTATTTCATAACATAATTTTACATACACACATATACACATGTATACATATTTTTATGCATATACATATATATATATATATGTATATATATATATATATATATGTATGTATGTATATGTACATATCCTTTTTTACAACATATTTATGCGATAAAACCTATCAAACAACATTATGAAAATTAAAAAATGTTCCTGTTAAACATTCACAAATAAAATTATTACACTAAAATTGATAATACAACGTACCAATTAATGTTTTGGGTAATTCATTCATCTTTACTCATTAATAATAGCTTCATTTTTACACAAAAATAATATCTCTAAATATAATTGTTTTGTTTCACTGTTATCAATGATTTGATTATAGGTTCAACATTTTATATATGTATATATATATATATATATATATATATATATATATATATATAAGTACTAACATTTTTCGTACACTTTTAGAACGTCTAAATAGTTTTTTTCGATTCTAAATTTAGATACATATACAGAATTTCATAAAAGCTATCAAGGTTATTTTATCTGAATTTGACTTGGGAGATGCCTCAAAATTTTACCATGTTATTTTAAAATTAGTGTACACCCGTACTCTCTAGACTTGTCAAAATCTGCAATATATATTTGTTTTTGAATCATTGAATGATTTAAAAATTTCAAAAAATTAATAAGTCAGTTAATATCTAAGTATTTCATAAACGTGATAAAATTTGTTAAATCGTGTATAAGATAAATTCTTCAATTCCTTCTTCAAATTTTGAAGCAATCTTCTTATGAATTTCATGTATCTATTTCTCATATTATATGCTTTGATCTACACATCTGTGTGAAATAACTTTCTGAACTATAAAAGCCATTAAAACCAAATAAAGAAATAAAATTAAATTTGAACCAGACTCTAATCATAGTACTAACTAGTCTAATCATACTACAAAATATAAAGATAAAACATTCAAAAATAATGAAATATATTCAGTCAAACTGCCTGCATTCGATACATATTACAAGATTTTTAATCTTTATGTATAATTATTTCAATTAATATTATTGTGTATTTATTGAACATTGTTTATTATATTGAATATTATAGTAAATGTGATTACAGTAAATGTAATTTTATATAAATTGTTCACTATACATAAATCGTTCAATATATATAAATTGTTAAATGGACAGTAGAATTATTTAAACTCCATCCTATTCATATTTTATACGGATCGGATATAAAATAAAACAAGGTTTTTGTATTTTTAATATACATTTAGTTAGAATTCATAAATTATAAAATACAAAGTACATTTTATGTATTTATTATTTAAACTTTAAAAAAATAAATAAATTGTAGTTTATCGATTGCAAGAATATTCTATTAATGCTTTTTCTTACAATCTATGGAAAATACTAATGTGAAAATGATAATGTTTTCACTCTATGTGACAAAAATGTTCACTTTTATTTCACTGCTGCTACTATTTTTCACAAGAATTTCTTGCTAAAACGACCATTCACATTTGCGAGGCTGTAGTTGGAAATTTGGAAAAAATGAAAGAAATTTGGAAAAAATGATTCACGTTTTAGCATTTTTCACATTTTTGAAGGTACATATATAGTTTGTAAATAGATATATGTACTATAAATCATGGCCTATGTTCTATTTACTTTTCACTATCATAGAGGTGCACGGTCATAAAAATCTGAAGACCATCGATCTATATTATTTTAATTATTTTCAACTTTATGCTTGTCTATTATTTTCATAAATGGTTTTTGTTTACTGTCCTACAAACCGCAAACAACATTTTTAATCAAAATGTTCAATAATTGTTTATTGAACAATTTTTATTATCATTGTTTACACTCATTTCGATAACAATCCCTCAAATCCTCAGAACAGTAAACTACACAAAAATCTGTATTATGCAGATAAAAATATATTTATATGCTTCAGTGCTATAAATATGATGATATTCCTACCAAAGTTCGAATAACCGGAAATATAAAATGATGGGTAATCGATAATTCAACATCTTTAATAAAAAAAAAAGCAGAATGAAAATTTCCTTTATGAAAATTAATTTGGTCGCAGTACCAAATATTGTATTGCGTCTATTATCTCAACAAAAATAAGTTATACAATTTTAAAATAATGAATAACCTTAAAAGATCGATGATATCCCAATAAAAAATAAATAGATTCTTTAATTATGGACACACATATTGATTTTATGCGAACATTAGACGTTTCAAAGATTATAAAATAATAATATTCGAAAAAGTAAAATTCTAAAATCACTGCTAAAATAATTTCAGTTCGTTTCAATTTTCAGTTTGGAAATATTATTCATTTTGTCATAACTAAAATAAAGGATATTTTGTTAAATATTGCAATGTTTCAGTTTTTCTTAAATTTTCAATAATTTGCTTAATAAATAGTAAAAAAATCTATTTTGTAAATATTTTTATTCATATATTTACACTTCTGTACTACAGCAGATAATTTGTGCTTTTCTCAAGCCACAACATTCTTCTTTTAGATTTTCTATACAATCATCTTGTATGTCACTATATAGTGTAAAGTATATATATATATATATATGTATGTATATATATATATATATATATATATATATATATAAATATAATATAAATAAAATAAACACTTATCACTACAAAACACAAACAATTTAGAATATAAATTTAGAATAATTATCTAATTAAAATAAAATAATTTTTAAAACCACTGTATTGTTTATTGGAATGTTATTATAAATAATTCGATATTTTTAATAGGTTTTAAGTATTAATCTTTATACGATTTAAGTAAATGAAACACGAAAATATTTCATAAAGAAAAACTTCTAGATTATAATAACCATATCAGATTTATTCAATACACTTTTTTCGATACATTTACCATACCATACCGAACACTTTAAAAAAGATATCGATACCTGTATTTTATTCTATTAAATATAATGTTCCACTTATTTTTAGTATAAATATGGCATTCATTAATTCAGTAATTAATAATAATTTGATATTTTTTTAAACAGCTTGTATATAACGAAGCGAAATATAAACTTATAAAAAAATATCTATAGAAAAGTATATATATATATATATATCACAAATTGATATTTCATTTATATATTTAAATTGTTAAACATACACGCTGTTTCTTAAAATTATTTTATTTGGTTTTCTGTTATAGTTTATCAGTAAAATAATATAAAATTTCAATTATTTATTAACGAAGATTTATTTTACTGATAAATATATGAATATTTTCTTTATAATTTTATATTGAACAGTGCATTTTTATTTTTTTTTTAAAAAACACATGATTTGCTTAGAAATTAATTATTATAATTGAACTGTAATTACATTATCATATATTTGAACTTCTGTACAAACCGTGCCTAATTTACATTAATAAAAATTGGATACTTTTCAATAACGAAGAAAATTACATTGACTGAAGACGAAAAACTTTTCAACTATATTCATACATACGTATTCATAATAATGGACATAAAAATATATAAAAATCAATTTTATATTAAATTGGTTCGATATTAATTAAAAACTATCACAGAACACATATATTATTTGTATATGTATAAATGCATTTATAATTAACTATTTATCCTTATAAATAAGTGTATTTATATAAACTGAATTAACTGATATTATTTACCTTCTTGAAAAAAACACTAAAAAGACACTAAATAGAAATTCACAAAAATTTCACTTGTAATTTGTATAATTTTTCAGATCTGAAACTGTTTAAAGAATCGTCGAACGTTGCTTGTTTACAGCAATCGTCGAAACTAAACACAAACTGACGTACATCACAGAATCAACTAGACTAAATAATCATTATATTGTAGTAAGTACTTACTATGTTATAAACAATGCACAGATGATAATTGTAATTAATTTAAAGTGAGATACGACATCGTATACACCTATTTACGGTAAAATTGACAGAGATAAGAGAGGATAAAATTGAATGATTGCCCTGTTGAGGCCACACACCAGCCACATGTTTAAAATCTTCAATTTATATTTGTAGTAATATAGTTGAGATTACTGTATACGGTACGCGGCAACGTACACACATCTAAAAATAAATTGGAATGGACTATAAATACGATTGTATATAAGAAGAAACTCACTATACAAAATTACTAAGTCACTCGTTATTATGAATACGATATTCTGTCATTTCTGCTCGCTGATTATATATTTTTTTACTTTAATGAAATATTATTTACGCCAGTGATAATCAACTGATGGATAAATCGTATCAACGATTAATATTTCAAAGATTCAGTACGCTTGTGTCAAACCTACTTTTTTATCTATACTATGACAGTTCATTTCAAAAATATTAATTTTAAATAACAAAGTTTTTGATTAACATAATTTAGTTTACAAAAAGTAAAACAACTACATATAATGTACAATTATTTCTTTTTTATCACTTATAATTTTTAAATAACTATTTACGTTTCAACCGATCCATAATATCTATTTATAAGATTAATACACTCTTAAAATAAATTTTTGTAATTTATTTTAAGAATTCTCAATTCACTACTGTTAAAAATGTCATAAATATTAAATCTACATACAACATACGTTTAGATTTTTATATCATTCTTCATTTAAAACGAATTACTCTTATTTCAGAATAATTGAGGAAAGGTGATAGGTGGTATAAACAATTGTTATGTAGATAAATAATTATTGTCTAATCATAAACAATCAACGAAATCTTCTATTGTATAGTTTAATAGATTACGCCAAAATGAAAAAAATGTAGGAAATTTATAAATACTTTGAATTATCTAATAAATAATTTTATTTTAAAAAATTTCTTGTTAAATCAAAATTAATTAAACAGAAAAAATTGTTTATGCTTGTGTATTTGTGAGAACAGGATCGATGTTACATATTTGTACTATTTTCATCGTCCATTTTTCTTTAAAATTTCAATTAATTGGTGCATCATTCATTCTTACAATATCTTTCGAATTTTCAACTAAACTTTATAGAATTATCATCTTGTCACAGTGGCTCTTAACGAAAATGTGAAAGAAGTTAGTAAAAGTTGTTATATCGTTCGTTTTATTTTCTACGCATAAAAGTAAACAAACATATATTGCATATAAAAAATCATCACTATTAATTATCATTAATCAGCTTCTTATCTTATCATGTTATTAGATATATTTTTTTAATAAATACAAAAACATTTATAAAAATTTATAAAAATATTCTATCAAAAAAATACAAATGTATACAGTATACCTTTACTTAAAGATTGAAAAATCGGCAGCTAAGAATGAACTTAACAATGAAATTACTAAAAATAAATCATGGTTCTCATTAATGATCCAACGTTTCAGATTTTACTAAATAGGAATATTTTCAATAAATAACTATAAATAATAAACAACTCAAATCAAAAATTGCAGTTTATCTAAATGTTGTGATTATGACAGATTTTTTTTCTTTTCATATCACAACACAGCAAAACTCTTACATTTGATATACTATAGATTTTAAATAAATAAAGACATCTCAATAACAGATTCCCTATTAACAGTATATATATATATATATAAATTTGTATATATATATATATATATTTATATATATATATATATATTTATATATATATATATATATATATACTCGTATATATGTCATAAATTGAAATAGTATCGCAGTCATTTTTAAATATATAAATATTTAGAACAATGTTAAGAAAACAGATTCATATTACAAGCTTTCAACTTCTAAATTATTAAATTCATTAAAAATGCATCAACACAATAAGAGCTGCAGTTTGAATAGAAACGAGATATTCAAAATTCAATTTATTTTCAAATACGTAATTTGATATTTTATTAACATTTATCAAACTCTACTAATAAAAATAAAAATAATTTACAAATGCACTTAGACACACATCTTTTTAAGGTATTGAGAAGATAAAATTACAGTTGTTTAATTTATGTACTTATAAGATACACACGCACACGAACACACACACATATATATATATATATATATATATATATATATATATATATGGCTGAATAAATTTCCAATGTAATTATAGATTTTTATAAATCTTCAGTCAATAAAAGTAGGTAACACAAAACAGAACGTTTTTTTCAAAGAATGTAACGAATGAGTTTCTCAAACTTGTACACAAATATTAAATTACAACTCTACTAAATATCTACAGAAAATATTATACTGAAGGATTGAAAAATAAATTTAAATATTATTTCTTTTATCTCACCCGATAACATTTGAGATTTAAGGTTTGATATTTATAACACTGTCTTATAATCAACAATAATTGCTTCATACAATGTTAAATCAAACAGAAAATTAAAACATAATTAAAATAGCATTTCAATCTGCGCCACTGTAAATATTCTAATATACTCGTTTGTTTTCGTCGCTTTGCTCTTTTCTTTGCTCGAAAATCCACTATGCACGCAGTCTAATCAACTTTATATAGTAATATTTCCATTTTAAAAAATTCTGTGATTTCTGATCACACTTTCGTTTCAGAAACAAATTTATAATTCTTTTTGTTATTCCATTTTATACAATAAAATGTAGATTTATAATTAATTACTTGAGCAAAATTATTAACAGATACAATGGGCATTAACTTTTTAAAATGTCACTTTTTTGTTGAAAGATGAAACTTTTGTCCTGTTTAATAAAAGTATCATTTAATTTACATATAATATTTCACGAAACTAAATTAATGTATACACAGACGGCAGTATATATGAAATAAAATCAGAGCGATTGGAGAATTCCTAAATGAACTGATATTATTTAAAAACCTTACGATTCTATTCTGAAAATAAATGCATATACATAATAAAAAGTTACTAGGTTGGTAGAAAAATTATTGCGGTTTATGACCTTCAAATTCATATACATTTTTTTAATTTAAGTGGTTTAGAACTGATGGATGACGAACGCCTAACTTTTATGCAAGCTCTCGCATTGTTGTCGGTGGTTCTGATTCAACTCACGGCTTCAATTGATCGTTATGAACTGAAGGAGAACACCCACGACCTCCTTCATCTTCAAGGCTCTCGAAATTTTTGGAACCACAATTGCACCATACGTTCTCTAACATCACCCACACCAAAGCATCGTTTAGTTTACGAGCAGTTTCTGCTGCTTTACCACCCGTTTTTAACTCATACAAAAAATTGTTCTTATTTGCTTCTTTTCTATCTTTAATTCAATAGCTCGATTTGAAGCAAAATTAATAATAAAATCAAAGTCGATGTTACCAAAATACAGACCGAAAAATGCACTTTAAAATGACATTAACGTGAACACAGTGAAATGGCACTTCCATTGAAAAATTAATGTTAGAATTCAGAAAATAAAAACCGAAATTTTTTTTCTACCAACCTAATCTTAATGCTGAAATATTAATAAGTTTTTTTTTGTTACTTGTATCGAATATTGCTAATACTGAATGTTATAGTTATCATATCGTGTGTGTGTATGTATATATATATATATATATATATATATATATATATATATATATATATATATATATATATATATCATACAGTTTTTGTTCATTTTTATATAAAAATGTATTGATCCTAAATTTAGTAACTACAGAACCTGGGTTGTCAAGTAAATGAATTTCCTAAACGTTTTTTATAAAACTAAATTATATTTGATTGAATGCTGTTTCATATTTACATATTTTTTCAACGTCGAGAAATATTTAATTATTAAATAAAAAGTTTATTACAAGAAATGTTATACTTACAAATGTAATTTTTCATTTCAAATAATATACGCGTTTTCGAGGAAACTTTATACCTGCGCTGTCAAATTCCAGACGACGAATTTTAATTGAATTAAAACGTAAAATACTTATACAAACTTTTAAGGTTTGAAAATTGTAGTTAAAAAAAATCTTAAGTTCGTAGAAAAAGCTTAAAAATTTATCGACTTCGACGATAAACAGTTTTAATTTACAGTAGATTTGTCTGTCGTTCATTACTAGCGGTATTTTTGTCGAATATATAAAATACGACAATAATCAAATTTGCAGAAAACGTATACTGATGAATAGACAACAGTTTATCTTTGAAGAAAAATATACAAACAATTAAATAAGAACACTATATAAACTGAGTAAGTTTGTTTACAGAGCGTACGTTTCTCAAAGAGATCTGCCAATCTTAAAATAAATGTTGTGTATTATACAATATGCATTTCATGGCATGTGACATACAATATGTCTATCAAAGTTTAAATATACAATCAACGAAATTCTTCTCAAAACATTTAAAATAAATATTTGCATTTGTATTGTATTTATTAATTGTATTGAATCACAAAAACAACATGTATATAGATTTTTCGAACGTATTAAAAAAAAGTTAAAATAATAAAACGTGAAATTTCTAAAGAACGAAATTAATATTTTACAAAAAACATTAGATCTAATAGTATTTCTCAACGTCATCGTTCCTTATGTAAACATGTTTTATATATTTTCTTATTAAGTCTGCAATACATCACAATATCAATATAAAGCTGTAAGCCGTTTTATGCCAAACACACTTTTTATGTCCATTTTATGTCGTTTTCCTGTTAAAAAGCAACACTTTTTTTAAATTTAACTTTTTTATTAGAAAACTATGTTTAGAAAAGCTTAATGTTTTGTTTATTATTTTTTTCATACAATTTTTCCATGAACTAAAAAATAAAATATATTTCATTGTTGTTATAGACTTGTAATTGAAACGTTTTATTAAAAAAAATTACCCGAGAATATTTTTAAAAATGTAATTCATAAATCTCGAAAGTAATTACACAATATGTAGAATAAAAAATTTATACCATGTAATTCCAATCTCATATTTTTTAAAAAAGAGAAAAAAACTATTAAATAACTTGCATATGTGCAAACAGCGGGCAGATTGCTAACGAAAAAAATATTTTTACAAACAGATAATTACATGTATAATGTGAAACATTTAGTTGAAATTCATTCAGAGTATTTGTGTTTACCAAACGTTATTCGATGATCAACTATCAAACTGTCAACAGCATGTTATAAATATTTAAAACTGACCACATTTCATAATGACTATTGATTAAAGTAATGGAACATTGATTAAATAACGAACTAACCCTTTCACCCTTAACCAATAAACATTTTCATATTATTTTTTGAAATGACTAAAAAATCAACGTTCAGCATTAAAAACAAAATCGATTTTGAGAGCACCAGATACTCTATTAACGTTCTATTATATAAAATATCTTGTACATCTCAGCAATCAAAACAAGTAAACATTTTAAATATCTTTATATTTTTCACAAAATTTTCAATCAGGGTATTCTATTTCAGGAATACAATTAATTTCAGATATAAAAAAAGATAAGATATATAATAAACTAAATGGTGAATATAAACTAAATGCTTATTCTTTCTGCATTAATAATCCATATTTTCGGAAATGCAATTGATTTATTTTAACAGCTCAAGTTCTGTGTAAAATAGTGTTTGAATTTCCAGGCTCCACTATAAAAATTGAGGTATGAGAGCAACGTTTCGAGCGTTACGCTCATTACAATACTACGGTCGTACAGTATCTGAAGCTGACATCATTTACATAACACACTATTTCCATTTCATCGAAGTTTATGCGAGTTTATACGATTACAAGATTTCAGGTATCCCTAGTAAATATATTTCATGTCAACAATTTATGGAGTTTGAACAATACAAAGGTGCGTAAAGAACTGACTGGTACGTATACAATTTTAGATACAAATTTTCAGTCAGTTTCGTAAAAACAATTATTGGTACACATATGTACCATTGGGTTAAAAGTAATTTAAATAGTTAACAACCAAGTAAAAAGAAAATTATGGAATTGTTTTAAAAATAAAATATGAATAATTAAACAATAGATATCCTTAATAAAGACATATATATATATATATATATATATATATATATATATATAAAGAGAGACAAGAAAATATTTTTCAAATATACATTTTTGCTTATTTATTCCAATTCTTTTATCTTCTAATACTTTCTACTTTAAAGTTAAATAAATTATGGCCGAACTTTGAAAATGTTTTCAATTCTAATAGATTATCCACTGCATACTGTTTATCTAAAAAAATGCAATTATTAAATATTTTGAAAAGCAAAGTACAATAATATCTGTTATTTTGATTAATGTTTATAAATATATATTTATATATTCCAAATGGCATATACTGTGTACTGGAGTTAAAAACAAAGATTTCACTAATTTGTCTACGTTTCATGCGGCCAATATTCATTATTTTCATACTATATTTAATAAATAACTAAATACTTCACACAATCATTCATAAAAAAACGCAATGTTTCTTTCTAACAACTTGATTCATTTGTAATTAATCATTTGTAATGTAAAAACTTTTAATAGTAAATTACCTTTTTAATATATCAATAGCACGTAGTTAGCAAACAGAAACTAGGAGACATACTAACCAAATAAAAATTACTGAAAAATATATTTATAGGTTGAAAATGCTTTGTTTATTAACAGCATATAAAAATTTTCATTTAACATATATATATATATATATATATATACAATATTACTGAAAATTGAAGGCAGTACATAACCGTTTCAAAATATTTATTGGTAGGTGAACACCTCCAGGAGAGCTTAGAAATAAAAAAAAAAGAAATAGAAAACATCAGTTTTATCAACTTCAATCACCATAAATTCGCTTATTCTTCTGTCAATGGCATGTTTTTCCAAATATAATACACATAAACATAAACAAACATAAACACACACACACACATACATACATACATACTATATATATATATATATATATATATATATATATATATATATATAAATAATTAAAAAAATCTTCTAAATACTTGGGTGTTCCGAGTAAAATATTTAAATACATTTAATTTCTCGTTTAATATAAACTTGTATGTACAATGTTTTTTTTTATTATTTATAAGAAAGATAAAATATAGCAAATTATTTTATTATTTACTATTAATTTTTATCTCATAACAGATTACTTAAGTCTATTTAAAAATTATATTAAGATCAAAAATTTAGAATCAATTTGTTTTACATTAAATTTTTAAAACTACAAATATTTTATGCTGCTTTTTCTACTCAAAAGCTTCTTTTTGTATACAAAAAAAAAAAAAACATAAGCTTATTCGTTATCATACTTTTCTATATTCCTCGCGAAAATTTATATCTAGTTACAATTATCATAATATTTAAATTATATGTCATGAATCTCCATAATACACCGTAGCTTTCTTCAATTTCTTATATTTATCCACACGCATGTATACACACACATATGTATATATATATATATATATATATATATATATATATATATATATATATATATATATAAAGATTACAAATCCATCATTAAATGCAAATTAGTGATTCCGTCATTAAAGCTATGAAAATAATATAAAATGTCTAAATTTGCGTACACACACACACACATATATATATATATATATATATATATATATATATATATATATATATAAGGTACATTTTAACTAATACATTCATGTATTGTAATGATTTTTTTAATAAATTGATAAATAACGATATTACTTACTTTAGCAGTCATTGTAAACAAATATCCCGACGAAGTTTGTTCGCGTTCAAATCAACACATAAAATCGTCGAACCAAAGTACCCTAAGATGTGTATACAGAGGTATTTCACATGGACAAAAAACTTTTCAATTCTAATATATAAATTTTACTCTGCAGATCGTTTTATATCGCACATATTGCGTCACAAAAGTTAATATATACGGATGTATATGATTTTTTTGCACTAATGAGCTATTGCAGCCTTGCCAGTGCTAACACCCGGACAGAAATAAAAGAACCAGTGACATTGTGAATGAGAAAAGACGAGAAATATCACTGGTACGTTCCTTTAAAACGACATCAGATATATTATTAATAAATAATTCAAGAACTTATTGACGTACAAAATCGATTTGTTTATATTTAGTATTGATGATTAATTCTTTGAATACGGGCATACATATGTATGCAGAACATATATGTGCGATTTTTTGAATAGGGTAGTAGGAAAAAATACGAATGCGCAAATTTGTCACAACTGATATCGTCCAACTTCTATATAGTATAGACGCTGAAATTACATGGCGTCTGCGTCGAAGTATCGACTAAAGAGCGTCGCCAGGACCGTATTTAACGAAATTAACCAACATGTGAACATGCCCCCCTAAATAAACATTTATATATATATATATATATATATATATATAAGGAGATATATTTAAATATGTAAGGCAATGGAAAATACAAGATAGTTGAAATTAGAAAATAATTGAATAGGTCTTTATCTTGTAATGATTCAACAAAAGTTAAATAAGATAATTAATTAATTAACACAGTATATAAAAAATAGGGTCATATTAATGGATATATGATAATAGAAAACGACAATTGATCAGTAAAAACTTATCTTATGGACACACTGCGGAGCTCATCTGATTGAAATACAAAAAACATCTCCAACTTCTAATAAAATCAACAATCTTGTTCGTTCCATTTCAAGAGTTTTTCAACAACGAATCACGAACCGTAATAATCGAAACTAGCAGTGATGGAAGCTTAAGGGCTTCATGATTCAATAAGAAAATAAAACGAACTAAAAAACATATTTTAAATACTATTTTTAAACAAATTAAATCTAAACTATTTTCTTAAAACAAATATTTTTCATTTTACAAACTGACAACTAAATACTAGTAATCGTTCGTAATCAACTAGTTCACCAATTATAACTGTATGATAGATTTAGATGGACTTAAAACTATTAATTAAATAATATTATCTGAGCTGACACGTTTTATTTTAAATAATCCGAATCAACATAGAATTGTACTTATATACAATTCTAATATAAAAATGTACTTACTATATTTAAAAAAATTCAAACATAAATTAAAAGAGTTTAACAGAATTAATGTAGCAAAAAAATAGTAAAGAAATAGCAAAATAAAACTTAATCAAATATTTAATAAACAAAAATCGTTTCTATATATATATATATACAAATATATAATTTTTAAAAATAAACCATGAAACTTTTAAAATATTTCTCAATGTTTCTGAAACGCAAATATATTTTTATTCAAATTAAATGAAGATACATTTGTAAAAAATCTTCAAATTTAATTTTTCAATTTTTGTAATATATATATATATATATAAAGTATTATCATACTTTAAAATAAAGAAAAAAAATGTATATAACTTACTTCCATTCTTCGTGTAAATTTATTTCTGAGCCCGTGCCTGATTTCATCCTCTGCTGAAGAACCGAGATACAGATCCAATCTCCCTGTTAAAAAAAATATATTTTTTGTATTAAATTCAACGATAACTGACAAAATATCTAAATGAACGTACATTTTCATGCTTTTTAATTGTGTTTCAATGAACAAGCATTTCTATTCTCGATGAATTTTTCATACAATTTTCATGATAATCGCGCATTACAGTATGACCCTGTACCTTGTGCTAAATTTCATTTATCGCAAACAATCGACATACACAGGGGGTAGCTTGGACGGAGACGGAGCTACGTCGCTTCTGAGCTCCGACAAAGTCGGAAAACTATTTCATATATACAATCCGTTTAGTATCTATAAACAGCGAGTATAAATGTATTCGTGTGTGTTTGTTAACTTCAGTGTGTGTATGTGAGTTGCGTGCATCGGACTTTGCGTGTACATACAAATAATATAGCTCGCTATATGTTCTGTTGATTCACCTTGAAAATCTTACACACATACGTCATCATCCATCTCGCTCATACTGAGGTCGACTGCTGCCAACAGAACGCGAGTTGTGGCAGTCGAAATAATCAATTCGACATCACACAATAATAACGATGAGAAGGAAAAATCGTGTTGTTGACAGATGAGAACAAAATATGAATGAGGGTGCTTAACATCGTCGTCGTCGTCGTCACCGTCGTCGTCGTCGTCTGCGTCGTCGTCGTCGTCGCCTCCACCTGACCCTAAAGAACATTTGAGCTGCTGGCATCTTTTGTGAAAAACTACGATGTGTACTGTGGAAAGTGTATTATTGTTATTATGTCAAAATGTCAATATACCGTTCAATAACAAGATATCATAACAGAGATTATTATGTAATCGGTGCTTTGTACTTACTAACTGAAATATTGGTGACTGTAAGTATAAACTGATATTAATAAACTCAATTCTTTCATCAAGTCATCTCGAGCATTGTTGTCGCACGTTTATCTTTCACGTATGTTGTTTCATTTCATACAATTTCTTTCTTACATACATCCATTCGTAAAATAAAAACATACTAAATACACACTGAACAGTTTTCCACAAAATACACGTACCTACAGAAACAATATACAGTCAGATTCGAGTATCTTTCACACTAAAACCATGTGAGTTTCCAAAAAAATAGTTCCGTACCACATTCGTTCGCGATATGTAAACACTGTACGTTTTGTCGTATTCAGAAATACATTTATATTGCACAATAACTAAATATATACTCTATTCTTTGAAAATTCCTTGCACAACAATTTCAATTTTATTGATATTTATTTTCGGCCTTGTACAAATCAGATATAAAATACAAAACAGCTTTTCGTTGTTCTCTATTTGTATATGTTTCGTATAATTTTCAACATTACAGAATGTAAAGTATCAAAAGTTGATGTTTTGAATTGAATTACAATATATGACAAATAATATGTATTTAAATATATTATTTCCGTACAAACTGATATATACTTTTTCACATATATATATATATATATATATATATATATATATATATATATATATGTTTATATTTATACATTAATAGTACAGTAAATGTATTTCTAGAATGACATACACGATTATATTTATTTTATGTAAATTTCATGATCGTAACTCTTCATATGAAATCATAAAATATATTTGATATCAATAGTGATAAGTAACAATAAAAAATATACTACATATATATATATATATATATATAATACATTGTTAAAAAAATTTAACATTATGTAAGATATTAATACAACTCTGCTATTTTATTACTGAACGCATAAAGCTTAAATGTAAATCGGTTAAAAAGCACCAAGAATTTATACCTAATTGTTCTGGATAATACGAACCTTAAAATTACTTGTATGTAGATAATAATAGCTTCAAAATAATGTAACCTTTTTGATGTTTTTACTATAAATGTTGTGCAATACATTTTATATTTTTTTCAGTACAATCTATAATTTGTTAAAAGCACTTGTAAATTTCCTTTTAAAGCAATTTTTGAAATATCCAAATGGCATAAGTTTGCATAAAATTAAATCGACTTTCCTTAATTCAATAAACTCTATATTATGCTTAAAATAAGAAACCCCAATATCATTTATATATATATATATATATATATATATATATATGTATATATATATGTATGTATATGTATATATATATATATATATATGTATATATATATATATATATATATATATATATATATATGTATACACATACGCTATCGGTTGCAAACTATTCTAGAAATGTATTAGAGATATTTGTACAACAGAAATGATAGAGTGTTATACAGATTTTTACTCCCACGCTTAAGATTGTTTTAACTCCGTGATTCTATAACGAGAATGTGTCACTGTCATCTCCCACTAACATATAAGAAACAACCGAAACTAACAACAACAATAGTTCATATAATGAGTTATCTGATATTTTCCATTTTACAGATATATAAAACTTATGAAATCGATTTGTTTACTTGCTATAAAATCTATTTTTCTTGTTTTCAACTTGCAATGATTGTATTTCACATATGAGGGAAACAGTAAAATAGTTTATTAATAAATAATAGTTCACTTCCCTGCAAGAAATTCGAAAGTATTTAAAGTTATTGTTAAAATATTAAATATACAAAACAAGCATTTATAGTATTAGTAGTCTGCCATAAACGATTAAAACAAAATAATATGGTTTCAAATATATGATAAATGTATTTAAGATTATAGTTGTATGTTCTTTTTACCCATTATCTCGTTATTATAATATCCTGTCAGTCTTCGTTCTTTTAGATCTCTCTATCATTTTAGTCTCCTCTCCACTATTAATTTCGGCAGGGAGTGCAATCTTAATCCCATCTTTCAAATGTTGAAAACTTTTCAGTTTTCAACACCAACCCGAAAACTGCACTCGTTCCGAAATTAGTAGTGGGAAGTAGAAACTTATCTAATCGAAAAGGCAAAGACTAAAAGTGCAGCTTCCTAATAAACCAAACATTTTTAATTTATTTAGATGGTTAATTTAATGTATGGACAAGGAAAGCATTTAAAACGCTAACATATCACACTTCTATAGAATTTAAATTTTATCACATAATTTTAAGAATAATTAACATACACATAGTACCTTTTCAATATGTGTAATTCATTGATTTAATTTTTTATTTCACTCACTCACTGTCTCTCTCTCACGCACACACACATATAGAGAGAGTCTCATAAGTTTCCATTTATTCTTTAATAATATCTGCATTAAAAACTGCTTTCCCTCTCAAAAATCACTTGTTTTTCAACGTTTCGAATTCAGTTTCTCTATATTTTATAAACACAAAACCAAAAATTATTCCATCCATTAATAAGGTCTTATTCATGTTTGACCAATCACTTATTAAGTATAAATGATTTAGTAGTGCAGTTACTAATGTTATCCAATATTATTATTTTAATATATTCTACGTCATCAGACTGAACAAGAACAATGATCAGTTCTTCATAAATGAAGGAAACTGCCTGTTTAATCCATAAAAAATAGGATTTACTACATTCATACACGCACACACACACACGTTTATATATATATATATATATATATATATATATATATGTTAGTAAAGACCTGGTATGAGGGTGTGTGTTCTGTAACTAAGAAAACTGTAGAAAATGAGTTGATAATAAAATGATAAAACATAAGATTTAATTTGAAACTTAATTAGCATTAAAGCTCATTAAGTTTTCATGATAATCGTTTTCTCAATAAAAGATAATATAGCTTGTAATTTCAGACACGCGTTTATTACCCATCTCAGTCATTATCTGTACTTATGTACGAGTCACTTTTATGCAATAAACTCGTTAACATAGAGCTGTCCAGTATGTTAATATTAGAAGTTAAGAAAAAATCATCTTATATCATTTCTTATATTCTTTCTTACATTTTCATGGATTATATCAGTAAATTAAATAAAAAAAATATATATTAAAAAATCCTCGAAGTAAAATCCTAATAAACTTTTAAAACAGATTTTTTTATATTAAACAAAATTATTTTTTTATTTGAATTAGATATTTTTAACATAAAGAGTTCCATTAACGCATTTCATATTGTGACGTTTGAATTAATATTCTTTCTATTTTGAAAGTTTGAGTCATAGTAATCTTTTTATTATTAAACAAACACACACACACACATATATATATATATATATATATATATATACTTATATTCGAAAAATTCAAATACTTTTTACTAAATATTCTTAAGATAAACATTTTCATTTGAAATATTAATTCAGTTTTCAAAGAAATAAACATAAATTTCATTATTTAAAATTCTATACTATTGAATTTCAATGTCTATTCCACATAAATTTACTCCAAAAAGTATATATTTATAGCTATTTAAGCCTACGTCTAAAAATATTAATATTATTTTTACCTTAGAAATGCATTTAATAAAATTTATTATACATTTCTCCTTACATTTAGTAAAATTTTCACTGCATTCTTTTAACAATGAATGTAAAAAAATACACTTTTATGTAATTACATACATTGTATCAAAATATATTATTTAATATTTCATATTTAAATATAAAATACATAAATTCTTTTCAGTAAAACCATCCTTTTCACATTCACTGCTAAAAATAATTTTTCATTTATATACAACACACGTAGTCGAATAAGAACACAAAGTCGACTTAATAAAAAGTCATAAAAAAACACAATATTTGAACTTCATTGCGTCTTCTTTGACTGCTGGTTTTCGTTCAATAAACAGCGAGTTTAATTTGCTTTTCTTTCATTAGCGTATACTAAACAAAATTTATATTTTTTAAACGAATACTGTCACCCTAAATTAATATTAATATTAGAAAAAATCAATGTTTATATTTTAATTTCTAATAACAAATATGTGTACGTCATGGTTTTCTTTTATATGTATTGTTTTCAAATCCATGAAATATATTATCTGTCTAAAAATAACGAAATTTGAGTTAAGATTTGATGAGCGATTCCATTTCAGTGATCATTTTATCTTTTAACACTCATGTTTCATTATATGTATCTATTTTTAGAACCATGTCAAACCGTTTATACATTAATAATCAGTTCGAAATTACCTATATATATATATATATATACCATGACAAAGATTGAATTCTCAGAAAGAAATTAAATAAAACCGAACTTAATAATAGCGAACACGAATATGATGTTAACAGCTATAGAAAACAAATATTCACCTAAGTTCACTCATATCTTTACACAAACAGTCATTTATATAACGAGCAACGAGTATAACGAGAAAAGATAATTCAGACCCGTAATACTCGTTATAATGAAGTCCGACTATATGCAATTTTATTTTTAACTAAATATATTTATAAAAAGAACAGACAGTCAGTACAATGAATATTCAAATAATGTATTATTACATCAGTACATATTCTTTTTTGGAACCAAATCGAGATTTCAATAATTTGATGCAATAAATTATACAGGTGCATCTTTTTTTGATGCCAATGAATATTAAATTAAATATTTATTTACTATTTCAGGTGAATGCAAAATACTGCCTTTTAGAAATATCTGGTGAACAAAAATACTACATCTGTCCAAAAAATGAATATTGTTGCAATTTTGGATGCTGCATTAATCCTGCCTTTCAGTTTTACCAACTTTGGTACTACTGGTAAGTGGTGTGCTTTACATATGTAATATTTTTTTAGTTAATAAACGAAAAAAATGTATAATTTTATATACTAAATGCATAAAAATATGTTAAAAAAAATTGAATTCAGAAAAAAATAATTTGATTATTTACTATTACTAAATTTTCAAACGTACGTATATTATCTGTACCTTTTTTATATATTTTTTTAAAGTTCTATTACAACCTCTATAACAATTATTAATTTATTTAGATTAAGAATATTAAACAAAAATCTCTCAAAAAATCAGTTTACAAAAAAAATCTTTGTGTAGAAAGAACAAAGTAATGAATTATTTATATTTTATTGTCAATATATTTTTTTATAGAATTATTATTATTAAGTAAGTACAACACATACTCAGTGACTTATTAAATTAAGCTCACCAAATAAAAACTATAAATGACAAGAACAAAAAAACAGAATTACTTTAGGTCCGTAGAATAAAAATATCTATTTTTTGACACATAATATATGTAAATCAGATTATCGGATGATTTTTACTTAATAATTTACTTATAAATTTACATTCTTTTAATAGATATACATTTACAGTCTACAACTTTGATCATGACACATTTAATAATAAAATATATTAACAACTATTAAATATTTTTTTTCTTGTAAAAATTGGCACTTTTTTCCCTTTAAAAGTATTTCAAGTTCATATTGACAACGCTATTAAACAATAATGAAAATGTAAACATCCTTGGTTTCAATTAAATTATATCTTATCGTTCCACTTATGTTATTCCTGATACTTTTTTAAGTAGTGTCTATTATAATTCATTTTCTCAATACAAGTGTATATGTTTTTCTGAATATGCTTCGATCTATTTACAGGTTATTAATCATCTTCGTTTTTTTGGCATGTTCCGGTGGCGGTTGGTGGTTAAAATATTGCCGTAACGGCAGCAATAGCGTTGTACCGCCAAACTCCACGGAAAATCGTTTCGGATTCAGATCGACACCAATAGTGTCCGCAAATTCGAATGTGTATAGGAATTATTCGGAACGAAGCAGACTCGGTCGGTACGCCAGGTGCCCCACGAATCGTATACACGATCAGACGGCACAGAGGAACAATGCTGGTCGCATTGGAAGAGGACCTCACCACGGTTTTGACAACTTGCCGACGGAGTACGACAGCACCGGTCGCCACTGCAGGGATCAGCACGGAATAGGATTCGAGGGTCGTTCTCTGCGCGACCATGACCCTAGAACGGCGCACTTTATCTATTCCCAAAACGATGGAGACGTGCACAATAATTATGACGACATTGATTCGGAATACGAACGGGCGAACGATCCGAAACCGCCAAAATACGAGAATCCTTATTACGAAATATACGGTCCTCCGCCTTCTTATGAAAGTGTGATTAATCTACATAGTGCTAGTACGTTTGTTAGACCGTACACCGTCACTAGTCAGAACAATTCGACTGTTCATTTAAATTCTAACGATGACACTACAGTCATCAACGTACATCCGAACGATAATAGACACACCGTATTGAGATTATGTAACTCGTCAACCGTCCCAGAAAACTTAAATTATAACGATAGCGATACAGATGAAGCGAAAGACGATGGAAACAAAACTGTGGAAAATAATAAAAGGCGATTTAGGATATTTCAGAATCCTTTAGAGCGTTTAGGTAAAATAAAACGAAACAAGTCGTGCGACACGATTGTGTTCCAACAACATTCCAATGTAGCTCAGGAACCGAGTAATAACTCTACTGATGTCCATGATTCCGTGCAAGTGAATCTACACGTCGTAGAACAATTAGATGATAATAATATGCCTCAGCATTCGTCAAGTGAAGCTCAACAAAGCAGTAGTTTGGAAACAATCAAATAGTTATCGAATTTCTATTCAACTTATAAAGTCGTGATTTATATACAAAACTTAATTAAGGCCGAATTCTCTGTAGTAAATGTATCTACCCGAAAATTACTATCTATCACATAAATATATATATATATATATATTATATATATATATATATATATATATATATATATATATATATATTTATATGATATCCAATACACACAAGATAATACTATTTATGATAAATTCAGTCAATATAAAAATTAAGAGAATTGTTTATATGCCAAAACACTTTTCGAATAACTTGAACTTACTACTACAGAATATAATATGATCGACTGTATATTCAGTAAAGAAAAATGTTAATGAATGCGGGTCTTGTAAATTAAGGTATTTTTCTTATATTTAATCATTTTCTAATATATTTTTATCAAATAAACCATCAATGTTGGTCTGTGTGTAAAAAAATGTTATAAAAGAAAATTTCATCTCCGAACCCATACTGTAAAATACGATTAAAAGATTTTAATATTATTTAACAATTACTAAAATGTTATATTAGTCATCTGTTATTCACTCTTTTTTTGCTTGATATTTATTTATTTATTCAAAATTCATTTTGTTCCAACAGAAAAAAATACATTTTATAACTTATATAATATCATTGTTTAATATCTTATAAATGCAATTGAAAAAATACAAATGGAATATATTAAGGTTTTGAATCATAAAACATAGTGTAGCATTCAAACAAACAAAACTACCTAAAGAATATATTTTAAAAGTTATAAAACCATACACGTATAATAATGAATATTTTGTTCTATATCATTTAATTTAAAAATTAAAACAATGCAAACACAACAGTTATAAATTATAATTCAACCTTGTCCTTAATTCAATTTAATCCACAAAGCGTTACTTAGAAATTAAATTCTTTAAATCGATCTATTAATATCAATATGATTATTTCATAACAACAGAAATCGATACTTTGAAGAAAACACTTGAGTACATCATACTTTCATCAATGAATTATTCATTAAAAATACTAATGATATGGATTACAAAGAGAGTACTATTAATATATCTATATATTGAAATAAAAGAAAAATACGTCCAATACAGTGAAAATCTGAACATTTTAATTTATAAAGATATGAATTCAACTACACATTGACCAACAGAAACAAAAATAGTTAACAAACGTACAATTATTTTAAAAATTCAACTACGTTCAACAAAACACATTTATCTACAATATTTTTATAACAAATAGCTACAAAGAACATTATCTAAAATACAATCAAATATTTTCTCTTAGATAAAATGAAAGTTGCTAATGCGTAAACATGTTTATTTCTCCGTTGTAATCTGTTGTACATAATACAAATATTCTTTATTTTTCCATTATGACATTTAATAATATATATGTATATTGTTGTACTGTTAAGAATTATTTAATGTTCATATAATTTACACATAGAGGTGTAATGAATATACATGTACACTTTGACTGTTTTCTACGTAATTTTCATTTGATTCTATTTCAATTTATGAATTCGGTCTTAACAGTGGTAGTTACTAAAATAAAACGAAAAATAAAAATGTAGGTTGTTTATTGGGGTTTTAGGGCGCAGCTAAGGTCACTAACGCCCGAAATCGATATTGAAAAATATATTTGTATGCAAACATATATATATATATATATATGTGCATGTATATATAAAGATTTATAATTAAGGCGAGTTCAGAAATCTTATCCAGGTAGTTATTGGCAGACATTCAAATGATATAAATGATTATCTTCTTATGTTTATCCGTGGTATTAATTAATATTAAGCAGGTTTTTTGTAATACCTGTTACAAACAACCATTGTTCACTAAATAATGTTATTTACTAAATTGTATACATTCATCTATTGGCTTATATTAAATAACATTAAAGTTTTAATCCGCGCTTATAAACAATACCAGTAATAACTTAAGAAACGGAATGTTTATCGTCAGATAAAAAATATAATATATATATATATATATATATATATATATATATATATATATATATATATATATGTATTCTTATAGAGAGAAAAGTCACAAAGAATTGAAGAATTATAATTTTTTCTATAGTTTGTTTCTGAAACAAAAATTTATTTTATTTTAAAATCATTAAATATTTTTATTTTACTTTCTTTTAAGAATTGCGCTAAATTTTAATTAAAATCTAGTCTCTTATAAAATGAAAAAAATATAAACAATAAATATGTTTCAAATTATAAATTCTTATCAGCAAATGTTACTGGTCAGTGCGTATTTTTATTATAAACATATTGGATCATTATACATATTTGCAATAAATACAAAAAATTGTACGGCACTTAGTTTATACATAAAAATCAAATTCTAAAGTTTTTATTAAGTATTTGTAAATTTCTTGTAAGAGATCGTTTTATATTTGGAAATAGAATGCGCAAAAAGTATTTTGCACAAATACTGCTAAAAGGTAAGATTTCCCTATATAAATATATGAATATGTATATATATATATATATATATATATATATATATATATATAAATATATATATATATATAACTCCACCGAATATCCATTCTTGTAAATATACTGATTGGAAAATCTTCAAATATTGTTTTAGAAACTATCACTGTATGTTACTTGTATATGTAATATTTTTGCTAATGAAATTTATTCTTATATACGTATATTAATAAATATTATAAAAATATAACCAGAATTGAGTGCTGCGCACTATTAACTAGTTTTCATAACTTTCATCCTTTTTGTCAGATGTACTTACAGTTCTTAGACGTATACATCTATTGTATTTCCCTAAACACTTAATTGTATATGTATATTACATTATTTAACATTGTGTTACCCGATGAAAGTTACGAAACGTTTACCTAAAAAGTAATACTGATCTATTATACGATATTATTGATATAACACCGGTATGTTCCATTAAAATTTAAATACGCTTATGTGATTGGTTAGTAATATACTAGTACACTAGATTAGTGTTCGGTGTTGGCTACAGTGAAACGGAATAACATTTCCATCGAATGTTATTCTGTTTTCCAGGAAGTAATGAAGCTGTTTCTCATCGAAGCTACTATATAGCTGCTTATATTAAAAAAAATGAGTGTTCGAAACAGGATATATTGCAATAAAACAAACAGAATGAATATAAACAATAGAAAGAAAACCTAATCCAGAAAAATTGTGATAAAATACATTCATTTCACAATATACTATTTTTAAATCGTGCTTAACCTTGCATTTCACTAAATTCTATGTTGATTTATTATCTACTGTTTTTTGATTGATACGTTGTCATTTAACATTTTTGAAAAGAAATACTTGTTAACATGATATCTAGACAATGAATCAACATACATTGTTTTGAAATATTCAAAATGTATTTTACATAAAATATTGTCCATTGTTGAAGAGCTTTAAAAATGTATTTAATTATATATTGAATGTTTTATTGAAAATGCAGTTGTATAATGAAAATTAAATCCAATAACGGTGTTTTTATTCCCCCTCCATTATTCCATATATATATATATATATATATATATATATATATATATATATATATATATATATATATATATATATATATATCCCTATAAAATCGAAATATCTTGTTTAGTGCCATTTGAAAAAATACTTATTTCCGGGGCATTTACATTTTCCACAAACCTCTTCCCCGCAGTCAAGGTTATTGTGTATAATTTTTCCATTGAAATAATTTAAAATCAAATTAACAATTTCTAATAATAAAAACAAATGATAATAATCTATCTTTTGAATTAAAAACTATTTCAAATAGATATATTTTTCTTCCATCACTTTCAAATTATCTTTATCTGAAGTTAATATTTAATTAAATTCCCAATTTGAAATCTAAAAAATTAGTCGTTTCTTTTTATTTCCAAATTGTCTTCTATATAAACTTCAGTCATATAAACAAAAATATTTTAATTTAAATAATATTTTTTTAATGAAAATATCAAAGACAGTAATATAAAGATTAAAAATATGTGTTATATATATATATATATATATATTCGAAAATGACAAGGATAACTTTAATTTTAGGGGAGAAGAAAGTAATATGAAAATACATTTTTTTAAATATTTTTTTATTAATCTTAATTATAATCTTAATACCTAATATAGACATAAAATTGTTTTTGTTCGTAATCTTCATGCTTTTAGTTTTTTTAAAAAATTATTACAAATGAATATAATTATATAAAGTACGTTTTAGTCTTTTTCATATTAAATCAAACATATATGACCTATATCACCTTTTGCTTCATTTTATGTAATCCTAATATATTTTTTAAATACACTTCAGTAGGGCACAGATAAAAGACTGTCACGTATGTAAAAACATGATACGCTTAATTATTAAAAATATGCAGTAGGGTGTCATCTACATTAATCTCTGCAAGTATAGTGAAATTACAAGTTGAAAGACATAGAAAATATACTTACATTTAATATGACAAAGATAGCAATACAAATGATATTTAGGAATGATGCTCACTTAAAATTGGCCTCTTTTGTACCATGCCGTTATAAATCATAACCTATAATATAATTTTTTAAGTTTTTAAACAATAATTGTATTATTTATGTATTATATAAACACATTTTAAGAAATTAATTGATTTACTACAATGTCTATGTTAGCAGAAAGAAAACGTAAAGAAAAATGGTGCTTAAATCCAAGAGGAAAAATATGGGCAGAAGGTAACATATTTATAACCATAAATTAAAAACAAAAAATAGCTACATTTTATAATATCAAACATATTATATACAGATTCGAACAAATTTGGTCAAAAAATACTAGAAAAGATGGGTTGGTCAAAAGGTAAAGGATTAGGAGCTAATGAAAATGGAATACAAGAACATATTCGAGTAACACAAAAAAATGATAATAAAGGTTGTTATATGGCTAAATTGTAAATGCCCAAATAAATTAGATTTAAAATACTTTTTTAGGCATGGGATATAAGGAAAATACTGAGCAATGGACTGAAAATGAAGACCAATTTTCACAGTTACTAAAAGATCTTTCATCGAATGTCACCAATAGCGATACAACAGAAATTGAATGTAACGATAGTTCGAAAGTAAATTCGAACTTAATAAAATTACAATCACTTGAAAAGAAGTCACAAAACTCACGAGCTAGAGTACATTATCATAAATTTACTCGAGGTAAAGATTTATCAAGGTACTCAGAAAAAGATATTGCTAGTATTTTTGGTAAAAAAAGTGTCGATGAAATAAATAATCCAAATGTCAAATCACAAAAATTGGTAAGTAAAGAAAAAGAATTAGAGAATGAAATTGTCGCTGAAGATAATATTGGAAATGAACAGACATCATTTGGTGTCACTGTGATCAAAGGAGGAACAATACAAGATTATTTTAATAAACGTTTAAAGGAATTGAAAAAAAATCCAAAAAATAATATTAATGATATTAAAGGGAAAGATAATAATTTGAGTTTAAGTATCAAAGTAGGTTCATCGACATTTTATCCTACTTTAAATGATAAAGAAAACAATACAGAAAAGGAAGAAAATAAACCAAAAACAAAAAAACGTAAACTTGAAAATGGTATAGAAAGCACAGAAAAACATCCAAAATTGGATGAAGATGACTGTATAGGAAATGAATCTATTATTAATTCAAAGAAGAAAAATAAAAAAAGAAAATTAACTGAATTTATTTCCGAGTCAAATATACAAGAGAATTTAATTGAAGATAATGTCATCACAAGTAAAATAAGTGAGCACAATAAAAAAAATATAAATAATGATGATAGTACGTTGAGTACTGCAGATAAAGATTTTGAAGATTCTACAGTATCAAATGACGTCCATAAGATTTCAAATGAAAAACAATTAAATGAGCCTTCATCCTTTGTGAATGTAGATGAAACAATGGATGAATGTAGTCATAAAGTAAAGAAAAAGAAAAAAAATAAGAAAGATAATGTAAGTTGTGATTTAAATTCAGATTTTAATGCGAATATAAAAAGTAAAGATGGTAAAAAGAATGTAAATTCACCAAAAGAGTCATTGAAAGGATATGAAAACGCTGCATTACAATTAATTGCAGGAAATGATAATCTAGAAATAAACGATTTTCTTCAAAATACTGAAAAAAAGAAAAAACGTAAATCAAAGAAAAAAGATGATTCAGAAATAGATACATGTCAAGGTGTTATAAATCTTGCTCTAGAACTAAGTGCAGAGGACAGTATTTTATACTGTGAAGAAAGTACAGTAGATACAAAAAAGAAGTCTAAGAAAAAGAAATCTAAAGAAAAACAAATGGAGTTAAATATAGCTAATGGCATTGAAAATCCTGCATTAGAGATGAGTAATGAAGACAATTCTGTGAACGAAGAGACTAAAGACAAAAAGAAAAATAGAAAAAAAGTTGATTTAGGCATAACAAATGAAGGATTGCAGTTAAGTGACAATGACACTGAAGAAATTAAAGATACTGATACAATAAGAAAGAAATCAAAAAAAAGTAAAAAAAATGTGTCAGAAAACATAAATAATGAAAACACAATTTTAGATGATACTGATAATAGCATAAAACAATCGAAAAAACATAAAAAATTAAAACAAGTTGGTATTGAAAATCCTGGTTCAGACATAAGTTGTGAAAATTCAGACATAAATAATTCTGAAATATTAAAAGATACTGATTTCAATCAAATTGCTTTGGAAGTTTGTTGTGAAACGAAAAAATCAAAGAAAGGTAAAAAATCTATTAACGCTGGCATTGAAAATCTTGCGCTTGATATAAATTGTGATCAGTCAGATAATGTAGGAAGTGAATTAGGTAATGCATTTGAAATTATAAGAAAAAAAAATAAAAAAATTAAAAAACTGTCGAATTTGGGTATTGAAAATCCAGCTTTAGATCTCAAAGAAAGTAACACTGATAATGTACAATTTGAAACCCAAGGTAAGAAAAGAAAACATACATTAAATGAAATTGGCATCATAAATCCAGCATTGGATTTAAGTCACGATGATAGTGATCTACAAACACCATCAAAAAAATGTAAAAAAAATAAACAAGGTATTGAAAATCCTTCTTTAAATCTTGAATCTGAAATACCAAATAATAATGTCCCAACGCCGAAATCTGCTTTGAAAAAGAAATGTATTGATAATACAGATTCTTCAATAAAACTCGGAGTGCATGTACGAAGAAAAGTTGTAATTATTGATGAAAGTTTAAATGAAGAAAAGTACATAACAGATCACGAAACTACATTTGAAAATTCTGACGAGCATGTTAATATATCTGATTCTCCACAAGTTTTGAACAGTCCTGCAGAAACTGAACCTGGAAATTTGTCTCATATTTTAGAAAAAATAGATTCTTATCAGAATGAGTTAGAAAATAGTATAAATGAAGCAAAGGAACAGAAAAAAGAGGAAAACGGAAACTATTCAAATAATTTTACAAGTCCAATGAGTAAGAAATTGAGAAAGCAAGTGATACTGCAAAAATTAAAAAACAATGACATTAATGTTATCTTTCCAGGTGCCAATATTAACAAAATAAAAGGTTATGGATCAAGTTAATTAATGATTAGTATTTTTTTTGTCATTACTTCTATATTAATTTTTTTTGTGTTCTTTTTATGCCTATATAAATCAGAGAAAACAATGATGCCGTATGTTTTAAAATAATGTCATGTACAAGTATATAATTTTACTTATAATATTTTCTGTATTTAAGATAATTTATATCTTTCTCAAGAAAAACTACAATTGAAGTGTTTATACAAGTATGTAAATAGCAATTATTGTATTTTTATCAAATAATATATTGTTCTTATTCAAGGACATATTTTCATTCGAAGAAATAAAATTATTGAAAAACATATATTTTTTTTAATGTTTACATTGCATTCATATTCACTTGTAATTCAGTTTTTAAGTAACACTTACAAGCACATTTTCAAAAATACTCATTAAAAACCACAATTTTTTTATAAAACAAATATTCTAATTGGAAAGTATTAGACTTGAGGAATCTGTATACTTGTTTTGGAATTGAAAAAAAATTATATTCTGAAGATTTCTCATTCTCTCATTATCCATGAAGAATATTGTACTTGAAATATATGTTAATTGGATCTGTAGGCTGTATAGAACTTGTATTATGTCATATAATTTTGAATTAAAAATAACCATAAATTTAATATATTTACAATGCATCTATATATTACATTTTAGTTTGTTTACATGAAAATATAAATTCATGACTTTCAAATAATAATTAAATGTCATGTAACAATACTCATTCAAAATTATTTTTTATTAAAAGTATGTAATGGTTCATAGAAATATTTACTAAACATTTTGTGTGTATGCATATATATTTATATATATATATATATACATACATACATACATACATATAAATGAAAACAAATCTAGTCCAATTAAAGTAATTCCAATATGATCAATTTAAAAATGAATTTGCTACAACAAATTCAAAACCACATTACAAGAATAGCAATAAAACAGCGGCCGTTCACTATCTTCACCTGACTTATCAGAAATCGTATGAATACATACAAACGATCCAGTGTTTTGACTTGGATCCATAATTATCTATGAAACTATAAATAAAAAGCTGAACGATTTCAAAGTTATTTTTTTTAAAGTAATCAAAAAATGAATAACTTAATAAGCGTCTTACTGAACAAGAACCTTAATTATTACTGGAATTGGTTCGTTATTTCGGAATTATTACTGAAAAATTATAAACACTGATTTATAAATGAAGATTTTTATGGAATACAAACGATAAAAATTAAAATATAAAATGATCATTATTAATATTCAAATAAATTATATAATTCTCCGAATGTATTTCTTTCGGTAAAATTTAATTAGTCCAAATTGTTTTAGAACTCAAACAACGTCTTATGTTTTTTTTATTTATCAAGATTCTATATCCATTTTGAAAACTTAAACAAGATCACCAAGCGTCTGTCACTATCAGTTAATATAAAAATTATCTTCAAATTTTCGCTAAATCATAAGCAACAAGCAACTCCATTTTTGAAAATTTGCCCAGTTCAGTTATTTGGGAATACAGAAAGATGGTCTGTTAGTAAATTGATTCAAAGAAATCAATCTATATTAAGTCGAAATATTTACAAATTTCATTTCGACTGACAATAAATTATACTGACAATATATAATTTAATTTTTTATGGGCAAATTTCCCTTTAATCAACTCTCTCTCTCTCTCTCTCTCTCTCTATATATATATATATATATATATATATATATATATATATATATATATATATATATATATACTGTTCATAAAATATGTACAAATAAAATGTTTACAAATATCAATATCTTACTATCACATACCTAAACATGATACGCTTATCTACGTACAGCATTTCTGTTATTTGTAGGTACGAATGTACTAGAAAAAAATAGTAACTATTGATAAATTAACAAGATTTATAAATAATGTGTATGTGTTTGCTCTGATTCATTTATATGTAATATATATTTTATACATGTCTGCGGTTTTTAATCTAAAAATAGTATTGATATTATATATTGAATGTATTGATCTTTTTGTATTATATTTAGATCTAATATTTCAATAAACATAAAACAACTACCACGATGTCACATTTTTAAAATAAGGCATCAATTCTGAAATTCCATATTATTTTAAAAAGAAGAAGACTGGTACTTCTGCTTTCCTCTTTTGTGATGAAAAATTAAAATACTTATTTAAAGTTATTTATAGTAGAGAATAAAAATTATATTGAATAATACTTAAAAAACATAAATAAATATTAATTTTAAAAAATTCACTACTCCACAAGATATTTTTTATATTCTGTTTAAAAATGTTCAATAATTGATTACTGATCATTTTTGATTGTTGTTTATAGTCATTTCTATTGCAATAATATCATCTTCAAAACGTTAGAATACAGAAAAATGTTTTTTTATAATTTTTTCTGTAGCTGGGCGTTCTGGGCACAATGGCATTGCCATCGAAATATTCATAAGCAACAGTCAAAAATTGTCAGTCATCAACTATAGAATATTTTTCATCAGAATCATTACTTTTTTGTACTTGGAGGAGTGAATGAAAAATGCATTTGTAAAGGTAATATTTTTTTTAAACTAATGAAGAAAAATGAATATAAACCTAAAACAGATTTTTCCTTACTAATAATGTGTTAATTATACATTGTATACACACACACACACATATATATATATATATATATATATATATATATATATATATATATATATATATATATAATTTACTGAATACTTTTCAATTCATCTTATATCTCTTCTATAAAAAAATATTGTTTTACAAACTCGACGACGTATACGAATTCTTGTCGTCAGAAAAAATATTTTGAACTCCTGCTTTACCGGAACTTGTGCAAAGAGTCTCATCCTTCATTGATAAAGACTTCGTCCCTAGTATCTGGCATATAATGAGATCCCCTTCTCTGATAATGGATGTACACTAACAAACATGGATATCCATTACATATTTATTTTGGTTAGTTTAGAAAACAGACAGAATTGAAGATCATCATTTTGATTACTCAACCCCTCTTAATATAACAATAGATTCATACAGAAAAAAAATATAAGTAGGCTGTATTTTATTTATTTCACGGCCACTTCTTAATTTTAGAAAAAAGTCACTAATAATTAATCAGTAATTAACAGTAAATCAATTAATTTTTGATTATCGAATATATATATATATATATATATATATATATATATATATATATATATATATATATATATATATATATATATATATATTGAATTTCGTTACTATTATATAAACCAATGAATTCTAATTCTCGTTAGTTTAATACGATACATTTTATATTATTCTTTAGAGGCCTGTTATGATTAATCATTAAATACGACATTGTATGTAAATAAGCATTAAAATTCTACGTTTAAATTTAACCCTTCTTTATTCTGGTAATTTATTCTATAAGTGTATATTTTTTGAGTATTATATTGTATTTTACTTGAAAATAAAAACAGTTAATTTATATTTTATTTTTTATAAAAAAATAATAGGATTATGATCAATGCGTATATTGATTGTCCATAAAAACTAAATAATAACATGACATAGAATTAACATAGTAAAGAAATTGGTCAGATTTACAATCAACTCATTTAATAAACAGGAGGAATTTTGTGCATGACTGTTTTGTTTACTATTAGAAAAGTTACGGTTTACTAATTCTTAGAAGGACTAAAGAAATAGAAGGAAGACTATAAACTATATTTATATATTTTTTTATAATTTATAGGAAGATAATATATAGAAAGGATAGGAAGAATAGTTTCTTTAAATAAATTAAATTATACGAAAAATATTTTTTTATTAATAAAATGAGAAACATTAAACTGCAACCCATTTCTATAAATACAAATCTCTGTTCTTGCTTCAACATTGCTTACATACATTTGTTAATTATTGATAGTTTTTGAACAAAATTATTTCTTTTTCATTTTTATTATTCAATAAATTCATATATATATATATATATATATATATATATATATATATATATATATATATATATATATATATATATATGTCTTTATGTATGTGCGTATACTATAACTATTTTGACCATTTATAAAAGTTTAAAATCAAGAAAAAAACTACACAAAATACAAATATTTTGAAAACACAATTCTTATATTTCATGTATATTTTTATATGATATATTCAATATAATTTACATTAATGCCATGAATTTTTTTCTTAAAATTTCAATGATAATTCAATACTATTTCCATACAAATCTATAATGCACTCTATTCATTTTGGTGTTAAGTAATTACAAGAAACGATGTGGAAATAAGATGATAAATATGTTTCGTTGTACTAAACTCCCTTAGAGTCATTTGCTTGATTGATTATTAAACAAGATATAGTATAAAATATAAAAACTGATAAAACACTGACTTTGTATAAGGTTTCTAAAATATAAACAAATTAATACTTTGAATAATTCAAAATTGAATTATGTTAAAAAAAATTAAATAATTTCATATTTCAAAAAGTTTTGACATATATATATATATATATAATGTTGAAACAATGCTATATTTTTAAAACAATGAACATTGGTATGAACATTGAAATATAAATTATTCAAGAAATCGAAATATATTATTAGATATGTAAAAAGTATTTTGATTAAAAATGACTAATAATATGTACTATTTTATATAATCTGAATTATACAAATATTTTTTTACAATATGTACGAGTATATTATGTGAATAACCCTTTGATATTACTACCAAAGAGTATAGGACTACCTATGTTAGGACGCAGTAACTAACTCCCTAACTTGTTGCTAGACAAGAAACTACTTCAATGTATATGAACCTAATTTGTCGAAGACAAAGCAAAGAAAGAGAGAAACAACATTGACTCCCAAAATTAGACAGCTGGCAATCTGTACTACCCGCATCGACATCACAATATATGCTATGTTGAGGTAGGCACGGAAATTCAATGTGGCATGCGTCGTATCTACGTTACATGTATTGAAAAAACAAGATACAATTTATATTTCATTTCTATAGCCAACAAAAAAACTTTTTTTAAAAACATTGCGTTAAAACATGTCTTACAAACGTTTTTTCCTTATTTAGTAGCTAATTATAAATTACACACAATACTAATAATTCTAGAAATTGTTACTGTAATGTAATTTTGTTCAACATTGTTTTGTATTATTTATAAATAACCTACAATCCTGTAACTTTAAGAAAGACATTATTGTAATAAAACAAGTTAAATTCGTACAATTAGTTTATTTATTGGATATTTATATCACACATAAATACACAGATGCATGTGAAATTCTAAAGTACATTTTACTGGTCTGGAACTTACAAAAAAGGTATGAAAACTAATACATATTAAAACAATGCAAGAAGCTACAAGTTAAATGAAAAAGTGAACGAGAAATAGCGACAATAAATTAATTAAATCTACTTTTTATCAGCCTTTTGATCTCCACTCCCGATAGCTTTTGCAGGTCCAGTTTGTTGGATCGGCACAACCCTCTCAGACTCAATATTCTCGATGGCTCGTTTTGGTGCAGTGATTGTAAGAACACCATCCGAAGACAAGCTAGACAAAACATCTTTGGCGTCATGACCTTTAGGGAGCATGTATCGACGAACGAAATGTCTAGAGATGAAACCATGTTCGTCCTGTTTCTCTTCGTGTTTTCCTTCAATCACGACAGAATCGTCGACAGTTTTAACAGTAATTTCCTCAGGATTGAACTGTTGGACATCCAACGAAATCTGGAACTTGTCCTTATCGGCGGAAACTGTAGATCCGGTGTCTTGATTCGCGACTGTTGAACGCCATGGTCTGTAGTAGTTGCTTGAACGGAGTAAATGTCGTGGTAGTGTTAATGGCGATAAGAGATCGTCTGCGTCGAGTGCAACTCCGAAATGTTGGTCTAATAGACGAGAAGGGCGAACAAACAAGTCGTCGTTCCAAAGATCACGGAAGATAAGTGGTACAAGAGACATCTAGAAAAAAAATAATTATTTTAAACAATTATTCTTGCATCAATAAGCATACACAATACAAAGATCAACAACAATAAAGAATTACTATACAATTTCAATAACAGTAATTACCTTCGTATTCTATTTTCAATTCAACTGCCTTGTAAACAAACTGAATTAACAAGTCGCTTGTTTATCACTGAGTACAACGATTGCTTCGATTCTCTTCGTACGATTGCTCGAAGTGAACTGATGCCGCTCTCCCAACGCGTGCACTTTTTATAGTCGTTGTGTATCGATCGACGTTATAACGAGAGTTTTCGAGAAGTTTCTGTTGCATTCTTATTCATTCTATTATGTATTTAATTACATAATACGATATGTTTGATTTTTTTAACACAGTTCATAATAAATATAAACTAAAACAATATAAAATGAATAAATTGTGTTCGATATAACAATTTTTCGCACAAGTTCTCTTCTGTTCTATGAGATTCTATTTAACCATTTTAATTAATTTGATCATTTATTTTTGGAAATATGTATTTATATCGATCTTTTATCTATTTTAGAATTATTTGAGTTACTTTTTATCATTGTTTTCCTTTTTTTTCAAACAATTGATAAAGTTTCAGACATAATATTAATAAATTCTCAGTGTAATTTATTATCAAAAAAAACATTTCATTTGTAATTAAAGTATGAAAATTAATAATTTTAACTTTCTTAAAATTTAATTTAAATGTTTAGATATATTTAAAATGCATTCATAGAACATAACTTGTTTATAATTTTCATATTATCGACAACATTTTAAGTTTGATAAATATACATATGCAGTAAAATTTTCTATTACGTTTATTTGAAAATTTTAATAAAAAAATGTGTGGATGTATTTGTGTGTATATATATATATATATATATATATATATATATATATATATATATATATATATATATATATATATAAAACTCAATTTATTTAAAAATATCTCAAAAACAACTGATTATTGTGTTTAAAGATATGTTTACACTGAAATTAGAATTATATAATATAAATATTTTTTAAATTTCAATATTTATACGTACACTGAAATAGAAGTATTACTTAAGCGTCTATAAACTAAATTATCTTATTTGGAATAATTTTAATTTTTAAGAATAAAATTACAATTAAGTTCAATTTAGTTTTATAAAGCAAACAAAATAAATAACCATTGTTTTTATAGTCAATATTTTAATGTTATTGTTCACATAATGAAGGCAGGGGTGGACTGGTACTTTTACACTGGCCAGGACTCATAACACCTGCCTTCATTCTTACAGGATGTGATGTACTTGATTGATCGATACAATAATATTATAGATGGATCTATAACACAAAGAAGTTAAATTAATTTTATTTTTTATTTTATATTTTGTTTCAAAAAATTCAGCCAGCTCATTCAGTCCAATATGTACTGATCGCCCCATCACTTTTATGGCTAGTCCGTTCTTATAATTAAGACATGATTTTAATCTATAAGGTTTAAAAGATTTACTTTTTTCGTACTTTATAGCATTTCAGAAATATTTTTTTTAATCTGTAGTTTCTTAAAAATACATAAATACAGAAGCATCCTATAAAAGTCATCGAATTTCATTGAATAAATCAAGATTGTTATTTAAGTTTCTGCTGAATTCTCTTACAATTATACAATTAATTACATACGATTTAGATGGTTATTAAAACTCAATTGATAATAAATATATCTATTTCAAAGAAAAATTAACAAATTTTGATAAATATAACAAAGTTACGTATATGTTCTTTTATATTCTATAAGATTCTATATAATCATTTTAATCAATTTGAATATTCACCTTTCAAAATATATCTTTATTGTAATATTTTATATACATATACCCAAAAATTATTCGATTTGTTTCATTATCAACTGTTTCCTATAATCTAACAATTTCAAAAGTTTCCAACTCGAAATAAAAAAAATATTGAATATTTAAAAAAACATTCATCAATACATTCACAAACATTCAGATTTATTATCATCAAAAATTGAAGATATATATGTATATATATATATATATATATATATATATATATATATATATATATATATATATATATATGTATATATAACATTAGATATGAAATAAAATTGGCTTCAATCTACTTTTTTGGGTCACAATGGTGTAATTTATTGCGTTTCTGATTTTTTTAAATTATATAAATGAACACACCTATCTTAAAATATATTTTCTACCTCATTTTCTTGCTCAGTGGGAAGGTAGAAACATCGCGAAAAGCATATTAATATCGATTCATTTTTAGAGTAAAGAATATAAGTTACATAAAATATATTTATAAGAAAATCATTTACAGTTAAAATTCGATAAAGTAAAAAATAATGTGAATATTTATGTAGTAGAATAAAAAGTATACAATAGAATTACTTTATAATTTTATTTATTTATAATATATATATATATATATATATATATATATATATATATATATATATCAACTGTAAGCTATTCTAATTAGATTTAATGTCACAAAAATGTATAAGAAAAATATATAAATCTAAAAATCATAAAAATAGGTACGTATATATTTTTGAAATGTATAGGTCTATGCATTTATTTACATAGTATATAATCATTGTAAATTCTAATGAATTTACATTGCATTTGGGATCAGATGTTTTCACTGCCAGGTAAGAAACCATTGAACAAACCATTGCAACAGCTGTTCCAGAGCATAATAGAAAAAACTAGAATACCTTGACATACGAGTCCAGGTTTACACACATATATATATATATATATATATATATATATATATATATATATGGATGATTAAATTTAGGATTCCACATGAAAATATTAAAAAAAGCGTAAAAATGAAAAATAACATGATTTTTTTAATACTTTCATGTAGAAGCCTAAATTGAATCACTATATGTAAATCAAGACATAAATGTTGCATATCATACAATATGTACACTGAATGTACTTTATTTAAACAATATTATTATCCTGGAAACTTAACAAATCTATGACTGTGGTTTTATAATACTTTATTATCATTTATAAATACAAAACACATCTAATTTGTGTCATTTACATGTATTATTTTTAAAATAATCGAACTATTATATATTTGAATAAATATTGTAATCAATAACATAATATTTTTGTTTGGATCATTTAATGTATCCAAAACGACGTATATTACGTATATGAAACAGTTTTTGGTTTACAAGTAATCTTATAAGTCAGTGATCGTAGATACATAAGTGCAAATCAATGTAAATAACTTGAAATAAACAAGGAAAAGAGAATATTCTAGTATAGTCTAGGATAAGAATAGTCTAGTTCGTTCTAGATACGTTTCGTTCTAGATGTTCTGCGCAAGAGTAACATCCAGGATATAAAAGCGAAGATATGTTAGCCCGCTTAACATTTGAAAAGCTGACCTGCTCTGAGAGAACATTCACAAGTATCAAGTGTATTATTATTTATAAAATTATTTGATTATCAGGGATATTAAAATTAATTGTACATTCAAAAAGCAAGGTAATTCATCAAATTAAATAAAAATGTATATACATATTGAAGATTTATTTCAAATATTTATGTACCCAACAATGGTGAAATATTGCGTCATACTTTTTTTAATCAATGTTGTATATTTAATTTGAAGTAAAATTACTTATTTTTAATTTCAGAATGTCGCTCGTATCATTAATGTTACGTGATTTGATGTCTGCATCGCGTCAATTGCGGCATCTCGATCATTTCTTTCGTCCCAGCGAATTTTTGTCACCTTTCGTATATCCAGCTCAAGTCTTCCGCAACGAATTAAATCCACTCCTTCACAGAGAAACAAATTCTGCAGTATTTTCAACGAAAGATAAATATCAAATATTGTTGGATATGCAACAATTTTCTCCAAATGAAATTACAGTAAAAACAATAGATGAAAATTCAATTGTTGTCGAAGCTAAGCATGAAGATAAGCCAGATGAGCAAGGATCGATTTCAAGACATTTTGTAAGAAAATACATTTTACCTTCTGGTCATGATATTACAAAAATAGTCTCGAATTTATCTGCGGATGGTGTTTTAACAATTACTGCTCCAAAAAACACAATTGAACAAACTAGTGAGAGAATTATTCCCATCACCCACGAAGAATCCACTAAGTAAATTGTAATAGTTTTTAGTCATTAGATAAGTTCATTGTTGTAACATTTTCTTATAAAATAAAAATGTTTTAGCAAACATTTTTTTATATTTTTTTATAGCTATCATATATTCTTTTACAGTGTATAATAAAAATGGATAATTTTAATGTTTTCTAAATCAATTTAAAAACTAAGTAATTTTTTTGGAAAAAGTATGTAATCTAAGACAAATGTATTATACTTCAAATTACCTTAAATAATTTGAAGTTTTTTGTTTCAGTTAAAAAAACTTTTAAATCACTACATTAATTTCACATAATATAGGATTGTATGCCTTTTTAAATATGAATAAATTATTACAAGTGTTTATTATAAGATCTTTTCTCAAAAAAGTTAAAAATTATGTTTATTACATATAAGACGATTGCATTGAAACATGTGATCAAAAACATGATGCAATTTTTATATTCAGTGTGAAATTTATATATATATATGTGAAGGAATTAATTAAATTAACTTTGAAAACAATTAAATTAATTAGTAGATCAAGATTTGATTGCCAACCAGGCTACAATTATTTACAATTTTGTAATATTTAATTCTATTTCGATGTAGAATAAATTCAATTATATACTATAGACATTCATTTTTAATAAATTCTTAACTAACTTAATATTTAAAACTTACATTCTTGATATATGTAAAAATTAATTAAAAATGTTTAGAATATTATTACAGAGGTGTTGTATAGTAATATAATAAATAATTAAGTATTTTTAATTACAATCTATAATGAAGTATGGTATTTTTAATTCAGAAGAAATTTAAACAGGTTGTTTTATTGAATATAAATTAATAATTAATACTAACATCCGTTTTCATTACATACGAATTTATTCTAACTGCAATTTAGCTGTGCTGAATACTTCATTTATGATTGTTTGTAGTAAATGTCAGATACAGTATTGTTAGTAAATATTGATAAAGGGAGTTTTAGAAATGTCTGATGCTTGGGAAGAAATTCAGGCTATTAAAAGCAAACGAAACAGTTTACGTGAACGTTTAGAAAAGCGCAAAAAAGAACGCCAAGATATTTTAGGTTCATCCATAACCTTACCTGATGCACCACCTACAGTTCTTAAAAACTTAAATGAATCTGGTTCTGGAAGTGGTACTTCGAGTCCGATTGCTTTAAAAAATTTATCAGATACAAATGAGAAAGATGAACTATTATCAGATAATATCAAACCTGATCCAGAAGTTGAAAAGTACTTATTAAAAGCATTATGCGAAGTGTCGTTAACACTACCCACATCATCCAGAGAAATTGCTATATCATTAAGTAAAAAATTAGCGAAAAATGTATCGCATGAAGCTGTCTGTAATCTTTTACAAAAGTTCGCAACTCAGTTATTAATAAGGTTACTATACTATTCACTTTATATTGTATATGTTTAATTTTAATGTAATATATAATTTATTACTGGTTTATATCAATATTTTGTTAAGTATTTTAAAAATTATATCAATGTAATTACATGTAGTTTTTGTTTAGTGTTAAAGAAGGTATTAAAGATGGAAAAACACAACTGGAAATTGTTTCTGCCGAACACAATAAACTTGTTGCAATGGTTAATGAATTATGTGGAGATGAAATAAAAGAGGAAAATAAACAGACAGATTCTCTTGATGATGGAGATTTAGTTTTAAAACGTAAACATGAAGATGATTCAGAAACAGAAGTAGCACCAAAGCTAGTTAAAATAGAAGATGAAAAAAAACGTGACAAAAAGGACCCAAAAGCTGCAGATATATTATCACTTCTCTCGATGCCATCAACAAAGGAAAAAGAAAATAAAAAAGTCGGTGAAGAAATATTAGATTTATTAAGTAAACCAACAGCCAAAGAACGGTCATTAGCGGAAAGGTTCCGCTCTCAAGGGGGTATAATTTTTTTTAACAATCTGTATTAATGGCGCCTCTATATTGATTAATATTAAACTATTAAAAAATAATAATAATTATTTTTTAAAGGTGCACAAGTAATGGAATTTTGCCCGCATGGAACTAAAGCAGAATGTGTTAGAGCAACAGGAAAGCAAGTCTGTAAAAAATTACATTTCAAAAAAATTATACAGAAACATACAGATGAACTGTTGGGTGATTGTTCATTTTTAAATACTTGTTTTCATATGGACACATGCAAGTATGATTTATTATGTGTAAAATATTATTTGTTTATAAAATTTAGTTAATTATTTTAAAGAATAAGATAAATAGTTTTATTAATAAATGCTTGATGTAGACATATTTTATGAAAATAAATATGACAAGATATGTATATATATACTTGTCACTTATTTTATTAATTTATGTTCTAGATATGTACATTATGAAGTTGATGGGCCAACCATTCAACCTAAGGAAAGTGTTGGAAAAAATGAAAACGTAGAAACAAAAGTTACAGGACGACTTCAAGAAAGTACCATTCTATATCCACCTCAATGGGTACAGTGTGATTTACGGTATTTAGATATGAATGCTTTAGGTAAATGAAATAATTTTGCAAAGTGAAAAAATATTGTTTGTATTGTTAATAAATAAGAAATATCATATTCAGTTCTCACAAATATACATAATGTGCTTAAATTTATAGGAAAATTTGCAGTTATTATGGCTGATCCACCTTGGGATATTCATATGGAATTACCATATGGAACTATGTCTGATGATGAAATGAGACAGTTAGGAATACCACAGTTACAGGATGAAGGACTCATTTTTTTGTGGGTAACTGGAAGGTAATTAAATTATTATATATGATAATCAAGTTATATATTTATAAACCAAATTTTATAATAGTTTTGAATAAAATTAAGTGAAGTATTTTGATATAAGTGATGAAGTGTGTGATACATTCATTAAAAGTCAATTTCAATGTTTTAAAACTTCACTTCAGAGCAATGGAATTGGGACGAGAATGTTTGAAATTGTGGGGATATGAAAGAGTTGATGAAATAATTTGGGTAAAAACAAACCAGTTACAAAGAATTATTCGAACAGGAAGAACAGGACATTGGTTAAATCATGGCAAAGAGCACTGTTTGGTAATTATATAATCAACATATACGTATATATATATATATATAAATATAATGTGTGTCGTATGCATCTGTACATTTTCCTTTTTAGGTTGGAATGAAAGGTAACCCAGATAATTTAAATCGTGGACTTGACTGTGATGTTATTGTAGCAGAAGTCAGAGCTACAAGTCATAAACCTGATGAAATATATGGGATGATTGAAAGATTATCTCCAGGCACGAGGAAAATTGAATTGTTTGGTCGACCACATAATGTACAACCAAATTGGTACTACGAAATAAATTATATTTTTTTTTATTAGCAAGTTGATAAAATATATATACTGTTTTTTTTTTAGGATTACACTTGGAAATCAAGTAGACGGAATAAAACTTGTAGATCCTGAATTAATAGCATCATTTAAAAAACGATATCCTGATGGAAATTGCATGGGGCCTCCATCAGAAAACCAGTAATTGTTATACAATTTAATATTTTATTTGTATATATTACAAAATTTACATAAATATAGAATTGAACAAACATATTACCTATATACACATGCATACATACATTCATGAAAACATTATATATATATATGTTTATGTAATAACACTTCTATGTAAATATAAATCAATTTTTATTTATATTTGTTTATAACTTATGAATTTAATACATGTTCATTTAAAATAAAAATTTAAAACATTACAAATATTTATTAATATTGACTATAAGTATGCTTAAATAAAAATAATTTTAGGATTGGAATAATTAACATAACTTTTTGATTAAACATTATTGAGATGAATTTACATCTGTTATAAAAAGAGTGCTTTAAAATTACTTTTGCTAATCTTTGATTTATGTATAAAGGCTAATGGCTGTCATAAATCTTGTTATTACCATAATTTTATAGAAAGAATATCATTCTGTAGTTGTATTTAAAAATGATAATGGGCTTTTTAATGTTATGACAAAAAATTATAATTATATCTTAATTTTCATATAAATATCTAATTAGATTATTAGCATTGTTTTTATCCTCATAAACTGAAGAAAGAAAAGAATATAAGATCTGTTAATAGCCAGTTAAACTCGTCACTCAACAAAAAATTATTTATTATATAATTTAAAATTTATTCCGTTTATTACTTGATACCTTTACCTAATTCAGACAAACTTTTAAATGTCTTTAGTTATGCAAACATTAACTCTGAAATATAACGATCGTAAGTTTGACAATTGTCTAAACTTCTTCACATTATAACCATTATTTGACAGTCGTTCTGTGACAGAAAAATATGGAAGGCGCCGGAGACCGGTCAGTAAAATATTAGTTTTGTGTAAATTATCGCTGATGACCTTTCATAGTGTAAAATACAACTAATCTGTCGTAGTATTATATCACAGTCTACAAAACCATAACCTTAAAAATTACTAATGTATCGATATTTTATACATGTTGACTTTATTTAATGATTTTTAATTATTTTTATACTTGCATGATTTGTTCAAATTATTATTTCTTTTAATTAGTATGGATCTTTCAAAAATCATCGAAGATTTTCTACTTTTGAGAATTATTAATGCAGAGTACATATCAATTTTTTTTAATAGTATATAAATGATCATATATTTTTTGATTTTTTTTTTCACAGAGCTGAATTGCATTCCTCGAATATTGCTATTATTCGTGAAGTATATGACAGTGAAAATTCTCATGAAACCTTCGAAATGGAACTGGAAAGAGCATTGGAAGCGAATTGTATTGTAATTATTATAGAACCTACAAGATTAGGCGATGAAACTGCACGTTGGATATCCGTGGGAAATTGTTTGCATAAAACTGCACTGTTGTCAGGTTTATCATCTGTTTTGTCAGGTAAATGTATTCAAATGTACTTATTTGATAAAATATTTATATTGTAATTAATTTAAATTCAAGGTCTTTATTAGAATATTTAATTTGAAAGTATTTTGTTCATACTTTATATACTCATTATTTTTTTAATCATTCAGGAATAATGATACATATTTTATTTATGTGTTGCATTTATTATATTTGTATATGCATTATACTTTATTTCTAAATAGGTAATTATTAACAAATATTTAGTATTTTTTTCTTAGCATTAATATGGCCTGAAACACCAGCAGCCTATATTCCATTAGGAGCTTTAAGTACATTATGTACTGGTTTATACACTGTTGCCTGGCAATTTGATCCATGTGTACATTATCAAGTTGAAAAAGATCCACGCCGATTAGCCCGCATGCCAGTTTTGACCCTACTTACGGCTGCTTCACCTGTTGTTCTTGTTCGAAAAGAAGACACCAAAAGACGTTATTTACACTGCAGTGTAACGTTAACAACCATAGCATTTTGTGCGTGGCGATTGTATCATATTTTTAAGTGAGATCGGTGTTCGTTTAGATATCCATTTCAAGTGTTGCAATAACTTTATTGTAGTATTGTCGCATATTATGCAGTAGTCCCTGAATACACTGAGATATAAATGCGTAATAGTAACAACCGTTGTCGATATAATTTAAGAGAAACGAAATATTTATATAAGTTGAAATAAGAATTCAGTCATTTAGGTCGAAAAATATTATTTCGTCAAAATTCAGATATTTTGGCTTGTTAAAAGTTTCTTAAATAATTCGATCTATGATGTCTAATTTGTATATGTGAAAAGGTTTTAGTAAATACTTTTATTATTTACATTCAATAATTTTTTTATGTAAAGAAATGCGTTGTAATATAATTCATTTTTAGACGTATAAATTTATTTATGTGTGTATGAAATCTATAAGTATGTGAATACAAATGAAGGAGATATAATAATTAAACTACCATATTGTGAAGTAACTAAATTGTACTTTATACCAAACTTGTTTTTAGACATATATTTGTTAAATATTGTTCACTATTTCAATATTAGTGTTTTTTGTTATAATATACATGCTCAACAATTATTAAAATAAAAAAGCATGTGACATAGATTTTTAATGATATAAAATTGTATTAATTTATACAAAAGCATTAAAAATCTATTAGAGTAACTTGAATTTCTTTACTAAATATTTATAGTTAAGTAAAAGTGGTCAAGTTATCTTCAAATAACATAAAGTATTAAAATATAAAAAATAATTAAGAAATGTAACTACTTTTAAATGAATTGTACACTTTTGACTAGTCAGGTAACAAATGTAGCTCAAACAGTTAAATGAAATTTAATCTCATAAACCATTTGAGCTGTTATTACTAAACAAGTTTCCTTAAAATGATCGTGTTTAAAAATAAATTTATTGTTTATAGATGTGTGTGTGTGTGTGTATATATATATATATATACACACACACATACATACATACATATATGTACATAGACTGAATCGATTTTTTTCTAAATGATTTTTGAAATAAATTGTTTTATATCTAATTATTTTGTATGTAGATATTATTGAATTAATTATGCTCAATTTTTCACTGTTTTACAGTTGAAGGGTATATTTAAATTATGTATAATTTTTAGAAATATTTATTGATAAATATTTCCATAAATTACTCAGTTATAAAAAGAATCAATAATTATTGGATACTAATCCAGAAAAAAAAGATTTCCTTTTTTCTATAATAACTCAACTGTTGGTGTTTATAAACAACATTCTTTAAAGATTTGAATATTTTTTATTGTGTACCTTCTTTTTAATTAAATACTAATATGTTAGTATTTACCTTATATTAAGTGCTAGACTTGTAAAAAAAATAAAGTCGAGTTGTACAACTTGAATTTATGTGATAAAATAATAATTATATTTTGGTATGGTATTACATTTTCCTAAGTCTGTATGTTTCAAACTATATTTATTATTTTTCTTTTGAAGAATGAAAGAGGTGATAGATGATTAATAATATTCATATTCATCAAATGTTTATCTTTAATACCAATCTCATTTTATCAACATATCTTTTCAATTTAATATATAAATTACATTTTTAAAAATTAAGTGTTTTTATAAAATGAATTATTAAGTTCTTTGTAAATTTTATATATTTCCATACTAAAAATTTGTAACATTTTTTTTAAAAAAAGTAAATAATAAATATTTAAGTTATTAAAATATATCTTTTTACTTGTTTGTACACATGAAATAAATGTAATAAACATTTATATATATATTTTTTCTAATATATGAAAAAATCAATTATACATACTAAACTAGCAAACAAAGTTTAAATGTATATAAACTATTAAATACTACGAAATAGTTAAAAATATTTATTTTTAATATATGAATCCTGAGATAAACTTGAATATTAGTATTTGTGTGTATAGATGTTTTATTCTGAAAATTAAACTGTTTGTCTGTTGACTGAAATAATATTTGTACTGTAAAAAATTGCGATATAAAAAATACTGAAAAACTTACATCCCTATTTGTTCAAATTTCACATTTAATAGTAACATTAATTTAAAATAATTCAATGTTATATTGTATAAAATAATAAATACAATCGTAAACATTAACTTCATATGTAATACAATTAAGTATATTAAAATGTCCTTATAAAATACAAAATTGTATTACTATTATTATCAGTGTTTAGTAGATCTCATTATTATTTAACATTTGTACTGCATATGTATAAAAAATGATATTTTTTTATGATGAAATAAATTTAATTTATTTTTGTGTAAAAATATTGATGATTTTCAAAATACTGTTATTTTAAATTGCCATTGTAATATATTGACATTTTATCATCTCAAGGTACTGTAAAAATATTGAATAGCTAATGGAAGCAGAAAAATAATGGATTTAATATGGAATAAGAAAATATTATATAAATGTAATTACAATTAGACTGGTCAGATATTTAATGTTCATGTAGAATATATAAATATGGTTTAATTAGAACAAATGGAACGTTATTTTTGGCCTGTGACACTAGTTGGGGTACAAAATTAGCTTTAAACTATAAAATGAAAGTTGTGTAGTTGTTATTGTATGTACAGTGTTTATGCTATTGGTTTACTAGACAATAATGTGAATAAAACTATTCTTTCTATAACTTGTTTTATTTTTCTTTATGTACTTTTATATATATATATATGTAACTAAAAGAAAAATCTAAGTTATATAAAATACCTTTGAGTGATAAATATAAAAAAATTAAAAGAAATGAAAACAGTTGTAAGTATACTACAATTTTATTTAAATATATTACAATTTAATTATATACTACTATTAAAAATAAATATTAAATTGTAGTGATAAATTGGAACTCTAATTCTGTTTTTTTGCTCGTTTTGCCATGATCCAAAAATACAAAGATGGTGCTAAAGTTCTGAGAATGATAGCTACTCGAGCATTTAAAGGTGCAATTGTAATCTCAGGTTGATTTAATGAAACAGCTTTGATTATTTGATCAGCAACATATTTTGCAGGATATCCTTTTGCAGTTGTTTCATCCATTTCTACAAAAATTCATACATAAACATTATATATATATATATATGTTATTGAACAACTTACTTCCATAAGTATTTCCACTTCCAGTTAATGCGTTCAGAGATAATGCTGTTTTAATATAACCTGGATTAACAACAGTTACTTTAATTATTGGATGAACTTCTGCACGCAATGTATCACAAAAGGCTTGTAATGCATGTTTTGATGCTGTATATGCAGAGCGATATGGAAGAGCAATTCGTCCTTGTACACTACTAATGGCTACTATATGACCACTCTGATGCTTAATCATTGATGGTAATACAGCTATTAAAATTATAAATATCAAACATTTTTTTTAATAATTTTAGAGTATAAAAATTATCAAATATAATTAAAACTAATCTTCATAAAACAAACCTTTTGTCAATGCGATTTGTCCAAAGTAGTTTACGAGCATAATGCGTTCATCTACCTCATTATTTGTATTGAGAACATCTGCACGGAAACTAATTCCTCCATTATTAACTAAGATATCAATTCTATTAAATATATTTAAGATATGTGAAATTGCTTCTGGGAATGAATTAATATCAGCTAAATCTAATGGTAAAACTACAGGCGGATGTGTAGGTGTAGTCTGGTGATTTCAAAAGATTTTCTTTTAGAAATTATAGTATAATAAAAAAACAAACACATACAAACATACCACATGAGTTTCTAATAAATTAAGTCGAACTCTTTCAAGTTCTTCTTTTCTACGTGCTGATAAAATAACTTTACACCCAGCGCTATAAAATGCATGAGCCAAAGCTTCACCCAAACCAGAACTCGCTCCTGTTATAAATACAACCTAGAATATATATTTAGCAAGTATTAATTGAATATAATGTTTTTAATACATACATATATATATATATATATATATTAATAATGATAATAACAATAAAATTTTATTTAAAAAGACTACCTTCCCAGCTAAGTATGTTTTTTTGTACTTTTGATGTAAATAAGTAAGCATGTGATAAATAGCCCAGGGTATAGCTATAGGGGCCCACATGGACCCCAACAACCAAACAATCATCGGCCACATTCCAGTACTACTATTACCATTAATATTATTTACCATTTTATTTACTTTCATTAATATCGTATTTAATAACCAATAAAAGTATATCTTATCGCCTATCAATAAGTACAAGTATTATATTATAATACATTTTTTTAAACCACAAGTAATCTCATACATTTTTTATCGTGTTACAAAAAAAATTATTGACTAATAAGTCATTTTACGATTGTATTTTTAAAAAATGACATTTAAACGTCAGTGCTTTTCTTACATCAATAAAACATGTGTAATTTATGCAACCACTGACTTATTTAGATTTTATATATATATATATATATATATATATATATATATATATATATATATATATATATATATATAATTACATATAAAATATATCAAATTTAAACAAAAAAAATTTTTCAAAGTTTTATTTACTTTTACACCATTTAGATAATTTTGTGAATAGTAAAACTTAAAAATAATTAAAATGTGGAGGACGAAGTGATTTGGAATCTTTTCAATCTTTGCAATCATTAATGAGAAAAAACCCATTCCAATATTTCTAATTTAAAACAATCCAGAACTTCTCTTTTTCACAAAGTTTTAATATGTTTCTAGATATTCTCACCCCAATTTATATATATATATATATATATATATATATATATATATATATATACATATACATACATTGTCGCGCACATGGGGTGGGGGGGGCTAAGGACCCATGATACTCCTCAAAGCAAAAGGAAAAAATCGCTATCCCTATATGTGCATAGAGATTAATGTAACCACAACTGAAGTAATTCAAGAGCTTTGTAAAAAGAAAAGAAAACTGGATTCTATTCTTTAAATGAATTTTTATAATCACCTAATAATTTTTATTGAATTCACATTAAAAAACTTGTTATCTGTTTAACTCGGTCCTCTCTAAGACTAAATTCTGAGTGCACCACTATATATATACATATATATATATATATATATATATATATATATATATATAAATTCCTTCTAAATTCTTTTCTAAAATCTGTTTTAACTATAATAATGTTCTGAAGTAAGACAATATTCCTAAAAAAATACTTTTATTTTTCTAATGGAATGCTGATACTTCATCGTTTATTTTCTTTTAATTGTTCAAAATTGGATAAAAGAAAAAATAATTAGTATTAAATTACTTTAATGTTCAACGGAGGTAATGAATAAAAAATGTAAAAATGTTAATTGACGTAAGGTATATATTTAAACAATTAATAAATAAATGTGTTTTAAAAATATAACATTATTTAAAATTATAATCATGCCAAAGTCGTCATTATTGTTGTATTTACACATATTCTAATTAATCAATGGTTTGTAAACATTTGATTTGGAGATATATCAACATTTTCAAGTCTGGCTTCACAAGCTGCTAACTGACGGATTTCATTCTGCAAAAGAAACATAATAATTAATAAACTCTGAAAATATGGGTTGATTTTTTAAATAACATTTATACGAAATGTTTGTCGTGTATTATTTAATTAAAAAAAATATATTATAATTAGGAGTAATAATAATACTCAAAACTAAAAGATGTAAACTATATTTTCATATTATAATTTTTAAAAATATAAAAATAACAAATATAAATAAAAATGGATAACTTACTATTAGCATGTGGCACAATGCAAAAGCTGATTTTGCGCTTGGTGCACATTCTGGCGTTAATGGTACACCTGCAGGACTGTCCGGCGGTGAAATATTACGTTTACCTGCTGGCCAGTCTCGTGTGAATGTAACTTGTGCACGTAGAGATGGCAGGATCAACAAACATAATAATGTTGAAAGCAGAACGATTGTTAAAGTGTGCATAGATTTTCTGAAATTTACAAATAAGTAAGTTTATAAAAAAATATAACAAAAATATTTATAACAATATTAACATTAAGGTAGAGTAATATTTACATCATTTATATATTGTTTACTTTTCATAATATGTAATTTTACTAATAAAAGAACATTTTATAAACATTGATAAACAAATGACAATTTCTTTTATTGACTTTATTCACACATCATATGTATTTACCTGTCATTATATCCACATCTATCTATCTATCTATCTATCTATCTATCTATATATATATATATATATATATATATATATATATATATATATATATATATATATATATATATACAAATACATACATACATATTTCTAGAAATGTATGTAAATATAAAATTTTACTGATATTTAAAAATTATAATAGTAAATAAAAAGTGTATTAATAATAGTTTTATACAGTAGTTAATTATTACACTTGTTTATTAAAATTTAATATAGATTACAGATTTTTTTATACATTTATTTTTATTAAAAAATATTTTGTTTATAACAATACAACTTTCCATGAAGTAGTATACAATTGTAACTTAAAACATAAAGTTACAGTTTTAAAGTATAATCCTTCAGCCATTTACTACAAAATATATTACTGACTTGGGATCACAATTATATGTATCCATTGTGTTTTGAATAACGTTATAATTATTATAATATTTTAATTAAATATATTATTTATTATAATATATTTAATTAAAATACATAATTATTTATATATTATATAAATAATCATGGAGATATACATATATATATATATATATATATATATATATATATATATATATATATATATAAAATGAGTCGAACTTACCGTTTCTGAAACATTATTACTATTATTTCCTTTTTTTAATCGAATTATTAGAACTTTTACCGTTCACTGCTAACACAGATGTGATGTATCTCTCAGAAAGAACTCTCTTTTATACCCGTTTATTGCGTATTTGCAAATAAAAATATTGATATGCAAACACCTACCATCATATTTTCTTTTTGAATATTCAAAGCTTATTTTATTTTATTCGTATTCTTTGTTCAATAAAACTTTTCTTTCTGTGTCTATAATCTGAAAATACATTTTATCCTTCAATGAACAATCTTGATACAAGGAGATTTACATTTTTTTTATGTAAATCCGAAATGATAGGATATATATATATATATATATATATATATATATATATATATATGTATATATATATATATATATATATATATACATGTAAATATGTGTTTTGTAATGTTTTCTTGAATTCACATAATCATAAATATACTGGTAACTAACTTTATTAAAAAACGTTTTTTCGATAATTAATATTTTTTTATTAATAAAGTTATTACTAAAATCAAAATCCTTCTTCGAATATAATCTTAAACAGAACCGGAAATGGTAGATGGTCAACCGGTAGATGTTCAAAAATATGTATTTATATAACTTGATATTGTTTTAAAAAACTAAGAAATATTGAAATTTGGATTAATTTTTCTTAGTTTACTTGTGTGTTTATTAATAAATACACAAATGTAATCTAAATAAAAATATCACATGTTCTAATAAATTTCTTTTACCAACCTAAAGAGTTTTTCAATTTAATTTAAATTTTTTAAAATGCAAGTATGGGAAATTTATAAATAATCTTTTATTACATTCTTTAAATATTCAGCACCTGAAATATTTATATTTCCACTTACAAGTAATTAAGGGTTGTCTGTGCATTCGTTTAAATAGGATAATCATTGTTTTAACTGAAAAATTTATAACTTTTTTAAATCTTTTGATTTTCATGTATATATATATATATATATATATATATATATATATATATATATATATATATATATATATATATATTATGTATATCTAAGATTATTTGTAGAAATTGAAACTATTAATTATTTTTTGTCAGAGTAACTATCTAGTCATTTAATAACTTTTTAAATTCATTTGAAAAACTAAAATATTGATAAACCAGTTCAAATAAATTTTTGTTTGAAAGCATTGTTGGTATAACTATTACTTACTTTAAGGGTTTCTAATATTTAAAATAAAAAATGATAGAATGATGAGATATCCGCTTACTTTTAGATGTATATTTTGTCAGTATTATATTTTTCCAAATAATTAATGTATTCTTTAATAACAGTAAAGATATTTCAAGAAAATAATATTACAATATGAAGTAGAACAATTTATCATCTTATAATCACGCGTTTAAATAATATAATATAGCAAGTAATGATTCATTTAAATTGTAAGAAATATAAATTAAATAATAACGAGTTATGCTCAATTAATACAACAAAATATTGGAATTAAACTGTATTTATAAGAACATATAACATATGTATATCGTGGTCATAGTCCAAATCTTCCATTTATTACAACCCATTGTTGTACAAACGCATCTTTCAAAAATTTCCAATTTAAATAAACTAGTACCTCCTTTTATCAAAACATTCTGACAGCCTTATTTTATCCAAGTATAGATCTTGTTAGGTCCTTTATATATTATTTGGCTCACAGTCAATAATTTTTCTTGATTATATTCCCTTTTTGGTATATATATATATATATATATATATATATATATATATATATATGTATATATATATATACATATTTAAAATTATACTTTTAAAAACAAATATGGATATATCATGTCCATATTTACACACCAAATTAATAAGTTTAGATAAATCGAAAACCACTTGAAATGATTATAAGAAAAGTTATCATATTATTATCTTTACGTATGCAAGCAAAAAATCATTTTATATATAAACATCCTGTTTATTAGTATTATGATTTATTCAAAAAAAATATGAAAGAAAAATAAACATCTCACCAATTTTTCATTTTTTCAATTATTTTTCGAATTAATAAACTATATTTCATGAAAAATCTTTCTCTTTTCTCTTTATATATATAAATATATATATATATATATATATATATATATATATATACATATATATATATATATATATATATATATATATATATATATATATATACAAAGATACAGAGATATGTATTATTTTTATCCACATATCAAATATATACTTTTTACTGTTTAAAAGGAAATATTAAAAATTATATATATATATATATATGTATATATATATATATATATATATATATATATATGTGTGTATATATATATATATATATATATATATATATATATACATTCTTTTATCCTTTAATCTATCTTTTGATGTTTGAAGTAAATACTGAGATATACTGAAAATCCATCTACTTGTAATATTCTATGTACAACGGTATTTATTTAATATCTGTTGGTAGTTGATAAAATGAAACAGATTTTTAAATAAATTCAATTTGCGTTTAATTTATTAATCCTAATTGTATTTTGTTACTTCTAACTTACACTATTTACTTAAACCCACACGTTAAACACTATAATCATGCATTGTACTTGTATATCCACATACAGATATGTTTTTATTAACATAAATATGAAAAATGTGGAAATTTATAGAACTGAATATTTTTTATTTAATTTATTGTCGTTTCTCAGTGAATATTTTTGTTTCTACTTAATATTTAAAAATGTTTTGATCTGTTTTTTTACTAAATTAAATTTGTATAACGTTCTGAAAAAAATAAGTTTATTTAAACAATGAAATGTTTCTATAAATTAAAATTTATTCTTCCCGTCAGAAATTACAAAATTTGTTTTTAACTAAATTCTTTATTGTGTCGTTTTCCTATGTATCTGTTCTTCATTATTCTATGAACATTTTATAGCCCACGTATGAGATCGTTTCTTCTCTGCCTTGTTTCATCTCTCATCATCTTCAAATTGATCTTATATTACTTTTTCAAGTTCTATCTGAAGATGACGAAAGTCAAAACTAGTCGTAGAAGACATGAACTCACAAGATGACCTACAAGATTTACATAGCACAACAAAATATTCTAATTTAGTAATTTTTTGTATTTTTGGTGGAATAAAAAAATATTTCTGTAAATGATTATAATCACAATTCTAAGAAAAACAATTTATTTAAATTAAATCATCAAAAAGCGACACAATAATAATTAAATTATATAATTTCAACTAAAATGAATTTTCATTATTTTTTTATTACAAACCTTACATTATATGAAATTTGTAGCTTCTTGTTGTACTAAATATTCTAATTTCTTCCAGACTTAACAATCCAGTATCTCTCTGCTCATATATTAAGAAGGCATTTTCTAGTATTCCATTCTAATATTCACCGATTTCTTTTTGATATATATATTTATAAATAAACATAAGTATATATACTCGTATATATATATATATATATATATATATATATATATATATATATATATATGTATATATGTTTATATATATATATATATATATATATATATATATATATATATATGTATGTATATATGTATGTATGTTTGTGTGTATGTATGTATGTATATATATATGTATTTGAGATTTTCCGTATATTTTTCAAAATTATGTAAATGAAAGTAATCTACAATTTAATGAGTATTTTATACTTTAAATATTTGTTTTATATTCAAATTTATTGAAATTAATTTTATACTTTGAAAGATTGTAAGATATTACTTTTAATATTATATCTTATTACAATAAATAGCGTTTCTTTTTTATGCGATCGACAAATATATACATATAATGATGTCCTCTCTTTCTCCCTCTCTCTCCTCTTTCTGTCTATATATATATATATATATATACTGTCTGGAAAAAGAGTAAACGTTCTAGTAATGAAGAAATATCATTATTTATCACATTATAATATTGCTATTACTTTTAAAATAACACATTTTTTTGGTATTTATTGTGCGAGTGTACATATCTTTCATTTACATGTGATTAAATACGAAATGTGATTTTTGTTTTTATATTAATTCTTGTTTCATTAGAAACATGCAGTTTTCCGAAAGCCAAATAGTAAGTTTAAAATCACTTCTTATATCACGAAATATTAATAAGCAGTTATCAGCTGTTAACTATATACTTAAGACCTTAAACAATGAGGATGAAAATAATGATGGAGATTGCAATAACTTACAAAAAATAGGATTGATTGATTCCCTTTTAGATGGTTATTTATGTGAATGTTTTTGTGAAATACTTGGATCTACTCATTATGAATTACAAATGTTAGTAATCAATTGAAATTATTCGGTATTTACATAAATTTAGTTTTAAAGCCGAGTATTTATGTACTTAAATGTATTCCTGTTTAGAAAAATATTGAAGTGTTTGATGCATATGTCTCAAGCGATAAAATTTTATAAAAATAAGCATGTACTGCAAGTTCTCACAACCATTTTAAGAACTGTATCTTTTTTTGTAAAACAAAATGATTGTAAAGATATTACTAATTTGTCATTACAAGTTATAATGACAATTCTAAACGGGTAATTTTTTTCTTTCTTTATTAATTAAAGTAATATATATTTTAAACCCTTAATGTAATGAAAATATTTATTGTTTTAAATAATACATAATTTAAATATTAAATAATACTCTCTTATATACATATATACTTTGAAGTTTTCATGACAATTTTGAAGATATTGGATTTTCGTATAAAGTCTCACCGATTCTTATTTTGATTTCGCAAATTCTCCAACAAGGACTACACGAAGAAAGCAAAATAAATGTTACAGACATTTTTTACTTGTTGATAATCGGTATAAAAACAAATAAATCTTTAGGTGTAGAAAGCAGTGATATAGAATTAATAAGTCAGTGCTGTAAAATGATCTTCGATACAAATACAACTTATATGAAAATAAATCTGAACGACTTAACGATTCAGAAATGTAAAATCATCGTTGAAATTCTAAAGTATGCTAAACATACGTTCATGTATTTTATTTATTCAACCACATGTTGTCGAATGTTTTAGTATTTGTGAAGATTTTAAATATGCGTCCTGTTCTGACGACAATGCTTTTTCCAATTTCCATTTCAATATAGTTGAAGTCATTTTCAAATATATGCAAGACATCATCTGTCCATATGTTACGGTATAGTTATTATGTTTTCTTTTTGAATTATATGACAATTAATCATACTTTAAATTTCAGGAATTGCCTTTATCAGCAGCAAATCATTTCCTATATGATAAATATTTAATGAGCTTGAGAAAAATCTATAAAACGTCTATAGAAATCAATAAACTATTACCTTTGTCGAAACAGCTAGCTAAAAATGAAATATTTTCTTTACTTTGTGTTCAGATGAAAATAGGACTGTAAGTAATATTATAGTTTATCATACTTATTCTCATTTTTATTATTTGCGATCTTTAATGTTGTACTACTTGGTAGGGGAGTATATTTGTAAAATTTATTTTGGAATACTTATTTTTACATCAAAAATTTGAATTAACTTGGTTATCATATTAACTTTATATATATATGTATATATATATATATATATATATATATATATATATATACATATATTTAATTCACTACTTTTTATGAATAAATATCATAAATCTATGTAGCTAAATGTATATTTTATTTATATATTTTTGGTAGAAATGTATATATGATGTATAAATATATTTTCACTAATTACTAAGAACAGTGCGACAAATTGCAGGCATGAAAATCAATTTTTGACCAATTTAATTTGACCTGTATATTTTATTGATTTGAATTTCATCATTCTTTCAGCATGTAGCTTTTATTAGTGTACGGCACAAAAAAGAAACTTGTCGCATTTTTTCCCTGAACCAGAGGGCAATATATATATATATATATATATATATATATATATATATATATATATATATATATATATATATGCACACATTGTCGCATTTTCTAGTTCAGCGACAAAAAGAGAAAGAACCGGATTACTTTTCTTTTCCGCAATTTATTAATAGTACAGTTCTCTTATACAAAATCTTAAATTGTATTACAGTACTTAGTACAGTATTTAGTACAGTATTTAGTAGTTTATTGCAAATCTGTTTACTATAGCCGAATCATCCTGATCACTTCCATTCATTCGCTCCTGTTAATAGATACTTACACCCCTTCATAAGCATTCTCACCGAATCCCTGTATTTCTCACAATTCTTCGATTGTATACAACCCAATAAATAATACCCAGTTTATACTTTTCTAATCGCTTCACCGATGAGTTTTCTAGAATCTTAAGCGTTACGGTAGACCGGACATGATCACCATTAACCATCAGGAACAGGAATAAGTCATTTGATGACAACAGGACTTATTTTTATTAATAGAGAAATTATATATAATAATAATAATAAAAAATAGAACATAAGAGTCTAAATTTGTTTTTTTTTTCAGATCTAAACATGTACCTAAAATTTTAAGCGTTTTGTACGAAATTTTATTAAGACTTGCAATATCCGATTTAAATATATCAGAATTATGGCCTGGAGGTATAGAAGTATTCCAAGAACATCTTCGTGTAGGAATTCAAAACTTACCTCAAAATCCTCTTCTATGGCCAAAAATATGCCAATCACTTACGACTAATAGTACAATAGAAATATATTACTCGATTTTAATTTTCGCGTATTTTTATTCTTTATATAGAAAAAAGTAAATTTTATTATTTGTTTACAAACAACCATAAATAAACATTTAAATATATATTACATTTATTTTCATTGTTTTTTTAGCTCTGATGTAAATTTTTTTCATTTTAATGATTTGATAAAAATCATGAGTATTTTGGCTTCAACTGACAATATTCCATTACCGATTTTAAAAACGTTGTGGTTTAATTATGCTGTAAGAAAATGTTAATATTTTTTTCCATTGCTCTTGTATTTAATTATTTGGTAAAAATTTAGGTTTCTTCAATTTGTCGAACTAAATCTGACACACCAGCGTTATATTATGAAACAAGTCGCCTTCTCATGCGTTTAATAGCAAAATCACCACAAGCTGTATTTACATACCATCCTGTATTACTTTATTGGACATTTTTTACACCTAAAATACCATCAAAGTTGCAAATTATCGTGGTACGTTTCTCATAATTTTAAAACTAATCGGTAGTATTGAATCGATCATTCGATTAAAGTTCAGTGGCATGTTATCCTATGGGTAAAAAGGGCAATTGCCTGGGATTCCCACTAACAGAGGGGTCAAAACCAATCTTTCATAAACTTATTACTGCAGTATAAACTGTACATGGGGCCCCCTAATTCAAATTTGCCTGGGCCCCATTAAGCTATAACGCGCCATTGTTAATGTTAGATAATGTAATAAATTATATGCATTTTCAGATATACTTATGGTTATATTCTGAGGTTTTTTGTACGGCTCAGGATAAATATAACAGAGTTTTAGAAGAACTTATTGCAAATGATAAATATATAGCTGGATGCTTACTGGAATCAATACAAAAAGCACCAAATTTAATTTTGACTCATGCAATTCAAATTTTATGGAATGGTATACAAATTCAAAACTCAAACAATAAAGATGATTTGAAAATAGCTATACTTGATATTTTACCTCAAATATTAATCCAAAAAAGTAATATTGAATCTGAAGGTTAGTTTAAAATAAATATGATTCTTTTTAATATTGTTTCAAATCTGTATGTACGATATGTATATATATATATATATGTATATTATATTCATGTTTATAAACTTGTCAATTTTTAAACTTATTTATTTTTAGTTGCTAATGTTATAATGTTATTACAATTAACAACAATAATTATACCAGATCAACCAAACCCGAATGCGCTCTACTCATGTGTATTTCAAGTCGTTCGATTATTAAGCAAAAAAACATTATCATACCAATTAAAAATTACTGCTTTACACTGTAATTTTTCATTATTAGTCAAATCAGAAGATAATGTTCAAGGTATACATTAAAAAAAATTAATAAAATCAATGAATCTCAATTATCCAATATTTCATTTTTAACATTAATGAATCAAGATTATCTTTAATGTTTTAGTTTTGAATATTTACAATAATAATAAATTTATTAACGCTTTAACATCTTTTGTGTACTCGGATGAAGAAGATATATCAATTATTTCGACAAGAACAATGTCTTGTATTATAAAATTTCAGTCCCAAAAAAACTTACCTGTAAGTAGCAAATAAACGTACTAATTAGTGTTTTTATTTATGTATTACTTCTTACAGTGTATGCCTATAACAAATTTACAATCAACACAAATTGTATCACTTTTGACAATTGAAAATGAAATCAAGCTGCAAGTAAATATCGAACTAATATTTGTTATAATTAAGTCACAATCAAACTGTTCTCCATCACTAATGTTAACTTCAAATACTTTTTCCAAAGTTATAAGAAGTTTGTATTTGAAGTGTCAAACAATTTGTATGAAGGTAAGTTTTAACTTTCACCTGAAAATAAAAAAATTCAGTAAAAAACCATATATAAATTGTTGAACTATTTTTTTTTTATTCAAAATTAATTCTCTATATACAATAAATACTAATTATAATTATAGATAGGAATGATACAGGTAATACATAATACAAAAATATTGAAAAGAAATGATGTATTAAATGTTAACATTAAGTTGAGGACAAATTGAAAGAAATGCACATTAGCTTTAATGAACATCAAAAATTTTGTACAATGGTTGATAAATTAATGAATGCAAATGAACCAAAAATTTAACATTTTAATCTACTTCTTCCATCCTTGAAGCGTCTTCAGAATCTGCACCTTCTGCTGGAGGTACATCACTTGTATCAATATCTTCAGTCGACATAGGTTCTTCTTCATCGATACCAAGTCCCAGTTTGATCATACGATAAATTCTAGCCGCATGCACCTGAGGTTCGGGCAAGGTGAATCCTGATGAAAGAAGAGCTGTTTCGAATAATAAAATGACTAGATCTTTCACAGACTTATCATTTTTATCAGCATCTGCTTTCTGTCTCAGTGTTTCTACTACTGGATGATCTGGATTAATTTCTAAATGTTTTTTAGCAGCCATATATCCCATTGTAGAGTTATCTCGCAGAGCTTGTGCTTTCATGATACGTTCCATATTCGCCGACCATCCGTATTGTGATGTAACGATGCAACACGGAGATTCTACTAATCTGTTACTTACGACTACTTTCTCAACTTTATTATCTAAGATATCTTTCATTACTTTGCAAAGACCTTCATATTTTGCTTTATCTTCCTCACGTTTCTTCTTTTCTGCTTCATCTTCAGGTAGTTCAAGTCCTTCTTTGGTTACAGAGACTAATTGTTTTCCATTGTATTCTTTCATTTGTTGTACAACATATTCATCAATTGGATCAATCATGTAAACAACTTCAAAGCCACGCTTCTTGACACGTTCTACAAATGAGGAATTAGCAACTTGTTCTTTGCTTTCACCAGTGATGAAGTAAATGTGTTTTTGATTTTCCTTTATGCGGCTAACATAGTCTTTCAGCGAACAAGCTTCATCGCCCGAAGCAGAAGTGTAGAAACGAAGTAATTCAGAGAGACGTCCACGATTTTGACTGTCTTCATGAATACCCAATTTTATATTTTTGCTAAACTGTTCATAGAATTTCTTGTAACCATCTTTATCTTCAGCCATTTCATCAAACAATTCTAGGCATTTCTTGACCAAGTTCTTGCGAATGACTTTCAAAATTTTGTTTTGTTGCAACATTTCACGTGAAATGTTAAGAGGTAAATCTTCGCTGTCAACAACACCTTTCATGAAATTGAGGTATTCTGGTATTAATTCTTCGCAGTTGTCCATGATGAAAACACGTCTTACGTACAACTTGATATTGTTTTTGCGCTTTTTGTTTTCGAACAAGTCGAAAGGCATTCGGCGTGGCACAAACAGCAGTGCACGGAATTCTAGTTGACCTTCAACTGAGAAATGTTTAACTGCCAAATGATCTTCCCAATCATTTGTAAGAGATTTGTAGAATTCTCCATATTCTTCTTGACTGATGTCATCTGGATTACGAGTCCAAATTGGTTTTGTTTTGTTAAGTTCTTCATCTTCAGTATATTTTTCTTTAATGGTTTTCTTCTTTTTCTTTTTTTCCTTGTTATCTTCCTCTTCATCTTCGCCTACATCTTCAATCTTTGGTTTGTCTTCATCTTCTTCACCATCTTCTTTTTTCTCTTCTTCAGCTTCATCATCGCTTAATTCCTTATCACGTTCTTTTTCTACGAGAAGTTTGATTGGATAACCGATGAATTGTGAATGCTTCTTAACAATATCTTTGATCTTGTGTTCTTCCAAATACTCAGTTTGGTCTTCCTTCACATGAAGCACGATTTTTGTTCCACGGCCGAGCGGTTCACTGTTATCGTGACGAATTGTGAACGATCCTCCAGCCGATGACTCCCAAACATATTGTTCATCATCATTGTGTTTCGAACAGACTGTTACCTTGTCTGCTATAAGGTACGCTGAGTAGAAACCTACACCAAATTGTCCAATCATCGAGATATCAGCACCAGCCTGTAATGCTTCCATGAATGCTTTTGTGCCAGATTTTGCAATTGTACCCAGATTATTAACGAGATCAGCTTTGGTCATTCCAATGCCTGAATCAATGATTGTAAGAGTGCCTTCATTTTTGTTGGGAATAATTTTGATAAAAAGTTCTTTTCCACTATCTAATTTTGATGGATCTGTTAATGATTCATAGCGGATTTTGTCTAAAGCATCAGATGCGTTTGAAATAAGTTCTCTAAGGAAGATTTCTTTGTTAGAATAAAACGTGTTGATGATCAAGGACATCAACTGTGCGATTTCGGCTTGGAAGGCAAAGGTTTCAACCTCGCCTGCTGATTCAGTTTGCATTTCTTCAGGCATCTGAAAAATAAGATAACTATTAACACAAACTAATTTTTAAATTATAATCACTACGCAACAATTACTGCACAATATTTAGTAACTGAATTCCAATCAATAATCACACCGGCAAAATTTTTAAGTTCAAAAAGAAAATATTTGACTAAATATTACCTTTAAAATTCAGCCTCGTAAAACCCAAAGAACAACTCTAAACTATTAAAACTTCACTTAAAACTCCAGATACACTTAAAATATTTCGAGGATTGCGGTCCGAATCAACCGTTTCGCTTGCGTTCAGAATAGAGAATAACGTTCGCAGGCGTGTTCTACTGTTTTTATAAACACGCCACGCCACCATAGAACATTCTATAAAAAGGATAGGTAAAGTTGTATTACAAAATTTTTAAAACGAATTATCTCGAAATTCTCTACTTTTTCCAATAGGAAAATGATTGTTATTAACTTTTTTGTGTATTTATTATTGTTTTTAGTAAAACTAAACCGTATTTTCTTATAAACAGTGAGTTTTGTGTAAGGTTTAAACTGCCATGTGCTAATTATTTACAATTTTGTATATCCCTGGGATAGAATATTCTAGAAACTTCGATCGTTTTACCGGCAAATGCTGCATTTTCTTTTTTCGAAATAGTAAATATAAGACAATGTTTCTCGAAAGTTCTAGATACGTATAACGTATCCATAGACCTTCATACTTATAATTAAATGCTTTTTCTCAAGTATTTAATCGTATTTCTACCATTTTTCCAATGAAGAGAGAATTGAAAAATGTACTGAAAATCATTTTATCCTTCAAAAATTTTATTTTTTATTTAGAAAAAAATTTCATGAACTTTTTCATTTTATAGTATTTTTCAGAAATATATTTTTATTAAATTTATTTATTTTTAATTATGTATTTCGGCATCACAGTTAGAAAAGGGTATATGTATATGTATTGTATGCATATATATATATATATATATATATATATATATATATATATATATATATATATATATATATATATATATATATAATTATGTAGTAATTTATTTATTTAATATTAATTTATTAGTTTTTATCTTGAAATTGGTTTGTGCAATAAAATAGATCATTTTTTCTTTTGTAAAATACTTCAGCTGCATTTAGTTTATTTCAGATGTAATATATTCAAAAGAAAGATACCTTGTTTTAAAAAATATTTAAAAAATAGGAACTGTAAGTTTAGATATCAAACTATTATATTTTTTATTGAAGAATCTTTAAAAATTCAATTTAACCTTGACCGTTCTAATGCATGATCTGTCTATTTAGCAAATATGACATTTCATTTCTTTGTTTTAGTTATTTTTATATATTCTAAAATTATTAAAATACGAAACATTAAAATTAGTCTTAATATATGAATAAATTTGTGTATGTGTGGATATATATATATATATATATATATATATATATATATATATATATATATATATATATATATATATATATATATATATATATATATATATATACATGAGTAAATGTAAGTGTTATCCCATAGGAATATATTTTTTTAAATTATAAACCTTTATTTTTGTTTTAAAAAATTATTATTTTCATATATTCTACATACTGAAAAAGAAATTTATCCAAAATATATGTACATTTCTTTTCATTAATTCATATAATTCGACATTATCTAGAAAACTTATTTTGTTCTAGAACTTACTAGAATGTTCTTTATGTATTTGATATAAGGCGCACGTGCAACGCTTTTTCTGGAAATATTGATTAGTAATTATATGACAAATAGTATGTTGATTATTTGTTCCAAATTTTATTTCATACTAAAATATTAGAAATAAATGAAATAGTTATTCAAGTACATAAATTATAATTCAAGACGAACTTCAATAGAAATTCCATTTGAATTGACATCTAGATAATGTCAAATTATTTTTAACTTCTGATTTTATTTCTGTGCATTTTATATAAATAACACGACATAGATTGCTTAAAATTATTAGTAAGAAATGACTCATTAAACAGAATTCCTAATGTAAAGTAGTTAATTTTTATTTTTTATAAAAAAAGTATACAACAATAAATGAAAAGTTAAATATATATTTTTTTAAAAATATTGAATAAAATGAAAATGACCGTATTTAAATTATGAAATCAAAGTAAAAAATAAACATCACTTACTATTATCATATCTAATAAATGAGTATACTTTACGTTCATATCAGCAGTTGACTGCTGTTTTGATTAGTTGATTTAACTTTCAATGGATATTAGTTTTATTTAAGTTTTTAATAAGGGGAACATATTAAGTGTTTTAGTACAAAAAATGCAGTTTAAATAAATATAAGAAATTTAAAATTGTGTATCATGTCTACGTATTTCAACAAAACTTTATTTATTTATTAAGAAAGTAAATAAGTTTGTCATATCTTTCCAGTTTATGTAATGTTCTAGAAATTTGTAAATGTCATTCTCAATTTGTTCTGTCAGAAAGTATGTAAATGATATGAGTTTTTGTGCATCGAATCATCAATGGTGGTTAAATAAAAATGTTACTTGGTGTTCAAAAATCATGAGTGTAATATAAATAGGTTATTGTTAAAAATGTACCTATTATGAATATGAAAAATGGTTAAATGGCAGTGACAAGTATTTTACTGTACATTGTTTAGTAAAAACACGAAAGTGAAATCAATATTATATATATATATATATATATATATATATATATATATATATATATATATATATATATATATATATATATATATATATATATATATGTGTGTGTGTGTGTGTGTGTGTGTGTGTATGTATGCTGTGTTATGTTGTGGCACGTTACATTTATTTGGTATTAAATACATTTATTCTGAAGAATATACATGTACTTCCTCTTAATGTATGGAAAATCTATAAATATGAAATGCATCATCAATGTACTTCATATTTAAAAAAACATTTTTTGTTTTCTTTGTTGCTGTTGTATAATATGACTTATATCAGTGCTTATTCAAATGCTTTTTAATATTGCAAAGTTTTACACATGAAATAAGTCACTGAAATAAATCAAAACAATTTTAGTTGTATTTGAACAGTACAAGTAAAGATTGAACTTCTTTCTAGGATTTACATATAATTTCACAAGTAAGCTGGAAATGTTTAAGTGCATTACTTGATTACACAAGTCAATTTCATAGTGAAAAGTCATTAGCTATTTTATTATGTGCACAACCATGGAATTATGTGTTAATTAGTATGACAATGAGGGGACCAGTTAATCGATGGAAATATCCCTGTGAAATGTTAGATTTTCTCCGGTAATAATATTTGTTCTAATGATATAAATGTCTTACGAGGGAAAGTATATTTCATTAGAAGAATTATGTTTATTCAAAGTGTTTATTTGTTATTCAGTTAAATTGATACATACAAGTTTTTGTGATGTTTAAGTTTCAAGTGAAAGTAATGTAGTAATATATTAAGCAGAATTAATTATTGATTGTATAGTATTAAATATTTTTTATTATTTTTACCATATCGATGTTATATATATATATATATATATATTGTTCGAGAGTATTTTATTTAGTTCATGGTTATCATTGCTGCGTTCTATGAATTATTTTCGTTCATCGACATATACAAGTTTTACGGATGTAACCAAAGAAGATACAGGTCTTTCGTTAAGTAAAATATTATCAAATATTGGAAAATGTCTGTTAGAAGAACAATATAATTTAACATTTGAAGATGATAAGAAAAAAGATAAGTTATTAACAATTATGGGTATGGTAAGTCTATAATTTTTCAATTATTATTTTTATTAAAGGAAATTTGTAGGGAATTTCAACAGTATTTAAATGTTATATACAAAAGTTAGATATTAATTTTGATTAAAAAAATATGTACTTTTTATGTAAGATTAAACTATTAAATTATTATTATTGAACTATTGTTTTTTTGTAAACATATGTACATTTTGTTCTAAAAACTAAAGAATTATATTTTAATTAAAGATCCTTATTTAATATGTTCTTTTCCGCAGTCATTTTCATAATATTTGAATTTTATTTTTAAATACAAACTAAGTATCTTATATTAAAAGGATACTTTATTATTTTGTATATTCATTTTACTGCACTTTTCATTACATTATAATAATTATTTATACATAGTAATTTATAATATTGTTAAAAAATATATTACCATTGAAGGTCTTAACACATTGATTTCCAGCTGTTAGAAGCATGTGATATGATTGAATCGAAGGTAATTACTGAAATTACATCCATATATAGAACTTACAGATAATTTTTTGAATACGGGTTGAAATTAAAATACTGGTATTTATTTTCATTATTTTATTATTAAAATAACAGTTAATTTCAAATACATTGTTTGTTTAATTATGTTATATTTTTATAATTTGTTGAATATAAATTTGTAACGAGAATTATTTTCATGATAACAGATAATTTAATTCCTTGAGATTTTTATTTGGTAATATCTTAAAAATAGTAATTTATATCTATCTTTTTGTATAAGGTATATGAATTTAATAAAAAAGTATTTAAAGTACATGCATTATATAATTTTTTTACCTAAAGTAAAGCATTGGTTACAAGTTGAATTTTGAAGTTATAAATATGAATAGAATGTTTTATATTTAAAGTGTTTAAAAAAATGTTCTTATAACAAGATTAAATGTATGATTGTACAAACATTAAATATCATTGGAACAAGTTATAAAGGTAAATTTGTTATTTATTTTGTATATAAAAATCTACTGTAAACGAGTTTAGTATTTATTTATATCTGAGAATATATTTTAAAGTTATATTTCCTAAGATTCCAAGTATTTTATAATTTTATATTAGTTTTTAATCTTTTCTTATTCACCTACATCTGATTATCATATTAATACTTTTTCATAACAGCATCAAGTTAATTTGTCAAAAAGTACTAGTTAATATTAATAGCTACATTTTGAACTAAATTTTTTAAATGTCATTTGTTAATAACTTAAGAGTAAGATAGTATTATTTGATATTTTAAAATAAAAACAGTCAAAATAATAAAAAATTGGCAGGATTCATTTGTATAAATTGTAAACTTATCATTTATTTTGTTGTTCATTCATGTTCTTGGTCGATTAGATCGTTGTACAAAACATCCTTTGAATGAGTTTAATCTAACATCTATTTCGCCTTCTTCTAGCTGAAAGTTCAAAATATTTTAATTACAGTTCAGTTAATATGTTTATAATTAAAAAATAACAATGGTATTATTAAATAATATTTTACGTTTTCTAATAGTTTTAAAAATATTAAAATTGTATTTTTTAAAATGTAATATCTGTAGAAAAATAAAATGAAGATTCATTCATTTTTTAAAAGGTTTTCTAATATGTAATCTGAAAAGGTGATTTTTAACAGAAAGTTTAAAATTGTTCATTCAAGTCTAATTAAAAAAACAGTTTATTAATTATTATAGTTAATTGTGAAGAAAAGTAAATAAGTTAAAACAATTATTTTCAAATAAAATATTTTGAAGGTGATCAAATAAAAATATATTAGACAATGCTTATTTTGCTCGAATAGTTAATACAATTAGTTTTATTAAAATATATTTGGATGTGAGGTATAATTTTGCACTATTGCTGTTTATTTGATTAAAAAAGTATTTTTGATAAAGTATAAGTTTCTATACTGAAAATATTTATTCCTTGCTTTAATTCAAAAACTTACTGGATCTGGTGAGTATATATCACGGTAACAAGAAGGTGAAACACATTCACGAACACATCTGACTCTGGAAACACCGTCTAATTGCCGACAAACACCAGTTTGTTCACAGGCTGATTCGAATTCATGAAATGTCATTTCCTTTAATACATAGATATTTTTGAAAAATATGTTAAAGTTCGTAGAATTAATGATTAAATGTCTGGTTTGATTTTTCTAAATCCTAAATAAAATGTAATATGTGAGATATCAAATAAAAAATAGCTTAAAAAATTTATTTTATAGAAAATTTATCCTTATTAGACACTGAATATTTATATGCGATTAGTTTGATGCTTATAATAATATTTTAATGAAATCTTTATACAAAATGATTGTAAGTAATTGGTACATATATTAATAAATATTGATAATTATTCAAAAAATTACATGAATATTTATTAATGAATATATATATATATATATATAATTAAAAAATATTGTTTTACATTCCTTTTTAAGAAATAAATATTTTTTGTTGTATCTCTAGTATTAGTGTAACCTACAACAGTAAAAGTATATTTGTGTTATATACTTACATTTTTACTGGTATCTTTATATGGAAATTCTGGAAATGTGAAAACAACTTTTTCTTTTCCATTTGTTAATAGTAACAGTTCTGTTAAAATACAATAAGGCAGGAGGATTCCTATATTTCTGCTGCTAAACGCCATTTTCGGTTAATGCAAAATCGATAAAAAACTTATTTATTTCAGTAGCGTTTTATAGAAAATAGAATTCATGTTAAGGATTAATTTAAACATGTCTCCTAAATATATTATAATCTTTTTCATTCATAGTTTTATTAGGTACAGTACAGAAGTTGAGTTTATATCGTTTTTGTTTGTATTTAATTTTAGTATACACTTTTTAAATATAATAAATGAAAATAATTATAATAATACAGGAAATTACAAAGGAGTGTTATAGTGAATTTATAAAATATAGACGTTTAGGATATTTTATAATTGTTTACGTTTAATATTTTTTTTATTTATTTAACAATTATCATATAGATGACAGTAGATACCTGTTTTTGCTGTAAGAGTACATAATGGAGTTGCTAGTTCAAAGGTATGATACAAGATGGATATTGTGCTTTATATATATACGAGTATATATATATATATATAAATTTAATTGCTATTAATTTTGATTGAAATCATTTTATTTTTGTGTGTGTTTTTTTATATACATTATTTATTATTATAATTTATTAATAAATATTTCAATTAAGTTTTAAAAGTAGCAAGTAATATATATTTTTAATTACATCTAATATGAATGGGCTAGAGGTTAACATAAATTTTGGTTACAAATCATAAAATGTTATATTCAGTATAAAAAGTGATCGTTTATACCTTTTCATATGTTCACAAAACCTTTTTTAAAGAAATAACTCTAATTTCTTGAAATATGCCTTTTTTAGTTCAGATTATATATTTATCAATCAAAGTTCATTTGAATGTCTAGTACAATAACATTTGAACAATTTAAATAATTAATTTATATATAAAAAAAAACAAATTTGATTTCAATAAAATAATAATAATAATATTTATTCAGTGATGTTTCGAGAATGTGCCCTATACATCCACTGTGGATTACAATTTTTTATATATTTGTTTATATATATATATATATATATATATATATATATATATATATATATATATATATATATTTTAATGCAAACTGTAATCCAAAATTTAAATGAATTTATTTTATACGAGTATATATATAAGTACGTCGCCATATTTTGTGTTTTTTTCCAAATACATTGATTTATAAAACTTTTCCCACGTACAAAAAAATTGGATTTAATGTATGTTTTTTGTTCTGTTTTGAAATTTTTTAATTGATCTTCAGAATTTTTAAGCGTTTTTTACTTATACAAATTTTTCTTGAATTTTTGTGAAGTATTGTTTCTTTTTGGTTTTTATTACATTTTGTTAACTTTTTCTTATTTTATTTAAACCATTTCATCTTAGTCGAATATGGTTTGTGATTGAAAAGCCTTGACTTCCATAATAGGTATAGTTTTCTTGTTTGCTAATCTCATTTCTGCTGATAAGTACTGTTAGTCCTTTGTTACATAAAATTTTAGTTATTTCTCGACTTTTCTTGTATGATTTCTTTCTTTATTGTCTGTCTTTCTGCCAATACGTTTTCTAAATTTTCAAAATCTTCTTCAAACTGATTCGGAAGACCTATTAAAAACAATATATATTTACATTAACATTTGACTGAGTTTCTTTTGTATTCTAGACATCAAATTTATCAGGCGTGTTAAATTTTAGGGATTGTAGTCTTCCATTTTTCTATGCGGGCGGTTATTAGTTCATTTTTAGTAGAAAGTGATCAATTTTTAATTTTGCTTATTTCATTTTTCTTTCAAGTACTCTAGCACGATAATGTAAGGCGAGAAGAGTGTTTGAATTTACATTTAAATGTAGTACAGCAATTACATCTTTGTATTTATTGTCGATTCCCTGGTTTTATTACCTTTATATAAAGTAAAATCTTCGATTACTAGCAATATTTTAGCATTGTTGTCATGATTTTTGTCATCATGGTTAAATTGACTTCCACAAATGAATAGTTAACTTCTATAACACCCTCACCATCTCATCCAATCCACAAAACAAATTTTAATAAAAACTTTAATAATTGATCATTGATTATATTTGATTGTTTCTGATATCTATTTCAAAGGCGAAGCCATCATCCACAAAGCACTAAGGTATAGAACAATCTAATTTTTGAAAATAGCGCCTTGAAAATAATAGCATTGTCACTGAAATACACACAAGCACAAATAAATGGTCAATACTCAATTATTAAACGGTTTTGATCAGAGAAAATTTAATGGAATTGGTTAAAATTAATTTTTAAAGTATTATTTTTTATTACTCTTTAAAATATAACGCTGATCATATCCGATAATTAACTTGTCTGTTACTAATTGTTGTCTCTAATATCAAACCAAGTTACTCTTCAAACTACTCTTCAATATTTTTTTAAGTGTATTGTTGCATGGTAAAGTTTTATTTTTATAAAATGTTCTTCTGATATATAAACACAATTTGGTATTTAATTAATCAATAAATTCGTTGATTTAATTATATGATGATCAGCTTTTGTATTATTACTAATTATTAAGAATAAAAATTGTAAATACAAATTTATACAAATCGCAGACATTACCAATAGAATATAAAAAAATATTTGAGAGATAAAAAATGCTTTAAAAAAGCTGATATATAAAACAAATTGTATTTTATAGTCTAAAATGATTTTCCATCGGGTGACAAATAGTTTAGTTATTTTATGTTATCGAGTGTATATATATATATATATATATATATATATATATATATATATATATATATATATATATATATACGAAGAACGAAAGAATGAGAAAAATGTTGTTCTTGTGATGTGAAAATATCGATTATTGGAATGTAATTTGTAGCCTTCAATTCTCACAACCGATGCTTATATCAGCTTCAAGTAGATTTATGATTCTAGATTTTATAAAATTTATTGAATGAAATAGTTGTATTGAAGTAAACAACACTGAACATTCTTTTAAAATCTCTTAAAATTTGTTTAAATTTGGTTGGTTGATCAGTGTAATATATCACAATCTGTATAAATAAAAGTTTTAGTACCATGAGGGTGCTTCGGTATTAATCTAAATTATTGAACACGAATTGAAATTAGAGAAGCTGCGAATGACCAAAAAATAAATATTTATGTTGGAGTGTTTATAATAAATTAGAGCTATAATATATATAAAAAACTAGATTTAACTATGTAGACAAGCGGATTGATCATATAAAGTAATACCCAAATATAAAACAAGTACTGAAAAATATATTATAAGATTACAAAACGGTAAGGTGCGTTAATTAATATCTGTTTATCGCTGGATTTAATCGACATGTGTAAGAGATACTATTGATTTTTTTCATTGAAACAGGTTTATTGAACGATCTCAATACTGATTTTCAAGTAAAGTAGGGCATACTGTTCTAGAATGACCTTTAACAGTTGATTGAATGTAAACAGAATGTGATTATAGTTGAAATAGATTAGGTACATTTCTTAAAATTCAACAATAAAAAACAATTTATACTAATTAATAATTATATTCGACATTTTATTTGATAAATATTTACATTATTAAAACATTGTGAAAACCTAGAATCTCAAAAAGATTTAGTTATTTTAAAACGTTAAGAATAAAAGAGATTAAAACATAAAACCATACAGTTTTATGTAGAAAGGAAAACATGTTATTGTTCTCTATTTAATAAAAAAAAAAAACAAGAATAGAAATTGTTTAGTAAAATAATTCCCATTATTAATTGTTTAATGTCAAATAGTTTCAGAGACATTTCGATGATTTCAGATCAAAAAAATAATAAAAAATGAACAAAACTGCAAGAAAAATTAAATATATACACAGCGTATTGATTAATATAAATAGAATAGAAACACAGTATATTTTTTACAGCTCAACTGTGTTCCACACAAATATATAAATGCTGTTTGAATTAAAATGTACCTTTTTCATTTTTAATTAAAATGATAAATATTTTCAATCCTCTTTCAATTAAAGTTCAAGTTTGAAACTGTAAAAAAACTTTAATTTCAGTATATTAATTCATTTACTAACTGTATTCAATCGATAAAAATACAAGTTCGATCTTGTAAATTTGTATTTAATTGTAGAGTTACGTGCAAAGTGCTTTATAAGTTTCATATAGATCTATCTTAAAGTTAATTCAATAAAAATCCTTAAGGACAGTTTTAGATCATTGAAACATTGCTATTATATTGGAGGCGAAAAGAGATTGTTGTGCGTTAAAGTTGTTTTAAATTTCTTCTTCATAAATATACATTGTTTGTCATTTTTCTGCATTAGTAAGTTATATATTCTGAAAGTTATAGATTAGGGCTTCATTACAAGTGGTTCATGTTTTAGTACGACAAAAATAATAAAAAACAAATAATTTCTATATTTGATGATTAATATAAAAGTATATATTGTTATGTAATATTTATATACAACTCTCGATGAGTGTGAAAAGATGTTAAACTTAAAATTAACTCAGTGGAGTAGATCTCATAAAGTTTATAGATTGAGAGCCAAAATAACATTAAATGAAACTCAGCATATATATATATATATATAGGGAGAGAGATGATTATTATCATATATTTTCGGAATTGTGGTTAAATTCACTTTAACAAATGATTTTTTCACTCACAAATCACAGAAAGTTTTCTGATCAAGTGAACATTTTGGTCAGAAAACTTTTTTGTGGTTTATGGGGCGAATGAAAAAAATATTTGTGAAAGATGTTTATTTTTTTATTAAATCGATTTATTAAATTTTAAGGTATTTTAAAACTTTTTAAAGTCTTCTTTGTATATACTACTGTACTTATTTTGATTATAACGGATAGTCTCGTAAATAGATTAAACAAACACTTTTGTATCGTTACTTTTCTTCGTGGATTTGTTGTAAATTTACAATTGGATCTCCAATAATTAATTCACATTTTATTCTGAAAAATAATATGTGACTATGTTTTGGATTGGACGAGATTTCTGATGCAGATAACCTTCAGATATAATTATTTTATTTGATAGAGATTTGTACTGAAGAAGAGAACATGGATGAAGATGATTTGCTAGTTCGTTTACTCTCTCATATTACAAGAGACTGAATAGTGCAATAATGATAACAGTAATGTAATTATGAAGAAAATAATATATAACTGTTCACAGTCCAATAAAAATATAATATCAACGATAGAAAAAGAAAATTGGAACTGAAACAGAATGAATTGATTGATATTAGCATGAAAGAAAATTATTTTTATCTAGGGAGACTAAATATAGGAACAAAGAACCTAGAAGCATGTACGCCTGTGGCTATATTTAAAAAAATATTTGAATATAAAATTGTAAGAACTTGTAGAACAAACAAATGTTTACGCAAAACAAAACAAATATGCACGGATTTTCTGTGGTGGAAGAAGATTTCAAGACATTTGTATGAAAACTGTTATTTGGTGGTGCTACCATAAAGTCGCTTGAGAGATTCGATGCTTATGTTTCTCCTGTTATTAAAATAAAGAATATGTCGGAGCGCAGAGCCGAAGAAATGAAAAATAACGTAATTATTTTAAAATTCTTCATACTTAAAAATATATTGTTTATATGTTTGTGGATTGATTACATCGAATAAATCTTTATCATTTTTTTAAATAAAAACTATTTGCAAAACAAGTTTAATTTTTATTATGTGCCAATTCTGTTCCATTTTGCACTCATATCTTCCAGTGTTAAAAATTAAAGCAGGGGTTCCCAACGGGGTCGTTATAGACCTCTTAGGGGTTGATGAAAGTTGAACCAATATTTTTTATCTTTCCTAGTTCTTGTCTAGTAGAAGCTGGTTTTAACCATGTTGTTATTTTATTAAGAAAATCAAGAAGGAGATTAAATATATCAGAATGTATCGATTTACAGATTGTGGTAAGTAACTTTGAATCAAACATACTAAATATTGCTGCAATCCATCAGGTTAAATCATCACATTAAAAACAAAGTTTAGAGAATTAATAGATATATTTATATTCAATTATTAATTGTATTTTATATATATATATATATATATATATATATATATATATATATATATATACTGTTTTTTTAAAAAATATTTACTAAATTTTATTGTAAATATTATTCAACTGCATTTTTGTTTTCAATATGTTACTGTGTATTATTAATAAACAAAGTAATAATAGTCATTTATTGAATACAGTCATTTAATAATACTTCAAAACATTTTTAACTATCATTTTTTATCATCATGTTCGAAACTATAAATATTTCTTCAGAAATTCACATTAAATATTTTAATGTCGCTTGGGAGGCGCAATAGTAGTTCCAACTTTCAGGGGGGTCGATAAAAAATAATAATTTGTTGTACAGGGTCAATGTATGAAAAAAATTGGGATGCCCTAAATTAAAGTATGCGTAATGTTATTGATCGACAGTTCATTCAAAAATGATAAAATTATTTTTTTAAATTAAGAAGCATTTTGTGGATTTCAATGTATTAATATGAATTATAATTTAATTCATTTTATAAACGTACACATATAATCATATATCGTCCAATGTCAATCCACTGCTGGATAAAGGACTCTTCCATGATTTACTCATACATACACACACACACACACACACATATATATATATATATATATATATATATATATGTATGTATGTATGTATAAAGTTATATTAAATGTCTAGTGCCATTTCAAGATTTCAACCTTTGAAATCTTTGAATTTGATTGTGCTATATTTTCAAGGTAAAATGTGTAAAAAAAACAGTCTAAGTATTTTTAAATACCACTGCTTATATTTCTAAATATTTATAAAGAGATATATTCACTATTTTAATTTACAAAATTAATTCGAATCATTGTTAAGTGTATTGAATATATTTTAAATTTAAGTATTAATATATTTACTTACCTGTTTAAATGAATAATTGTATTATTTTATATTTAGATAAGAGTTTTGATTAAAGCGCCCATTAACTGACTGGAAAAAAATATATAATCGAATTAAGTAATTAGTAAACACTGGGCACTTATTTTAAAAGTAATTTGTTTCATTGAAATATTTCTAACAATAGAATACGAACGAATTACGAGATTTGATTTTAAGGAAAGGGAGTTGTCAAATTAGAAGTGCTTCAAGGTAATTTAATCGGATTCCGTGTTTTCTTTTTCTTTAACGGTTCGCAGAGAATGTGCTTTATACGAAAAGTGTTTTGTAATGTACAGACTTTTTAAAATATTTACTCAACTATGTCTATTAACTTTTTTTTTGTACTTATATTTCTCTATATTATTATTTTTTCATTATAAATAAATATACTTATATGCAATAATAAATACAGTTACTTAAATATCTGTATTAATTAATAAATATAAGAAAAATGTTAGTTAACAATTTTGGTACATTGAAATTAAAAATATCTTACTTTCTTCATTCTTTCTTGATTGCTTAACTTTTAATATGTAAAAATTGAAAAATATAATTTTTTATACGAAAAAGTACCCAAATAAAATTTAAAATATACTGTTATCTGTTTAAATTACTTTGAAGAAGTAATTTATCAACAGTGTTGTAAATTAAATATAATTTACAGGTATTCGATGTTACAATTTCAATATTAACAATTATTCAATGGTTTTAGGTAGAGAAAGAAAGATATGTGAAAGAAACAAGAAGTGTTTAATTTATATTCGTATTCTATTGTTATAAACTCTCTCTCTTTCTCTGTCTATATATATATATATATATATATATATATATATATATATATATATATATAGTTTGTAGAATTCTGCTATGCAATACATCTTTTGCAGTGGATTTTCAGTGAACTCAGTTGGAAGTCGAAGCTAATGTCTATGCCATTCAAATATCATATAATTTCTTGAGAAATGATTATTACAATGCCATTTTAGATTTGTCTTGGAATGGCTAATTAATTCATTGTAATTTTGGAATGATCTGCAAATTTTAATTAAATAACTTCTTGTAAATTAACATTTTCTATTTTATTAATAACAAAGAGTGATTCCATTAATTAAAAGTACATTCTAGTCACATTTTCGAAAACTGTCTAGAAATAATATTTAATAACAGTCTCTTATAAGAACTTAATCATCACCGAAAAGAAATTAACAGAAGTTTTCTTTTTTGTACATTTAGGAAAAAATAGAATTTTTAGAATTGTATAATGAAAATTCCATTTTTAAAATTGTATTGTATGGAAAATAAATATGCTACAATCACCTGGTAAGCGAGTGAAGAACATTTAGTAACAGAAAGAGTAGAAAGGCGAGATTAAAGAATTTGGCAAGTCAGAGATTTTTATCAAAAATTGTAATTCTAAAGTGATTGAAAAACTTTATTTGATACAAATGGAACAGTTTATTGGGTACAATGAGAGTATTGAATCCATATTCTATTATAAAAAAGCAAGATATTGAACAAATTGAAGGAAAAGCAGCACGTTTCCTTTTGAACAGGACTTTCACATTGGATAGATCAAATGAAATGATTGAAGAATATCGATGAGATTACTGGACGAATGAATTTATGAATGAATTTACTGGAAACAAGAAAAATCAAAATTTTGGTTTGCGTTTTTAAATAATTTATGGGATATTTAGAATATATATATGTATATATATATTATATGCATTTAGTCGAAGAATAAATTTATTTTTATGATAAAATACTGAATATATGTTTAAAAATAAATTAGACGATTATAAAAAGTGGATGGGTGAATGTTCAATCTTTCATTGATGCTCTTATGCCTGAAAATAATTCTTTGTGAACCGTGTGTTTAATCCATTGTCTTTTTCAGTGAAAAAATAAAAACTTCGTCCTTTTTGAAATCGCTGCCACCGGCTTTACTGTTATAACAAATGTATTTAGAGTTATCATTATAATAAATTACATATTAGAAAAATTAACATTTCAGCAGTATAACAAGTATAACATTTATTTCAATGTAAATCTTAAATAGGGCTATTTTATTTTTGTTCGCCAACTAATATTAATTTAATAATTATTCTTGCTATAGTTGTAGTAATACAAAGAGAAAGAGAATTTGTAGAAACCTCTATCTTTTTTCTGACTTCCATTAATTTGGACATAGAAAACAACAATTTTTCACAATATGACTGTCTATTTTATTCCAATCATCTAATAGGGTTGTCAAGTTTTTTGTAGAATTAATAACATTAATAAAAAGATCTTTCAGTCTTTTTTTAATGACCATATTTTTTTAAAAAATCATTATTTAGAGATTTGAGAGACTTTTAAAGTACATGTTGTCTATTAGAGATCATTCATATACTGAGGGTTGTTATTTGGATAAAAATGAAACTTGTATGCTCTCATTTCTTTGCAGTTGAAAGTATGTTAGTAAAAGGACAAGTTCTGTCAAGAAATAAAAAAAAACATTACAGTAACATTTCATCTCTAAAATGGTATAAAAATCTGTATTAAAAAAATTGCATACATTTTATAACAATTCTAATTTGTTATAATATTTTATAAATCTATTTTTGATGTAAAATTATTTTCGGCGTTCCATAATACTTTCATAATTATAAAAGGGTTATAAATGTGAATCAAATTAGGAAACATGATCTGTATAATTTTGTATATTAGGTTGGGCAAAAATAATTGCGGTTTTTATGATTTTAAGTTTGGCAGCGATTTTCTAGTTACCGTTAACTTTTGTTATAGTCATGTGATACATCATTGTAAACAATGAAATTAATTCTACTGATTTCAGCTTATGTCTATTGTTTTCATTTTTTAATTGGACATAACCTCTTAAATTAGTAACGGAAAAAAAACAAATTCGCGAGATTCTATTATATGAGATTAAATTGGGATAAAAATCAATAGAAGTTGCTCGAAATATCAAAATTGTTTTTGGCGAAGAGTACATTAGTGAACGTACAGCTCAACACTGGTTCCAAATAGTTCGTAATGGAAACGAAAGCTTTGATGGTGAGGACGGTCGTGGACGTCCTTCAGCTAGAGAGACAATAGTGATTTAATAACCATTATTGAAGCGGCCGCGCGAAAAACTACTCGAGAGGTGGTAGAAGAACTCCATATTGATTATTCAACAGTTATTCGACATTTGAGCCTAATTGGATAAACAAAAAAGCTGGATAAATGGGTGCCGTATGAACTAAACGAACATCAAGCAAATCGACGATACAAAGTCTGCTCTGCGCTTCTTTTGCGTAACAAAAATGATCCCTTTCTTGATAGCATTATCATATGTGGTAAAAATATTCGCTGCAACAATCGGAAACGTTCAACACATTGGCTAGACCCAGAACCAGGAGACCCAGACGTAGGAGAAGCACTAAAATAGTTTTCTAAACGGAAGCTTCATGAAAAAAAGATTATGGTCACTGTTTGGTGGTCGACAAATTGTATCATTCACTATAACTTCTTAAATCCTGGTGTAACAATAACAGTAGAAACATATTGTCAGGAAATTGAAAAAATACATGAGACGTTGTATCGTTTATGGCCAGCTTTAGTCAATAGAAGAGGACTCATTCTGCTTCATAACAACGCCCGGTCACACGTCTCACAAATGACTTTATAAAAGTGAAATGAACTGGGTTATGAAACCCTACCTCACCCATTTTATTCTTCGTCTCCGCTTCCGACAGATTACCATCTTTTTAAACATTTGAGTAATTTCCTACGAGTTTTTATATATCAAGTATCAACTTAAATCGTATTCGATGAATTCATTAATTCCACGATTTCAGAATTCTACCTTGTAGGAATAAACAAACTAGTCTCCTGTCGAGAGAAATGTGTGCAGGCCAATGGTCTTTATTTCGATTAATAAATATAATTTTTAACTGATATATGTGTCCTTATACTTGACCGCAATTATTTTTACACCAACCTAATAAATATGTAAGGTTTAACTTAAAGACAGTCCTTTTCTCGTTTCTTGTAAAATTATAAATATTTAAATTTGTCTTTTTTTGGTCCCATAGATTAAATTATTTTTTAACATATATATATATATATATATAAATATATATATATGTATATATATATGTATATATATATGTATATATATATGTATATACATATATATTTGTGTATATATATATATTTACATATGTATATATAAATATATATAAATATATATATATATATTTATATCTATCTATATATATATATATATATATATGAATATAAGATTAGTTTACATGAATTAAAATTAATATTATTTGTTATAGAAATGTATTTTACTTATTTTTATATTGAAACTCGTTTTGTATTTTTAAAATATATATTTTTTATCATACTGTTAGAGTTTTAAAGTCGAACAATTATATGTATATAATAGATTAAGACCGAATTGTTATGGAGATAGAATTTGACAGTCCCTGTAGATTTCCCATCGTTCTTCATTCAATCAATTGTATGTTCCTGTTTGTACATATTGTTTGTAAACATTCTAATGTTCTATTCGCACGACGATATTTTGACGTATGGTGTTACCTCCGTGGAATGATATTAATTCATTGTTCATGCGATGTCAACATCGAAACGCGAATCTATAAATAAGGGATGTTTCGTGATCAAACGACAGCACTGCCATTTCGCTACACTGGCGCACGCTTTCCATGTTTGACGTATCGCATAGCCAAGAAGCACGGTCGCCCCCACTACTCAACGAAGTCCACCATCAGAGAAGCAACATGAGCACAACACTTCGGCACGCTCGCAAACGCGTATCTTTGTCGACTCTGTTGCGACGTAACCGACGCACACATCAGTTCCATATCTACTGGTAGGCCGACCACTTGCTGCTGTTGTTGCTGCAACGTGCGAGAAAAACTGCTGCGGACGACACGCGCGTGCGACACTTGCTAGATCTTTCCGAACGTAATAATAATCATCATCATCATCACCATCGACGGAAGGACGGACGACTGGATGATCCGCACGCGACGCGCACTTCTTCACAGGAACGATACCATTCTATAAGAATTGCCTTCTTGATCATCGATATCGCGACACGCTAGATCTGTTCTTGTGACAGAGAAAAATTCGACGATTTTCAATTATTTTGTGTTTGTCAGTGCATTTGTGTGTCACAACTCATACCAAATGTTGATCGAAACGTTTCGTGTTTGGTTCGTGTGCTATACCTATTGTTGTACTTTTATTATGATTGAATAGATTACAACCAATCAAAATAATATCAAGAATACAACAGTGTTGTTGTAATTTAACACGTTCCTTACGAATATATATATTTTGTGTTTCGTTTATGTGAAACTTGGTGTTTTGTACCAAACAGATCGCACCTGAAAAAGTTTCAAAAGGTAAGTGAACGTGTTTCTCTTTCTTATATATCTATGTAGAATAAAACTCGTTGCGTCGGTTAAAAAAAACAAAGTACAAAATATAAAGAATGTGGTTAACAATCGACAGACATTACACTCTGAAAACTATGCAATATGAAAAAGTAAAGAATGTGCATTGTTGTGCTACACATGTAAATGGAATGTTTTTCATTTCAGATTGTAAAATAATTAAACATACCGGCAATGAATCAACAAACTTATTGTTCATTTTAAAATTATCTTATAAGTAACCTGAAACAAAATAATATTTATATTTTGACAACACACTAGTTACCTATGATCTTGACAAGCATATTTTCTTTTTTTTGTAAAAAAAAACAAATATTCATTTAATCATGATACACTATATATAAACAAATATCAAATATATAAATAATATTTATTACTCATTATATATATATATATATATATATGTAATTTACAGGAAAGTTTATAAATTATCTGTTAATACGATTTTTACTTAAAATAATTTATAATATAGAGAGAGAAACCTCTGTATCACATATTCGATTCTACCACCTGACTAACTTTTTGATAGAGGGATTTTTATAAATAGTTAATTCACTAATTATAATTGAAGGCACTGTTGAAATTATATTTCTTTAAATTAATAATTTCATTACAGAGGAGTCTGTTAAACGTAGGATTCATTCTAGTATGCAGCTTTATGTAAATTTTAAATGCGAATCATTTTTTATTAAAGTAAAATATATACACACGCCTTTAAAACATGAAACCATAATTTATCTTTAAGGATATATATATATATATATATATATATATAAATAAATTTATAAATAAAATGTAATATATTTTTTGAAAATATTTTATATATATACATATGCATTATATATATATATATATATATATATATATATATATATATATATATATATATATAAAGTGTATAACAGACAAAAAATGTAAAAAATATGTGATATAATTATAAATAAACTATGATTTAAAATATATATATTTATGGAGAATTTTAATAACATATAAATAAGTAAATGGCAGTGTTTTTTAGTAGAATTACCATATCTAACATTTAAAATCTAGAAAATATATGAAAAACTAGGATGTTTTCCATTTTCAAACGAGAACATTTTAAAATTATACATATTTGTAAAAAGGAATCAATAAATATTTGTTGTTACGGTTAATACTTTTCAGTAAGTTGGAATTAAAAAATGAGTAATTATGTAACGTTTTATAATCCATTTTTATATTCCAAGGAGTAAAATCTTTTGCTTCGTTCATTTATAGCGACATTTGTTACAAAGATGTAAATAAGATATTCAGTTTGATTTTTTTGTTTACTGCCATTTTAATTACTTCTGATTGGAATAATGTTAAAGTTAGCGTCGAAACCGGTTAAAACAATCAGTTGTTGAATTTGATCATTATAACTGAAGTTTATTTTATGCGGAAAATTGTATTTATAGTATAGAAGAATTCATTTATAACGAATTTGGTTAGAATAATTAGAGTAAGATGTCCAGTATGATTTTTTTATTTACTAAACGTATTAAATTCTTCTGGTTGTAGAGATTTCTAGCTCGAGTTTTTACAATGCGGTTATAATAATTAAATTAGAAAATATAATGAGTTGGAATAAAAACATTTTTTTAAAGACTAACGTACATATTTGCGAATTGCGGTATATCATTTTTTTAACACATTAAACGCCGCTACTCAAAATCGTAAGAATTTTCGAAAACGCTTTACATGGTTTGGTTCTAGGTTCCTTCTAATTAATTTGGCGTTAAAAAGAAAAAAAAAATAAAAATGTTTGGTTTTCCATGGTTATATTTTGAGATGCATCAGCAGCCACTAATGCTAGTTGCGGCTGAATTTTTTTTTTGAAAAAAATTGTAAAAGTGAATAAAACTTTAAATTTTTTCATTTATTTTATAAAAATTCGAAGCAAATCCTTAATAGTTGCTAAAACATTTCGGATGGAGAAAAACGTTGCACTTTATATATATATATATATATATACGGTCTGGTTCTTGCAAAGTCTACATCTATTCCACTTTTTTCTCACTTTCACAAAAATCGAAAAAATTAATAATGTAGTTCTATTGCTATTGAATCAATGTTTACTGAAATATAAAAAAGTTTTAAAATAAATTATTTTGAGCAGAGAAAACAATTTCCAAATTTAATGTTGCGTATACGCAATAGTGACGCTTAATGGGTTAAATTGTGTTTACTCATTGTATTTACAAATCATGAAAGAAACTTTGTTCCATTTTATTTTTCATAGCTTCTATATACCAAGAATAAAATGGTTTTACTAATTTTCACTAACTTATCCTATAAAATATTTAATTTTACTTTCACTTGAATGTAGAAGAATCTCCTTTGAAATGGGTTATATACTAAAGAAGCAAAAGTATATCAATAATAGCTATAATGCTACAATTGATAACAAATTTGGAAAACAATTTCGAAGAGAGTTTATCATCCTAAGATTTGTATTTATTGATGCCGATGTAATCACATTGTGCTGAAAGATCTTTGAAGAAGCGTTCAGTGTCAAATAAAGTAATTCTGACGATTGGTTCTAATTAGCCGAAAATAAGAGAAGGATACAAGGCAAGTGAATTTTTTAATGCTGATGGAACCGGATTGTTTGTTATTTTTACATATGAAAAAGTATTTAAATTCCAAGGCGAGATTGTGTTTGAATGAGGATGTCAAAGGAGAGAATAAAAGTGTTCGTATCAACAAATAAGGACGGGATGGAAAAAAGAAATTGCTACCCTGAGATTTAAAAATCTAGATATTTCAAAAACGTAAACATCTTGCCGGTGGACTAAGTAACGAATAAAAAATAGAATATAAGAGTAGATGTAATAACACAAAATAAAAACATCAATAGATTAAAGAGCTTCTTTTTCTTATGTATGTGTTTGTGAATCTGTTTAAGAGAATTTTGCAAATACATATCGACCCTCGGGTATAACGACAATTTAGTATATATATATATATATATATATATATATATATATATAACGATTTCTTTATCATGGTCTGTTCAGTGTTGATGTAAACGAATTTCATAATATTTATTTTCATTTCAATCTTAACAATGCTTTATTCATTTCCCAGTAATGAAAATATATAATTTATATTTTTATTTTAAATAAAAATATAAAGAGAATATTGTGTAATTTTTAGTGAAAAAAATGTATAATAAGGAGTATATAATCATATGTAATCTTGTTAAAAAATATGTATTGCAAGTGTTAAATCTGCGAAGATATTTAAGAATAAACTGAAAAATAGCACGTGTATTTGAAAACGAGAAAGTTTGATAACCATTTTCTTTAATTTATTTCGGTATAAACAACGGGGCTCCTCCTTCTGCTCCTGCGTTCGTCAAGCTTGAGGGAGCGGGTCACTTCCTGCTCGCTGACGCTCGCTCCCTCTTAACAAATAACAGAAATTAATAAATTATATATATAAATAATCCGCATAAAATATGTCGTAAAATTTTTATTCGAAAAGTTTATAAAAATTAACAAAATTCAATGTTAAAATGTGTAAAGCTTCAGTGAAAACGATATTTTGAACAAATTTCTTACCAGTTTTGTATTGAAATTGTATACCCTCTTTCGTTGTACACCGTGACACAGAACACTGACTATGTGACTGATATCAACCAATCAGAACAGAAACCTCGTGATCGATATCAACCAATCAGAGAACGATAAAACTGACACATAGCGATAGGAGCATTTTTTAGAAATAGAGAGAATATTAATTTAATAATATTTTTGTACTTCTACATTTACATACAGAAATGAAGATAAGAAAATATAATTAATTAATAAATCGTTAATATATTAATGAGAAAGGAAGAATTCTATTATTTATTTCATGTTTCTTCTAAATTGTGTACATTTTTTTTACATTTTCTTCATAGAAATTGCTAAATATTTTTCAAAATCTGATATCAAGTTACAAATAATTTTTAGGCATTAATATTCGAATTATAACTAAATAGCGTGTGTATTGATTTTCTGACGTGTCATGAATTTAATCCAGCTTTGTGCATTATTAATTCATTTTCAAACTTACTATGTCGTCGATAAAATAAGATACTCTAATGAGCTTCAACCTTGACAGTGTTGTAAAATAACTTAAGTAAAAATTCAGACGGTGAGTTCTGTAATTATAAGCTTATATATACATATATATATATATATATATATATATATATACATATATATATATATATATATATATATATACTCCCACATGTACATGTTATTATATTTTTTAACTTATTTTAAAACGTAGTCGAGAATTCAACTCATCAAGAATTTGAAATAATTTTGTTAAAAAAGATGACATATGTCGAAAGCTTGATTTCAATTTTAAAAAGATTAGTCAGACGTTTGACTTGTTAATCAGTTAGTTATGACTGTCATGTATTTTTATATATTTTTTATGTAATTATTTATTAAGGTTCTATAGATATAAAATGATTAGAAGGTTATAGAAGATATAAAATCATTGAAAAAATGAGTAATAAATATTATTAAATGAAACTATTGTTAAGTAATAGTTTATCAGTTTAAAATATTGATTAGTATAGTATATTGCAGACAAAATAACATTTATATTGTAAATTATAATATTTTTATTTGCACATTTATTTGTTTGTGTTCATACGAGGACATTAGGCTGTCATTGAATTTTTTAAAATGTTCTTGATTATTAATTATGAATAATTCACACTATTATTATTATTTCATAAAAATCATCCTTTTTAAATGTATACCATGAATAATTTAATAAAAATTATAGAATCACGTACAATTACGAGTAATGGACGCAGAAGTAAAAGTTTAGACAATATTGTGAGGTTACAAGATTATTGTCTTAAGATATTTTGTAGTTTTCAGTAAAAAAATTCATTTCGTGTTAAATTTTTACTATATTTTAGATTATTTGTTTAAAATAGTATCAATCGAATAAAAGTCATATTTGGATATATTTAAATCTTTTTTTAAATTTTTATATAATGCATTTTTTTATTTGATGACTTTCTAAAAAATTCCTTATCATTCCTCTATCCACAATTTATTCATTAATTGATTTGAAGTTATATTTTATAGAACAGCGCAAGTAAATTTACTGACAAATATCTTAAATGTTCATTTTTCAGTAATTATTTTTCTTGCAAAAGAAAATATTTCTTTTAAACACTTGACATTATTAAAAAAGGTGTAAATGAATTTTTCATTCCTTACACATACTTTTTACTAATCAAAAATGTTCAGTAATTGATTATTCATCATGTTGTTTGTTCCGTATACGCATTTAAATGGCGATGTCATCATTTTCAGATCATTAAAGTATAGAAATATTATTTCAATTCATTTGTAACACCTTGAAAACGATACTATCGTTATCGTAATGTATATAAGCAACAATAAATTTAATAAATAATCAAAAATTGAACATTTCTGAACAGAAAAAGTGTGTTTCTTTCGAGAATAGAAAATTCATTTGCGAAAGTGAATTAGTTACTGCTTTAAAATTATTGCAAAAAAATTTTAATAGAAAAATTCTGATTTTTATATTAACGTTTATTTACAAAAAATGTATCTGCTGTTTTTAATTAATTAACAAAAAATCTTATTTTAAAATTAAAACAAACATTATATACTTATAATCTCTTTTATATAGAGATTCATCCTTACGCCATCGTTTGAATCACTTATTTCAATTTTCAACGATAGGTATATTTTAATCTTTTCTATAATTATTCTTTGGTTGCTAAAGTTATTTATAAGAAATGATAAGAATACGATAAATTTTAATATTGTATAAAGTGGACCTGTTCATTAAGTGATTTTATTTTTAAACTCAAAATCAACTGAACTATATTTTCTTTTTCTGAATTTATTGCACTAAAGTTATCATTCTTCCATATTCAAAATAATGATGTTTAACGTTTCCAAATATTCTATATGTTTTCTTTCGTTGCGCTGATTTTGTCATTTTATTTTTTGAAAACGTAATGTGATATATGGCTATCTATTGACTCCATATTTTATAACAATTTTATAAAAAGTATAAATATATTGGTAGATTAAAGTTTTTAAGTTCATTCTTACATTTCTCACATTGAAAAGTGTGTTCAATTGCGAGGAATGAAACTTTATTTAGAGAACGTGAGATATCTAAAGAACAGGGGTTTGCAAATTAATAATCATACTTATAGAAGATATATACTTATAAGAATATTATAAACAACTATAAAATTAAATAAGTCATTATCTACAATATAAATATATATATATATATATATATATATATAGTATATGTGGTTATCTATTGATTTCATATTTTATAAAATTTTTGTACAAAGTATAAATACATTGGTAGATTAATGTTTCAAGTTCATATTCATGAAACGTTTCTCAAACTGAAAGAATCAAAATTTATTTAGAGGACTGAAAATACCTAGAGAACCGGGTTTTTTCAAATTAATAATCACACTTATGCATAGAATATTATAAACAACTATAAAATTAAATAAGTCATTATCTACAATGTATATATATATATATATATATATATATATATATATATATATATATATATATATATATATATATATGATAGTGTATCTAAATTTAATATAGAAGAGGAAAATCATATTTTCTTCGACATATATATTCATGAAGAGTCAAAATTAAATATATTATATGAAAAATAATTTATTAAAGTGTGGCTACATGATGAAAACAGGAATGGTGAGGAAATTGCGGATGAATGAATGATTCACAGCGGTAGTACAAAATAAATAATTCATTTTACTTATTTAAAAAGGTGATTTTAAATTATATATATATATATATATATACACATATACATATAAGTAAATAAGTAATGGTAGCCAAAAAGAAGGGTAAAAAAGGCAGTACAAAGATTATTGAAATTTTATTCTATAATTCATAATAGTTTTTAAATAATTATTAATATTTTTTCTTAATACATACATACATATATATACATACATATATATATATATATATATATATATATATATATGTGTGTGCGTTTATTCATTGCATGTGAATCTATCATCAAAAATACAAACATGCTATTATTCACCGAATACCAAACAGTTTTTTATTTCGTTTTAGGTGACGCAAAATGTTAAAATTAATATTATAACTTTTATTATATATTGTTTTCCATTAAAATTGTTATTTGATCAGACAAATGATATTGTTATAGTATAAATTCAATTACACTTGATGTGTTGATTTTCGTCAAAAATATATGAAATGTGTTTAGATCAAATTTGTAATTTATTTCATAGAATATGGGATGAGTACAGAATATATTTTCACTTAATTATTACCTGTATCATATTAAACAGTGTTTTATTACTGCTTTTATTTTGACTGCAATCTGATATTCATAAATTGATAATTCTCATTATGAATGGTTTATTGTTCAAAGTACTCTATTAAAACGAAAACATCGTTTCGAATATTTCATTAATATCAATATGTTTTTCATTCGAATGTGTAGTCGGTGGCAAGTACAATATGTATGATGAATCATTTGTTTATATCCGGTCTTATGAGCTTTATTATTAAAATTTCATTAGTATCGCTGTGTTTATATTTAACTTACACATTTTAAATTTAAAAGAGTGGAATTTTACAAACATGTAATTACAATCAATTTAATCTTTTATTAGGCTATTTACTGAATCTAAAAAAATATGTTTAGAGGCAACATCTTTTTTCTTACTTTCGATATTTTAATTCGTGTTTCATGTAAATTTAATTACTCGCAGTTAGATTAATCTTCTTCTGGACACGTTTATTAATACATTTTATAGACATATTCGTTTATATAGTTGCACTTCATTAAATTATAATTATCAGTCTTTATAAGATTTTATTTTCACAAATGAATGATTTTTCACAAAGCACAACACATTTGTTGAACAAAAAAGTTTAATAAACGATTATTGATCATTGTTTATTATTTTCTATGTGTGTAGTTAGTAAGATAACCACGCACATAGAAAATAATATTCTCCTCTGAGAACTAAATTTAATCTATGCTTATGTACAGATTTTTCTGTGCCTTAGGGCTATGACGGATAGAAATGAAATCTTATCTATCACTTATATATATATATATGTAAATGTTTTCCGTTAACAAATCTCTAATGATTCTCTCTTTTCTTCCAGAAAGACAAGATTTCAATCTTTTAAAAATGAATTATTACTAGTAAAAAATCGTTGATTTTCATTGTGATTTCACATCATTTTCGAAACGTTAGCTTTGATGATAATGGAGTTTTTATAGAAATTCGCATTAAAAAAATAGTCAAAAATTAATTATGGAACATTTTAATAACTGAAAATTTAATGTTAAATGATTAGTAGTTTGTATATGAATATATATATATATATATATATATATATATATATATATATATATATATATATGTATGTATCTATATATATGTATATATATAAATGTATAGTCAATTTAATAATTATATTTCAACAATAGTCCCATTAGAGATTTTTTGCATAAGCAGCGATTATACTGTTAGCTCAATCGTATAAATAATTAATCATATATAATAGTAGACAACAAATCTAATTATACGGTTTACGTAATACTGTCGAACATACGATCTACAGACTGATTAATCGTTTGTACATGTTCGACTTACTAGTTAACAATGGACTCAAAGATGGATACTGGATGGGACCGATTAAGGTACATTGGCACTAAATGTTTATTTTACAAGTGAAATAAATTTTGTCTGACTATCATTATAAATCACAGTGATTTGTTGATTCGCATTAGAAAATATTCATGAGAGTAATAGTTAAAGAACAGAATGAATAGTATTCAAATTATATGATTTTTTTGGATAATTCGTATAATTTGTTATTGTTTGTCTGTTGAATGTGTACTCTTTTATAAAAAATAATTGGTTATAGAGGTTTTCAATTATATATATATATATATATATATATACAGTTTTACATAAATATGAAAAATATTGCTATTCACATTATAATATTTACATAAATATTGCTATTATTTGAAATTACTGCATAGATTTTTGCGTCAAAATATTGAAAATGATACGACTGTATACTTCATCGTTGCCGTTTTATTTTCACGCCTCTATTTATATACCATATTATTTATTATGTTTTCTTTTCAACTGTGAAAAAATTAATTGAGTAAATGTATTTGATTGTTAATAAATATGCAAATACAAGTTAAATTGAAGCTTGTCGCACATGAATTCCCAGTTTCTGCACTAGAGATGAAGTACAGACTGATATCTCGTCTGTATTTTGTTTTTTTTTATTTTTTTTTGGTACTGGTACAATTAATTCAAGAGTATTTGAAAAAAAAGCACTTAAAAGTATACTTTTACATATTTTAAAGTACATTTTTGTGCGTGTATATGTTTTGACTTCATAACGAATTTTTTAATTAGAGAAACAAAATGAATTTTTTTTTAATTAAAAACAGTAATCATTGTTTTCAATGTTTCATGGAATCATAATTAAAAATAATTACTTTTTATGAAACTGTAACGCCTTTTTCGGAAGTTGTAAATATGAAGTATTTGAATAATTGATTATTTCATTTAAGTGTAAACACTTTTATAAATTTATAACTTTTTAGATGATTTTTATATTGAGGTTTTATATTTATATATTTTTTTATTTATATATTTATGAAAAATAATTAATAGATTAAAGTGTTTTCAGTGACCGGTTTAATATCAGTGGTATAGGCTTAGATTTCGCAAAGAAAAAAAATATATTCGATTCTTTTCTTACTTAGATTTTTTATTGAATATATTTTTCCGATGTTATAGTTCTTTGGGACGTTATAGTTGTAACATTTTGTAATTGGTTTAGGCCAGTGGTGGCGAACCTTTTTATGTGCGCATGCCAAAATTTTCCAAATAATATTTATCGAGTTGCTGATATGGTAGTTATTAATAGGGAGAAAGTTATTAAAAAATATTTTTTGTAAAATTTTATTAAGTCTAAAAACTAACAGAATTTTATAAAAAAATGAACAAATAACTGGTACAAACAACGATATCAATTAATGAGATTTTTTCTGTTGTACCAGTCTGAAAATAAAGACAACATATATTTCAATTTAATCAGTAAGGTGAATCTGTCTTTGATAATGTCTTAAGTTTTAGGAGTGTAATATCGACATATGTTAAAATGAATGTTATTTAGGAAAATTACATTTTTTCTGAACAGCAAAAAATAAAAATATCATCTGTAAATCATTCACGTGCCAGTAAAATTTTCATACGTGCCACCTCTGGCACGCGTGCTACAGATTTATCATGCCTGGTTTAGGCCATTGAGTCTTCAGTGCAGTTAGTGTTAAGGACTGAAGTAAAAAAAAATATTTGAAGATGAAATTGTAACTGGTTGTAGAAAGTGATGGTAAAAATTGTACAGATTTTTTATGTTGTAAAATTAGGTCAGTAGAAAAATAATTTCCATTTATAACCTTTAAATTCATAACAAAAATCGCAATTATTTTCCTACCGACTTAATAATTCCAGGCGTTTTAATGTTAAATATAGTTAAAGAAGTACTTCTTTATCTTTTCTGCAATTCACAAGTTCTTGATTTTTAAAAGAACGTTTGGTTTAATTGTCAACAATTATTAACGTGACTGTGATATTAAATGTTTACCTATAGAAATTTTGATGTGTTTTATATCTTCAGAAAGAGGATTTTGTATTTTTTTTGGATCACAAAAGACTTTGGTTAAGTATTCATAATATAAATGGAGTGTAACAAAATATATATCATTTTATTATCTAATATATTGAGATTAGAAAGAAGAGGATTTTAGTTCGGCATAGTCATAAAATTCCTATTTATGAAAGTATCGTTGTATCACTTTTCACAAATTTGTGATAGGAAGACATATCTAATTATGTTTTTAATTTAAAAATTAACTGTTATATGGTTAAAAAATCGATTTGAACAACCTTCTAGTGAACTAAAAATAAAGTGCCATAAACATTTCTTATGTAAAGTGCATACAGACGAATCGTATTTCAATTATTTGCAGTGTATAAGAATTATTTTATGATTATGGGTAATGCAGTATTGCAAGTATTGAAATACATAAAATAGTTCAGTAATCATTTTATGCCATTACCTGTTATACACAGTAATGTATAAAATTTATATACGTTGATTATATTTCTACATTATTTTCTAATTGATTTATATAAGTATGAACAATGTTCATGCAAGTAGTTGAAATGTACACATTTATCAGTACATGTTCTTACCTCATTTTGTTGATTATTCACATTGCATGGAAAAGTACACAATACACTTCTCTTCTCTCTCTTTCTCCTCTCTCTCTCTTTATATATATATATATATATATATATATGTATATATATATATATATATATGTTGGTGTGTATGTTTATTTTAAATCATTTCAAGTATTGAAGTATTTTTTACTTTGAAACTATGACTAATGTTAATCACGTATAGACTTGTTTATATTATTGTTCAATACATTGATTGAAAATTATGATTATTTTTCAACAAATATGATTGAATATGATTTTATTGTTTTTAAAAAAATTAGTTGAAACGTGAATACTAATAAAGTATATAGTAAATGAAAAGAAATATATTATTATTTACTTAAAGTACATATCAATACTGTTTGAAATATTGGCAAAATTGCAAAATGAATTTTAGAACAATTCCAAGATTATAAAATTTAATTTGGGTATTGAAAGGTGTGTATTAGATGAATTTAGCGTGTTTAAATTTAATTTTTCTTATAGTTATAAAGAAAATTAAATTGTAATTGTAGTTTAGAAAGTTGGTATGCAATTTACTGACATTTTTAAAACGTTGCAACTTTCAAAAGTATGTCGAACGATTATGACTGTTAATAGATTTAATGATAATTATCATTCATATATATTATATTGAGTATAAGTGACAGTCAACGGAGTAGCTGTGCTCATATTATTTCTATAGAACGAATCAACAAAGCTGTTTATAAAATAATTTGTGGAAGCATTTCTTGACAAAAATTATCATGCAAAATGGATATATCGTAAAGATTTATCTCTTATATAAATTAAAGATATACAAAACTAATGTTTTACGAAGATCAAATGCAGATTTGTTAATAGGACCTTGGTAATAAAAAAGGTCATTCAAAATCAAAAATTTTATTCAGTCGAAAGATAGATTAAAAACATTTTATGAGTAACTTTTAGATAAATTTAATATATAAAACGATACAACTTATAAATACGATTCTAATGAAACATTTCAAGTAATTAGCAAGGTTCAAAGAGATTAGTGCGGTATCATTGATAGTTTGATAGTGTATTCGTTGATTGTTGTATTAAGATCCGATGGATTAAAAAAATCAGCTCATGTTTATCAAGAATTCATTTTGATAGCTGTAGTAGAACGTCTTTGAATGGAAATTTAAACAGAGTTCCGTTTTATATGTATTACAAAATAAAAACTACATAACAGTGCGTTGAAGAAAGTATTCAATATTTTATCAATTGTAAAAAATTGTCATCTTTCAGCCTAGAGTATCACCCATTGGATTTTATTTAACGTCGGATTGAAGGAAATGGTTTATTTTAAAATTTTACCTCAATATTGGCATTCTGAGTGAATTTATTTTTCAAGTAGTATCCATTTTATTCTTGGAAATTGTAAAAAAAAATAATTTGTCATGTGGATGTGTAAAGAGTAAATAATAAATAAAATAATATAAAAATATCGATTCTATATTATATATAAAATTAACTGTAACAGTATTGAAGGGGAGGGTTAGGTACAGAATTATCTGTAGATAATTAATTAACAAGACAATTATATGTCTTGTTAGAAATTGAACAGACGTTTTGTATTATTGTAATTCAGTGGAATGTATTATGTTGATTTGTGGAATGTATTGTACACACCTTCAAATCATTATATTTATTCAAGCTATAACAGCTTACAATTTTCCCAAAATCCACTAAACAGCCGTATAAACTACATATTGGAGTAAGTTTTCGTTCGGCCTAAGGCTGAATTTCGGGCAAAAGCATAAAGTGAAATATGTCTAGCCTTTCATTTACATGGTACTAGAATTATACGATACCGGTTTAACACGGTCGATACAATACAGAGAAGTTCTATTTTACAGAGTACAGTTTCAGTTTACCAGAATGTTTAAAAAAATATTGATTAATTAAGTAATGAAAACACTCGAGTCGAACGAATCAGTAATAATAGTGAATTTTTAATTGAGAAAGAACAAAGTTTTTCTGTGTTAATTAATGACGAAGATATGGAATAAAGGCACTTTGGTAATTTTGGAAGTTGTTGATATATTTATTTTTTTAAAAACATGTCGCATAATTTTGTACCGTTGACCGTCATGGAATTATTGTGTCTAGTTTGTTTTTCTTTACTATAATTGAATGTTATTTTAGCATAAACAAGATTTATGTATGGATATAAAAATTAGATTTTGTGTTTTATTAACAAATATTTATAGATTTCTTAAGTTTTTTGGAATCCAGCTCATAATGTTGATTTAATTTTTATGGAATAAATTTATTGCTAAATCAAATGTTAAATATATTTAACTAATTGATTTTTATTTTATTTTTTTAATATATATTAAACAATTATTTAAAAATTAATTTTGTATATTTTTTCTACATTTATCGATATTCAGTTCGTAGCAAAATTAATAAAAGTTAGCTTTATGAAATAAGGCAAGAAACGAAAATAACAAAATATCTCTTTGAACAAGTAAATGAATAATTTTTCTTCTTCTCCTCTCATACAAGTGCTGTTATTTGAAAAATGTTTATTAAGGAACCTGTTTTTTGTTTTAAAATTGTTCCCCTTAACATGTATGCACTTTCCTTATTTTTATGAAATTTTTAATTACAACGAATAGATTTGTATCGTTGTTCACTACATTTCTTTCACGGCTTTTTTTCAATATATATGAAATAATTGCTATAATATAACGATGTTTATGAACAATTAACAACATAAGTTTAATATGTATTGATTAATCGTATTGGTAGGGCCGTGTGGTAGCATGGAGCAATGGATCGCCAGTATGAAGGAACCTGTTAAATATTTCGCAATTTATTATTTTGTTTTATTATTTGTATGATTTTTGTTTATTTATAACGAATAATAAAGCTTAAATAATATATAGTGCTGTTACCGCTGCTAGAAGGCGCCCTGTACCTAATTTACAATTATAGGTTCCATCTTCAGATGTATCTTATACGTTAGTCATGTTAAATTAATATGTAAACATGTTCAACATTGTAGTAAATAACTGTATTTGATATTTTTATACACCGAAACACAACAAATTTCTTATTAATATACTTATTTCCATTTAATCTGTGACTATTATTATTCAAACACTCATTGTACTATGAGGATCCCACATGACGTTGGGACGATTTCACGATTCGAATTCATAAAAAGAGAAACAGTTTTGATTATGAATCTAATGACAATCCGTTATAGACCCATAACACAATTATAAAGTTACTTTTTGCATTTCATTCTTGACATTGTGCTTAATTCAATTACCGAAAGATTTGAACAAATGATATTACATGTTGATAAATTTAACATATTGTACAATATTTATAAACAGAAACATAAAAATAGATCAGAAATACTAAAAAAATGTATGAATTTATTATTTGTTTATTGGTAATAGAGATATTGATGGTCTTGAACTTTGTGAAGAAATTATAAATTGAGTTGTATTAGTGTTTTCTCTTAAATGGAACCACCAGAAATACTTAACACATTCGCTACCAGGGTCTTGGTGGAAAAACGTCCACCACAGCCCAGGATTTTCTTGTGATAATATGACACCAAATGGCATAGACCTTATATATGTATATATATGTATATATATGTATATATATATATATATATATATATATATATATATATATATTTAACATTATAAGTAAAGAAAATAAGCATATTTAATAACATTATAAACTGGTACACATATGTGACGCTGAGCTATAGTTGAAAAATATGTTGTAGGTCATGTGTTAAATATATGCCACACATTCAATTAAAAGAAAATGAATAAAATTGGAAAACAAAAACTAAATAAATACAATTTTTCTGATTTATTTTGTATGGTGAATTTTAAAACATTTGTTAACGCATAGCTCAATTGGTTGTCCACTGTTGGTTGTACAAATTTCACAAGCATAGAAAGTAGCTATGTGCCCCTTGTTACTGGCACATACACGGCATCTCAGTCGTTTCTTCATTTTTTCTAGAAGTGTTGTATATTTGAATTGTTTCTACGTGGAAACATAGTTATTTCGTTGTCAGAATTTAGTAATTTGCTGAAAACAAACTCTAAGGATGTAAAAACTCGAAATAATATAATATAACCACAGACAAAGCACTTCCTTCATACATTTTACTGTTTTAGAACTTAACAATTGTGTTCAAAGCACAACACGTTTCAACACGTGATCATAAACTGACTAATTAGAGCTGTCACATATATATATATATATATATATATATATATATATATATAACGCTGGACTCTCATAACAAACTGTTGTGTCACACATATGTGACGGCTCGTAGCGAACGTGTTAACTATTCGTGGACAAACAATATGACTACAATATTTCAGAATTTGTTTATTTGCCTACGAATAATGCTAACTTTATCTGTATCAGTTGATTATGGACAATGCAGATTCTCTAAATTAAAAATTACTTAAAAAAATACTCAAGTTCAGCAATGGGACAAGAAAGATTAGTTGGTTTGGCTATGATGTCCAATGAAAGTGATGTATGTGAATCATGAAATTATGTCGATTTGATTTAGGATTTTGCGGGAATGAAATCTAGACGTGTAAATTTCAAATAATATACACATTTATTTTGTCTATTAACTATTTTGTGCAAATGTAAATATTTTATAGCGTATTGTTGCAACTGTTTCATATTTGTGTTCAAAATGTTGAATGCATTAAACAAATATATAAAATGAATAAGTAGGTTTTTTAATTTACTTAATTAGTTATTTCAGTATAGATTAAAGGCGCTTTTTAAGAATGTCTGCTCCAGGCGCCCAAACACCACAACACGGTTCTCTGCGCATTAGAAACATTTACACGAGTTTTTAAACAAAATCGTCACCGTGTCGCATGTGACACGATCCGACAGTTTTTTTCTAAAAAAAAAAAAAAAATCCGCACGTATCCTAAACAGATTATCAGCCGATAGATTGTCGAAACGTTGCGATAGCGCGGTCATCGCCGGCGCGTTGAATCGTTAAGTAAACATAACAGCGAGATTTTCAATTTGCCGCGCGATAATCTCGACATGCATACCGTTTTATATGTACCTTAGGTAACCTACAATTTCTGCTTGTGGCACGTAAAATTCAAATTGGATGTGCGCGCGGCACCGCTGTCCACGGGCGATACGCGCTTATCTCGCGCCCGGCCAACGCGATCGTTTACTTTGAAACGTTTGTGTAAATATCTCGCTCCATGTTATGTAAAGGGATCTCTCTCGTCTTGCCGTACATAAATTCTATGCGATTCCAGCGATGAGGGCGGTACGGTGTGCACCGACTCGAGAACGACGCGAAAGACGGATTCTCTTCAACGTATTCAACATTTATCACGTGTGTATACGAACGGGTGTGTGTGTGTATATATATATATATATATATACAGGGTGCGAGTGGTATTTGAGGACACATCTGGTAATTTAATAAAAAAAATCAACTGACCAAAAATTTTAATAAAAAATTGTGCACATGATCTCGATAAGCTTTCTTATTAGATTATTCTATGAATCTGCTTTTGGCTTCGATGGCTGCTTCAATGCGGGACCGGAATCGTTGACATGCCTGCACTAAATGGGCCTTATTCATTCCGGACATCATCTGGATAATGGCGGCCTTCAGTGAATCTTTGATATTGTGACGATATCGATTAGTCTCCCTTCCAACAACGCTCCAAACGTAGTTGTCCATGGAATTTCAATCTGCCGAGTTTGGCGCCCACATGTTTGGTGTTAGATGATCGTACAGATTCTCTGACATCCACTCTTGAGTTACTTGATCTTTGTGAGAAGCTGAATCTTGTTGAAACACGTACGGTCTTCCTTTAGGTACTTCATCTATTCAGGGTTTAATAGCGGTTTCCAGAACCCCAATGTATCCAGCAGCAGTAATTCTAAGACCATGTGGAAACATGTCTACAGAGTCACCATCACTGTTGCTGGAAACTTAGTGTACATCACTCTGGGGACATAAGAACATTCTGTACATTACTATCTGTCATTTTTCCTGTTAGAATTTTGTCCCTGATCGAAATTTTTTTCATCAGGGAAGAACTAAAGCATTTAATGTTCGTCAGGGTTTTTAATCTTGTTATTAACCACTTTGCACGGATCAAGTGGTTTTCTTGTACCTCTGCAGACATGAATTGGCCTCTCCTCAGTGCATACGAATTGTATCGGATGTCCTCGTAGACCAAAGTTCTGATAATCTGCTTCGACACCCGAAGTTCTTTGTCGATGGCCTTCATTAATTTTCCTGTATCATTATCGATAATGTTTTGTACCAGTTGGATGAATTGCGGTATTCTTATGGTGTCCGAAAGTTTTGATTTTTTTCTTTTTGATACAGTCGAAACAATCCCAACAGAGGCTTCTAATTCCATCAGAACTTTGTGTACATAAGATCTTGCAACTTTTAGAAAGTTTGTAATTTATAAATCTCTGTGTGTCGCATATATGGTAATAATGACTGCATGTCCTTTCATTTCTTGTGTTACACTTTTATCTACCATGGCGTATTTCTAAGAAATAAAAACATTTTATTTGATTTCATGAGAGGCATAATATAAAAAATAAGTGTCCTCGATTATTTCTCACACCTTGTATATATATATATATATATTTATATATATATATATATATATATATATATATATATAAATATATATATATATATAAATAAATATATATATATATATATATATATATTTATATATATATATATATATATATATATATATATATAAACCTATATTCTTTGACGATATACTGTGAAATGAAGGTTTTTACAACCTTTTTAATCTTAATGATTCACTACTTATGTACATTTTCAATGTTTTCTAATTTCTTTATTCCACATGTTTATGTCAAGTTTTGTTGGATTTGGTTAAAAAAATGATGTTAAAGCTGTGATTCTAATTTATATCATACATACGGTAAGGGAAAAGAACGTCTTACGTAAATGTAAATAATAAAAACATTATTTACACGATTCGAACATGTGAGCACTTGCTAAAACCAGGAAAAACTATACTAACTGAATATGTAAACTGTTTGGTTGTATGGAGAGTTTTGCTAAAGCTAATCGTTCAGTCTTGTTTCTTTTTTCCTACATTTTGTATAAAATTGTATCTTTTGGGAAATGGTGGATTAGAGGTGGTTATTGTAATGAATAAAATTTACTTAATAATTACCTGTTGACAATATAATTGTGTTTAAATTATAACTGTATGTTTTCATACCTGTAGTCACGTTGTCTCGATAGTCTTTCACCTTTTGAATCATCTGAATTTCTGTTCTTCAGTTCTAGTTTCGGCTTGTATGCCATCTTAAAGATTGATTTTCAACCTGTTCTAAAAATACGATTTATCATTAATTACACAAAGAAGAAAAGTTTTTAAAAACAGTCAATTTCATTCGATAAATTCACAAAAAAAAATCATGATAAAATTGTTTGTATGGAAATTTGCAAGAATCAACGTACCTGTGAACGTTTGTTTACTATTGCTGGCATCTAAATATATCCGTGATCACTGTAACAGTGTTCGAATTGTAAAAAATGAATATTTCTTGTACGATTGTACAAACATAAATAACAACGTACAACTTTAATTTGTTTTAACACGAACTAAAAACTCAAAGTGCTTTACTAGTAAACTATAACGTGATCAAATTGTTTCGAGTGGCTAAAACTATAAATAAAGTCAATACAAAATATTTTTGTTCAGTTAACTTTCACTAAATGAAGTACTTCCAATTGGGAACTTTATTTAATCGAGTTATTAGTTTGGTAAGAAAATAATTGCGGTTCTTGTTTTCTCGATTCTAACTTTATTTTTTTAATGAAAGTGCCATTTCATCGTGTTCGTGTCAATATCATTTTAAAGTATATTTTTCGGTCTGTATTTTGATAAAATCGACTTTGGTTTTATTATTAATTTGGTTCAAATTGGGCGATTGAATTAAAGACGGAAAAGAAGTAAATAAGATCAATTTTCTGTACGAGTTTCAAAACGAGTGGTGAAACAGCAGAAACTACTTGTAAGCTAAACAATGCTTTTGGTGTGAGTACTGTTAAGGAACGTACGGTGCAATGGTAGTTACAAAAATGTCGTGTGCTGAGGACGAGACTCTTGAAGATGAAGAAGGCCGCGGATATCCTTCTTCAGTTCATAACGACAAACTGAAGGCGTCAGTTGAATCAGAACCATGCATAACAATTTGAGAGCTTGCACAAAAGTTAAACGTTAGTCATCCAACAGTACTGGATCACTTAAAACACTTAAAATTTGAAGGTCATAAGCCGCAATTATTTTTCTACCAACATGAGAAAATCATTACAAAAAAGAATGAAGCGAATTAGTCATATAAATTGATTCAATTAGTTTAGGTTACAGTGAATACTAAGATAAATTGATAAAAGTAAATTTGTACTAGTTAGGCAAACAATAACAGTTGTATGTATTAATTAATTTATGTCTAAAGTATTGATTCTAATATTCAGAAAAAATAATAATCTGATAAGTGGTAGTAATTGATAAAATGATTAAAAATAAATAAACATAAAAGTATATTCTGATACGTGCATTGAAAAATCGTTACAAACATAAAATTTGGCGTATACACACATACATACATAAATTATATACATATATATATATGTGTATATATATATATATATATATATATATATATATATATATATATATACGGATACATATACTTGAAACGAGAGATGAAAGCTATGAAATACATCATTAAAGTCAATGTTGGAATACGCGTTTTTCTGCTCACAGTAAATACATGCAAATAGGTTACAGTGAGTACGCAAAAGATACAGTAATTACTGTATTATAATTATTCGGCCTACTTTTAAAATTTTCAAAGGAAAAATCTAGGCAGTGTTCTTAATGAAAATATAAATAACTGCCAGAAAACAATTTTTTTTTATATCTTGTTCTTTGTTTAGACTTTTTTCTTGTTCTTTCAGGTACTTCAAAACGACAGAAATATATAAAATTGGTTTCTTATATTTATATTTCCTTAATAGAGTTTAGTTATCGATATTATAATATTAAACAAGTAAAAATATTATAATTGTATGTTTTAATACCAGTAGTCCAGTTGATATGTCTGGATGATGTTCGTCTTTTCAGATCATATATTTTCAGCACGTTGCTATATTTAAATAGATTTTAGAGAAAAGTTTAAAATATAACTGAAGATGAGACACGTGCGGAAATTAGTACTGGGTAATACTCGGACACTCAGATGATTCAAAGATGTCGAAGACTATTACCTTACCTTAAGACTATTACTATACCTTTTGCACACCAAGCAATTAGGCTACACGTTAGTATCAACTTCAAGGTGTTTTTTTTATATTTCTGAGTTAATTTTTTTTATATTTCTGTAGCAATGACCAAGAAAAAATCTTGGAAATTTGTTAGATTATACGATTTTTTTTCAACTTATAAACTTTCTGCGTACCACAAAATTATTCATTTAGTATGAAATTAATTCATAGTTGTCAAGAACGCATGTACATAAAAAATGGAGCCGAACGGGTTAAAAAAGAGAATAAACTCTTTTAATTGTATCGGATTTGCAATTGTTTCAATGCCTGATGTTTACATTCCACACTTTTTTGTCATTATTTTGCACCGATATTCTATCATAGTATTAGTTTATAGTAATACAGTTCAAACTTTTTTCCACATATAATCATACACGAATTAACATAGTTTAATGGAAATTTTCTGTTTTATTTCATTATTTATATGAATGTGTTTAAAGTAAATAATGAAAAACTTTTTATTTTTTGCATCAATGCAATATCCCAAGTACTAATCATAGTAATTACCCTTTTATCCTTTCAACAGCAAGAAATAACAGAAACTGATTTAGTAGTTAACTTCTTCTATAAAGCAGTGCACATGCTACAAAGGTACGAAAAATACTGCAGATCAGAAGTCTGTATTCTACGAATTAGGATAAGAGTATGATAAACATAGAAAAGTTTAAACACTCGGTGACATTGATGGACGAACGCTTATCAAAGCTTTCATCTGTAAATGATAAAATTTAGCCAGTGACACTGTCTGTAGGAAGTAGAACGCCTTTAAGTGCCCGGGCAGTACAGCTGGCCTGGGTGCAAAGGGTTAAGAACCAAATATATATTTGGAAATTTGAATATACGAGTGTATATAAAAAGTTCGATAGGAATATCTCGATTGAACTTCATTTTGATGATTTTTTTATAGTCAACGTTATTTTCGAGTTTTAATTTGTTATGTACGTTTTTAAATGAAAGTCTGCAATAGTAAAATGAAAATTATCATAAAAAAAACAAAAACAATTAAACTAAATTTATTGATAAGTTTAAAAAATCGTTTTAAATATATTTCACAGAGTTATAAAAGTATGCAACTTACATAATTTTAATTAACTCAATAAATAAACTAGATATGTATATAGAAATATACATTTTATTTTCAAGTCAAAAAAAGCATTTCGGGTGTCATATATGCAGGTTTTCAAGATATTGATTGTAGCATAATGTAAAATAAATTGCTGTCTATTATTAAAAGAGTCGGGAAACAAAACGTAAGCAGAAATGGAACATTCTGACTATTCAGTATAGTCATATAAGAAATTTGTTTGATTTCGTGCGGTGATACGGATTGAGTAGAAGCACTGAAACATAATCACCGTAAGCTACTGATACGCTTTGTGCACAAGTGCGGAAAATGAGATAGTGAGAATTAATACGGATGTTATGTTTTGTCCGTAAACTATACATCTAAAACATACATTTGTGTTCATGATTATATATATATATATATATATATATATATATATATATGTTCAAAAGTAATTTAATCTATGGAAGCAAAAAAAACTTAAATTTAAATATTTATAACTTTACAAGAAACGAGAAAAGAACTGTCTTTAAGTTAAACCTTACATATTTATTAGGTTGGTGCAAAAATAATTGCGGTCGAGTATAAAGACGCTATACCAGTTAAAAATTACATTTATTAATCGAAATAAAGACCATTGGCCTGCACACATTTCCCCCAACAGGAAACTAGTTTGTTTATTCCTACAAGGTAGAATTCTGAAATCGTGGATTTAATGAATTCATCGAAAACGATTTAAGCTGATGCTTGATCTTCGAAAACTTTCACTCGTAGGAAATTACTCAAATGCTTAAAAAGATGATAATTTTTCGGAAGCGGATCCGGAGAATAATATGGGTGAGGTAAGGTTTCATAATCCGGTTCATTTCATTTTTATAAAGTCATTTGTGAGACGTGTGGCCTGTCGTTGTTATGAAGAAGAATGTGTCCTCTTCGATTGTCTAAATCTGGCCGTAAACGATTCAACTTCTCATGTATTTTTTTCAATTTCCTAACAAATGTTTCTGTCCGTAGAAACACAAATCTGTAACTAATTCTGTAAAGATAGAAACTTAACCATCTTGTAAGAAGAATTGTTAAAACAACTTTAATTTTTCATTCATGTTGTCATACAATTTTAATATAATATATATATATATAGTTTTGTTTTATGCAAAATTTGTATCCAAATAATCTTTGTGAGTTGATTGTTGTGTGAAAAATATTATTTTTTTTTTTTATTGATTAAAGTACATGAAATAACGTGAGAATGATGTAGATATATGTTAAGAGATTATATTTAATGAATTTGTATAAAATATAATATATTTGCATATATTTTGTATATTTGCATTTTATTATAGGTTGATATAATATTATTAGGTTTGATATCCATCTCTCGTAAACGATCCTTGATGAATCAAAAGTAGTAAGTCTGGTGCTTAGAACTTTTTATTTAGAACCTCAAGCGTAAATAGCAGTTATGATCAGATTTAAAGTTCGCTCTAATATCTACCTGAAGATGCCATTTGTATCAAAACTAGTAATGGAGAACAGTCACATAGATAACTCAAAAGAACAATAGGATTTTTATTATTGAAAATTGTACTATATTTGTTATTACTAGATTATAGTTTGAGAAGGATGTTAATATACATTCTGATTGCCTTTCCTTCAAAATTTCACTTTAATCGTGCGCTAATGTCCTTTAGCTGTCGAAGTGTCCTAAAATTACTATAACCAACCTTTAACTGTATCAAATCGGTATTCGTTTTAAATTTTTTTTGCTCTAGCTAAAATTCGAATTTATTAGGTGAGTAGGAAAATAATTGCAGTTTTATTTTAAGAATTTCAACCTTATTTTTTTTTAATGAAAGTATTATGTCATCGTACCCGTGTTAATACCATTTTAAAGATATGAAATGACATTGTTAACACGAATATCATTTTTTCGTTCTGTATTTTGACAACATCGACTTTGGTTTTATTATAATTTTTATTTCGAATTGGGCTATCGAATTAAAGATGGAAAAGAAGCAAATGTGAGAATTTTTTTGTAATGATTTCAGAACTGATGGTAAAGCAGCAAAAACTGTTCGTAAAATAAACGATGCTTTTGGTTTGGATACTATTAAGGAACGTATGGTGCGATGGTGGTTTCAAAAAATTCGTGCTGGTGACGAGAGTCCTGGAGATGTAGGAGATCGTGGGTGTCCTTCTTCAGTTCATAACGAAATTGAAGGCGTTAGTTGAATCAGAACCACGTACAACAAATCGAAAGCTTGTACAAAAGTTAGGCATTAGTCATCCAACTAACTAATCCAAATAATCTAAAAATATATATGAATTTGAAGGCCATAAATGGCAATTATTTTTTACCAGGGTAATAGATATGAATCAGAATGAATTATAAAGTACCGAAATAAAATTTACACATTAAAAAGAGAATAAACTCTTGTAATTGTAACGGATTTGAATGTTTTTCAATGTCTGATATTTACATTCCCACTCTCTTTTACCATTATTTTGCACTGATATTCTATTACAGTATTAGGTGCCTGTATTATAATAATACAGGAGTACTATTCTACAGTAAAACAATATATATTTTTTGTAATTATATACCTTTATCAGATAATTCTAGTTTGAATTTGTTTTTTTAAAAAAATAGAAATGAAATAAAAATGCTGTGATAATTTAATAATTTTTTTTATTCAAAAATTGATAATAGTAAAGAAACATCTTTGTTTTTAAAAAAATGTGAAACATATATTTGTCTATTTCTCAAGTTGGATTGTTCTACCAATGAAATTGCCGGGATTAACTATACAAACTGATTTTTTTAAATCAATTGTTATTATTTTATATAACAAATAATATGATGTTTGAGCATCGCGAGGTGCACGTGGTTCTTGGACTAATAGCGAATGATTATCATCAACTAGATCCTTCTGTATGCTAGAGGACGATGGTATCCCCATCGAAATGCGTATAAGCGACTATCAAAAATGTAAATAAGTAACAATCAATAATCATTTATTGAACATTTTTAATCCTATTTTTTTATACTTTGCGGCGTGTAAAAATAATTCGTTTGTGAAAATTTCACCAATTAGTTGGAACTGTATTGATCCATATCTTGCATGTGTGGCCACTCTAAATAAATATTAACTATATGCTGACGATTTATTTATAGATCGGTTTCAACATTAACACCTATTAGTATTTGTTGATATTTTCTTTGAAGGTGAATGTATTCTATGACTTCGTCTCTTCCCATAAACTTTTATAGCGGACATCAATGCTGTTAATTAACCATATTTAATGCTAATAGCTAATATCGCTCTTTGTCGTCATATCTGTCATTTTTCAAGTACACATATATCGCTACAACTTCTTCCTTTTCTGCTCTAAGATGTGCTTTGGGGGTAGAAAGTATATGGATTTTCTATTATAATGGAACTTGTAAGTATTAGTTTGGTTTAAGAACGGTGTTGTAAGTTTTGTCATAAGACGACACGTGAGAAAAAGTTTAATTTCAAATTATGCGACGAGAATTTTCTAGGTAATGACAATATAATATATATATATATATATATATATATATATATATATATATATATATATATATATATATATATATATAAACACGAGGGTCATTTGATAAGTATGGTAAAAAGCAAATCGAATACCATTTTTTGGAGAAAATCGATTTTATTTCTCAACATAGTCTCTATTGAGGGCAACACACTTGGTCCAGCGAGTCTGCAAGATACACAGTCACTGCGGCGATGACGTCCTCGTTCGACGAGAATGTCTTCACATCGAGCCAAATTTTCAGGTTTGGGAAGAGGAAGAATTCGCACGGGGCCAAGTCCGGAGAAATAGGGCAGATGAGGAATCAATTCGAAGCCTAATTCGTGCAATTTTGCCATTGCGACGGTCGATTTGTGGGACGGCGCATTATCCCGGTGAAAGAGTACCTTTTTGTGCGCCAATCTTGGCCGTTTTTGTTTCACCTGTGTTTTCAAATTGTCCAATAATGTTGCATACTAGACTCCTGTTATTGTTTTTTCGTTCGTTGAGTAGTCGACCAGGATGATTCCGAGAAAAACCTAAAAAACAGCGGCCATTACCTTTCTAGTCGACAAAACTGTCTTTTCCTTCTTTAGCGCGTTTGTTGTCCTATGCTTTGACTGCTGCTTCGAATCAGGTGTGTAGAGGTGGATCCATGTTTCATCGACGATGACGAGTCGACGCAAAAAGGCCAGCTCGTTTTTTCCCATTCTTACGGCAATTGCTACAATGCTTGCTTCAAACATCTGTAGAACGTGAACAACGCGTCACTTCTGGCTGAAATTTCACCAATGATAGTTTGAAAAGTGACACTTGATAGCCGTGACGTTACCAAATGAATGGTAGCGCCATATCCTAGTAATTTACCAGATTTATCAAACGAGATATATATATATATATATATATATATATATATATATATATATATATATATATATATATAAGGTAGGCTTCAAAACCAAAGAAAATAATTATTTATTATTCGAATGTTAAATTTAATAAAAAGGCATGGCAGGTGTTTAGACATGAAAGGAGAATATAATGAAAAATAGTAATTTAATTTCTAATAACTTATTTTTTATAAAGAAAATTGTGTGGTAGTATATTCCTTTTATGTACAACACTGTAATTAAATTGAATTAAATTAAAAGGAAAGAACGTCACATTTTCAGTTATGAGACTAAAAATATATGTGTAAATTTTAATACAGCGTAGGAGTTAAAAAACGATTAAAAAAGATCAGTGTTTATTTTATGTTATTTCTTCTTGCTATATAATGTTTTCGTGTTATACTTATTTCCAGTTACGGTTCTTTCTAGTACTAGTACTTTTTTTGTAATATTACAAGAGAATGTAATTAATTCATCTCGAAGCTTGTCTGTTTTCGGTCATCCGTCAAACGAACGCTGTGTGTGTATGCGTGCACGTTTATAATATAATATTCAAGACATGGAAATCAAACATAAACCTCGTGCATAAACTTCAAACGGCGCGTTCACTGACACTCGGGCGAGCAGTTTGATGAACAAATACCTCCATTGTGGGTGTTAACATCATAAGTATACAACATATCACACACTTGCGTACGATTCCGAGCTATTTTCGCGCTCGTTAATATGTGACGTAAACACACAGATGCAATGAAACACAATATTAGGAATTCTCGACACTTTAAATAATTATGGGATTATACGAAGGTTGAGAATGTTTAGAGAACGGCCGATCTGTGTTTGTGGATCGGATGAATGTATATCGACACTTCGGCCATAACGACGCTATCGAAATGAAAAATATTTATGTTCATTGTAAGTCTGTTTATCTTATCCTGTCCGAGTATGTAAATCAGTAACGGAAAAATGACACGGTTCAATACGGTCTCACGGACAGACTGTCTAATTGGAAACGGCGACATAATTAATTTCGGAAATTTCGAAACGTTTAATTAAAGTTTGACCAATATGCTGTCATGGTGCAAGATTAATTAGATTGAATTATTTCAAGAGAAATAGAGTAATTGGTTTATAATAAAGACCTGACTGGAAATTGGAATAGAGTTTACATATATATATATATATATATATATATATATATATATATGTATATATATGTATATATATGTATATATGTATGTGTACAAATTTTTGATTTTCATAAATATTTAACTTTAAGGCGTCTCAAAATACACAATTACATCAATTTTATTTTAATGTTTGCATGCGAGTATCTGTTCTGTATTTTTTTTAATGCAACTACCATTCATTTAATTCAATTCTGTAAAATAATAACTGACCGATTTTTTATCTTGTTCAATATTAATTGTATTTTATTGCATTTGAAACGAAATGGTTGAAAATAAAACTGATTAATATTTATTTTAAAGAATATAAAATATTAAAGAAGATCGTTCGATACCAGAAAGAAAATAGGATTGGATGCAGTTGTTTTGAATTCGTTTTGTGTAATTTTGAAATGCTGGAAATTGATGCTATAAATAAGTGTTACAAATTATATACTAAAGTAGTTTTTATAGAATTCCGTATGATTTGAGTGTTTTTTTTTGCCAAGTTCTTTCATGAGTCATATTTTTTGAGTTTATGATAAATATTTGGTGATATTTAGATTCGTACGTTGGGAAAAAAAATAGAAATAAAATTTAAAAAAATTAATTGTAACAGTGGCGCGTTACAGTTTCATGGGTTCCAGACAAATTTGTATTAGGAGCCTCGCCGTGTACAGTGTTGAATCAGAGATCTTTCCGGTAATAAGTTTATAAAAGATTGATTTGAGGCCCTCCTGTTGGTGGGGGTCCCTCGGAAATTATCATTTATTCCCATAGGATAACGCGTCACTGGATTGTAATGTCTATAAAATATGTTTTAAGTCAGTATCTTATTGTTGTCGTTTAGCGAACAAACCACAAAACATTTTCTGATTAAAACACTTCAACGAATGATTATTGTTCGTTTCTGATCGTTTGTTAAGATGTCATTGCGCTATGGTATAGAAACAAACTGACATCAAAATTTTCGGTTCCTTATCGCTCTAAGGAAGAAAGCCATCGCCATCGAAACACACATGAGTAACAATCAAACATGTTTTAATAATTATTTATTGAATATTATTGATTAAAAAAAAATTTATTGTTGGTGAGGCGACAGAAATATTCATTTGTGAAAGACCTAAGATAGATATTTTATGTATGTTACGTGCAATCTGTGTAGCGTGCGTATCCTTAAAATGTTATTTGAAACTTGTCCTCTTTGAAGAAACGAGTTTTCTCGCACAAGAATGTACTTTTTGTATGTTAGTACCATTACACATTAAAACAAAACGTGTTCAGTACACGTTTCTTTTTTGTTCTTTTTAATAAGAGAGAATAGCGCCAAAACTGTTGCATACAAATCGAGTTGACTTCTGGTCGTGTCAGACGTGCTTGGGTCAAAGACGTTGAGTGTCCTTGACAAGACTTGTTGACTCACTGACTTGTTGACTACATGACGCAGCCGGTTGTTGTTGTAGAAGTACTGTGTATTCATTATATATATATATATATATATATATATATATATATATATATATATATATATATATATATATATGATTATATGGAGAAGTATATATGCATGAAAATTATTTTCTTAATACAAAACTGTTCGATGATGAATTCACTTTTTTCAATTCCTGTTCTTATCGATTACATCATTCACGGTCTATGAGAAAATATTACGGCATACATTTTTCTATTTATTCTTCTTGGAAAATGTATACATTCTCATGAATAATACGATGAAACATAGATTTGTCGGTAAGTAATATTAACCTGAAACTGATTTACTTTCATATAGATTTGTACGAATGTGTATTTTCGAATGATGATGGAACAAGTCAGTGTTTTTCTAAAACGAGATTCGATCGTACGAAAAACTTATGTAAAAGTACACAACAGGGTTGTACCTGAAAATAAATGTAAATTGATTTGAATTTTATCTTGATTTTTATCGAGATTCAAACTCGAATTAGTTCACTATTAAACGGTTTTAGAGAATGAAGTTATTTCTTATAAATAAGTATAATTGAATTATTTTGTATAAATTATGTATTATACTTTAGTAAACCAGAATTTCAGTAAAAAATAAAGAAAGTTAGGTGTAATACATACTACCAAATGGAAAAATATTCAAACAGTTAACATAAAATGCCCAAAAACGAATAGTAGCAGCAAATAGAATATTTTTCGCTCTCTTGCCCGTAATGAAATCCAAAAATTTACATAGGAAGACCAAAATTCGACTGTATAAAACCTTCATCGGTACTGCCATATCTTATGGAGGTGAAGCGTGGATCATATCAGCTAAGACCGCAGAAATGTTGAACATCGTCGAAAGAGGAATGCTGAGAAGGATATTTGGGTCAGTAAACGATGGGGGTATATGAAGAATACGCTACAACTTCGAATTATATAAAGTCTATAAGGAATGAAAAGTCCATCGTTTTTTTTAAAATGCTCCAAGAGTAATAAAAAGAGCTTTGGATGGATAACCAGGTAGGAGAAGACCTATGGGCAAACCGAGGCTCAGATAGATAGACAATGTAGAGAAGAATTCAGTGGAACTGTTGGGAGTAAGAAACTGGAGAAGGACTGAAAGCAGAGGGATATCTGAAGGCAGAAAATTGAACAGGCTAAGGCTTGATTTAGACTGTAGCGCCATTGAAGAAGAACATGAAATGCACGATTGTTTCGAAAGTAGAGATTCATCAAGAAGTAGCTACTGGTTATTGATGGCACTTGTGCTATGAATATTTTATATATTACCGAGTATGAATCAATATAATATATAATTTTTTGATTGCGTTTTCACGAAAAACTTGAATGTGCACAATCAGTTTTATAATAATAGTAACAAATGCAAATACGACTACTTAGTATTGAAAATCTTGTAGTAGGAGTTGTAAGGAAAAATGTTTATCCATATAACAACATCTTTTATTTTTATTGATGATTCTTTTCCTCGATGTATTCCGAAAAGATTTTATAGTAAAAATCCATTATTTTTAATCTGCAAGAATGCAGTTTAATCTAAACACGAGCATTTCTACGAAAGATAAAGTGTATGCCTTTTTAACTGTATGTGTCTTAAAATAATTTTATAGTTAGTAAAAAGTAAACTACGCAACTAACTTATTTTATATAAAACACATTATATATATATATATATATATATATACATAAATATATATTATTGGCAAAGTTTCAATTTGAATATATGTATGCTTGATGATCTCTTCTTACTATACTCTGTCGTTACGTTTGCCATTTGAAAACGTTTCCTGTCTTAAATGAGATAATTTAAAACAAGAATCGTGTATAACTGTTTTTAATTTCAATCTACAACAGGAAATAATGTTTTCATTCAAAAATTATCTCTGATAATCAAACGTGTTAGATTGTGTGAAATTTATGGAATGGCTGTTGCAAAAAGTATTAAAATTGTAACACATTTATGTTAGTTAAAATACTGGAAAACTTTTTCTATATCATTTTCTAGGTCAACAAATTTTTAATCAATACAAATATATATATATATATATATGATTCCATCACGAGCTTTATATTTATTCAAGTGCAATTAAGACTTTTTTCGATACAAACATATACAAAACGACAGGGTCATAGTGTTTATGTACTTGGTGACATTCTGCGTACATACATACACATAGCTGTACGTCAACTTTTGTGTATACGATAAAAATATTACACAGCGATGGTAAATATTTGATTAAGCGCGCGCGATTTGTGTACACATGAACGCCGTCGTCGTCGGCGTCGGCGTCGTTTCCCCAAAATGCGGTCCGAGCAAAATATACGAGTGTGTATGTATAATGGCCGTCGGTGCATGCACGCAAATAACAGTCTGTGTACATGTATATATCGAGTAACAATATTTCCATGACATGCACGCCACGTGCCCGAGGGACGCTCACTAGCCGCATGAGAAACTTGGACGCGACCCGTTCGGACGTCACGTGACGTTTATCGAGTTAGCTTGTGCTGATCAACAATTATGATTTACTCAGTCACTGGAGATTGCACGGTGGCGTGTTTGAACATTCAAGTCGAAGAAAATTGATTTTATATACACACATTTATTTTATACATACACACACACGCACATGGTAAAAATTATGGTGAAAAGCAAATCAAACACTGTTTTTTTGAAAAAATCGATTTTATTTCTCAACACAGTCTCTATTGAGGTCTATACACTTGGTCCAGCGAGTCTGCAAAAGTGTGATGTGGTGATGACATCCTCATTCGATGAGAATTTCTTCCCACCGAGTCAAATTTTCAAGTTTGGAAACAGGAACAAGTCCCACGTGGTCAAATCTGGAGAATAAGGTGGATGAGGAATCAATTCGACGCCTAATTCGTGCAATTTTGCCACTGCGACGGTCGATTTGTCCTGGTGAAAGAATACTTTTTTGTGCATCAATCTTGTCCGTTTTTGTTTCAGCTCTTCTTTCAACCGGTCCAATAATGTTGTAGAATAGTCTCCTGTTATCGTTTTTCCATTCATTACATAGTCGATCAGGATGATTCGTCGCGAATCCTAAAAAAATTGGCCATAATCTTTCCAGCCGACAAAATGGTCTTCGCCTTCTTCGGCGCACTTTCACCAGTCGTTGTACACTGCTTTGGCAGCTGCGTCGACTCTGGTCTGTAGTGGTGGACCCTCGTTTCTCGAATTCTTAACTATTTCCTAAACCGAAGTTTCATGAAAAAAATTTTCATACTGTTCGGTGGTCGGTAACTTCTTAAATCCTGATAAAACAATAACATCAGAAAAATATTGTCAGGAAATTAAAAAAAATGGATGTGAAGTTCCATCATTACAGCCAGAATTAGTCAATCGAAGAGAACCGATTCTTTTTCATGACAACACATTTCACAAATGACTTTAAAAAAATTAAATGAACTGGGTTATGAAACCTTATCTCACCCACCTTATTCTGCGGACCTGTCTCCGACAGATTATCATTTTTTTAAACATTTGAGTAATTTGCTACAAAAGAAGGTCACAAACATCAAGCATCAGATCAAAGCGCTTTCGATGAATTCATTAATTCCAGCACTCCAGAATTCTATCTTGTATGAATAAACAAACTTGTTACCCATTGGGAGAAATATGTGCAGGCCAATGGTCTTTATTTCGATTAATAAATATAATTTTTAACTAATATATGCATCTTTATACTCGATACATAAAAACCGCAATTATTTTTGCATCAACCTAATATACGAGAATGAATACAGAACATAAGCACACATTTCAACGAATTAAGGTTAACAGTAGAAATGCGGCAATCATAAAAATTCAACGAATCCGACATGTGATATTGAATAGAATTCGTTTAGCTGATCGAATCGTTGGTATATATATTATATAGGTATATTTATATTAATATACAAAATGTCTGGAAACTTACTTATATTTTTAAATTGTTACCGCTTCTAAATTGAAAAAATATATTAAAATAGTATCCAGCCGTGATTCAATTTTGGTTCGTTGTACTTTTTCACTCATCGCTGAAACAAATTTTATTGAAACGAACTGCATATTAAGTTGAATGTACAGAGTTACATGCTTGCACTAATATTTTTTAAGAGGTTGTTGAACTGTCTGAAAAAAAAACATTCCTCACCCAAACAGTATATGCGCGAATATTCATCCAGAGTATACAGCCGTGTGTTATATCTTCGCGTGGTTGTGATTCTGATCGTGAATGTACATGCACGATCGTCTGTATGTGTGTTGTGTCCGCGTTAACGCCACTTAATTGAGTTATTATTTCGAGCGATCGGAGTCCTGCCAGTAGGTGAGCACGGTTAGGTTAGCACGGTCTGCATGGTCAGCTTGTACAACCGATAACGTTTCGTTAAAAGTGCTGGAGACGGCGTCGCTCGTTAATCATGTCAACGTTTGTCATAGTGGAAATTTTCGCACGCCGAAACGAGTGATATATGAAACAGATAGAACACATTTTTTTTTTATTTAATACCGTATTATGGATATTTATGTAATTCGAATTTTTCAATACTGCAATAAAAATCAGTCGTAGGAAGATGTAGAGTTATTTGAAAACGTGTTAAATGTAGTAAATAAAATCTAATTTTTTCAGACACGAAACACATTTTGTATAATTTACAATCAATATTTCATATCTGATTCAGAACGTTGATTTATTTCTGCTATTTGTAAAGTTTGACTTATAAAAAATTCATACCTCTCGTGATTCTCAACCTTATATCTTCTGTATAAGGTTTTAGATATTCATTGTACAATCCATATAAGGATCAGAATCCTTATATGGGAACATTATATTAGGTTGGTATAAAAATAATTGCAGTTTTATAGGTTAAAAATTAAATTGATTAATCAAAATACAGACCACACATTTCTCCTAACGGAAAACAAGTTTGTTTATTCCTACAAGATAGAATTCTGTAGTCTTGGAATTAACGAATTCATAGAAAGCGCTTTGGGCTGATGCTTGATCTTTGAAAACCTTATCACGTAGAAAATTATTCAAATGTTTAAAAAAACGATAATCTGTCGGAGACAAGTCCGCAGAATAGGGTGGGTGAGGTAAGGTTTCATAACCCAGGTCATTTATTTTTTTTTAAAGTCATTTGTGAGGCATGTGGTCAGGCATTGTCATGAAGAAGAATTGGTTCTTTTCGATTGACTAATGCTGGCCGTAAACGATGCAACTTTTCATGCATTTTTTTCAATTTCCTGACAATATTGTTCTGCTGTTTTTGTTTCGCCAGGATTTAAGAAAATGTAGTGAATGATGGCACTTGTTGACTACCAAACACTGACCATAATCTTTTCTACATGAAACTTCGGTTTAGCAAACTGTTTTGGTACCTCTTTTCGATCTAGTCACTGTGATGAACATTTCAGATTGTTGTAGAGAATCCACTTTCCATCACATGTGACAATTCGATCAATAAAGGGATCATTTTTGTTACTCAAAGAAGCGCAGAGCAGATTTCGTATCACCGAATTACTTGATGTTCATTTAATTCATATCCACCTTTTTTGTTTTTCTAATTTGGCTCAAATGTCGAACAACTGTTAAATGGTCAACTGTGAGTTCTTCTGCCACCTTTAGAGTTTTTTACGTGAGTCCGCTTCAATGCTAGTTCTTAAATCATTATTGTCTATAACTGAAGGACGTCCAAGACGCTCCTCAACATCAAGGCTTTCGTTTCTATTACGAAATTTTTGCTAGAAGGTTACAGATTCTCTATCCATGGAATAGACCACTGTCGATTTTTGGAATTTTATCCTGTTTTGTATCTTAAATTAGTTAAGAATAGTTCTTAAAACGGCAACGAGTACGATGAGAGACATTTCGACTGATATATTATTAAATGCTTTTAAGAGTATTTCAGACTCTATATGTTCCTTTTTATTTTTTAATGTTTTTCTCTGCACCATCTTCCTTTCTTTTTTCAGTTTTTATTTCTGTATATATATATATATATATATGTATATATATATATATGTATATATATATATATATGTATATATATATGTATGTATATTTAAATTCTAAACTCATTAATTAGAAATGAGTCAGGAATTCGAATAAATGAAATAAAAATATGTGGTTCATTTTTTATTATATACAGAAATCGTCGATGTTAGCTGGAAATATATTTCGAAAAAAAAATCTATCAATCATAATAGACATAAAAATAGTATTACAGTTATTTCGTTGCGTTAAAAATATGAAGCTGTCAGTTTTATGTGCTATAAAAATAAAGTGTAGATGATGATAAGTGAATATAGTTCGAAATGTTTAAAATAAAATACAAAAATATTCAAATTGAATTCCAAAACTATCGAGGTTATTCTACAGGTAAATATGAATAAACTCTTCTTCTTAGAGACCGCTCTTGTTCCCTTAAACCAAAACTGATCGTTTTACTAGCAGCGGCGTCGCTTTAATAAAAAGTGTATGAATAAATAAAAACGTACATCATTCTCAAACGGCTTGTTTTCTTAGTTCTCAACGCATACAAAATAAAAAAAAGATCTTTATAAACATAACCTTATTCAATAGCAGATTGACACATTATGATTGATTGATTATTTGGGATTTAAAGATGTGTCAACACGAGAAGCTACCAACGCTTTTGACATATTACGTAATTCCACCGCTGTGAACATAAAACCTATCAACATATTTTCTTTCGAAAGAAAAACATCTTTAATAAATTTCGTTAAAAATTGCTATTTGTCTTCGAGTGGCAGCTGGTGTTAATTAATATAATTTTTCGTTAATACTGATGCGTGAAATTTTTGATATAAAAGAATTTGTTATATATTTATATACGGGGGATTGTAATAATAAACACTTTTTATTACTCTCTTTTTTATTATTTGCAATTATCTCATGAATGAATTAATTTATATTGGTATATTTAATCTAATTACATTTTGTTGTTGTACTGTTTATTTTAATAAATAAATTTCTTATTTTTCTTAAAAGTATTTTGAAACATGTATTACAAAATGAATCGATGAATATTATAATATAATCAATCTGTGAAATTTAACTATTTGAATTTATAATAAGAAATCCGATATTTCACGTATGACAAATCAGGTGATAATATATTTTATGATTTTAATTAAGTGAATTCTTATTATATATATAGGCTATTATTTTATAAACTATTATTAAATTTAATACAAGCACTGGGCGAAAAAAAAACATTAATATAATTATACTTGTAAATTGATGAAGTAGGTATGATAATGTGGCATGTTTTGCAAAAATATCGATTCGATTATTTAATAATGTTTTAAAATAACCCGACCTTTGATTAATATAAATGAGGGAAAGTCTATAAATAACGTGAAATTAACGTAACTTCCGAGAAATTTTGGTCTAGTTAGATAATTTTAGACTGTTGACGAGGTTTAAATGTATCCAAGTCCGGCGTTAATTATTTATTCATTGAACAATGGCGTAGTTCCTTTTATTAGATTTTAATTTGAAAAGAACTGAGATATGTTTTTTGTAATTATTTTACAGGTTTATTGATCATTTTATACGTAGTATTGAATACGAAAGCATATAGATAGTAAATATGTCTGGATTTATGTCTGTTAATCAATTAGTGTAAAATTGTTTTGAAATTTTCACTGAAAACTTACTTGTTTGGTATTTCAGTACGGTTTCGGTTCTTGTATCATCTTTGGGAAGTTTAATAGTTTTAAGTTACTTAAGCATTAAGCTAAATGAATGCCTTAATTTGATTATAGTGAAATATAAGTGAATTATCTAACTATGAATATTTGAAGAGAAGGTCAAGAAATTCTATTATCTTAATACAATTATTTGATGAAAAATAAGGAATTCCTGTGTAAAAGCTCACATACCTGCGAGTAATTAAAAGGTAGTCAGAATATTGTATTAGGTTACTAGGAAAATAATTACGGTTTTTGTTTTTTGGATTCTAACCGAATGAAAGTGTCATTTCGTCATGTTCATGTTAATATTATTTTAAAGTGCATTTTTCGGTCTGTACTTTGGTAACATAGACTTTGATTTAATTATTAATTTTACTCCAAATTGGGTTATTGAATTAAGGATGTAAACGAAGCAGATAAGAGTATTTTTTTTTGTATGAGTTCAAAACGGATGGTAAATCAGCAGAAACTGGTCATAAATTAAACGATTCTTCTTGTGCAGGTACTGTTAAGGAACGTACGGTGCAATGGTAGTTCCAAAAATTTAGTACTGGGGACGAGAGCCTTGAAGATGAAGAAGGTCGCTGGTGTATTTCTTCAGTTCATAACTAACAAATGAAGGCGTTGATTGAATCAGAACCACGCACAAAAATTCGAGAGCTTGCACTAATATGAAGCGTTAGTCATCCATCAGTTCTAAACCACTTAAAGCAGCTAGAAAAATTAAAAAGCTGTAAATATATATGAATTTCAAGGTCATAAACCGCAATTAGTTTTCTACCAACTTAATAAAATCACTTTATAGATGTTTACTTAAAACTTTAAATAATAAATAAGAAAAAACAAATTAACTGTCACCTTTTCTCAAATTTTTATTTTCATAATGGTCTCCAAATATCGAACTCGCTTTAATTGGACCGCGATTTTTTAATTTATGTTCTAATTTTGTTCAAATACGTTAATTACGAATACTACAAAGTTGATTGTAATATTAAATGAAATGAAATAAGTAAATTTATTCACAAATTTTAAAATCGTAGACCAATTCAGCGATTGTTCCCTTATATAAATTATTGTTTATGATACTCAGGACGTTGAAACGTTTGAAAGATTTGATGTTTTAACAAAATTCATCTTAAAATTTGTCATTATTTACCAATTAAATCTGTAAAATAAAACTGATGGAGTATATTTCGATTCCCTCGATCAAATAAATGAATAAAATCTAGATAAATACCAATTTTCATTTTTATTCAATTCAGTTCTTTGCAATTTTGAATTCAAGTTGCCACGCTTAAATATATTGTGATAAATTATCCATAAAAATATTTTGAGACTTAAAGAAGAAAATACCGACTGGTACTTATTTATAATTGAGAAAAAATCCACTTATAAATAAGTATTGTATATATATATATATATATATATATATATATATATATATATATATATATAAAATATAATGTGTGTGTATGAATGTACATAGAAAGGGTAGAAAACTCTAAGTAAATATAATATATATTTAAATATAGCATAGTCACCGGTAGCATGTAGCTTTGTAGCTTTCATAATATATAATAAATAAATAAAATGAATTTTACTGATATAAAATATGTACAGAGCCTTTTGCATAAGGCCGATGCTTAATCGAATTTTTACGGTACCTGTACCGTTACCGGAAGGCAAACCGCTGTTACTTAATTCTAAGTACTTTGTTATAGATTTTGAAATTTTTGTTGTCTTTAAATTGTCTGTTATGAACGGATTTTTTTTTAAAAAAACCAGCATTAATAATTGACCATTCGCATGTATTTATATGACACTAAATACATCTATAGGCAAAATTAAGGTAACATCTTGTTTCCCATCAATATTTGAAATGAATTTTAAATTATAATGAAACAACAGGTAAACGAATGTAATTTTTGAAATTCCAATTAAAATTATATACTTGTGTTATGCAAAATGCAAATCAGAGTTGATGAATACGTTGGTTTTTTTTTTACCAATCGTTTCAGTGAAGTCAAGGTTGGTTGGTTATTGGGGTTTAGGGCGCTTCGGCAGCCCAGTTAAATTAACATTTTTATAACAATGCAAAGGTTATGATTTCATTTATAATCGATACATTATGGTCTCTATTTTAATATCTTAATTGAACACATGCATTAGCATCAACTGAATATTTTACTGTAGTCTCGGATATTTTACACGAATGGCATGTTTAATTTTGTCTAACAATGACATGCTCGTAGCTATCAGTATGAAATATATAATAAATTTATTATCAAAATTACATAATAAGTTAACATTTTCTTAGTAAACAATGGTAGATATATTTTTTTTTAAAAAAAGTATTCGTTGTAAACGAATTTATTCTTTATCTTCAATATTTTATAAAAAAATATTTGAGATAAATTATGAATATATTCATTATTTGCCTTTAAAATTAATTTTTGATTAATAACATTAATGATTAAGATAAAAATCCGAACTATAAACAGTTACTCAATCTAACTTAACTGAAATATAAACAATTTTGTAATTAAATAAACAAATAAAATTATAAAAGGAAGATCGATGCATATAAAAGCACTGAACATTTAGTGAACCCACAACGATTGTATTTATATACAAAGTTGTATATTGTTGTTCGAAATTAATTTGGAATTATTGGATTACACAATTAAATCCAATCAACATGATTCAAATTGATTTAAAACTCGACACAATTTAAATACGAAAATCCGTGTAGCAATTTAATACCGATAATTGTTTCGTCTGTAACGTAGTCGGTGTATAAAAATAATATACATTTGATTTAAGCGACTCGAGAGAATATTATCAGACTTGATGAATATTTCATGTGTACTTCAATCAAAACTTATCAATTTTATCGGGTTCCTTCGGGACGAATTAGGCCGAAAAGTTACTAATAAAGGTGTCACTCATAAAATGTTACGAGCTACATTAAAACGCGAATTTCGTGCAATGAAATGTCAAGAGAGTAATTAGAAAAACTAATTTTGCAGAATGTATACAAACACTGTAAAATGTGCAGTCAGTTTATTTTATATAGAGAACATGTTTACGAATAATAAGGTTATTAACATTTTTTCATGCACGGAAAATAGTCCATGTACATATATATATATATATATATATATATATATATATATATATATATATATATATATATATATATATATATATATATATATATATGTGTGTGTATAGGGAATGTTCGTTTCATTGCCATTTTTTATTTTAATGCGCTTTACCTGTATTAAAAAATACACAAAGGAATTTGAATCCGAAAAGAAGAAATATGTAGTTCTAAATTAATAGGTTGGTAGGAAATTAATTGCGGTTTTCGTTTTCTGAATTCTAAACCTATTTTTTTTCAATGAAAGTGCCATTTCGTCGTGTTCATGTTAATATAATTTTAAAGTGTATTTTTCGGTCTGTGTTTTGGTAACATTAGATTTTTATTATTGATTTTACTTCGAATTGGGTTACTGAATGAAAGATGGAAAACAAGCAATTTTTTCATGAGTTCAAAACGGGCGGTAAAGCAACAGAAACTGATCGTAAACTAAACGTTACTTTTGGTGTGAGCACTGTTAAGGAACGTACGGTGCAATGGTGGTTCCAAAAATGCTGGGATTGAGAGCCTTCAAGATAAAGGTCACGGGTGTACTTATTCAGTTCATAACGACCAACTGAAGGCGTTAGTTGAATCAGAACAAAGCACAATAACTCGTGAGCTTGCACAAAATTAAAGTGTTAATCATCTAACAGTTCTGGACCATTTGAAACAGCTATCTGGGAAAAATGTATATGAATTTGAAGGTCATAAACAGCAATTATTTTCCTATCAACCTAATATAATTCTTTAATAAAAAAAGACCTTACAAAACACTCAATGACAGACACTCATTCTAAACAATATTCTCCAACATGCTAAATATATTTATATCAAACAATCAAGAAATTATTATAGTCATGCGATGTGATAAAAAATTCCATATATGTCAAAAGACATCTATATCTATATAATTTATATTAAGTTATCTATTTTTAAAATGAAAAATCAGTTAAGCACACCATCGAGTATCTCATCATTATAATTTTAAAAATAAATAATTTTTCACACATCAAATAAATAAATAAATAAGACAAGGAAACTTATAAGTACATGTAAACAAAATAAGTAAATCTTTTCAAAATTTTTTCAGTTTGACTGTTAAATATCTGGTGTATATACATATATATATATATATATATATATATATATATATATATATATATATATATATATATATATATATATGGGTATATATATAAGAAGGTATGTGTATGAATCTAGTATGAAATAACTTAAAACTAACTAGACATTTTAACTGGTCGTTTTCGTTAACGTTGTCAATGACAGTTCAGCTCATTGAAAATAATCGCTAGTCTAGTCGAGACACATTTTTGCATATTTCGCATAGTAGACGGGACTGGGCACCCGGAATACTGTGAAACTATAGAAATGGGGGTTCAGCGCAAATATTCTGTCGGTTCATCAAGTGGACACTTTTCAAGAGTGGTGACGTGGTGTATGTATGCGTCATATAGAGTCACCTACATGAGAATATACATATGTGTGTGTGTGTGGCTAGGTGGGTGTGTGTATGTATATACACATTTTATGTGAAGTTCGTGTCGAGTCCAGTATAAATGCACAGACGTGGACTAAAATTATTACAAAAAGGAGTTATAAAATAATTGATATATATTTTCTGAACTTAAATGGTTTTATGTTAAATTTATTGCTCGTTATCTTTTCCATTGTCATATTTATTTCAATATATTGTCATCGAATAAAATATATAAACTTCTCAAATTTCAATTATAAGTCAGTTACAAAATCTATTTGTTATCAATGCTTACTGCCTTATAAATAAAGATTCAATTTTGTAGCTGCAAAGTGAAACTGTATTGTTCGTCTTGTGTAAATCATGAATTCAACTGAAATATTTCTAATTGGTTATATTTTACGCAATATACTTTAAATATAATATATTATGGCTATTGCTAATGTGTAAAATGTCATTTTAGAAACTTTCACATGAGCCTACATTATGAATTTCTGGAACATATAGGTGTATCATTATCAGTATCAGCAGCAGCAGCAACCTCTCAATCTACTGCTGGATAAAGGCCTCTTCCATGAATTTCCATTTTGTATGATTGGATGCCTCTCTGTTTCACTGATTTATGATATTTTTTTTAATTCACTTATCTCACCTGTTCCTTGGTGTCTTTCTTCGTCTTTTTATTTTCCTTGATTCTCAGTTAATAATTTCTGTTGTCTTCCCTTCTTGGAACATTCCCTGCCTATTTTCATTTCAGAATCTTCATTATTTTTATTACATCTGTAACTTTTGTCTGTTTTCGAATCCATTCTATTCTTTTCCTATCTTTTCTTGTTATTCCTAGCATGCATCTTGCCATTTTTCTCTATGTTGGAGTCTTTGAATGATTTTGGTATTACGCATCTATGTTTCGCTGCCGTAGTTAAAGACGGTAGTATACATTGATCAAATACTTTTTTCAAACAGAGTGGGATTGTTGATTTAATATCTCTCTCTCTCTCTCTCTATATACATAATATATATATATATATATATATATATATATATATATATATATATATAATTAAGTTGTAGTCCCATACTATATTATTTTCAGTTCTTTTTTTATTTGGGTTAATGTTTTCTTTTTATTCCTCTTTTACGCATGATTCTCTTTGTTGAGTAATTTTATACGCTGAAAATTTATTAATAGACAGTTTAAAACGATAGTAAATGGAACTGAGTCATCTAATTAATCGATAAAAACCTAAAATATCTATTAAAATGTAGGTTATTGTGTAATATTCTCTAAAAAAAAATCGATATAGCATTTAGAAGTTTTTCGTTGAAATTTTGTTTATATTAAAAACTTTTCTTTTTCATAAATAAGTAATCCGATTTTATAACCTATGAATGTGTGTCCCTTTTTCTCTACGCATACACACATTATATCTATATCTATCTATCTATCTATCTATCTATATATATATATATATATATATATATATAATGTATATATATATATATATATAATGTATATATATATATATATATATATATATATATATATATATAAGTTTTAGTCTCATACTATATTATTTTCAGTTCTTTTTTTATTTGGGTTAATGTTTTCTTTTTATTCCTCTTTTACGCATGATTCTCTTTGTTGAGTAATTTTATATGCTGGAAATTTATTAATAGATAGTTCAGAACGATAGTAAATGGAATTGAGTCATCTAATTAATCAATAAAAACTCTAAAATATCTATTCAAATGTAGGTTATTGTGTAATATTCTCTAAAAAAAATCGATAAAGCATTTAGAAGTTTTTCGTTGAAATTTTGTTTATATTAAAAACTGTTTTTGTTTTTTATATAAATGAGTAATCCGATTTTATAACCTGTGAATGTGTGTCCCTTTTTCTCTACGCATACACACATTATATCTATATCTATCTATCTATCTATCTATATATATATAATGTATATATATATATATATATATATATATATATATATATATATATATATAAATAAGTTTTAGTCTCATACTATATTATTTTCAGTTCTTTTTTTATTTGGGTTAATGTTTTCTTTTTATTCCTCTTTTACGCAAGATTCTCTTTGTTGAGTAATTTTATATGCTGGAAATTTATTAATAGATAGTTCAAAACGATAGTAAATCGAATTGAGTCATCTAATTAATCAATAAAAACCCTAAAATACCTATTAAAATGTAGGTTATTGTGTAATATTCTCTAAAAAAAATCGATAAAACATTTAGAAGTTTTTCGTTGAAATTTTGTTTATATTAAAAACTTATTTTATAATAATAAGTAATCCGATTTTATAACCTATGAATGTGTGTCCCTTTCTCTGTACACATACAAACACATTATATTTATATATATATATATATATATATATGTATATATATATATATATATATATATATATATATATGTATTGTATTTTATATGTGTATGTTTAATACTGAAAATTCAATCTATGTTATCACCGAGTTTTCCGAGCCAACTCTCCCACCCACTTGAGAAGGTTATATGCACAGACAAAAATTACATTTTCCGATATTGAAACGGATGACAATGGGATCCCATCACATATACGACATTACAACCCTCCGTGGCCATATGTGACCGTAAAATTATTATTTTTTTTCGGTCGCCAGCAGTATGTTATTCTAGATGTAAAAAAGACGTATCCCGTCAGTTAATTTTACAGTTGTATTTTCGCGGAATCCCTCTAATCATATTTGAAACGGGACTTTTTATGTTTTGTTCCAGGTCCAATTTTTTTTAGGTTGTAGTACATGCACGTAGTTGTTAAATAGATTGTATTCATATTCAATTTATTATTTTCAAACTATCTAGTAAAAACGTTTTTTATTAAAAGGAGTAAGGATTTTTGTGGTTGTTTTTCACAGTTGATTTTTAAAGGAATATTTTATAATCTATTTGAATGATATGCATATATTTTCTTAAATAAATATGTACAAAAGTTATATTGAAGAATATTCTTTGTTTTCACAAATGAATTGTCTCCACAAATGATTTTTTTTTGATCTAAATGATCAATAACTGATTACTTTCATTATAGTTTGTATATACTTAAGTAGCGATTTTGTCATATTTAAAGCTGTAAAGTGTAGAAACATTATTGTAGGGAGTAAAAATTCAATTTTGAAAATGAATTTAGCTACAATACAGAAAAACTGTAGATAGGAATCTTTATTTTTAATAATAAGCGTTTTTCATTTGATTGAAAATTAATCATTTAATTATTTTTTTTCTATTGAACTAACAAAAGAGAACATTTTACAATTTAGTCTCTCAAGTTTTCTGATAATACTATTATGTAAATTATTATTTATGTAAATCTGGTAAATTATTTTTTATAGCCAAAAAAATCATTTATTGACTATTAAAATAATTTATTATTAGTTGTGGAAGTTTTGAATATTACCAGCTGGTTATAAATTTTGCTACATGTGAAGATAAAAAATGATTTTATCACCAAGCCAATAATTTTTTGATATGAAATGTTATTTATAAAAAAAAAAACAGTTTGAAGCGGAAACATTCAATCAAGTAATTTATTTTATTAATCGACGTATTATAATTTAATTAATTTATTTTAAAAGCATTTGACTGAAAGGAAATGTGATACCATTTAAGATGTCAAAACTTAAATATTTTTTTTCGGTTACATCTGATTTTAAAGAGTGAAATTGTAAACGGTTTCAAGAAACATGAGAAATTAAATCAGAATTTAAGTTTATTCATAAAAATCAATAATTTTTCTAATTTATTTAATGAAAATACAAAGATTTTCTTTCGATTAAATGAATACTATTATGAGTGAATTCGTTTTATTAACAAAATAATATCGTATTGAAAAGAAGCTGGAGAATGTTACAGCTTATATCGATTTATAAAGTTTCTTTATTGTTTGTTTAATAGAAAGAACTTTGGATTTTTATTGCGGTTTGTTATATATTTAGTACAAGCTTACATGCATACACACATACATACATACATACATACATACATACATTCATACATTTATATATATATATATATATATATATATATATATGCATGTATGTAGATGTACATATGTTACTAGTGGTCAACTGGTTCGAGACTTATTGGCTTTCACATATTGGCGTTTTCCCGTATGATTTATACAGGCAATCGCAAATGGAGCCATTTCCTGAGGCGAACACAAAAGTGCTTGTCTTAACGAAACCACCATCACCGTAGAAAATCGTACATCCTTAACAGTTTATACTTGAATTCAAACTCTTTCATTCTAACAACGCGTATGAAACAAAATGTCGAACATATATGTATAACGAACAATAAAAAAATGTATAACTCGTAATACGATTTATATATATATATATACACACACACTTATGTTTGAAAGGATTTGATGCGCAAGAATGGTGATATAAATCAAATAACGACGTATGAAGTATGTTCTTTTTTCAGATAAAATATGTCAATACACGCACATATCAATATATATATATATATATATATATATATATATATATATATATATATATATATATATATATATATATATATATTTGTGTCATGTACTGTTCCCTAAATAAACGTTTCTCTTTGAGCAAAATATGTAAATGTGTGCCTTTTATTTTAGTCTTTAGGAATTTGTGTATGATGTTGGTGTTATACAGAATATGAAATAATTATTTCTCGTACTGAATAGGAAAAATTTTAAAAGCATCGTTTTTTAAATTTATATGAGCAAATATATACATTTCTCTTTCCCTTTCCATTTATATATATATATATATATATATATATATATATATATATATATATATGTATAAATTTAAGTGTGAATAGTATGTATAATAAATATTTTACATTCACAAAATTAAACCCTTTGAAATTAAGTTTTAATTGAATTTTTTGCTTATTTATTTGCAGATCCTTCTTTTGCTTAATTGTTATAGGATTTAAGTTTTATTTTATACTACATAATGTCATTTTAAACGAAATATTTAATGAAGTACAATATTTTGATACATTATTTGTATTTGATTACATAAATCAACCAAGAATAAATATACAGTTTTTGAAAAGTAACGAAATAATTTATTATAAATCTTTTTACAATAAATCGAACATTTTTCTTATTTCTTTTGGATAACTTTAATTTAAATGTGAATATAGTCCTATATATTGAGTTATATTTTTATTCCATTATACTACAACTGTATTTATGCTGCTCTGAAAACTTTTTTTTTAATAAAAAAATGTTTATTTCGAAAATACATTCAATATATAAAAATAGAGGTCAGATTTTGAAATTATTGAAAAGAAATTGAACTATATATATATATATATATATATATATATATTTGAATATATTTAATAAATGGCAGTCTAGTTAAATTGTTCGCACAATTTGTTGTATTTTATTTTTAAGAGGTTTATTTATTTTGAATCAAATAAAATAATATTTCTTTTTTAAATTCTTTAAAGTTAAACGGTGGTCGTTTCATTTTAATACTATATTAATTTGTTATTTTACTTCAAAGAAATTATTTTTGCTTTTTATTAAGAAAATAAAATAAAAGATTAATATATTCCTAGAAAAATGAGTATAATTAAGAGAATGTTAAATTGTTTTCAGTTTTAATAGTATTATAAATATAAAAATAATTCATCTGAAACTATATTCCATATATATATATATATATATATATATATATATATATATGTATATATATATATATATATATATATATATATATTAAAATTTTAAGAATTTTTCTCTTCTCTCACCCACAAAACTTTTTTAATCAAAAACATTCAATAAATGAGATTGAAGGCATCGCCATATAAATATATATAAGCAACAATCACAGAGTATGCATAATCATTTATTAAAACTTTTTGATTGGGAAAATGTCCATGGGTTTAGTAAAAAATCATTTATAAAAGCGAATTTAGCCACAGTGCCAGAATTGTACATAAGATAGAAAATGTTTACTATTATTTCCAACAGATTGACGATTAATTACTATATAAAGGCTTCTTCTAAATTATTCCAGTTTATTCAATGTAGTGCTATCTTTTTTCTGTAAATTTTTAATATTTTTTCCTTACGGTTATCTTACTTTCATGGGCTTTCTAATGCTTATTATATTTGTGGATTCTTATTTAATAATTTATGTTATTCGTCAGTTCCTTATAGTTACATACATTTTTTTCAGTTTTCCATTTCGGAACTATATAGATAAATTTTCATATATATATATATATATATATATGTATGTGTATGTATATATGTATGTATGTGTATGTTTATATATATGTGTATATATATGTATATATATGTATATATATATATATATATATATATATATATATATATATATATATATATATATATATATATATATGAATTTTCATTAAATAATAGACGTCTTGAAATCTGAAATATTTTTGTACTTCACCGATTTTTAAAGAAATAAAATACTAGAATATATTTTTACATTTTTATAGTCTATCTATCTATTTATGTATCTTTTTATCTATCTATCTATATGTGTATACTTATATATATATACATATACATATATATATATATATATATATACACACACACATTTACATGCATACTGAATAAGTTTAAAGGACTAACCAATTTTGAAAATTGATTTGTGACCTGAAATCACAAGCCCGTCTGACGGATTGTTGTTTGAAACTTGTATAACTTCAACACAATCTTAGCCTTGAGACTGGCGAATTGGATCGGTGACCTATAGATATTTAAGTTATTGGTTTCGATATACACTGGAAGGTGTGCCGCTATTTCATTTCATTAAAAATGAAAAACGGTTAGGTAGCGTTGTGGGAGTTTTACGGCAGACCGCCCTTTTGTAGGTATCAAATAAAAGAAATCTGGTCTAACATGTGGGTAGACGGCTTGTAGAAAATTTAAAGAACGATTTAATATCTAAATTATGTTTTTTTTTAAATATTTTAAACTGTAAATATTTGTATTTGCTTTTCTCTCTCTCTTCCTCTCTCTCTCTATGTATATATATATATATATATATATATATATATATATATATATTTATATTTAATGTAAGGACCAGTAATGAATATTTTCTTTGAAGTGCAATACCTACTTACTTACAGATTCAAATAGAAGCCTACATGCTTAATTTCGTACTTACTGACAAAAATAGTTTGTAATATTCGAATGTGATTATAAAATTTCTTGATCTAAAAAATCGTACTACATAAAATAACAATTACTTAAAATGCTAGTCACCCTTTTCTTACAGACATTTTTAATGGATTTTTTAATGTTACTTGTACGATATTTATAAATATAACGATAAATATTATTTCTGGTCTATTGATTGTAAATTTTATAATATTAAAATAAATCAAAATAAAGTACAGTCAAAAATTAAGGTAGTATTTAACGAAGACTAATGGAAATATAGTTTTCGAAAACACAAAATTTTGTAATTTTATTTCAACGAATGAAATATATGTGGGATTTATTTTCAGATAGTGCGAATGTGTTCGACTAGATCTAGATAATTAGCTATGGAGTTTTATGATCATTCCATCGTGTGAATTTTTTTTTAGATTCTTTTTCGATTGGTTTAAAATATTTATTTGTATCCAGTGTTTCAGTTCAAAATTAAATACATATACTTATATAAAATACATGAAATTTAATCAGTTGTATATAAAAAAATAATTACTGTGAATACTAACAAACATAACATGTTATTATTTTAAAATAGTTTCAATTTGTGAATTTCAATTTTGACTCAATTACAGTCTATTTTCTACAACTGGGATTAAATTAATTTTCACAAATGATTTTTCACCCCCTCACAAAACAATATAGTTTTTTTTGGAATAAAATTGTCGAATACTTGTATAATACTTGTCTGTATTTGTATAGAAAAAGATTTTTCTGTACATAAGTGGTTTGAGACTGATGGCATTGCCATCAAAATACTCATGGAAACAAATGAATAATTATCAGTTATTCAACATTTTTGACCAGAAAAACTTTTGTGGTTTGTGGGGGAGTGAACATTTATTTATAAGAGGTGATTTCTACATGTAAGAATAGAGATAACATTTTGAAATTATTAAAAAGAAATTGAACTTCATTTTTTTAACATACTAGTAAATGATTATATTTAATAAAAGGCATCTAGTCAAATTGTTTACATCGCACAATTTGCTATATTTTATTTTTAACAGAATGATTTATTTGAAATTAAATATAATATCTATTTTCAAAATTTGTACAATTTGATAAAGAACTGTAGCTTGAAAAATTTTAGTTTGATAAAGTACCAATAACTAACATTAATTGAGATCCACTATACAAACTGATTAATATATTTGATTTAGACACTAGATCCAATGGGAAGAGTTTACAAAAGATCATTTGTAATAGGTTTTATTTTTATCAATTTTTAATTTGTAAAAATGTACATAAATAATGCCTGGAAGTACACCTAATGATGTGTTTGTAAACAGTAAAGAGTAAAATAAAGAAAATATTGATGCTTTTTTATATAATAGTGATTTAAATATGATAACCATATATATATATATATATATATATATATATATATATATATATATATATATATTTATATACATTTATACACAGAATAGTCACCCTCCTACGCACACAAACATATATTTTTGTTTGGTAGAATAAAAAAAGAAATCTTCTTTGAAGTACAGATAAGAAGACATTAAAGAAAAATCTCAAAAGAGATCGAAATGTAAATTTCACGTTTGTTCGTTCATTTTCGAATGATGAAAATTTAATGAAGTACACGGTACAGTGGACATTTCGTTAACCTAATATCCATCGGAACGTATAATGGCGGTCCGTACTGTATTAATATTTACAACATCGACAGATTTCATTTAATTAGATTTTGTTCGACGTCGAATCAGCGTAATAATTACATATGGATCGGTCATGCTATTGCCATTGATTTATTTTATGCGCCATGCAGATGAATCCATGTGATGTACTGATTTCATGAACTGATAATTGTGAGATTATGTGGATTTTCGATTATAATCGTTACTCGGAAACGAGCAAATTATATTTCAAGCCTACATTTTATATTGTGTATTAATTTTGTATAGTGCTTAAACAGTTCTATTAGAATTCCATAAATAGAATATCATTATATTCAAACTACTAGTACTCTAGTATTTTGTCAACTTGTTTGGATAATATTGATGGTTTTTAGTTTGTGAACAGAAGCAATATTTTATTATAAAGCTATTTACATTGTGTTACTTTTGTGAATTAGTTGTAATGTGAAAACTTATTAAACAAGGTTAATTATTTATAAAAAAAGAAATATCATTTAAAAGCTTGAGATTTATAATAACAAAAATTATAAAACTTGAAAGTTATATTTTGTAATTTCGTATTAATAGGACGGTCTCACATGTCAAAACATCGATTTTTATGAAATGTTTTTCATGTTTGAAGTCATAACAATCTGCTTCTATAAAAAAATGGCTGGAATTCGGAAAATTATGGTGTGATTCGTTTACGTTTTGGCGAGTTTAATTGATGAAAGTTAAGAAAAAAATTACATTGAATTTCCAACCAAATTTCTAAATATTGAAAATAAAAACTAGTTATTTTTCACTGATTCAATTGTGATTAAAAAAAGTCTTATACGTACACAGGATTTAAATAACTTGAAATATATTCACGAAATTATTTGTTGCAGATAAATGACAGCTGTAAGTATTTTTATAATTATTTCTTTCTTACTCAAAAATTCACAAATAAATTCTGATCAAGACTATTCAATATATTGTTATTGATCATTTCTAATTGTATTTTATGCGAATTTCGATGGAATTGCCGTCATTTTTAGAAAAATTTTTCATTTTTATCTTGTCTCTCAATTAAAATTATCTCTAAATTAGAACAGGATTCCATTGCCGTCTAAATACATTGAAACAATAATGAAAAATCTTCAATAATTGAACTTTTTTGACTAGAAAAATGAGCTGAGAGAAAAATTCGTTTGTGAAAATGAAATTATCCATCGATCAGAACTATAGCTATAAGTATTTTAAATCTATTCAGAAACTATACTTGAAATTTTAAATGCGTTTTTCTTCAAACAGTACTTTTCAGTCTGGTTGATATAATATCTCAGGAACTATTAGGTTGGTAGGAAAATAATTACGGTTTTTGTTTTCTGAATTCTAACCTTAATTTTTTTCAACGAAAGTGTAATTTCATTGTGTTTATGTTAATATTATTTTAAAGTGCATTTTTCGGTCTATATTTTGGTAACATCGGCTATGGTTTTATTATTAATTTTACTTCAAATCGGGCTATTGAATTAAAGATGGAAAAGAAGCAAATAAGAGCATTTTTTGTATGAGTTCAAAACGGGTGGTAAAGCAACAGAAACTGCTCGTAAATTAAACGATGCTTTTAGTGTGGCTTTTGTTAAGGAATGTACGATTTAATGGTGGTTCTAAAAATTTTATGTTGGGGATGAGAGCCTTCAAGATGAAGAAAGTCACGGGTATTTTTCTTCAGTTCATAACCACCAACTGAAGTCGTTAGTTGAAAGCTTGTATAAAAGTTAGGCGATAGACATCCATCAGTTCTGGACCACTTAAAACAGCTAGCTGCGAAAAATGTATATGAATTTGAAGATTACAAACAACAATTTGTTTCTATCAACCTAATAATATTTCAATATACTTGAAATTTTAAAGTAAAAATCCTTTAATGGCAGGAATAATAGAAATTATATTTACTATATTTTTTTAATTGCAAAACAGTGACTAATTTTGATACAAAATTGGCAAATTTTCTTAAAAAATTCCACTTTTTTAATTTTTTTAGTTTCTTGTTGGATTGTGGTTTATGTGATAACAAAATTCGTGTAAAATAAAAACTATTCGTTTTTTTTCATGATTCGAAATGTTGAAATTCTGTCATCCAGCAACAAAAATATTTTATGTACATTTTACATTCGTGGATGATACTGAAACGTAAATAAGAATATCTAACGTTTGAAACCAACGGCCTGTTTAGTTGCTTTCTTTCAAAAAAGCAGTATTAGAAAAAGAATGAAACTTGACAAACGAACTTTAGACGAAATCTAATCAAAAACTAGTCTATTATTAATTGTTTGTAGTGTAGATTAGATAAAAAATGATCATTATATAGAAACCGGGAAGAAGTTGATGATTTGTATAATTCCCATTAAAAAATCGATAGTTTGACTATAATAAAATTTAAATGTAGTTCTAGAACAATTAAGAAAAAAACAACGAATCTGTCGTTAAAAACACGCATTTTTATCGTTTCTCTACTTGCTTATAGCGTTTTTATGTTCAATCAATTTTTATACAACAAGCAACGAAAAGCACCTTAGAACTAAGCAGGAAAACCAGAATATTTAAATATATAATCAATTGTAATCTAATATATATATATATATATATATATATATATATATTGTTCTGGCCTTGTAACAATTTGATAATTTTATAAATGCACGCGATATTTTGATTAGTTCAAAAATAGTGTGTGTGTGTGTATTTTTTTATATTTTACACTCTTTCAAAGAACTTTAATGAATATTTAACGTGTGGCATAGCTTATCCGTGTTCGAAATACACTTTCACAGCCCGTTCCGACACGTACGAATAAAAAAGGAGTGAAATCCGCGCCGAGATTAGAAAAAATGTATTCGGATAAAACATTTTTGGGATGTAGTGTCACGAATCGCGATTTCCAATATGCCATCTGTTACATCTTGACCGAGACACATATTACAAAGTGATAGGTCCATTTTGTTCGCGGCCCATCTAACAGCCAAGCTAGGCGAGCTTAAGTGCTTGTCTATACTGACTGCACTTGTGATATATGGAGATATGTTTTTTCTTTTTTTTTATGTGTCTATAGCATCGACGCGATATTACTGTCTGAATAGTACAAGAGTTTTAAAACATGTATACATACAGGCAAGTAAAAGTGTTGATAAGACGTTCTGACGAGCACGTCTTCTTATATTTTTTACGATTAAAGACTTATGAAAGAAATACTTAATTTATGATGTGTTGAAGGTAATATTTTTATTACATTTCGCTCGTGCACACATTGAAGATATATGAGTTTATTGTCTCTTTTTCATCGATAATGGATGATTTAAGTAAATTAACTTTTAATTGAGTTGCTCATGAAATATTTATTTACATATTCTTGACCACGCAAAAGTTATTTTTCCTCTGACAATAAAAATCAGTTTGGTTTGCGAAACGTTATGTTCTAGATTAAGTTGATACATGAGTATTTCTGGCGAGAGAAATTCCAGTTCATGTTGATTCTTGAAGTATGCTTGTGCATTGCAATTTTAATTATGTTTTGGTTAATGTTTAAGAGCATTGAAAATGATTGATGAATGATGTAAGAGTATAGATGCGATTCTAAAATTATAATACAAATGTCATATTGAATGAAACTAATTTAACAACTGTAGCATCACTGATGATGTATATATATATATATATATATATATGTGTGTGTGTGTGTGTGTATGTACGTGTGTGTTTCGCAATTTAATCCTGAAAAGCTACAAAAGAGGATAGAAGAATTGGTCTAAACATGAACCACGCAAAAACAAAAAACAAAGATGGATCATTCATTGAAGACGTAAACAGGAGAATAAAAATGTGATGGAGCTCATTTGAACAAAACGCATCGATATTTAAATCAATAATTTCACTCTGCTTAAAGAAAAAAGTATTTGAACAATGTATATTACCACCTCTTACATATGCCAGCGAAACGTGGGTGCTTAATGCCGAAATCATTTAAAGACTCCAAACAACACAGAGAAGTACGGAAAGATGCATGCTAGGAATAACATTGAGAGATAGGAAAATAATAGAAAGGATACGAAAACAGACGGGAGTAATAAGAAGAGTAAAGAGTCTGAAATGGAAAGACCAAGTTGCAAGACGAGAAGACAATCGATGTACAGTAGAAATTATTAATTGGGAGCCAAGGAATATAAAAAGACCAAGAAACAGATCAATGAATAGGTGCGATAACGAAATTAAAATTTTGATTGCAAATCAGTGGAAAAGAGAGGCATTCAGTTGTATAGAATGGAAAATTGTAGAAGAGGCCTTTATCCAACAGTGGATTGATAGAGGCTGTTGCTGCTGCTGATATATATATATATATATATATATATATATATATATATATATGTATATATATATATATATATATATATATATTTGTATAGATTTTTTTACAACATTTGGAACTTTCCTAGAAAAATATTTTATTATAAATGCATTGTATATGGACGCAACACTTCATTAATGTAATTTAAATGTTTATTAGCTATATTTTTTAAAAGAAAGACAATTCATTACGTCATTAGTTTTATATGCATGTCATTATAGTATTAACTGGGAACCAAGGAATATAAAAAGACTAACAAAGAGATCAATGAAGAGGTGGTATAAGGAAATTAAAAAAAATATTGGAAATCAGTAAAAAAGAGAGGCATTAAATCGTATAAAATGGAAAGTCATAGAAGAGGCCTTTTCCCAGTGGATTGACAGAGGCTGATTATGATCATAATGTATGTGTGTGTGTTTATATATATATATATATATATATATATATATATATATATATAAATAAGAGACCATTATCCAGCAGTGGATTGACAGAGGCTATTGATGATATATGTGTTTATATATATATATATATATATATATATATATATAATGAGGCCTTTATTTAGCATTGAATTGACAGAGGTTGATAATGATGATGATGTGTGTGTGTTTATATATATATATATATATATATATATATATATGTGTATAAGAGGCATTCATCCAGCAGTGGATTGACAGAGGCTAATGATGATGATGATGTATGTGTGTTTATAAATAAATAAATTTATATATATATATATATAAGGCCTTTATTTAGCAGTTGATTGACAGAGTTTGTTAACGATGATGATGTATGTGTGTTTATATATATATATATATATATATATATATATATATATATATATATATAAGGCCTTTATTTAGCAGTGGATTGACAGAGTTTGATGATGATGATGATGTATGCGTGTTTATATATCTACATCCATATATCTATTTGTATATATATATATATATATATATATATATATATATACATATACATATATATATATATATATATATATATATATATATATATATATATATATATGCTCGATTATAAAACAGTCAAAATAATAAAACCATAAACGTAAATAATAAAATTAAGAAATAAAAATGCATCGGGTATGTGTGAAGAAAAGCTGACATTCGGTATAATAAAAATATAATGAATACTGAATTAGTGAATAAAAAAAGTACGACCGAAAGCAGATTATTATGATTAAGTATTATAAGATATATGCGAAATTCAAATTAAAAATTGACGGCAAGTCACGAAGGATAGACAGTGACGGTGGAAAATTCATGAACGGACTGAAACCTGACCGTGTTTGTTATGTTATTATGACAATTATTTTCGACTTATTCTCATATACAAATATTATTTTATATTGTGGTCTTTTTCAATATTTATTATAATGGCGTCGTGACGAACGAGGTAATGGTTTGTAAATTTCGAAATGATGTAATTTTATGGACTATTTCAGTCACATAAATAAAACATATATACATATACATATATATATATATACACATATACATATAAATAAAAATTATCTTCTCAATAAAAACGCAATTGATAAAACCGAAACGTATTTTTGATGTGATCTACCTTCAGAACATCTTTTATGCGCAACAACATGATATCGTAGATAAAAAAATAAAATTTTATTGTTTATTTATGCTCGCCGTGTGTGTGTGTGCGTCTGTGCCTTTACGACAATTTTGCGATTTTTCGTAAATGCTCTTGAAAATTTACATTTCATACGTCGTAGACACGTGTACGTATGTCTGCCGCTATTTGAGCGACTGTGTAGCTCTGTGTGTGTGTGTGTGTGTATCTATGTATTCTTGTCATGTTTTCTTTATAATATACGATATAGCTCTTGACAGAAATAGAATTTCATAAAGTTTATTCCCTTTTATGTACGCGGAGGATCACCGAAATTCATCTCTATATAACCCATTTAAATAAAACATTTCGAGTGTAGACCGAACTGAAAATACCCACTGACATTGCCGGTCACACACTGAACGTCCTTTTTATGGAATGGACACGTTCATTACACGGCGTATGAAATCTATTGAAATTTATTGACTTGCACTTACGTATGTGTGTGTACCTTAAATGTCAACACCGTGAGATTTACTAACATATATAAAGTATTTCTATCAGTTCGAATCGAAATATTTCATTCACGCGCTTTCGTAAATCTCGCTCTGTCTGATTTTATTTTATGTAAATTGAATTGAGTATTCAATTTATTTTTAACCTTAAGCTATTTTTGATCTCGGAATAGTATATTGTTTCTTTTATAGATTGAATTTAATATTTCGTTCTTAGTAATCCAGAAGAGATGTGCCGAAGTGTTTAATACCTAGCGTGAATATTTTCTTTGCACTCTCCTCTAAAAATAATTTTGAAAATTAAACAAATTGGAGAATGTATTATGTTTGCAAATAGGTTAATAAACAATATAGTAGTAAATTGTAAATAAAAAAAAATAGAAAACTGAAAATTCAGTAAACTGTAATACTGTATTTACTGAGTATATTCTTCAATGGGAATTAGAAAGAATTCATAGTTTTCGAGCTTTCATTTATACAAATTGACCAACGGGATCACGAAATTCATCTTTGTACACCTTAGTTTATTTAAAAGTAAAGTCATATTTGTCAATCTTCTTAAACTTGTGATCAAGGAATATATTTTTTTTATCAATTTTAACTAGAAAAAAAAAACTTCTTTTATATAAATTAATAGCCAGTCAATTAAAAATGAGCTTATACATAACGACACACTTTTTAGAGGTTTCTGAATATCTTTGTTTCACTCCAGAAACTGTAATAATGTTAACATTTTGTTTGTTGAATGCAGATTTCAAATTTCTGACAAATTGTTTATTTTCTAGACTAGCGTTTCTCAATCTTTTTGCCTCGTAACCTATTATATTTTTCTGTAATGGTTTTGCGATCCAAATGTTTATATATAAAAAAATGTTTATATACATTAATATATATATATATATATAATATATATATATAATATATATATATAATATATATATATATAATATATATATATATGTTTATGTATATATATATATATATATACATATGCATTTTTTAAAAGCCTGGTAGACTGGAGTCACTGTATATTATATAAATAAATAAAATTATGCATATTTGATAACAACTTCTCCTTGTGAAATGTAATATTGAGTACATTTCTACTGAGAGATGTTAAGACAAATTTTAATATATAACAAATATTTCAATTTTAGTTTTTATTATTGAAATTTAACTATGAAAAAGTGTAACACTCGCGAGTTTAAATAAAATATACTGTTTCAAAGTTATAAAAATCAGTAAAATATTTTGAATTATATTTATTAAAAACTCAATCATGAATACAATAATACAAGCTAATATTTAATGGATTTGTTGTTGTTGTTTATCTTCAATTAATTTATTAATTATTACTTCAATAGAATTAGATTAGTTAACGCAATTCTCACAGTTGAACTTATGTTGAATCGGTTACTAAATTTATTTTTATATTGGTTATTATATATATATATATATATATATATATAATAACCAGTGCTGAAAATCCACTTTCAGCCAGATAAGTTCAAATGGAAATAACAATTAATTGCCTTTCACTCAGAATTCTATATTCTTCATCAATTTGTAACCAACATTTCAGTGAATTATTGTGGTTATCTTTAAACTATATTCCAAACTCTTGTCCGCTGATAATTCAATTATATTTTCTTGTTCTGATATATTTAAATTATTTCATTGACATTGTTGAAAAGGATTTATTACCCACATACTTCCCAAACGGATTTCTTCTGTAGGTGGGAAATGTTGAAAAAATTAAGGAAAAAAGTTGTTAAAAATATTCAGTACTTAACAGATGCATCTATTATTCTTATTTCCTAGAGAATATTTAAATAAAATAAGGATTTCTGTGGAAGGAAGCAGCTATCATTTCGCGACCCATTAAAATTTTAACGAGACTCAATATTAGGTTACGCCCCTTAGGTTGAGAAACGCTGTTATAGACTATATTTTCATTTGACAATCCGTTCAAATAGCAATAAAATATTGAATATATTTGCAAATTTATTTTTCTGTAACGACAGTCAAAGTGCTCGACTGAATAATAGTGAAGATTAATAGAATTTGTCCATTGTGTTCAACGAATCCTCTATTTTCGACGAAATAAATGCAAAAATAGTTCTTTTTATCTTATATGGAAATCAGAGACTAGAATTATTTCATATCATCTCTCCTAATAGCTTTATTAAAATTTAATTGTTTTCAAGAAACGTCTATTTCTTGACACCTTATAGTTTTATAATGTGTGGCTGTTTTACATTTTGGTTACGCTGATTTTTAAGAAACAATTTTAGAACTTATATTTTCACAATACACTTATAAAAGTATACAGACTTTAGAAAGTATTTAAGTTAAATTTTCTTTCAGATATATATTTTTAATTTATCTTACAAACGAAAAAAAATTTCTGATCAGAAATGTTCAATACTTTTCGATTCTTGATTATCTGTATTTAGATGATGATGATGTTCTTATCCTCAGAGCGTTAAGACAGAGAAAAATCAAAAAATTTGGCAATCAGTTATTAAATATTTTTGATCAGTATTTTTTCACGGTTTCGGGAACAAGAAAAGAATTCATTCGTGACACTAAATTTAGGCTCAATGGGAAAAAAACTATATTATAACTTAAAACCTTATTTTGAGAAGAACTTTTGATAATAAACTGAATGATATTAATAACAATATTTCGAACGACACATTTAATTAAGAAAAAAAACGATTTTATCTAACACAAAGGAAGTGTTAGACATTAAAAATCATTCAGTTTCGGTTTTATCAAGGAATTTAATAAAAACAGACTAACTTTTAATTTTTATTTTATGAAATTCTTTGACTTGTAAATGTTCAGAACATACGCATGTAGACATGTAGTTGATATGTAAGTGTGTATGTACGTACATTCCATTTTACATTGAAACGTAAATACGGTCTTTTGTTTAAATACACAAATGCTAACCCGAAACTACAAATAATTTAATATACACATTTCAATGTGAGGACTGCAGCAAGTACGATTAAAACGTTTAAAATGATTTTATGTTCAAACGTACGTGGCGGATTTAATTAAAATATAACCTGTTGTGGTCACCTTACACACACACATATATATATATATATATATATATATATATATATATATATATATATATGTGTACACAAACGAATATATAAAAGTATGTAATAAACGTATGTATATTTATAAATAAAAGTATTATTTACTTTACAATGTTTTATGAGCAATTTGAATATTAAAAAGATCCTATGATAGAGCAGTTGTAATGAAAAAATATGTACAATGTAAATAATTCGAGTAATTAAAAGTGGGCTATAAAATGTTAATATACGAATGAGTTATATAGTTCATTAATGGATTGAATGTAAAATTTAAAAGGGTATTGAATTGCAAATCGTTTGTGTTATTTTTCTATTTATAAAAGTTATTAATTAAATTATGTTATATCAGTTAAGGAGACTTCTGGGATATATTCGATTAAAGAATATACTTCTCACTCTTATACAAAATATTATTCTGAATGAGAATATGTATATATTAAATTTGGTACAACTTTTCGTTAGATCAGAAAAAAATGTCTTAATCGCAACGGTCGAAGTTTATATAAGTAAACTGTAGCTGGTTTTGATGCATAAAAAATAGGCTATTTAAAGAGTACAAATGAGCTGGAAACTATGATGTGTCGAATATCCAGTACGGGTTGAGTAGTTTTGGAAAAAATGTCGTGGACCATATAATATTTAATATAAGACCGAGTAAATAAATAAAATATTAAACTAACAATCCGATAAATAATGTTGAACTTTTAAAACATAAAAAAATATCTTTTGTTCAAAATTAAATTGCTGTATTCCAAAGGAAACTTCTTATTTCGTTCTTTGTTAATGGTTTTGTCTTAAAAACGTTCTTAAATGATTTCGAAATTATTTGATCAGAAAAACAAAACTAAAAATTGAAAATCTTACAACTAATTTGTATGTTTTGAGATGTAAATTTCTTTTATATTATATATAAATTAAATTCTAGATATTCTAGTCGATTAGATATGTTTTAGCATTTCAGCGGAGTCGATAAACTGTGGTATACAGAATTTGTCTATTTTCTTTAATAATTCTTTTTGAGAATGAAAGATGAAAAATTTTGATATTGAGCTTCACTTCAATACAATGTTATATATGTATATCTCACATACATACATAAGCAATCATCATACATGCACACAGACACACATATATACGAGTATATATATACATGTGAATAGATGTTTAGAATATTGGACTTGCACTCTGAACTTTTCGAGCTCGTGTCAACGAACATTGAGAAATAATCGAGTGCCACTTGTATCCTGCAACATTCAATTGATCGAAAAATTCTAGAAGTAGATTCTATACTCGTTCAGGACTCAGAGGGCAGTCGATAAATCATGTTTATTTTTATTGCAGTGTTCATGTATGCAATATCTCTTTTTCATTACTGTAAATCAATAATTCTGATATTGACTTTTAGGTTTATGTATATATATATATATATATATATGTATATATGTATATATGTATATATATATATATATATATATATATATATATATATACGAGTATATATATATATATGTATATATGTATGTATGTGTGTATGTATGTATGTGTGTATGTATGCATATAAAATAGGAACGTGTAATACAATTTCATATTGTCACTCAAAAAAGATTCGGCTTTTTATCAAAGAAAATGAAAACATTTCATAAAACTCTTTATGTATTTCGCATTCATAAATGTATATAATCTGAGCATTTAAAAATAACCTTGTACATAGATTGAATACATAAATATAATCTGAGCTATGGGCACGATCTTGATAATTTTTAATATATATTTAAATTTTGTACAAAAAATCTATTTTTGTTACTTTGAATTATATGCATTACTACATGTAACCTGAGTGATTTATGTACGTCCTCTAATAAAATATAGTCCAGCTATGACACGTAAGGCATTTGTGTTCAAACGCACACAAACAGATATATATATATATACATGCACATGTACATATTTATTTATATATACATAGGCGTAACCAAACATTTAGTTTCTTATAGCAAGATGCCAAAAAAGGCATTCTTATTTTATTATGAAAACTATATATTGAAAATAACAAATTAGTGTGTATTTTATGTAGTAAATTCGATTAAGAACGATCAAAATAAACAATCTTTTTTGTCTATTGTTCATTATTTTTTTAGTTCGTGTGCAAAAGATTGCGATATGAAAAAATGTTGCATGAGGTAGAAAAATATCAACTGAATTTGTTATTAGATTTTTACATAAATCAAAAAAAGGAAAGTATTATTTTTATAAGTAGGTTTATTACTTATAATTTTTTTTTTAGTATTATTGCTTCTATCTCATGTTTATATACATAAAGTGATCCAAACCTTTATTCTTCGCCTGTAACTTGAGTGTGCAATGCGAATTATGGATATAAAGAAAACAAAATTTGAAGGTTAGATCTTTTGGTACTTTGAAAAACGATTAACTATAATTTATAGAACATTTTTATCAATAAAAAGTTTTATGGAGTGGAAAAATAATTCATTTTTGAAAATAAATTTATCCAAAAGGTCAGAATTGAACCGCGACAAAATTTGAAGCTTGATTTTTAAAAGATTCTGTCTATGTTACAGTGAAGATTTTGATCTTTGTTTATGTAAATATTCTTATAAAGATTCAGAAAACAAATCGTTTCTAGAAATTATACACATGTTTTGTGGAATTTCTATAAAAACGAATTAAAAAACAAAAAAACACTGTTTTTGGTAAAATAAAAGAAATAATAAGATTAAACAGTCATACAACATAACAATGCTACAATGTCAAACAAATAATATTAAGCTGGTGGAAAAATAATTGCGGTTTTTGTTGTCTGAATTCTAAATTTAATTTTCTTCAATTAAAGTGTCATTTCATCATGCTCAAGTTAATATCATTTAAAAATATATTTTTCAGTGTGTGTTTTGGTAACATCTACTTTGGATTTATTATTAATTTTATTTTAAATAGGGATATTGAATTAAAGATGGAAACGAAGCAAATAAGAGCATTTTTCTGAATGAATTGAAAACAGTAGTAAAGCAGTAGAAACTGCTCGTAAACTAAACGATGCTTTTGATGTGGGTACTGTCAAGGAACGTACGGTGCAGTGGTGGTTCAAAAAAATTCGCACTAGGGACGAGATCATTGAAGATGAAGAAGGTTGCTGTCGTCCTCTTTCAGTTTATAACGACTAACTGAAGGCGTTAGTTGAATCATAACCACACACAATAATTCAAGAGCTTGCACAAAAGTTAAGCGTTAGTTATCCAACAGTTCTGGATCACTTAAAACAGCTAATACAGAAAAATGTATATGAATTTGAAGGTCATAAACCGTAAAGATTTTTCTATCAGCCAAATAAATACTATTATAAATGAATTATTATGTATCGCACTTTTTCATAATGAAATTTTGATACTTTAGTAATGCTCCTATCAGTATGAAATGAATTTTTCTTTACACTTTAGAATTACAATTCTTAATCCATCACATTAAAATGTTAGGTTGTTGAGAGCTGGAATGGGTTATACCACTAATATTTAAGATGTTAGTAATATCTCCTTCTACGATGAAAAAGACTGTAACGTGATATTCTGGTGGTTACAAGAATTTGTAGAAACTCTTTATGATGGAAAAATAAAATTTCGTGCATTGACACCTAATTAAAATTGCGTTGATGGATTCAATTCCATACTATTGTAATCATTTTATTAAAAATAGTGTTAACACTTTTGTAAATATTAATATCTATATCACACACAAATGGAACAGTTGTCAACAAAATAATAAATAAAAAAATAATTTCGTTTGTATGCTAATTTTCATTGAATTGAATTTAATTTCATAAATTTAATTTCATTCATTTTGAAGATTCAAAAGAGAACAAACTGCAGAACTCTGCGATTGTATTGAAATAAGTGAAATTTTATTTGACAGGCTATTATTTTCCATTTTTTCTTTTTGAGTTCTCTTGAAAAAGTTAAATTTGAATCTGATGAATTAATTTTCGATGAAAACTGATTGAATATAATTTATTTACAGTTAACTCATAAAGAACTTTATGGAAAGCTTTAGAAAAATCTTGAAAATCGACGTATATTTCTATATTTGTCCATAGTTGAGAACATCTAACAAGTCTTGAACTAAATTTTTTAGTTTTCCATCTTAGTTTACAATATGAAAAGTACAAAAAACTAATATGCATGTATACACGCACATCTACAAACAGAATATATATTTAATCAATATGGATTTTTTCTACTTGTAGCGGTGTTCGAGATAATCGCCTCTTCGTCTCACTTTTACATACACCCCTGGCCGATATATAAATGTATATATATATATATATATATATATATATATATATATATATAATATACAAAGGTATTTAAATCTGGAGTTCAATTTATGTAAATCGAAAATAATTTCAATTTGTCAGTCAAAATTTCTCCTTCCGTTCAAAAATTTACTTATGAATTATTGATGCATTATGAAATATATTCGCTTCAAAATTGATTAATTAGTGTACACACTTCTATCGATTATTTGTTTTCCTTTTTTAACTCTCCTGTATCGATGCAATGAACTCAGTTGACAGCATGTTTTTATTTGCAAATATCTGTCATGATATTTTTAATTATACTTCATTATTTCTTGTCATACATATGATATATCGATACTAATAGCTAGTGTAAGGATTGACCTTGATTTTCAATTAATTAAAAATCCTATTCCTCCATAAATAGTAATTTCCATGAAAAATATTAGCGGTAAACCGTGTTCGCTGCACTGGTACGGAGAGTTTTAAAAAGGCACCGGGCTGGAAGCGTTAAGAAAAAAAATGCTCTGAATAAATATCCATATATGTTACAAATAAACTCACCTGCATATCTGTTGACGATACGGGCATTAATTTTGTCACGACGGTTTACGAATTGTCCAGAAGGTGAACAGCGTGTAACGTAGTACGCTATTAACGATTACCAATTTTGATAATGGATATTTAATCCGCTTATGCATTTGTACGGCACAATTAATTAAGATTATAAACGCAGCTTAACATATGATGCCCTTTCTGTTTATGTAATATGTCACGACCGTTATTGTGCTATTATATTTCAGAGACAGCTCTAATAACAGTTACAGTACGATCTTCTGATACTGTCATATCTTAAAATTAAATCAGTACGTTCCTTATTACGGATGCATGACATGTTGCACTGTTTCCCACTGTCTAGAGCTATTAACGCAAATATACCAGAACACAACATTCGCAAAATATTACGTTCGGTACGGTGATCAAAGGTTTAAATTGTCGCTGAACGGTCGGGACGTTGACAAGATAGGATGTTTATATTGTAGTTTGCAGTAAGTTGAATACAGATATTATCCTTTTATTTGAAAACGTGGAAATGTTAACTTACAGAATTTATTAGAAAATTTTCAATTTTGAATATAACTATAGAATTCATACATTTATCATTCTAGTTTCTTTTTCTTTTATAAAAATAGAAATGCAAAATTTCTATTTCAATGAATAAAAATCGAATTTGTAGTTCTTGTAAAGTGATAGATTGTAATAAACACTTCTACTTTGTTACATTCTTTCTAATAATTGTACTTCTTTCTCTTTTCTATATGAAATAATTTTATGACGTGCAAAAATCAAGATAATTCGGATAAGAGAAATTTTGTTGACTTGTTTAATAGAAAACTGATATAGATCTTTCACTGATTCCTTTTCTTTTCTGTTTTTATATAAGTAAAAATCACGAACACACACACGCATATATTAACAATAAAACTGTATTAATATGTAGTGGAATAGTTTTTATAGATTTGTGAAAGCTTCATTATTATGAAAATTAATTTCATACACGAATTTTCGTGTGCAGATAAGAAATTAAATTGTAAATAATTACATAAGTGATCAATTTAATGTAATTATATGTTTCTATATATATATATATATATATATATATATATATATATATATATGTATATAAACTAAACACTATATAAATATTTCTTTATCCTTGTAAAAATCATATATATATATATATATATATATATATATGTGTGTGTGTGTGTAAGTAAACAATATTTAAAATATACGTAATAAAAATGTGTAAAATGTAGATTCGCACGATAAAATGTTATAAATAATATCTACCAGATAAGAAATTGAACAAAATTTAGCAATAGCAATTAAATTCAGTTTAATTTTATCTCAATGAAAGTACACTGAACTTTACTGATAAATCGTAACGATGTGAAATATGTCTGTAATCTGTCACATACCGTGTCGTTGATTTATTAAGGTCAAGATTTTAAGTAACAGAGGTTATTTACAAAATGATATAGACTTTTTTTTTGTTAATATTTGCAGAACAAAATCTTTGATAATTTATTGCAAATGTAATTTTTTTTATTATGAACTGTATTTTGTTATCATCATAATCTTCAGTGTTTAATCATCCATTACTGAACAAGTGACTTTGTTAAAAATTTTACACTTTGAAGATTCCATTGCTATTCTCGTATATTTTATATTTTTATTTCACCTATACGTTGTTTTTCGATTTTTTGATATTATGTGATTTATAGATACTTTTATTATGTATTAAGTAATTTAAAAAACGATATATTATTAAATACATGTATTTGTCTTTTTTAATCAGTTTTTTTTGTTACAAGAACTTGTGAACTTATTGATATTCTGTGAGATAAATCAACTTTTCTGTACCTGTGTTCTAAATTTAATACTTTTTATTTAAATGCGCATCAGTATATACCAGTAGATAACTTTTTCATAAGAAAATACATTTATTTCAATACTTAAATATAGTAATGTCGATTTATTTAAATATTTAATTTCAGACAAAAATATATTTATTCTCAGAAAAATTGAACAAATTTAAAGTTTATTTGTATATATAATCTATCTAAATATATAAAATATCAAATTTTTAGTGTTAAGTATGTCTGTATATATATATATATATATATATATATATATATATATATATATATTATATTATATTACCAACAATAATAAAAGAAGAAAAACAGTTCCTTTCAATCAAGTGACGGTCACGAATCTTTCCAATATATTTTCTTGTTTGCTTTATTGTGCTTTTATTTAATATTCTTGTATAATAATTTTTTCATTCAATTCTCTTCTTATATTACTCAGAGAGATTCGAAAGTAAAATAATTTACTTATCAAGTATTTTAGTGAATAAACTGTAACTTTACTAACTCAGGCCATGATTGCTTCTTTTGATCCAATTTGGAACTCTTCGTTATCGTTTACAGTCAATTCGAAAAATATCAATCTTCAAAAATCATTACCTAATTTATTATTTATTGTAAGGTGGTCCTGGAAGCTTCTTTGCGTGATTTTGCTTCTCTCCGAAATACCACTTTTCATAAAGTTTTTCAGCTTCAAAAAGTCGATTTGAACTGACGGTTGGAATATACCATCTTTCCATGACGATCTAAACTGATGTTTACATACTCTCAGAGTATATATATATATATATATATATATATATATATATATATTACTTTTATATACATTATGAGAGTATAAGATATCAACAATCGGCTTAAAATTCGGCTGGTTTTGGGAAGATCCCTTGATTTTATTCCAGAATATATTCTGAAACAAGTTTTTATAAACTATTAAACGCTTCATAGAGCATCTTTTTGATCTTGCTTGAGATTGAGAATTTCGAGCAATTACATATACAAGTTAAAAATATTTATATTCCTACCTATGTACCTGTTATTGAAATATTTTCAATTTTTAACTTTCTAGAACCAATCAGCAAGTGATTAAACCTATGATATATAAAACATAACATATACACATATTCAGAAAAAAATTTAGACAGATGATTGACTTCCTAGGACGAATTGTACAAGGGTATTCTTTTTTTTAGTTAAATGAACTAGCAAAGTGCAATCATTACTTCTTTCAGGCCATTGAACTAAGTTTGTATCAAGATCTAGTAATGTAAACACATACGATTATCGATATATATATATATATATATATATATATATATACATATATATATATATACCCTATAAACATTCGTGTCATATATAAACATGAAATATGAGATCAGTGATATGACTTCTTTAAATTGAAGTTCTTTAAATCTTATATTTCAACCTTTGAATTGTGGTTCTAGTACAAAAGTATATATTGTGTATCTATGAATTCTGTGTATTATATGATTGAACAATTAAAAATAAAAGAGCTGACTACAGGTGCAACTATTATATGTAGTTATTTTTACATTGATTGATCTTATAATTGTTTATTTTTTAATAAATCCGTTGATGCATCATCTTGATGGACTTTGTCCGACAGGATCCCTTGAATTTCTGTTTTCTACTATTATTTTAAATACGTGTGAGATCTTCAGGTAGATACAGATGGTACATATATAAAAAGATAAACTCAAGTAATCCAATAGTACGAAGACCAGCACAACAGTTGATTAATTTGTCTGATGTTTCTATTAAAGTTTTAGTAATAGATATTTTTAAGGACAATGGGTTGCTAGTTCATTATAACCGAGTGTTAAGATTGTACTTATATATAACGTATAATCATTTGAATAATACATAAAATTTCTTGTGTTTACATGTCTGTTCTAATATTATTATGTCGGTAGAAAAATAATTGCGGTTGTCGTTTTCTGAATTTTAACATTAATTGTTATTCATGTCAATATCAATTTAAAGTGCATTCTTCGGTCTATATTTTGGTAACATCGACTTTGATTTTATTATTAATTTTATTTCAAGTTGGGCTATTGAATTAAAGATGGAAAAGAAACAAATAAGTGCACTCCTTTGTATGAGTTCAAAACGGTTAGTAAAGCAGCAGAAACTGCTTGTAAACTGAACGATGCTTTTAGTGTGGGTACTGTTAAGGAAGGTACGGTGCAACAGTGGTTCCAGAAATTTAGTTGTGCGGACGAGAGATTTGAATATGAAGAAGGTCGCGGGTTTCCTTCAGTTCATAACGACTAATTGAAGGCGTTAGTTTAATCAAAACCACCCACAACAATTCGAGAGCTTGCACAAAAGTTAGGCATTAGTCGTCTAATAGTTCTGGACCACTTAAAACAGCTAGGAAAATCAAAAAAAAAGAAAAATATATATGAATTTGAAGGTCATAAACCGCAATTATTTTTTTACCAACCTAATACTATATTTCTGAGATTATTTGGCAGAATACAATATCCTGCAACATGTATGAGGTTTATATTTGGATAAGAGATTTTATCTCAAGGAATAGGCTCGATGTTATCTATTTTACTATGAATTAAGTAATTATAAGAATTCCGTTATATCTATTTATGCAATTTATCCATAACGAATGATTTATAGTTGACATAACCATAAGAATATGATCATAATTTTTAAAATATACACTTATTATTGCAATTTTTTTGACTTAACACAGTAGTTGATCAAACAAAAGTTAACACTGTTAATAAATTGGTGTTCTGAAAAAATGTCATTAAAATTTTTATTCAGTATTCAATAATTGAACTCTGTGTTGAATATTAAAACTATACAAAAAGTACAGAATGTCTATCTATTTCTTTCTAACCTGTGGATAAACAAAGATAGATACATATGTTTTGGTAATATGTATTTGGTATGTATTACATATAATTCCAATGCAACTAGATCAAAGTAACGCATTGTTTTTATTAACAGTTCAGCAAGCGTGCTTTGTAATTTACACATTCGAGTCGGTAACCGCGCAGTAACTTGTGTCGTTGCATTGAAATTTATTATTTTGATGAGTTATAATGCGAAAATTAAAGATTGATCTTGTTGAACGCGTTACAAAATCCGCAAACAGTTTATTGATCGATTTATTTTATTGGTACGTGTATTCATATTTGAGGCTAAACGGGTGTTTTGTCGACCACGTGGTAATCGTTTCTGGCGTAAATACTTCTGTGTGTTTATTAGTTTATGTGAGTGAATAAATTGGATAGATGTGATGGGATAAAGGTACGTGTTTATGATAATATAAATAGTATGATATTATAATTAATATTTTAAATATTTTCGAGTATATATATATATATATATATATATATATATATATATATATTTGATAGTATGAGATGTGTCTAAAAGATAGATAGATTAGATATGCACTAATGACATGTAAAGTTATTTTGTAAAAATAGTATCAACTTGATAAAAATATATAAACATATTCTTTTTTCCATTCTGGAATATATTTAATAGTTGAAATCAATTCATTACATTTTCTAAGACATAGAAATTCGACTGTAGAACATTTTACATGTGCCCGTTTGGAACCATTCAACATTGTGGAATATAATAGCAGGGAAAATATTGAAGTGTGATGAAGTGGTATCATTTGTTTCATATTTTTTTGTGTATGCATTTCATGAAGATATTTTTTTTACAATTTTGTTAGAATTTACTGTAACAGTTTTAACACATCAGAGCTAGCTGAGATATTTGAATAGAAATTTCTAGAATTTTCTAGAATATGTGTAACTTATTCTTTCTCTCTCTGACTCTTTATTTGTGTTATCTCTTGACTCATATTTTTTACAATTATTTTAGAATTTACTGGAACAGTTTCAACACATCAGAGCTAGCTGAGATATTTGAATAGAAATTTCTAGAATTTTCTAGAATATGTGTAACTTATTCTTTCTCTCTCTGACTCTTTATTTGTGTTATCTCTTGACTCATATTTTTTACAATTATTTTAGAATTTACTACAACAGTTTCAACACATCAGAGCCAGCTAAGATATTTGAATAAAAATTTCGAGAATTTTCTAGAATATGTGTAACTTATTCTTTCTCTTTCTGACTCTTTATTTGTGTTATCTCTTGACTCATATTTTTTACAATTATTTTAGAATTTACTGGAACAGTTTTAACACATCAGAGCCAGCTGAGATATTTGAATAGAAATTTCTAGAATTTTCTAGAATATGTGTAACTTATTCTTTCTTTTTCTGGATCCTTATTTGTGTTGTCTCTTGACTCATTTGTTTTTGCTCATGGGAAGATGTTGTTACACATATTATAAACCGAGATCGTACATTCTGTTTTTTGTTAAACATGATTGGATAACGATATTAATTCGGTTAAATATTCATTTTCTTTATTAATACTGCACATATTTACATTTTATTTATTAATTTTCATCAGTAAATACTTTGCCCTATTCTATATTTTCTATGTCTTGTAATATAACAGGAAAGCATTAAATATTGTATTGCAATTATATGTTTTTATACCAGAGATTATGTTGATACGTTGTCCAGTTGGTTGTCTATTTAGGGTTTAAGATAGTTTTTAATGTCGTTTTGTCGTTTTAAGGGATTACTTGTTATATTTTTTAAATTTGTTTGATATTTTACATGTATTTATTTATGTATGTAAAATTTATGTACATACATGAAATAACATAACGTTTTTTATTTTATTATGCGTGTGGGTATTTATAGAAGCATGTGTAAAATAAAAAATAATATTTTTTTAAATATACATTTTATTAATAATATTTTAATATATTTTAACGTTAATATATTACACTAAAAATATTAATAGGATTTTAAAAGGTGAATGTCGTAAATAGTTTGTCTTAATTTGTTGGAACAGTTAAAATGATCTAGAAAGGAGAGAAAAAATTAAGAAATTAATAGTAAAATTTTGGAATATTGAGCGTTTCTTCTAATAAAAAATAAAACAATTACTTTGAATTCATATAAAACTGCCACGAACTCGACACATTTTAGTTGAAAAAATAATTATAGAATCTGAGAGAAGTTTGTAAACATTTTTACATAAAAATCATTTTCTTCTAAAAAAATAAGAACACAAATAAATCTAAAAAGTTTACAAAATAAATCCATTTCTTTTTATGTTCATAAACATATTTTTTGGCAATTTCCTTCAATTATTCCGCATTATGTATATTTATTAAAGTTTTTATATTTAAAATACCAACATTTATTTTTTCATCTCCATCATACTGCTGATTTAATTTGATATCCAAAAATGAATTTGCATATTTCTATTATTACAATATGTATACGACTCGTATTTAGACATTTTTGCAATGGGATCTATATTGTATGTATTAGATAATAAATGCATGCAAAAATAAAAGTTTGTGTTATCTATCAAGTAAGGAAAATCATATTGGATCTGATATTATCATACGATAATACATCTGGTAAAATTATTTAAATTTCAATACTAATATATTTTTAAAGTTATTTCTTAAAATATACATACTTTAATGCTAAATATCAGACATGTTCTAGTAAAGAAAAATTTAAGTATTATATATTAGAATTATTATAAATATTTTCAAGTTAGTTTGATATCAAATACAGTTTTTGATACTAAATTTATGTGGTTAAATTTAATTTTATAAATGAATTTGTCATTCACTCTAAAAGTAAAAACAATTTTGATTGAAAATATTCAATAATTATTATAATATTCAATAATTAAAATATTCAATATTAACCATTTTTGATTCTTGGTTATTCGAATTTTGATGGTGATACAGAGCGATATTAGAGAAAAATTTGATTTTGTGTTGATATGAGATTTTTCTATACATAAGCGCTCTGGAGATGATCAAATCTTCATTCAGGATAAAAAATGAAAACATCTATTGAATGTTTTGATCAGAAAAGATTTTTGTGATTAGTAGGTTGGGTGAAATATTCATTTATGAATGATAAATCGATATTGTTTATAAGTGTGTGATTAATAAATAGAAATTTTCTTTGCAAATTTCCAATTCTAGTGTTTTTTTTTTTGCGACAAAGAATAAGTAGAACATAATGTTTTCAGTTCTTATTTATCGATTGTAAGGTCAAATTTATGTAAAAAATGTGAAACATTAAGAATCAAGACGTGTATAATTCAAATAATGGATCTATCTTTCGTTTCAATTTACTGCGATTTTACTGTGTTTGTCTCTTGTATGACTACTTCCATTTTATATTTGATATAGTGTGTAATTTATGAGACTAGAACATTATTCGTAGTTTTAGTCCAGTTACATATTTTATTTTCGAATTTAATTATTGTTTACATTTATTTTATTTGATGTGGAAGTTCATAAAAAAGGTAAAATATTTACCAGTATGTATGTATATATATAGACATACATGTAAATATATACATGTACATATGCATATATATAAATATATATATATACATATTTATATATATATATATATATATATATATATATATACATATAGACATGTACAAAAACATATATATATATATATATATATATATATATATATATACACTTATGAACATATGGAAATTTATATAATAGTTCATGTATAAATATATATATATATATATTTGTATATATATATATATATATATATATATGTATATAGACATGTACATATATACGTGTACATATACATATACACACACTTATGAACATATGAAAATTTATATAATTGTTCATGTATAAAAAAATGTTCATGAAACTGGTATATAATATTTGTTATTTCTATTTTCCAAACAGTGTGTGTGCTATTTGTTTACTGTCACGTCTGTTTTTATATATTTTGATAGATTTAAAAATGATTACGAGTCCGTAACAGTATACAATGATATATTTTTATTTTTGTTTTTTATATCTGTGTATGTGAACACTAAATGAAATATTTTTATAATATTTTGTTCAGTCATATTTAAAAAGAGATCGTTCATCAGATAATTTTAAAATAATATTTTTGTAGTAATTAATTACCATTTATGAAATTTCTATTTTGGTATATATATATACATTTATATATATATATATATATATATATATATATATATATATATATATATATAATTTAATTGAATTTTTATTCGATTGCAAGCCTCCACATTATTCTTGAATATTTAAAATAAATGATTAACATATTTGTATAAACAAAACGATTAGAATCATTGAAACAATAATAGAAATCTCATTTATTTATTTAAAAAGGATTTCCGTTGTAACGATCAATGTGTATACAAAATGTGTTACTTCTCCGAAATTTCACAACACAACAATATATTTTCCAGTAAGATATTTGGTGCAATGGACCAAAACGTTCGGATATCATACTCTACGTGTCCGCTTGACTGATCATCCTGAATAATATCTGTTGTGTGTGAATTTAGAGACGTGTTTCTAATATCTTTCGGAAAAAATATAAATCCATTTATTCTTCTCGTACGGTCGACGTCCGTTTAAAAAGTATCAACTTCAGAAATGATACAAGAGTTAATCAAAAAAAGATTAATGTTTGCGGAATGGGTATTCTTAAGAGAAATTTATGTATTGTTTATGTTCAACGTTTAATGGTAATGTCTTATATTCTCGTTTTATTAATTTTATGTTTGTCATTAAATTTATGAGATTTTCATAACAGACACACACACAAATATATATATATATATATATATATATATATATAAATATTTAAACCTTATTTTATCTTTTCAAATAAGATAGAATTGAATAGTTAAGTGTTATTGCAATAGCAAATTATTAACTACAATAGTAAAAAATAGAGAAATAGTTTCTACCGTAGTTTTATTAAATAACTAAGAAAATCATTAACTTTATATAGAAAGAATATAACTGTTTAATTTCGGATTGTTGCAATATCGATTTGAACAGATTGCTTAGTTTTTAATTTTTAATATGTAAAATTTTAGAATCAACTTGCAACGGTTATCAATCAGTATTGAATGATGTAATAAATATGTTTTGTTAGAATTATCAAAGATAAAACACATATCTCAAAAAAAGAAATGAGTAATTCGAAAGAATTTGATTTTTTAACAGGTGCATTTTATGAAGCAATTCAAAACAATTAGAAACTAATGAGATTTTGTCTCTGTTGATTAATATATATATATATATATATATATATATATATATATATATATATATATATGCTTTTCAATAAACGTTTATTACTGAACGTCAACACATGGTCGGCAATAATTTCTCATTATAAACGAAATAACGGAAAATAAGATACAATTTAAACGTAAAAGAATGATACAAATAACTTTGATAAAAATACCAACAGCAGGAAGGTATCTTTTTTTATTTCCGCGAGCGAAACAAAATATCACCTGAATATAAGTCATAATAAAAGGAATTTTTCTTAGATTATGTTATAAATAACAGGAAATTCGAAAAAATCTCCTTACAAGGTTTTGTATTAAAACATGTTATTGTGTTTTTGTGGTATTTTTCTTTGCGGTTTTCTTTATATATATACAATCATGTGTATATATATATATATATATATATATATATATATATATATATATATTTATTATAGTACTGTTTAACGAAATTATATCTTCAATTTTTGTTATGTTACTTTTATGTAAAAGTTCACTTATTAAATTATTTTTATAAATATAAAATGAAGTTCTTGGAAAATTAGTTTTTTTTCTTCAGATAAGATATGCGTACATACTTAATTATACATATAAATACACATATATATATATATATATATATATATATATATATATATATATATATATAGAGAGAGAGAGAGAGAGAGACAGACAGAGTGAGGGAAACAAATAAAGTGGATTATTCATCCAGATACGTTACAAATGCCTCAAAGCAGTGATTTGGAGAAATTAAATTTATTTAAAAATGTAAATTATAAAAAATGAATGTATTATTTACAGGTACTTTTTACATAAAAATACATGGAATAAAGATTTTTATCTTCTAAACGTTGGAATATTTAATTTAAATAAGAGGAGTTTTGTTGAAACGAAACGAATTTTATTATATATATATATATATATATATATATATATATATATGTATATACAAACATGCATACATATATATTATCATATGTACCGAAATATGTATCATAAGTTTTTTATTTCATTTTAGTTATAAATTAAAATTGAAATTCATTAATCATGTTTTTAATGAAGTATCGAACTCAATTGAATTCATAATACTGTTTCACTTTATTTAGATTATTATATTTGAAGTTGGTATTTATTGATCGATGTGTTGAAGTGCAGTCATCTTATGTTTTCATTTATATTTATTATTGAAGAAGACTTCACAGTTGTAAATGTTTGCACCTATCTAATGTTGATTCTATTTTTTTTATTTGTCAACAAACGAATATATATATATATATATATGTATACATATATATATATATATATGTGTGTGTGTGCGTGAGTACGTGTATAGCAATAAAAATACATAATACGTAGAAAAAGAAGCAAGAGTCCATCGAAACTTTTTTCATTTATTTTCATTCCTTTCGAATCCGTTGTTTTGTTAGTTTTCATTCTTCTCAGTGTGCTTTTTCGAGTACAAACGCGGTATGTTTTGTTGTGCTTGCCACACAATGTCGACAATGATTAGTGCCTTTTCATGTTATATGTGATTGATGGTATTGTCGGTAAACATTACAGGGATGGTTTATTCGTAGTGATTTAATAATTGATGGATTTGTTTTCGTATTGATTACAAAGATTACAGAGAAATTATACGATATATTGACGAGCTGTTGCTTTGACAGATTATAAACAGGACTTATTATGTAAAACAAAGATGTGTGTCGTATTTTTTGCTGTTGCCATTTGCGGAGTTTCTTACTCATTATACCGTATTCATATATATATATATATATATATATATATATAAGGTTGGTGTAAAAATAATTGCGATTTTTATCATTTTAAGTTTGGAGCCGATTTTTCTAGTTACCGTTATCTTTTATTATAGACATGTGATACATCATTGTAAACAATGAAATTAGCACTACTGATTTCATCTTATGTCTATTGTTTTCATTCTGTAGTATTGTTGATATAACTTCTTAAATTAGTTATGGAAAAAGTAAATTCGCGCGATTTTGTTATGTGAGTTTAAATTGGGATGTAAAGCAACATAAACTTCTCGAAAGATCACATTTGTTTTTGGTGAAGAGTCCATTAGTGAACGTACAGTTCAACACTGGTGCCAAAAAATTCATGATGGAAATGAAAGCCTTGGTGAAGGTCGTGAATGTCCTTCAGTTATAGACAATAGTGATTTAATAACCATTATTGAAGCGGACCCGCGTGAGACAACTCGAGATGTGGCAGAAGAACTCAATATTGATCATTCAACAGTTATTCGACATTTGAGCTTAATTAAAAAAACAAAAAAGCTGGACATATCGATGCTGTATAAACTAAACGAACATCAAGCAATTCGGCGATACGAAGTCTTCTCTGCTCTTCTTTTACGTAATGAAAATGATCTCTTTCTTGATTGTATTGTCACATGTGATGAAAAGTCGATTCTCTACAATAATCAGAAACGTTCATTACAGTGGTTCGATAGAGAAGAAGCACCAAAATAGTTTTCTAAACCGAAGCTTCATGAAAAAAAGATTAATGTCACTGTTTGGTGGTCGACAAGTGGTATAATTCACTATAACTTCTTAAATCCTAGTGAAACAATAATAGTAGAAAAATATTGTCAGGAAATTGAAAAAATACATGAGAAGTTGTATCGTTTATTGCCAGCTTTAGTCAATCGAAGAGGACAAATTCTTCTTCATAACAACGCCCGACCTCACGTCTCACAAATAACTTTAAAAAAATTAAATGAACTGGGTTATAAAACCTTATCTCACCCACCTTATTCTCCGGACCCATCTTCGACAGATTATCATCTTTTTAAACATTTGAGTAATTTCCAGCGAGAGAAAGTTTTCAAAGATCAAGCATCAACTCAACTCGTTTTCGATGAATTCATGTATTCCAGGATTTCACAATTTTATCTTGTACGAAAAAACAAACTTGTTTTCCGTTGGGAGAAATGTGTGCAGGTCAATGGTCTCTATTTTAATTAATAAATATAATTTTAAAGATATATCCGTTTTTTCACTCGATACGTAATAACCGCAATTATTTTTACACCAAAGTTAATTATATAAATTAATTTTTAGCTACTATAATTTTGAGGAATATATTGTTCAAAAATGAATCTTATTATTATTGTTTATAATTTTCCTTTTAATCATGACTGAAATTAATATAAAAAATATTCCAAGAAATATATAAAGCGAGTACAGGTTTAATGATAGGTTTACAGAAAGTAAAATTAATAACTTATGTTTGAAACATTGTTCAAATAACTTGTAACAACAGTTATGCTAAAATTTATTCTAAGTAAATATTTGAGATAAATGATTCTAGTTGAAGATATATATATATATATAGCTGAATTTGAAATATTTTTTTAAAAAATATTTTTATTGCAAAACATGTCATTTTTATTTCAGTTATTAATTTATAAGAAATCTCATTTAAAATATCGATAAAAGCATTGTAGACAATTCGATTCTCGTTAGCTTTTCCTGGTCTATAAAATATATTGTGCACATTGGAAAAATTACAGTGTTCACAAAAGCGAAACAACGATAATGGTAGTCCGCTTGTTATTTAATCTTCAATGAAAACGAAATTTAACAGAATGTTAATTCACTAGAATATAGTACTTGGAACACTGTACGGTTCTACAAATATCTTTCACACTTAAGCTCTTTGGAAAAAAAATTGTAACCCGGCCTAGTGGTCAAACTTCTCTCCATGTCGACTGAAGGATACACAAGAACACGCCCGTAATGAAAATGAACCGCAAAGCGTATTGTCGTGAAACTGTGTACATATAATCACAAGACATTAAGCTCTTGTATATATATATATATATATATATATACGAGATTTCCTTCTCTGTTCCTTCTGGGCGCTTTCCTGTTCTGGCCGGAAACTTTTTAACAACCGCATTTAGCTTCATGACGTCAAAACGTTCAATATATAGTTTTCTTAATGAAACAGGATTTAGTTTTGGAGAATTTACTTATCGTACAGTGATTATATTGTTCTTATCTCGATAATATTCTAAGAAATATAATTAAATTTAAAAGTTAATTTAAAAATCAGTGTTCATTATAGTTTTTTTTGACACTGTGATAAATTCACTTTCACAAATGAATTTTTATTCTCCACAAATCATGTGTAACCCTCTTCTTATCAACATTTTATTGTTAATTATTTTGATATGATTAAATCACCACAAGTGTGCATAAATATTAGTAAATATGATCAATAATTAACTACTAACATTATGATTAGACATTTTTGTGTAAATTATGGCCAGTAAAAATTAATTTACAAAATAAGTCAGTAAATCAGTTTCTAGTATTTGTAAAGAGTTATGTTTTGAAATTTCGATTCTGTTCGCTCAGTTATTTAACGGAAATGACTCTGAAAGAAATAATAAAATTAGAATAAAACTTCTTAAAATTAATATTTAATTCGTTATAATTTTAGTGAAATGTATTGTCAGGATTAAATTGTATATAACAATTTTATTAGTACTTTTTTGAGATTGTAGCTAAATTTTCTTTCGTTGGTAACTCTTTTACTTCACTACAAACTACATTTTTTCCATCAAAAATCTTCAATAACTATTTATTGATTATTGCTTATATGTATTTCTACGCTATCATGTTCAGGATTAACAAATACATATAAAAATGATTAAAAATAGTCTATAATCAGTTTTGTAACATTTTTGATCTGTTTTACAAAAAAATAATTCATATACGATCAGAATTCTTGAAAAAAATAACAGATTATTGTTTGAGTAAAATATTCGATGAAAGACGAATGGCTTAATAAAATACATTTATTTTTATAATTATTAATTTATCAAAAATATATGAACTGAATTTTATATATGATAAGTTGTAAAATATGCTTAATAGTACAGTTATGAAAGAAATATATTTAAATTATTAATAACTATCTCAAAATGGCACAAGAAGTTAGTCTCATGAAATATAGAAACTTTAGTTATTCAAAAGAACGGAGTTCATCAGGACAATAAAAATATTAAAATAAAAAAAACTCAATAAACTTGAATTTTTCCGTCGTTATAAATAGATGTTTACTTTGTGTATTGACTTGTATATTGACAAATATTTAATTTTTTACAATATTAAAGAAGACAAGTTATGTATTTTCTCTGACATGAATTAAAATGTTTATTTTTTATGAAATTTTTGTATTACTTGTTGTAATAATATTCTATGTTTGACATTTATAAAACACTACTTTAAAATAATAAACTCTGAAAATACTAATTAAATTAATTTGTCTTGTCAAGTAAATGTTATCAATTGTAATAATTTAATTAATTGTAAAAACATTTTTTTTAAAAAAATAATCATGTATAAAAATATAACAGAATTATTCTATTTCATGTTTATTGTGAGACTGTCTGTAAAATACTGTCATTTAAAAGCACCTATTCTTAGAATCTGAGTAATAAACACTAATAATAAAACAAACAAGGTTAATTAAAGCACTTTATTGTCCGTAGTTTATTTTACGAAAATTTAAGTGTTCTCTGTTTTAAATGCGAAGATCATTGTACGAATTTCTGTGCTATTTGTTCTGAAGTGACATTTGTCGTTTGTAATTTTTAATTATATACGAATAATTTGAGAGTATATTTAATTATCAACTATTTCAAAAAAATATGATCGGGTGAAATCTTACTAATTACATTTTTTTGAATTTATTTATTATTATTTTTTTATATTTTATAATGTTGTGAAATGCGACGCTTGTTAAGTGTTTTTATACATAGATGAGAGCTTGTTAATGAGAGTTGATATTTCACAGGGCTGGATTCAAATTTATGAGATATTGCTTTTTATCACAACTTACTTGTTATTTGATTATAATCCGTAATGGAGTAATTATTCATCTCGACATATTTTTTTTAAATATTTTAAAAAATAATGAATGTTTTACATTATCGAATTAGATACTTTAATGATTTTATTTTGTATATGATAAAATAAAACTACTTTTTCATTAAAGTATGGCAAGCATTAATAAAAAATCTCATAGTTGAAAATATGAACTTTAAATAGACTTCAGATAAAAAAAATTCAATGGACGTAGTTTCTTTTATGAATAAGACTATTTACTGTTATAAAAACGCTATTATAATCTATTGCTGAAGGCGTTCGCAAAGATAAAAGCCGCGTTAAAATGTATCGAATGTTAAAAAATTAAATAAAGCTTATTATTTTTCTTGTAAAATTTTCTCTTTTCGATGCACTTGACTTGTTTTCTCATTAAATTCTATAATATATGAGGTTTTAATCTTTTGTTTTGTATTTTTAAAAAATTATTATATAGGGTAAAAGCATACAATATGCCCTATTTTTTAAAAAAATCGATAAAAAATAGATTCTTAATTTTTTTTATGTTTATTGGCGAGATTGCATAGATGAAATGCTTTTCTTTGAATTTTTAACATAGTTATAATTATTAAATAACAAGGACTAGTAGATTTTTTTCCTAAAGCCTTTGATGGGGTGTTTTATAATACTCGAGGTGGATAAAACATCCCGCCTGAATTTTACGCTATTTTTCATGAAACAATGAAATTTAACTGAAAAGAATGGGGAACAAAAACATAAAAGTATTTGCTGATAATAACAAATTATTTTCTCTTAAAAGCTTCACTCGGCCTTTCGACCACAACGGTTACACAGAGGATCGTACATAGTACAAGTCATGTAACCACCCTAAACAATTTGTATATAAATTGTTTATTGATAATTTGTACAATAAACAATTTGTAGATTGCAACCAATCTTCTTTTGATTTTATAGTTAAGTAACTTTCAGTACACTTTACACATTTATCACCGTCTTATTCATACAAAGGAAAATGATTCATGAAATTAAATTTTAATGGCACTCGCTGCAAATTATGTAAGAGTCAAAAATAGATAATTTAATATTTATTCCACAAATATTTTTTAATAACACTTGCTTTTTCACCCTGTTTATTAACAACGATGATGCATTTTATGTATAGCATCAGCAGTGACACCACATCAACAATATTCGTAATACAGTGGTGGGGCGTTTTATCAACAGGGCTATATTGTATGATTTTACCCTACGCGTCGTTACAAATAAGATTTTTTTTAAAAAAAATCTTTTTCAGTTTCTTTAAAGAAAAGATGGCCAGGTTTATAAAACGATAAATTAAATTTTTGATTTGTTTTCCATTTAAACATATTTTTTCTTTACCATTTTACAATAAGACTTTTTATTAATATTATTTACTTTCAGTTGAGTTTGTGGTTTAATTTTTAAATATATTACTTATGTTATTAAATGTGAATACATTTTTTAAAATTAAAATAAATTCAAATTGGCTTGTTGCAATTTTATAAAAATATCTAGATGAATTTATATATAAAACAATCATTGTAATTTTTCAACAATTTAAAAACAACCTTTTTAGTTTTGATCATTCTTGAATTGAAAGATAAAACATTTTAATTTAATTGATTGATTTATACGATTCCTTTAAAATACCGAATCACACTTTTGTATTAAGAGATTTATGTCTTTCAAAGACAGGTTTTCTATTATTGAAATAATCGGTTTTATATTATATTATGAAATATTTAAATGTAAAATTAAGTATTGTTCTAGTAAGACAAACTTTCTGAACGAGTGAAAATGAAAATTAATTTCTATCAAACAGACTGAAAGAGCAAACTATTTTTTTAAATGTGTACCCATAACAAGGCTGACATATTCATGCTCCAATATTGAAAAAAATATAAAAATAATTTGAAACATACTTTTATATATACAGTGGAATCTAATAATTATGATCATGTTGGGACTTGCAATTTTTGATAACAATAACAGTCTGATAACATTAAAGAGAGGATAAAAAATTTTAATCATTGAACTCAATTTATTACAAACAATTATGACATTTGTACAATTTATATTTATCAGAAACTATACCCTTAATACAACATTAAATTTTTATATATGCTGCATTTCTTAGCAACAACTGTTTTTGAAAACAACATAAAATTTATTTGAAAAGCTTTGTCTGAAGTATTGTCTGTAGTTTGTCTACACCGATTGATTTTGATAATAATAGCCGATTGATAACATTATCTGTGATTATAATAACCAAATTTCTTTCTTTCTCTCTCTCTCTCTCTATATGTATAATTTCAGATATATATATATATATATATATATATATATATATATATATATATATATATATATATGTCAAATATTGTAAAAAGGAGTAAGTACTTTTAAACAGTATGCATGAATAAGAAATCGAACTGTTTGTACAAGTTGCAGAAAGTTTGTTTTTATTTTCATTTAAAAAGAAACAGTGCAAGATTGAAAATCTTCTAGTTCGAATACTTGCTGATCACAAGCGAAAACAATGTGTTTGTGTTATACATATATGTAAAGAAGTGTTCGGTTCAGAACTCTGGCGAACTTAATCCAAACCGTGATGTTATAGAGAGAGTATCTGAAACAATGCGCTTTCTCTGAAGTAGTGAACTAAAACGAACGTCTTCAGTCGAAGTTATTCTAAATTGTTTGTGTCTATTTGCAGTTAACCTTAATTAAGTCTTGCTCGTCGTCCATGTTTCGTAAATGCAAATTTGTTTCCGTTTATCTAGGATGTGGAATTATTGACCAACTTGTAACCTTGCAGCTATGAATTGTTTATGAAATGTCTAGTACGTTTTAACACCAGACATTCAATCAACACGTTCTCATTACATATTACATGCGTGGAGGTTTATTTATAGCATTTTGAATTCAACAGTAAAATAATAAATACGCATATATATATATATATATATATATATATATATACAGACACACATATAATACAAACATACATAAAAGTTAGGGTATGTTATGTTTTTTTTTTTAAATTTATCATATGTTCTATACAAAAAAGGAATATGTAAAATTCCATTTATATTTAAATTATAATTGAATGCAAATGGAAAAATGATTATAATGAATTTTAGTTTATTTTTATCTCTTTTTTATATTGTAATTTATGTATAAATATACATACATATATACACACACACATATATATATATATATATATATATATATATATATTTATATATATATATATATATCTGTGTGTGAAAATATACATATATGAGTTCAATGTAAAATAAATAAAAGATTTAATGTCATAATATTTATTTAAAACATAAAAGTATTTGTATAATATTAAATATTTAAAATGTTAATACATTATTAACATTATTTAAATATTTTAGTTAGAACAGGTAATTATTATAAATATTTAAGCAGTTATTTTACAAGATATCGACTTGCTAATAATATTATTTGTTTATATCAAGAACTATCATTAGAACTTATTAATCATACTGCATTTAAAAGATTGTTTATAAATTTTTGTACTGTTTTTGACTGAAATTGCTATATTGTTCGATTAAAACAAAAAATTTAAAACATCTTTGTTTTTTTTAGCTTTTTTATAATTTTTAATTAGGACGTGTCATTTTCTAAGATCATTATTGCTTTAATTAATTTATATATATATATATATATATATACAGAAGTGCTTTTCAAGTATTTTGTAATTTTATTAAATTTCTAACGCTTTTAAGAATTCTAATTAAAATTAAATTAAATTGGATACACTTTTGTATGATAGATGAGTTAAGTTATATTTTTATTTTATTAAAAGGATAGATTTCAATGAACTGATTTCGATATTTAGTTAAAATTATTAATATTTATTTAAGGTAGAAATGTAAATAGTGAAAGGACATGGTTGTAATGTGTGTTTCAATTGGGGTTTTCTATTGCATACTGAAATTAATCATTTTGATTGTGGTGAAATTAATGTCTGTGTTAATGTTTTTTTTTTATCTTTTTCTTGTAAGATTTTTTGCTCATCTTAAAATTCAGTAATTCAAGATATTAATACAATGTCTGGGTATACTGGGTATACTATACTAAGACAAACGTTAATAATAATTTTCTTGTCTATAACAAGAAAATAAAAAGAAAAGCAACACCTTTTATATTGAGTTAAGAAACAATCGATATGTAAAAGAAGTTATAATAGTTTTTGGTACTGAGGTTAAATTTATGTTAATAAATATTTTTTTTACTCGAACAATTTACAGAAAAACCTTTTCTGAATCTTAGTACTTTGAGGATAATGAAGTCGTCGGTATAAAAATACCTATGATCAATAAAAAATTATCAATAAATAGTTTTTGATCAGAAAAAATTCTGATTTGTGAGACGGTAAAAAATATTTCTGCATAAGAGTGTTAAATGTTTTTCAAATTTAAAATAATAGTGAAAGCAAATTTAGTCAAACATTCATTTCAGAAAAAAAATACCTAAATACGTTTATGCAAATTTATTTTGAAGAAGCTACATTTTTCTTTCTCTTGAGTTGTACATACAACATTCCAAGATATGTTTTACTTAAAAACCATTGCAAATATGGACCTTTTTTACATTTCACAAGTTCGTGAAAGGTATTGATTAATTTAAATAAAAAATATGGATTTGTATCAGTTCTAAAACATTAGTTAACAGAAGAAATTTATTAAAATTCTGACTTTTATTATAAATAATTATTGTTATGTGAATATTTATTTTATTTCATAAATCAATATACATATTTGAGTATATAATTTTTCATATTATTGATACAGATTGTCGGATATGAATTAAAGTCCATTCCTACATATTAAATACAGTTTCTTCTTTAGCAAAAACCTTCAATCATAGTTTGAAAAGTGAAATCACTGAAATAAAATGTTCGTTCGTTTTTCGAATTCCTGTTACCAGATTGGCTGTCTTTATCATATATATTTTCAATTATTATTATTGTATATATATATATATACAAACACAAAAGTGTGTATAATGAAGAAAAAAGGATAGAACACTTACAAATCAATGTGTCCTATCAGTACTATCGGAAAAGGTCTCACATGCAATAAAGAATATGAAAAATGGAAGAGTAGCAGGAAATGATGGATTAATAGTAGAACTCTTTAAGCTGGTAGGAGAAAACATTGAAAAATTCTCGCAGATATATTCAAATCGTGTATAGAAAAAAGAACTATCTCAGATATATAGAACGAATCCACAGTAAGTCTTCTGCACAAGAAAGGAGATAAAGCGGATTTGAAAAACTACCGGCCAGTTAGTCTACTACCTACAATATACAAGATCTTTACAAAAATAATTTCAAAACTTCTACAAATGCAACTAGATTCAGCAAGCAAGCAAGGGAATAAGGGGATTTAGAAGCAAATTTAGTACAATGGAACATATTCAGGTAGTGAGTGAAGTAATGAGCCGCTCAAATGAATAATAAATACCAGTACGTCTTGGATTTATAGCCTATGGAAAGGAACTCGACTCTATTATCACATCATCCGTCATATCCGTATTGAAGAACCAGAGGACATATACATCGTGTTTCTAGATAACATGTACAAGAATACAACCTTGACGGTGGAAGCTACAGGACGAAACAAAAAAGATAAAAATCAGAAAGATGCAATTTCTTCGAAATTATTTACTGCAGTCTTAGAAGAAGTATTCAAATCTCTCGACTGGGAGGACAAAGGAATTGAAATAAACGGTGAAAGATTTAGTCACTAACGGTTTACTGATAATATCGTTGTCTTTGGAAGAGTTACAAAAGAGGATAGAAGATGCCAATCGAAAAATTGGCTTAAACATGAACCACCCAAAAATATAATCGTTCAATATTTTTATCTGCCTAAAGAAAATTGAAATAAAAGGAACATAAATAGAAGAAGTTATGAAGTATGTCTATCTACGCTAGCTTATCAACACAGAAGTAAACAAGAGAATAAAAATGGGATAGAGATCATTTGGACGCGATATTTAAATCAACAATCCCACTCTGTTTGAAGAAAACAGATTGATCGATGTACACCACCAGCCTTACCTACGGTAGCGAAACATGGCTGCTTAACGCCAAAATCATTCAGAGACTTCAAATAACACAGAGAATTATGGAAAGATGTATGCTGGGAATAACGAGAAGAGATAGGAAATTAACAGAATGGATATGAAAACAGACAGGAGTCACAGATGTAATAAGAACAGTAAAGAGTGTGAAATGGAGTTGGGCGGGGTATGTTGCAACAAGAGAAGATAATCGATGGACAACAAATTATTAACTGGCAACCAAGGATTATAAAAAGACCAAGAAAGAGATTAATGAACAGGTGGGATAATGAAATTAAAATTTTTATTGGAAATCAACGGAAAAGAGAGGCATTCAATTGTACAAAATGGAAAATCATGGAAGAGGTCTCTATCCAGCAGTAGATTGACAGAGGTTTGCTGCTGATTCTGATATATATATATATATATATATATATATATATATATATATATATATATATATATATTTGTATAGATTTTTTTTACAACATTCGGAACTTTCCTAGAAAAATATTTTATTAAGAATGCATTAAATATATGCGTAACACTCAATTAATATAATTTAAATGTTCAGTAGTTCTATTTTTAAAAGAAAAAAAATTCGTTAGAAAATTAATTTTATATGCATGTCATTATAACGATCTTTTTTTAATGATCTGTCTCGAGAAATAAGTTTTAAATATATGCTCAGTTATTGACACGCTTCAAAAATCAATCACCTTCTTCAAATATTATAATTAGATATATTTCAGATATACAACTGTATTGAATTTCTCGGGTATCAAGAAGTATAAACATTATTAATGCTTTTATATTTGAGACACGTTCTATGATTTTATAATATCAATAATTTTTTAAATGTTCTACAAAAAGACTGATGCTAACTGATCAGAAATAGTTACAAAAAAAATCTGAAACTTATAAATATTTTATTATGTATAAAGTTAACCTATATTTTATTCTGTACTATTGACGAATAACAGTAGGAAATAGTAATTTGTAATAAGATACCTGTCTTCTTGTACACACACACACACATACAGACACACACACACATGCATATATATATATATATATATATATATAAATGTGTGCATGTGTGTATTACAAGAACACGACGCTTATCTCATTTATTTCAACAAATATTTGTATAAAACACTCGACATACCACTACCCTATTAAATGTTAAATGTTTTTCTTAAAGTACACAGAATCCATCTTATTCAACGGGAGACAAAAAAAAAGATTCATTAGCGTATGACGTCGACGTTGAAACAAAACTAAACACGAGAATTTCGAAACACACACACACCGATCCACACACATATATAAGACATGTATACGTATATACAAAGGATGTATAGATTGTGATAACTTTTGAGGCTTGCGGATGGGCTCTTTATTGCTTCGACATGTCAGAAATGTTAGTGGGCGGTGTGCAGAATTCGACAGAGACAGTAGATGGTGGAAAAGGGAGAATGGAGAATGCGCATGAGGTTGTATCGTGGTAGTATCGACCATTTTCCAACGGGTTCTATACAACAGACGCAACATTACAGGTCCTTACTCGATACTAAATTGTATATTCGGACGGGTGCATTAATATATATATATATATATATATATATATATATATATACATATAATATTTATAATTAGTGCAATTCATTAATGCAAATTAATTATTAATTCCACTTCGGTGAACAATAAAATAAACTAAACTAATTATCAAGAGACACACTTTAAAAATCGACCAGCTCATTGTTTTTAAAATTCAGGAATTTGTTATAACAGGAAAACTGAATCCGTCTATATTCTAAACTTTTTTTTTTATAGTAATTTAATTATTATGACTTTGATAAGAGTGGTACGTAGTTATGGAGTTTATTTAAAAAAATCAATCTTGTGTGATATTTTTTAAGAGAAGAAGTGTGTTGTTTAATTAAACAATGAATAATTTAAAATAAAACATTAGATTGAAAATGGTTCCTGCTGTGATTATTATAGTTTTCGATCAATAAAAAATAAAATAAATTTCGAATTGTTCGCAATTTAAAAAAGAGTAAATATTGAATATTATAAATTATATTTTTCACAAATGAATCATCTATCTTAGACATCACGAAAATCTTTAATCAAAATGTAGAATAAGATGTGTCTGTACTCTGAAGATAATAGGCATCACTATCGAAATACACATAATTTTATCAGAATACAAATCTGAAAACAACTTGTGATGTATGGGGTATGGATTTGTTTGTTAAAGTGAACACAAATAAATAGTTTTAGCCACAGTGCCAAAAGTATAATTGTTTAATCGATATGTTTTATGATTTCTTGTTGAAATATGAGAATGACCTCATTTAAACTTGTAATAACTCATTTCCAATCTGCATATATTTTTATTGGTTTTTGAGGCAATAAAATGAAATAGCCAATTAAATCATTTAAAGGCACGACAATTTTTGTCAACTGTTTGTATTAAATATTTTGATTGTTGAAAAAATACAAATATTATTACCGAAAATATATTTTGAAACTATTAGCGTTATTTTTGTTTACTTATTCTTTGTCGAGTGTAATTTAGTTTTGTTTGTTGTAAACAAATATTTTATTAACACCTACTTCTTACTTCTTACTTATTCTTGTTTTACAAATTTTAGTTTATTCTATTATAGTATTTTCCTATTTTCAAAATTATTTTTTCTCAATATAAATTTTAAAATATTGTCTCAAGCTGGTTGATATTTGAGTAAATAAATTTGTTTTAAGAACTGCAGACAATATTTGTTTCTGAATTTTAACATCTTTTTTTTAAGTTGAATTAATAGAATAACGGTATACTTTTTACCGTTGGTTATATTTTTTAATTATTTACTTGGAATACGTAGTGTACGATTTAAAACAACTTTCTGAATTAAGATTTTAATCGATAATGATTTTAAATACTTCAAGTATATCCTTATAAAATTAATATCCTTATAAATTAATTAATACCCTTATTAATATTTGATTCAATAAAAACTGAATGAGAAGATTTAAAAGTCAGTCAATTGCCTGATTTATATAGAGCCTTTATTCTTCTCTTTTTCTTTAATTGTTATATTCTGAACAGATAACAGCCGAAAAACATAATTAGTCTGTTTGTTATAAAACATATTGAATCTTTTTTCGCAACGTTTATGTTATTTGTATCTTTTGTACCATAATTAGTCCTTTGAAGTTGATTTATGACATTAATTTCGAAGGTTCATTAAACATCAAACATTAAACAACTTGATATAGGATTCGGTCTTAAGACTATGTCAATACTGAAATGTTGTGCTACTGACCCTTGCGTTGTTTGACTGATTTGCAAGTGCCACTTGGTCACTTTATAGTTAGAAAATTAATGAGTCTGTGGTAATCAGTTTGCTGATATACAATATAATTAGTTAATAAGTCTCAAGCGGACAGTTTTAAAACGATACAGAATGAAAATCAATTTTTACCATTTTTCAGTCTGTTTCATGCTATTCTACGCCCATAAAAAGTTTTATTAAAATATATATCCATATCTTACTTTAATTATTGATTTGAATCATATTGGATTCAATAATTATTCAACAATACAATTGAATCATATTGAAATCTAGTTTTTAATTGAAATGTCAGTAATAGTTCTTTAGTATCAAGTTTTAAATTATATTTTTTCTAATATACTGTGTTTGAAAAATTATAAAAAAAAATTCAGTGAATATTAGTATAGATAGATATAAGAATTGCTTTTTTTGCTATTTAATATTTTCATAAATACTATTTTATAAGTACAAAACCTAATATACAAGCGAAACTTGTTAAATTCTGATCAGATAAACTCCATTAATTTAAAATTCTTATTTTATTTAGCATAAAGTTTTAAAAAAAACTTCTAAAAAGCAACTTCTTAATTTGTTCATAAATATATTTCTTACCTTATTTTATTTTTAAATTTTAATTTTTCATAGTTAAAAATAAAATACTGTATAATTTGATTATTTATGATTTCTTTTGTACAAAAATTATTTTCGTTTACATTTACTAATAGTCAATTGTAAAATAAAAATGGATTAAGAAAATCATAAGTAAAATGTCAATATTTTAATATTGAAAATAATGGTGTTTTAGATTCAGATTTTTGAATATTCGTCTCACCAATTACTTGAAAGAAAATTAATTTAAAAATTTGCAAAAAGAACAATCTCTTCTAGGTTGTTTAGTTATATAAGAATATTTTTGTAATTTGATTTTTAATTAATATTAAATGTTTGTCAGTGTAATTTATTTTATTTATATTTTTAATTTAGAAATATTTTAGCAGTTGTTTGCAATTTACTCTTTTATGGCTGTTGTGTGTTAGTCTTAGATTTTAATAAAAATATAAATGAGAAATATAGTAAATGGTTAATAGGAAAATGGGTAATGTTTTAATTTTTTGTATATAAAACTTATAGTTTATTTTTTTTTCATGTTGAAATACATTTTGTGAAGTTTTAATAATCAAGAGTTTGAGATTTTACATAATATTTTGTAAAAAGATATTGTGATTGTATTAAAGGAAACTGAAAGACTATAAAATCAGACATACTTTTATAGACACAGAAGGATTTATAAAAGAAAGTGGATACATTTTAAAGAAAAAGTGTTTTTAACACTTTATTTTTATTAGATTGTTTTTTTAAAAAATAAATCTTCTTTAATGAGTTATAGATGTGTGATTTTTAAGATTTTTATCTTTTAAAAAGTTATGTTGACTGGTTAAAACGTTTTATCAGTCTGTGCTATGTGAAATATCAGTTCTATTTAGGAAAAAATATTTTTAATCCTACAGCGAAGTTTTGTTTAAAGCCATTTCTTCTCAAATTTTTTACTTTACAAATTTTGTGTCTGTCATAAACAAATATATTTATATAGGTTTAATCATCTTCAAAGAAAAAATCCAAAAATATATATTTCTGATAACTTTTTGAAATATAAAATATTTCATGAATATGAAAATAGAGTATGTTTATTGGTCTCAATTAGAAAATCAGAGATTGAATGGTTTAGCTTTATATGTAATATTGTTAGTCCAAATTTTGTTTAGAAAGTAATGTAATTTTTAAATTTGTAATTGTCTGTTTTATACCCGTACTTCTGCTGAATATTTTTCTGTTTGTCTTAATCCCATTGAATTGTTTGTATGGTATTATCTCTGAATTAGTTTCGGCTTCTTAACCATCCTTGGTTAGCTTGTGGTATATTTAAGCAAGCCAAGAACTTGTACAGTAAGATACCTGAAGATGACTCTAGGAACCGAAACTAGTTGTAACAGAACACTACACGAGTGATTCATCGAGATGAAGACCAAAACGAAATTAGGTTGTTTTTATTATCAAAAAGATTGTTCTTTTAATTAAAAAAAGTTTAATTACGTTTCCTTTGGGGAATTATAGTAAATATGCATTAAAAAAACGAATCAAAAATTTACTATTCAAGTATTCAAATCTTTTATTTTATTCTGAAATCATTATTGAGATGGTAAAGTACTTTGTAGTTTTTATTTTAAGTAAATAAAATATATTACACATTCGAGATTAAAAATAAATCCTTAATTTTGTAATATAATGGTGAAAATATAAAATAAGAAATAAGACATAATAAGACATAAAAAAATAAGATATAATAATTTCATATTTTCTGCGTTCATATAAACAAAATGTTATATCGATGATAAAAATAAAAATCAATAAATACAGTACCATATTCAAATGATAACTGTGTGGTTGTAAAAAAAACCAACTCTTTGAACACTTATAATCAATGCTATTATTTTTCCTTTTCGTAATTTTTATATTTTTAGATTTCTATTTTAGATAAAGGTCAACAGTTTCCTTATTTATGCGAATAAATTTATTTAACGGACGTGAAATTATTCAAAATATTTACTAGTTACAACTAAATTATTATGTTTGTATATAAATTTAATTATATTACCATTTGTGGAATTCGCTGTTTTTATTTTTAGAAATAAGTGTTGTTCTTTTTTGCATATATATATATATATATATATATATATATATATATATATATATATATATATATAGTGTACATATACATTTTTGATTTTGTCTAAAGAAAAAAAAATACAACTCGTTTCGTTTCGAAACTGTAAAAACCCGTATATTATCCGGTACTTGTGTGCGTCTGTAATATCTTCGCAACAGTTCTTTAACCTCTTATGGTTGTTCGCCGGACGGGGACGACTTTCGGCGAATACGTCGCTGAACTGCATGGTCGCACAGAGGGTACGCGGCTCGACATGGCGCTGGTTCGTTTGGATGCTGTCTTACTGCTCTGTGTTTGGCTTTGGCGTATATTTCAGTCGGCGAGACTCGCTAGACATCTGCGCTCAACGTACAGGCAGGCAATCCGTTGTATGGATTTAATTCGAAATAAACGAAACGTGGAAATTTTCCAATTATGTTCCATTCAGTACGGAACGCTCTAGAAAGATTTATGTTGCGTATTTAGATTAAGATGCTAGTTTTGCCGAATTCCGTTGATGGACTCGGTCACGTTTATATTATATGAAAGAATACTAAATTTCATCACATTACACACACACATATATATATATATATGTGTGTGTGTGTATGTGTATATATATATATATATATATATAGAGAGAGAGAGAGAGAGACAAACACTGACATTATTACTTATGGCGATTGCAAGAATTTCTGTTATTTTTTTATTAAATATAAAAAAGATTACCTGGTAATTTGTTATTATTTATAACAGAAATTATATGAATCGATTTTACATGTGCGTTGATTTTGAAAATAAATTACTATCTAATAAATATACCTACAAATAATAAATTTATTGCAGTATTCATTTCTGAAGAAGTAAGAAACTTTTTTTTATATTTATACAGATTGTAAAGATTTATTAAAAGGTTGCTGAAGAATTAGAATTGTATTAGTTTAAAAATTTATTATTATTTTAAATTGATACGCTATCTTATATCATCAGTTTTAAAATATTTCTGAAATGCTGTTAGTGTTTCTTAATGATCAAAAAGAAATTCTTTATCATATGTAATGTTAGCGAAAATAAATTAGTTTTTTGCATTAGATATTATTTTAACTCTTTCATGATTTGAAATAGGAATTCAAAAAACGAAAATATTTATTTAGATAAAAAAGTATATTTTATTCGAAATGATTTGTAATAAATTAATAAAAGTGGAGCTATTTATAGTTTTTCTTAAAATTTTGTTTTTCGAGTGTAATTTTTTATACATGAGAAATAAATTGAAACAAATATTAATTTTGAATAAAAAAAATAATATTTAATTACTATTTAATTTTCTAGAAAACCTGGATACTAATTTTGATCATTTCTTAGTAGAATAAATATGAACTGATATATTGAGAGTTCGATTAAATAGCTTCAGTGATTTCGAATTTAATTACAGATTTTGTTCTATGATACATTTTTTTATCATTTAGGCACTGTTATTTAACATTCCTCTAAAAGAATGTATAATATTGATAAACACTGCTATTTAAGGTTTTTGGAGATCAAATTTGACTCTAGTTAATATTTTTCTATATGATTATTTTTAAATTGGATTAAGTTAACTTATATATTTTACATGGGTATTGCTCTTTTCGAAATGATTAGTATAGATTTATTTTTATCTATTCACGTCGATGGATATATGTAAAATCTATACTGTTATTTTAATATTACTGTTCTTTTAGTGTTCCTAATATTATTGCAATAACTTTGATACATTTTGTTCAATTTTTCCAAAAATTAATTATAGATCTTTTCAATGACCTGATGAATTTCAAGTTGGGTACTGTTGTAAGTTTTGCTTTGAAGAGATTAGAGTGGCTTTTTAAATAATTAATTACATTATGCGGTGGTTTATATCAAAAGCGAGAGTTTATACCAAGCGTACTTCCTAAATTTACATAAATAATTCTCGGTTAAATTTACAGTAATCTAACTCATTGTTATATTAAAATATGTTGCACTTTTAATTAAATGGTATGCGTACAGTTTAAAGCGTAAAACAAGTTTTTCCTTACATTATAACTAAATATTTAGGTTATTTACTATATTTTTAAGGTAGAAAATATGATATCAAATATTTTGACAGATTTCGCTATTTTAGATCACTTAAGTTTCTGTGTCTCTACAGTTTCGGTACATATACCATTTACAGTCACGTTTTAGAGAGATTTATTTTCTTAAAGAATTTAAAATCTCAAAAATCTAACTGAAGATGGAGAACGTACCGAAACTAGCAAAAATTTGGAAGATTCAAAAAAAAACAAAGACCATCAGGACAATGTAAATGGTAGAAAATATACAGTTATGAGCATATCAAATTGTATAAGTGATAAGAAACGATTTTACTTATTTCTATATTTGTTTACTTTAAAGAATGTTTCATACTGGACAATCATTTCGTACTAGCACGTATTAATTGGATTAACATTTTATCCGCTGTTAGATAACAAGCTAAATATCGTAGCTAAATGCATTTAAATAAAAACTATTTTTTTATTTGATCTGTAGTTTCAGATGATTATTATATAAAACGTTGATAGAAAATTCGATTTAAAAAGTTCCATACAGAAGAAACGATCTTTAACGAATGTCATTAAAAATAGTGATATGATGAGTGGTGCACCCAGGTGGGGGGAAGATCGCTGGCACCCTCCAAAGTAAAAGAAAAAAACTAGAAAACAAAACAAAATCATCACGCGAAAATGCTCCTATATACACAGAGAGATTAATGTAATCCCCTATCACTATTCCTTATATATACACAGAGATTAATGTAATCATGACTGAAGTAATTCAAGAGTTTTGTAAAAAGAAAAGAATACTGGATTTTATTCTTTAAATAATTTTTTATCTCGTGTAATGATTTTTATTGAATTCACATTAAAATTTGTTTATCCATTCAACTCAAGATTGAATCCCGAGTGTGCCACTGGAAATGATATTGTTTCAAAAATATTTTGAATATAATCAGTTTTGATTCGAATATAAAAGGGTAATCCTCGATATTTTCGTCTAGAAATCTCAAATTGACATTCAGTAATGCTCCTTGATTTAATTGATAAATCGTTTTGATCAATACTCTTTACTGAAAATGATTTCATTCTGTTCTGGGATGTATAATTGAAATTAAGAAATGCGAGCAACATGAATATCTACTATCTTTTAATAAACTGTAATTATTGAATTCATTACATTAAAATAGGGCTTTAAGAAGACAATCATTCAAAATGGTGCAGCCATGTGTCACTTTAGATCTCCCACGAACACTTTTTATACTTTTTAACTTTGAATTTTATATTTATTTTATAACACTTTGAACATGCATTTTTAAAATTTTTTCTTAATAAGAAAAATCGATATTAATCCTACATGATTGACACATGATTGAACTAACACCAAATGATTAAAATAAGTTTAAGATGATAATGTGTCATCAATTTCCAAGTAGATGATTCATATAAATCAAATATTATTTTATTGATATGAAGAGCATTACATTTACATCGAGCGTTTTGTACACTTGATGGGTACGAGTGTGGATCCGGGGTCTAAGCCTTGGTTTTTTAGACGGGTTTAGAAGGAATACAGGAGTTAGGTAAGGAGATTTATGTGGGCTTAGGAGTTTGGATGCCGTGGAAAAAGTTTCAAAAAACTGATGACAGGAGTGTACTTTTACAAAAAACTTATAGGCTAACATAGCAGATGACAAGAACAGAGAACAAGAACAATAAACAAACAAATAATAAACCAATAGTAATCATGCATACACAACATTCATACAGCAGGCATGCAACAATAAAGACATGCGGACAGAAAGGCATGCTTGACTTACATATTAGAATAGTCATGTATTTATAGCTTACCTTTTTTCAACGCAAAGGTACATACAAATATGCACAGTGATGCACATATGAACCACTTTGCACTGAAGGGTTAAATGATTAATTAGTTCATTAAGATGGATATCATTTCATTTCATATAAACTTATAACTCAATATGCTACTTATTCGATTACAACCTTTTTCAAGTAATGCATTTATAATCCTTTAATCAGCTTATTATAAATAAAATTTAATGGAAAATTAAGTTTTTTAAAAGTTGGTAATAGAATGAAAAATACTAAATGGAAATATGATTGATTTAATCAAAAATAAATTAAAATAAATTTATAAGACTTTATTTAGTAAAAGGCATATTAAAAAAATGTGATTTTAATAATGCCTTTTAAATTATCTAAATAAATTTGAAGTACAATGAAGTTAAAGTGAAAGAAATATATCTACCAGGTTTTTATATAGCAAAAAAAAACAAGAAGGATTAAACAGGTTTTTGTAAATGGAGTCAGAAATAAAAAAAAACAAAAATATACCATATCCTCTTACGTCTACAACTTATATCTGTTTTTTTCTTTCTGTTTCTGTGCGTTTGTATGATAACATGTTTAGATACGAAGTGAACAAAAAATACTGATTTAAGCAGTTTTATTTATAAGCATATCTATGTATATATGTGTATATATATATATATATATATATAATACACACACACACATATATATATATATATATATATATATATATATATATATATATATATATATATATATATGTGTATGTATGTTTGTAAATTTGCTGACCTTTTGGTAAATTGTGAAATGATACAATAAAAAATATTTCAGTTCGTACTAAATCTGATTTCATATACAAAAAAAAAATAAATATTTTGAAGACCTCTCATCGAATGACTCTTTTAAAAATTAAGCGGAACATTTTCAATCTGTATGTAAATAATTGTGACGAAAAGTTTGTGTACCTGTTGAGTTAGTTTGTTGCTCTAGATCTTTCGTTTGGAACTTACTTTCGTGTATGATTTATTAAATTACACGTGTTCCATTTTCTCTCCGTCGTTTATATAGTTCTAACAAGTTGATTATTTTTCAAGTTGAAAATCGTTTTAAGTTACTAATCAAATTAAATGTCTAGTTATCTGAAACTTATAATATATATACACACAGACACACACACACATAACAAATAAATTCTATATGGTTCCTGTTTATTTTAATTTTATTATTATTTTCGAATAAGAATATATATATATATATATATATATATATATATATATATATATATATATATATATATAACTTAGTTTTAAGTTTGTTTCTCTAAATTCGACTCAAATAAGTTTTATTTGTCAAAAAAACTTTTTATTAACTTATTTTTGATATTTTATTTTTTTATGATATTTATCATTTTTTTATCTAACTTTTTCTTTATCATGCATTCTTAATAAGATCCTGTTTAACGTTTTATATTAACGAAAATTATAATTTAATACAGAGATCAAATTTATTTTTAAAATGAATTGATACCTAAGTATTTTATATTATTCTAGTCTATTATTTTATATATCAATACAGTAATGACTGATGACCGACATATCTCTTATCTTCTAAAAATTCTAATTAAGTATAGAGAAGTAATACTAATATATGCTGTTACTGATTTTGATCACAGATTTTTTATGCTTACACTATGAAGCTAACGGAATTGTAATTGAAATATTTACTTAAGTGTAAAAATAGACAATAATAAATCATTGAAACTTTTGAAAGAAAGACAATTTAGTTACAGTTAATTTAATCAAATATATTCTACAATAATTTTGAAATTAGTTACATTAGAAATAAAACAGCCAAATTTTATTTTTATCACAAAAATCAATTATTTAGTTCTAAACGTATAGTAAAAATATTATCAGTCATAATAATAGCTTAAGGACGGAGCTAAATTAATTTTTATAATTGATTCTTTCACTCCGTCTCAGATTACATAAGATAGTTTTTTATATATGATTGCTCTGAGAATGATAGCATCGGCTCGAAAATGCATATTAGCGTTAGAAAAAATGATAAATAACCAATTATTGAACATTTTTTATCAGAAAAAAATGTCTGCTTTATAGATGAGTGAACAATTAAGTAATATTAAAAAATTGATATTAGATACATTTTTACAAACAAAGTAATATTAGATATATTTTTAGTCCTGGTTTAATAAAATATCATTCTGTTTGCATCTTAACACATTGTCGACCGAATGGGTAGATCTATTTTCATTATGGCACTGGATTACTGAATGAGTGGCAATGTGTTAATTAACCTCAGATTGAAATTATACCTTTATTATGTAGAACTTTTGTGTATGTTTATTAGAATTTTGATTTTTTTAATATATATATATATATATATATATATATATATATATATATATATATATATAAATGATTCCATTATCATATTGACAATGAAAGTAATCAATAATTATAAAATATTTTTAATGAAATGAAAAAAAAAAATAAATGACCGTATAAAAATAAACAAGAATCAAGCGGAAAAGAAAGATATTAGTTTGTAATAGGAAAAATGATAAGTGAATGACTTTGAGGCACAAAAGTCGTCTGGAAAGAAATTGAAAAATTTCGATTAAGAAAAAAATGAATAATGTTGGTAGAAGTGTTGAAGGAAAATTCGATCATATCATCAAAGCAAGTAATGCATTTAAAAGAGAGA